>CM059582.1:110977500-112195000 GCA_030407085.1 Trichopria drosophilae
GCTCGATGATGGTACGCGGAATGAGAGTAGTCGAGAGAGATCCCCTCAACCTCCACGGGACAACAGCCGGTTACGGGAGACCCTCGAGCTGTTGGACCGGATTCGGCACTTGCCCGCAGACACCCAGTCACTCATTGTTCGGTCTGTGTTCGGGGGTACCCCCTCCCGACCACTCACCGAACTGGGAGAGGGGTCCGGATAAGTGTCGAATTGGGAGGAAGTGGGAGAGAGATTAGCGAGACAGTGGGAGATTAGCGAGACAGCGGGAGATTAGCGAGAGGAGTAGCGAGAAGGAGGATGTGGCGAGAGACGAGACAGAAGAGAAAATAGCAGAGGACTGGAAGGTGAGTCGTTGAAAATGAATAATAAACGAAATATCCAAGGGATATTCCGGTTTAGGGGAGGGGATTGTGACAAAGTCACGATATTATGTAACGATAAAATTGATAGAATGATAATTATAAGTAGGCAATAATAATACGCGTCGTAAGAACGGCATGTTCTTTCTCGGCAGTGGGAGCGAGAGGCATGCGAGTTGCGCCGGCCCGAGTATTAGTAAGAGAAGGACGCTCGATCTCTCCCGTCGATCGCCGGTTTGTTGTGTCGGCGACGGCGTCTCCCATCGTGCGACGGAGAGGCGACGATCGGCGAGCTGATCACGCGTGTGTGCATGTATACAGGCGCTACACACACTAGCGCGGTATATTACGCACCAATGCAATATTCAAAATTTAAAGAAAATTAACGAGAGAGGTGGAAAATCGTCATCGGTCAGTACCGATGACGATTTTCAAATTTAGTACGGTCGTGATAGCGAAAGTCAAAGGAAGGAAGAGAGTAGTCGAGTCGGTGAAAAATGAAGTTGACAGTTTGAAATTTGATTGTGTGGTCGTGGGGTGGAGTGAGGTGAGGGTGCGAGAGAGAGGTAGACAGATAAAAAGAAGAGTGGTAGTGAGAGATAAGAGAGAGAGACAGAGATAGGAGAGTAGCGAGAAGGAGAGTGGCAGAAAGATAGAGCGAGAGAAAGAGATACAGGAAGAGGAAAAGAAAGACAAGGTAAGGCGGCATAGCCGAAAAATTAAACGAATGAGAATCGGATGAAAAAAAAAAATTTGAATGATTCGGAACGGAAGTGGCTAAAGAGGCATGGGAGATTCGTGTGATATTCGTTGTCTGTTGGATGATTGAGAGGAGTGATTGTGAGACCGGAAGTAGCGAGTGGCAAGTTAAAGTTGGAAAATCGTTTTTTTTAATTCGTGAGTGGATCGAGGGTGGTGAAGAAAAATACAAGGATCGTTTTTGGTTGTGGTTTATTATTAGAGTATCGAGTCAGACCGGAAGTAGCGAGAAACCGGAAGTGGGAGTGAGGGGCTGACGTGGGACGCGAAGAAGATAGCGAGTAAGAGTGGAAAAATAAAAATCAGACCAGTCCGGCGGAAACCGCATTTTTGGGTCGCGTCCAAATAGTGAAAAAAAATTGTGTGCAAATTTAATAAACTATGTATATGTAAATTTTTTTTAGAAATACAGAAAAATACAACGTTACAAATTGTTATAATCAATGATTCCGCGGCGAATTGTTTCAAATCGATATTTGTCTTATATCAAACAGTATTTTTGAAGTGTACGCAAAATTTTAACTTTATGAATAATTTTCTGCAAAAATTATACGCATTTTACAAAAATGGTTATAAACAATGATTCCGCGGCGAATTGTTTTAAAACGATATTTTTCTTATTTCAAACAGTATTTTTGAAGTATATGCAATATTTTCAGTTTATAATGAATTTTCTGCATAAGTTACACGCATTTTACAGACATCGTTATTAAGAATGATTATTTATTTAATGCTTCCGTTAGGAATTGTTTCAAAACGATATTTTCCTTATTTCAAACAGTATTTTTGAAGTTTATGCGAAATTTTCAGTTTATAATGAATTTTCTGCATAAGTTACATGCATTTTACAGACATCGTTATAAAGAGTGATTATTTATTCAATGATTCCGTCGCGAATGGTTTCAAAACGATATTTTCTTTATTTTAAATATTATTTTTTAAGTGTGTGGAAAATCGTAACTTTATAATGATTTTTCTGTACAAATTATGTGGATTTTACAGAAATCGTTATAAATAATGATTCCGCTGCGAATGGTTTTAAGACCATATTTTCCTTATTTCACGCAGTATTTTTGAAGTATATGCAAAATTTTAACTTTATGAAGAATTTTCTTCAAAACTTATATGCATTTCACAGAAATCGTTATAAATAATGATTCCTGCGCGAATTGTTTCAAAACGTTATTCATCTTATATCAAACAGTATTTTTGAATTGTATAAAACATTTTAACTATATAAAGAATTTTTTGCTCAAATTGTACGCATTTTACATAAATCGTTATAAACAATGATTCCGCGGCGAATTGTTTCAAATCGATCATTGTCTTATATCAAACAGTATTTTTAAAGTGTACGCAAAATTTTAACTTTATGAATAATTTTCTGCACAAATTATACGCATTTTACAGAAACGGTAATAAACAATGATTCCGCGGCGAATTGTTTTGAAACGATATTTTTCTTATTTCAAACAGTATTTTTGAAGTATATGCAAAATTTTCAATTTATAATGAATTTTCTGCATAAGTTACACGCATTTTACAGACATCGTTATAAAGAATGATTATTTATTTAATGCTTCCGTTAGGAATTGTTTCAAAACGATATTTTCCTTATTTCAAACAGTATTTTTGAAGTATATTCAAAATTTTCAGTCTATAATGAATTTTCTTCATAAGTTACACGCATTTTACAGACATCGTTATAAAGAATGATTACTCAAACAATGATTTCTGCGCCAATTGTTTCAAATCGATATTTGTCTTATATCAAACAGTATTTTTGAAGTGTACGCAAAATGTTAACTTTATGAATAATTATCTGCACAAATTATACGCATTTTACAGAAATGGTTATAAACAATGATTCCGCGGCGAATTGTTTTAAAACGATATTTTCCTTATTTCAAACAGTATTTTTGATGTGTATGCAAAATTTTCAATTTATAATGAATTTTCTGCATAAATTAAACGCATTTTACAGACATCGTTATAAAGAATGATTATTTATTCAATGATTCCTGCGCGAATCGTTTCAAAACGTCATTCATCTTATATCAAACAGTATTTTTGAAGAGTATAAAACATTTTAAATATATAAAGAATTTTTTGCTCAAATTATACGCATTTTACAGAAATCGTTATAAACAATGATTCCGAGGCGAATTGTTTCAAATCGATATTTGTCTTATATCAAACAGTATTTTTAAAGTGTACGCAAAATGTTAACTTTATGAATAATTTTCTGCACAAATTATACGCATTTTACAGAAATGGTTATAAACAATGATACCGCGGCGAATTGTTTTGAAACGATATTTTTCTTATTTCAAACAATATTTTTGAAGAGTATAAAACATTTTAACTTTATAATGAATTTTCTGCATAAGTTACACGCATTTTACAGACATCGTTATAAAGAATGATTATTTATTTAATGCTTCCGTTAGGAATTGTTTCAAAACGATATTCTCCTTATTTCAAAAAGTATTTTTGACCTTTATGCGAAATTTTCAGTTTATAATGAATTTTCTGCATAAGTTACATGCATTTTACAGACATCGTTATAAAGAATGATTATTTATTCAATGATTCCGTCGCGAATGGTTTCAAAACGATATTTTCTTTATTTCAAATATTATTTCTGAAGTGTGTGGAAAACCGTAACTTTATAATGATTTTTCTGTAGAAATTATATGGATTTTACAGAAATCGTTATAAATAATGATTCCGCTGCGAATGGTTTTAAGACCATATTTTCCTTATTTCACGCAGTATTTTTGAAGTATATGCAAAATTTTAACTTTATGAAGAATTTTCTTCAAAACTTATATGCATTTCACAGAAATCGTTATAAATAATGATTCCTGCGCGAATTGTTTCAAAAAGTTATTCATCTTATATCAAACAGTATTTTTGAATTGTATAAAACATTTTAACTATATAAAGAATTTTTTGCTCAAATTATACGCATTTTACATAAATCGTTATAAACAATGATTCCGCGGCGAATTGTTACAAATCGATATTTGTCTTATATCAAACAGTATTTTTAAAGTGTACGCGAAATGTTAACTTTATGAATAATTTTCTGCACAAATTATACGCATTTTACAGAAATGGTTATAAACAATGATTCCGCGGCTAATTGTTTTAAAACGATATTTTCCTTATTTCAAACAGTATTTTTAAAGTTTATGCGAAATTTTCAGTTTATAATGAATTTTCTGCATAAGTTACATGCATTTTACAGACATCGTTATAAAGAGTGATTATTTAATCAATGATTCCGTCGCGAATGGTTTCAAAACGATATTTTCTTTATTTTAAATATTATTTTTTAAGTGTGTGGAAAATCGTAACTTTATAATGATTTTTCTGTACAAATTATACGGATTTTGCAGAAATCGTTATTAATAATGATTCCGCTGCGAATGGTTTTAAGACCATATTTTCCTTATTTCACGCAGTACTTTTGAAGTATATGCAAAATTTTCAGTTTATAATGAATTTTCTGCATAAGTTACACGCATTTTACAGACATCGTTATAAAGAATGATTATTTATTTAATGCTTCCGTTAGGAATTGTTCCAAAACAATATTTTCCTTATTTCAAACAGTATTTTTGAAGTTTATGCGAAATTTTCAGTTTATAATGAATTTTCTGCATAAGTTACATGCATTTTACAGACATCGTTATAAAGAGTGATTATTTAATCAATGATTCCGTCGCGAATGGTTTCAAAACGATATTTTCTTTATTTTAAATATTATTTTTTAAGTGTGTGGAAAATCGTAACTTTATAATGATTTTTCTGTACAAATTATACGGATTTTGCAGAAATCGTTATTAATAATGATTCCGCTGCGAATGGTTTTAAGACCATATTTTCCTTATTTCACGCAGTACTTTTGAAGTATATGCAAAATTTTAACTTTATGAAGAATTTTCTTCAAAACTTATATGCATTTCACAGAAATCGATATAAATAATGATTCCTGCGCGAATTGTTTCAAAACGTTATTCATCTTATATCAAACAGTATTTTTGAATTGTATAAAACATTTTAACTATATAAAGAATTGTTTGCTGAAATTATACGCATTTTACAGAAATCGTTATAAACCATGATTCCGCGGCGAATTGTTTCAAATCGATATTTGTCTTATATCAAACAGTATTTTTGAAGTGTACGCAAAATGTTAACTTTATGAATAATTTTCTGCACAAATTATACGGATTTTGCAGAAATCGTTATAAATAATGATTCCGCTGCGAATGGTTTTAAGACCATATTTTCCTTATTTCACGCAGTATTTTTAAAGTTTATGCGAAATTTTCAGTTTATAATGAATTTTCTGCATAAGTTACATGCATTTTACAGACATCGTTATAAAGAATGATTATTTATTCAATGATTCCGTCGCGAATGGTTTCAAAACGATATTTTCTTTATTTCAAATATTATTTTTGAAGTGTGTGGAAAATTGTAACTTTATAATGATTTTTCTGTACAAATAATTTGGATTTTACAGAAATCATTATAAATAATGATTCCACTGCGAATGGTTTTAAAACCATATATTCCTTATTTCAAGCAGTATTTTTGAACTATATGCAAAATTTTAACTTTATGAAGAATTTTCTTCAAAACTTATATGCATTTCACAGAAATCGTTATAAATAATGATTCCTGCGCGAATTGTTTCAAAACGTTATTCATCTGATATCAAACAGTATTTTTGAAGTGTATAAAACATTTTAACTATATAAAGAATTTTTTGCTCAAATTATACGCATTTTACAGAAATCGTTATAAACAATGATTCCGCGGCGAATTGTTTCAAATTGATATTTTTCTTATTTCAAACAGTATTTATAAAGTATATGCAAAATTTTCAGTTTATAATGAATTTTCTGCATAAGTTACATGCATTTTACAGACATCGTTATAAAGAATGATTATTTATTCAATGATTCCGTCGCGAATGGTTTCAAAACGATATTTTTCTTATTTCAAACAGTATTTTTGAAGTATATGCAAAATTTTCAATTTATAATGAATTTTCTGCATAAGTTACACGCATTTTACAGACATCGTTATAAAGAATGATTATTTTTCAGTGATTCCTGCGCGAATTGTGTCAAAACGTTATTCATCTTATATCAAACAGTATTTTTGAAGTGTATAAAACATTTTAACTATATAAAGAATTTTTTGCTCAAATTATACGCATTTTACAGAAATCGTTATAAACAATGATTCCGCGGCGAATTGTTCTAAAACGATATTTTCCTTATTTCTAACATTATTTTTGAAGTATATTCAAAATTTTCAATTTATAATGAATTTTCTTCCTAAGTTACACGAATTTTACAGACATCGTTATAAAGAATAATTATTTATTCAATGATTCCGTCGCGAATGGTTTCAAAACGATATTTTCTTTATTTCAAATATTATTTTTGAAGTGCGTGGAAAATCGTAACTTTATAATGATTTTTCTGTACAAATTATTTGGATTTCACAGAATCCGTTATAAATAATGATTCCTGCGCGAATTGTTTCAAAACGTTATTCATCTTATATCAAACAGTATTTTTGAAGTGTATAAAACATTTTAACTTTATAATGAATTTTCTGCATAAGTTACACGCATTTTACAGACATCGTTATAAAGAATGATTATTTATTTAATGCTTCCGTTAGGAATTGTTTCAAAACGATATTCTCCTTATTTCAAAAAGTATTTTTGACCTTTATGCGAAATTTTCAGTATATAATGAATTTTCTGCATAAGTTACATGCATTTTACAGACAGCGTTATAAAGAATGATTATTTATTCAATGATTCCGTCGCGAATGGTTTCAAAACGATATTTTCTTTATTTCAAATATTATTTTTGAAGTGTGTGGAAAATCGTAACTTTATAATGATTTTTCTGTACAAATTATATGGATTTAACAGAAATCGTTATAAATAATGATTCCGCTGCGAATGGTTCTAAAACCATATTTTCCTTATTTCAAGCAGTATTTTTGAAATATATTCAAAATTTTCAATTTATAATGAATTTTCTTCCTAAGTTACACGCATTTTACAGACATCGTTATAAAGAATGATTACTCAAACAATGATTCCTGCGCGAATTGTTTCAAATCGATATTTGTCTTATATCAAACAGTATTTTTGAAGTGTATGCAAAATTTTCAATTTATAATGAATTTTCTGCATAAGTTACACGCATTTTACAGACATCGTTATTAAGAATGATTATTTATTCAATGATTCCGTCGCGAATGGTTTCAAAGCGATATTTTCTTTATTTCAAATATTATTTTTGAAGTGTGTGGAAAATCGTAACTTTATAATGATTTTTCTGTACAAATTATACGCATTTTACAGAAATCGTTATAAACAATGATACCGCGGCGAATTGTTTCAAATCGATATTTGTCTTATATCAAACAGTATTTTTGAAGTGTACGCAAAATGTTAACTTTATGAATAATTTTCTGCACAAATTATACGAATTTTACAGAAATGGTTATAAACAATGATTCCGCGGCGAATTGTTTTAAAACGATATTTTTCTTATTTCAAACAGTATTTTTAAAGTATATGCAAAATTTTCAATTTATAATGAATTTTCTGCATAAGTTACATGCATTTTACAGACATCGTTATAAAGAATGATTATTTATTTAATGCTTCCGTTAGAAATTGTTTCAAAACGATATTTTTCTTATTTCAAACAGTATTTTTGAAGTGTATAAAACATTTTAACTATATAAAGAATTTTTTGCTCAAATTATACGCATTTTACAGAAATCGTTATAAACAATGATTCCGCGGCGAATTGTTTCCAATCGATATTTGTCTTATATCACACAGTATTTTTGAAGTGTACGCAAAATGTTAACTTTATGAATAATTTTCTGCACAAATTATACGCTTTTTACATAAATGGTTATAAACAATGATTCCGCGGCAAATTGTTTTAAAACGATATTTTCCTTATTTCAAGCAGTATTTTTGAAGTGTATGCAAAATTTTCAATTTATAATGAATTTTCTGCATATGTTACACGCATTTTACAGACATCGTTATAAAGAATTATTATTTATTCAATGATTCCGTCGCGAATGGTTTCAAAACGATATTTTCTTTGTTTCAAATATTATTTTTGAAGTGTGTGGAAAATCGTAACTTTATAATGAATTTTCTGCACAAATTATATGGATTTTACAGAAATCGTTAAAAATAATGATTCCGCTGCGACTGGTTTTAAAACCATATTTTCCTTATTTCAAGCAGTAGTTTTGAAGTATATGCAAAATTTTAACTTTATGAAGAATTTTCTTCAAAACTTATATGCATTTCACAGAAATCGTTCTAAATAATGATTCCTGCGCGAATTGTTTCAAAACGTTATTCATCTTATATCAAACAGTATTTTTGAAGTGTATGAAACATTTTAACTATATAAAGAATTTTCTGCAAAAATTATACGCGTTTTACAGAAATCGTTATAAACAATGATTACTCAAACAATGATTCCTGCGTGATTTGTTTCAAATCAATATTTGTCTTATATCAAACAGTATTTTTGAAGTTTACGCAAAATGTTAATTTTATGAATAATTTTTTGCTCAAATTATACGCATTTTACAGAAATCTTTATAAACAATGATGCCGCGGCGAATTATTTCCAAACGATATTTTCCTTATATCAAACAATATTTTGGAAGTGTATGCATAATTGTAACATTATGAGGTCTTATCTGCACAAATTATACGCATTTTACAGAAATCGTTATAAACAATGATTCCTGCGCGAATTGTATCAAAACATTATTTATCTTATATCACACGGTATTTTTGGAGTGTATGGAAAATTTTCATTTTGAAATAAAGTTCAGCATAAGGTACACGCATTATGAAGACTTATCTGCACAAATTATACGCATTTTACAGAAATCGTTAAAAACAATATTTACTCAAACAAGGATTCAGCTGCGACTTGTTTGAAAACGATATTTTCCTTATTTCAAACTGTATTTTTGAAGTGCATGCAAATTTGTAACTTTATGATGAATTTTCTGCACAAGTTATAGGCATTTTACAGAAAACGTTAGAAACAATGATTACTCAAACAATGATTCCTGCGCGAATTGTTTCAAAACGAAATTTGCCTTATATCAAACCGTATTTTTGAAGTGTATGCAAAATGATAACTTTATGAAGAATTTTCTGCACAAGTTATACCCACGCATTGTACAGAAATCGTTATAATAAATGATTCTGCCACGCATTGTTTTAAAATGATATTTTCCTTATTTCAAACAGTATTTTGGAAGTGTATGCAAAATTGTAACATTACGAAGACTTATCTGCACAAATTATACGCATGTTACAGAAATTGATATAAACAATAATTACTCAAACAAGGATTCAGCAGCGAATTGTTTTAAAACGATATTTTTCTCATTTCAAACTGAATTTTTGAAGTGCATTCAAAATTGTAACTTTATGATGAATTTTCTGCAAAAATTACACGCATTTTACAGACATCGTTTTAAAGTATGATTATTTATTTAATGATTCCATCGCGAATTGTTTCAAAGCGATATTTTCCTTATTTCTAACATTATTTTTGAAGTGTGTGCAAAATTGTAACTTTATGGTGAATTTTCTGCAAAAATTATAAGCATTACTATGAAATCGTTCTAAATAATGATTCCGCTGCGAATTGTTTTAAAACGATATTTTCCTTATTTCAAACAGTATTATTTAGGTATATGCAAAATTTTAATTTTATGAATAATTTTCTGCACAAATTATACGCATTTTACAGAAATCGTTATAAACAAAAATTACTCAAACAAGGATTCCGTTGGGAATATTTTTAAAACGATATTTTCCTTATTTCAAACAGTCTTTTTGAAGTATATGCAAAATTTTAACTTTGTGACGAATTTTCTGCACAAATTATACGCATTTTACAGAAATCGTTATAAACAATGATTCCGCGGCGAATTATTGCAAAACGATATTTTCCTTATTTCAAACAGTATTTTTGAAGTATACTTTATGAAGCAAAATTTTAACTTTATGAAGAATTTTCTGAAAAAATTATATGCATTTTACAGAAATCGTTATAAACAATGTTTACTCAAACAATGATTCCTGCGCGAATTGTTTCAAAACGATATTCACCTCATATTAAACAGTATTTTTGAAGTGCATGCAAAATTGGAACTTTATATTGAATTTTCTGCCCAAATTATATGCATTTTACAAAAATCGTTACAAACAATGATTCCACGGCGAAATCTTTTAAAAATATATATTCCTTATTTCAAATTGTATTTTTGAAGTGTTTGCAATATTTTAAATTTTTGAAGAATTTTCACCACAAGTTATACGCATCTTACGGAAGTCGAACCTTCTTGATTTTTTATTTTTGTAACGACCCTCTCTTCACATATTCATTCTAGTTCTGGAAGCGACTTGAGCAGGAGCTCTCCGCTGCGAATAGTTGCCCTCACTTATATAGTATTTTAAATAAAGTAATTTATTTTTTTCTCTACCAGAAGCCTTATTATTTATTCAAGCCTCCAAGGACTGTGTATAAGGTAAAGGTAAAAATTTACATTTTCTTTTATAAACTTTACTTTTTAATTGATCGAAGTCAGTAGTAGAAGAATGACCGTCCCCACGAAGTTCCCGCCGCCGCCACCAGGCGTCGACACAGTCGCGGCGCTGTCGCAGCATGCAAGGTGGTAGATTCGTGAACTAATTCGCAGACTGATTCGTGGACTAATTCGCGGACTGAGTAGCGGACTGACTCGCGGGCCGATTCGCGGATTGATTCGCATTTTTGATTTGTTGTTTAGTACGCGGGCTTATAATTCAAGACTCTCTCATTGGGAAATCTGACCGTCACTAATGAGGTCATTAAGATGACGCAAGGACTTCGTGGACGGTCCCATTCAGTTTTCGAAGATTAATGCTGTAGCGTTATGCATATATCCTTCGATCTTTTAAAGGTGCCCTATAGGGAAATCTTTCTTTCAATATGGCACACCGTTACCGACCTAATTCGGATGTTACATGTCTTTTTTTGATGAATTGAAAGCGTAGATTTTCATTAGTCTAAATACCAGTTTGAAGGTGTCTAGCGCAATCTCGTATATCGAGGACCTACTTTTTAAAACTCACACAAATTTTAAAAACCTACAATCAGGGCGTTGAACTCTCCCTTGCTATGTTGTAAGTGCGAATTCACCTTTCAGAATTTTCTCTCGTCGGGGAAATCTAACCATCAATATGACAGTCGTCTTGACAAGCCGTTAGCGTAACTCAATGATCTACAATAGTGACGAAACCGCTGCGTCCCTTTACACAAAACCGCTAAGACCATTTTAAAATTAATTTAGAAAAGCCTCTAAGCAAGTCTCATCGCGTTCAAAAGACCTGGCGTCGACCCCCCTGATGCGCGGGAACCTTTTCCTCGTGCGTCCTACGACCATCTCTCTCGCTCTCGCATACTCTTCGTTAGTTCCATCTAGCATCTATATTTCCCGTCGATTATCCATCGATCACTTATTCACCGTACATTTCTTTTCCCGAAATTTTCGAAAATATACACAGGTCCAGACCAATAATTCCAATGTAATATTGCCATTTGTAGACTGTCGAAAAACAAATTTTAAAAGTCGCCTTCGAAAATAAAATGAGCATTTTCTCGGGCGTTCTACTATCCTCTCTCGCTCTCGCATACTCTTATTTAGATCAATTAACATTAGCAGTATACCGTTTTCATGGTCGTCGATTATCCGTGGATCACTTATTCACCGTATATTTGTTTTCCTGAAAATTTGGAAAATGTATACAGGTCCAGACATGTTTAAAAGTCATTGCACAATTTCTTCAAAACATTATCTCTTTACCAAATTTCGGCAATCCGTGACTTAAGAGAAAGGAGGCAGTCTAATTCAAATATTCCAATGTTATAATTTCTATGATCTCTCTAGCTCTCTCATACTCTTTCTTAGACCCATTAACATTAGCAGTATACCGTTTTCACGGTCGTCGATTATCGGTCGATCACTTATTCACCGTACATTTGTTTTCTCGAAACTCTCGAAATTGTATACAGATCCAGACATCGTTTCAAAGGAATATCGCGTTCCAGTGTCTATGTTTGACAGCACATAAGCACCTCTACTTCAAATATTATATTTCTGCATCAATATGGTGGATGTCAAAAAGATTTTTGAGGCCTTGATGAGCGTTTACAGCACTCTTGAAGAAGACGCTACTGAGGATCAATTTTCCAACTTCATTCGAGAATCCATCGAAAAGGTTGAGAAAATCAATTCATTCTTAAGGGCCAATCTTCACATTCCCAATGGGGTGAAGATATCATTGGAGACAATTATTCATTGCATCACGGTAGAGAGGGTAACAGCTGCTCACAGATTAATTAGCGTATCTCAATGATCTCCAATAGAGAAAAAACCGTCGAGTCCCTTCACCCAAGACCATTTTGAAATTAACGTAGAAAAGCCGCTAAGCAAGTCTCAACGCGTTCAAAAGACCTGATGCCGACCCCATAATATTGTTATAAAAATGTCCAGCCTTTAGATGGTCATTGCAAACGGCCTCTTTCTAATGCCTGATCTTAAGAAATTAGTTCATAAATATTGAAAAGTACTGGCTGTTACACATTAGTATTGTCATGTGAGGAATGTCAAAAAAAAAATTGCAAAAGCAATTCATTAAAGGTCAGCTATTGCTACATTATATTCCCTTCTCGATGCCTATGTGGAAATACAGCGTAGGCTAGGAACCGTATTTTGAAAGTGAACGTAAAATTCTAATAATGACCTTTTCCTCCTATGTTCTACTACCATCTCTCTTGCTCTCTCGTACTCATTGTTAGATTATAGCATTTTCACGGTCATCGTCATCGCCGATTACCCGCCGATCATTTTCACCATATATTTTTCCATGTATACAGGTTCAGACGCGTTTAAATTCATTGCGCAATTTCATCAAAAGATATACCAAGTAACACATTTTCTCTTTCTCAAATTTTTAGGCAACCTCCGCCATAATAGAAAGGAGATGACCTCAGTTCCGTATTTTATCTATAGGATAGACCTGGTGGGTCACCCGTAGGCCAACCCACCCCTTCGTTAACAAAGGTAGCTCTAATAAATAAATAATTTGCAATAATAACATTTAAATAGTAATAAATCTCACATAATCCGAATAGCATGTATTGAAATGTTTAATATACACGGAGAACATTTTTCATCGTCAAAATCAATGACGTAACAAATTTACCCCAGAATAATCATGCAAGCAGCACCATCTTCTGTGATTGCACCTGAAACTATTAATTCCTAGAAGCCATTAAAAGTTTAGTGCCTAAAATATATGTATTTTGGTTACCGGCATACATTGTATTCATGACTTTACATTATTTGGTAGCTACCTATGTTCTGTGCCTGCAATATACAGGTACTGTCATCAAAAAAGACGAAACCAGCGCCAAACAAATGCCGCGATTAGTCTCTGTACAGTAGGGATGCATATGTGCACCATGAAAACCGGTGAATATTTTTTTTCAGGGTTGAACTGATGGAAGAAGCTAGCAGTAATTAGAAAGAGAGGATGACACGCTTATTTCCTATGCATTTATCTATTCACGGTATTTACATGTATTCCTGACATTCAAACCATAGCTATAAGAGTTTGAACACGCGGGTAATGTAATTAATCATGCTCCTGGCCGTTTTTTAATATGTGTACAATTTACCACATCTTAAACATCGCCATGCAGGTTTCGACCTGTTAATTATCCGTATACTTTACTATACGGTAACAATGTATCTGACCTCCCACAAGTGACGAACACATACGAGTATCGACTTGCTTCTAATATAATTAATTAACCTTCATATAATATTTCCCACTTTTAAAATTTCTGAGAATAAGAAGATCGAAATGCATAGTATCTTTACGCACAGTTTTGTGGCTTTTAAGTAAATAGTTAAAGGAAATGAGAATGCTGCCATCTTTTTGTATGTTTAAAGAGATTGGAGAATCTGTGTGTCGCAGAATGAAATATGCGGGTGCATCTGAAATGCATAGATTCAGCGTAGGCTGCCATCATACACTTGCTGAATTTTTAATATAATTATATTATATTAAATATTATTATAGTTATTCATAGCGAATGTGGCTCTCGAACTGTCTTCTTTAATTGTCGACCATTCTCTCTCCCTCTCCCTCATTAGCTACCTATTTGTTACATCTATACGAATACCCGTGCATAAAATCGAGTCGTGTGCACATTCTTGTGATGTAACATTCACACGTCTATGGAATGCAATACATTCTGAAAACCCAACAAGTACAAGCGTAAATGTATTTTAGTACTAAATAACGGAATACCTCTTGATTCGAAATTGTATGTAGCCTAACGGATATGACTATTTAATTCCGTTTACAATAATGATTTGGATAATCACACTGCACGAAACGTTGTTATATTTGACAGATTTTTGTTACTTCCACATTGTAATCGTAATTAGTTAACTAAGTCATTCACGTACAAATACTATTGTTATAGCGATTTTGTTAAATGTATTGGCATAAGGAGTCTTTACTCCTGTCCATCACACCTAGTGTAATAGAAAAAGAAACAAATCATTATATCAATAAATAACTTTCATAGTAATAAATTAACCTTTAAAAACTTATATTTTCACATCATGCACTAAAATTTCATATTATTATTATTGAAATTGAATCGTTTATAGAACTGATGTTTTCATACATCATCGCTTAAAAAGGCTGCTACCGTGTATGAAATAAAAGATCAAACAAAAATTCAACACGAAGACATGCATAAATTAATTATATTTAAATGTGCGTATGTTATTCCGTAAAACATTAGTTATTTTGAAAGGAAAAGTGAAAAATTCTCAATGATCTGTCTGTAAAGCTTATATAGTTCTATCTTACTTCATGTTAGTAGTGTATGTAGAGCGGTGCCCACGGAGTTCCCGCCGCCGCCACCAGGCGTCGCCACAGTCGCGGCGCTGTCGCAGCATGCGAGGTGATAGATTCGTGAACTAATTCGCAGACTAATTCGCGGACTGAGTCGCGGACTGACTCGCGGGCCGATTCGCGGATTGATCCGCATTTTTTATTTGCTGTTTAGTACGCGGGCTTATAATTCAAGACTCTCTCATTGGGAAAAATAAATCACCAACGTTGAAATTCGAACGCACAATCTTCCAACTACGAAGCGAACGCGCTTGCACCTTAGCCATCGTTGCTTCAGATATCGCTGTTCCGTCCGGTACGTATAAGACTGTGTAAGACGTCAGCGTTAAATCTTAAAACGTGTTTTTCGCGGAAACGACTGCGTATGGGGTCGTGTTACTTTATGACAAGTAAAGAGGTACTAAGTACCACATTATGGCCAAGTTTCAACAAAATCAGAGAGCACCATTCCGTAGCGTCCCCTTGTGAGTCGGGAAATCACGACCTACTTCAAGCAGTATACTCAGCTAAAGGTGTGAATTTGCAAATTATTCGATACGTTAATATGAAACGGATTATCTACGTACTTGAACAGTTGGTATATTCTACAGCATCAGAGAAAGTAAAAATGTATTGTCGTGATTTACCTAAAAGACGTCTGCTGAACTTCGCTAAGTTCTCAAAGATTACATATCTTGGGAAAGAAATTGCGGTAAATGAAACAGCAGTAACCGAATTCGATTTTTCAATAAACAAAACGTTCGGATACAAACGTATGGTGAAAGATAATATACTTTACATGTCACACCACATTCCCAAGAAGCGTTCAAATAACACCATTGCTCAGTTAAAGAATGGAAGATTCGTATAAATTATAACTTTTGTGGTGGATACCGAACGTCAAATAGAATCGACAATATGCAACTTCATTGAAACGCGAGAATTCAGACCAAGTGAATCAATTAAAATCGTGACGAACATAAGCAGTGCGACATTTTGTATTAGTACTCAAGAACTTCAGCGAATCTGTGTACGTATGGACGTTTTTAATTGTACTTACATATGTCCTGTAACAAATTCATATCGTTATTAGCACTTAAGGCACTGAGGAACATGTAATCTTAAGTGTAAAAATGTGTATCTTTTGTAATAATACACGGTACGCACATGTATGCGATATTTATGTTTATGTATGAGCTACGATTGAGTGGAAAGTGTTTGTAAGATAAGAATAGAATGCATTTTCTAATACTCTTATTCATAGTATTATTATGTTAACAACGCATTTTATTTAACTGACCATTTTGTATTAACCACATATATATATATCACATTGTAAATTGGGAAAAATAATATTGAATCAAACTAATATCGACAATTTAAAAAATCATTAATGATCGATCCAAAATGGTATTTGGAGTAATATATGCTACAAATATAAGAACAATAATAATTTAATATATTTTTCAGCATAATAAAATCCGACAGAATACAACAAAGAAATAGCCCGTGAGATCGATGACGATCCATCGATCGTTGCACTCGCTTCATATCGTTTTAACGCTCGCTCGATTTATGTTCAAGATCTTCACAGATATGGCAGTAGTACTGAAACGAAGTTTCGAAAATCCACGCCATCGCGACCAGCGCCGCGTCTCAAAAAACCTACGATACCCGCAGACTATACTCACGAAGCCGACTCCGCGGCATGCACACCTCTCACTAGTATAAATTCGGGTGCTCAACCCGAATAACGGTACATCTTCTCCTGGTCCTCTCCTACCTACCTACTTACGTACCTACCTACCTACTTACCTACCTCAACTAGGAGTGTGGTGACGCACGACACTTCTGCCTCCAACTGTCGAATGCAGTGACGCGCGGCGTTCTGGATCTTCCTGTCCCGAGGGACCCCTTCTTTTTTTATTCTCACCCTTCCGACCGTAATTTCGGACCGTTTGTTTTCCGCGTGTAATTCTTTTCTTTACCTAGCCGAACGATTCGTGGAAATTTCAAGAGTAAATTGATTATTTTTAAATAGGATCCCCTACATTAGACTAAAGGGATCGGAGAAAGTGGACAATTTTATATTCAGATTTCACCAATTCAAAATTTGACCTTGAAACGCCATGGCAAGTTTAAACAATGTACAGTAGGATGACCCGACTTGCATGAGTCATGTCATGTCGCGTCAAAGACGAGGTCAAGATCTCCATTCGATCCGACGTCGAAAATGCTACGACTCTTGCTTTGGAAATTATCTTTGAAAACTCATGCCGGTCATCCTGCTGTTCGTTGTTTGACCTTGCCATGAATTGGTCATAGTCATATTTGGACGTACAATTTCCCCCTCCCTCAGACTCCGGGATCAAAAGTAGGGATTCCTATTTGAAACATTCAAATTGCCCTTGAAATGTCCACGAAGGTCAAGTTCAAGGTCACAGTAAATTAGTCCTGTCTGTGCCCTATAAGTTTTGCACAAACAAATTTCCTTCAAAATGCTTACTACCTGAGATATTCCTATTTATTAATGATAATGGGACACCCTGTATGTGGACTAAGCTGCCGGTCAGTAACGAACATCCCAGAAACAATTGAGTAGCAAAAAACGCGTAGAACTCCCGGTAACCTTGATCGCTGACTCTCTATGCAGTTGTAAAACGTGTTAACCACATACACGCAATACACCATACACTATGTACAATAAATACATAATTTGATAGGAATAAATTTGGATTAAACGCATGCGATTATTTTGAACAGCTTTTATCGAATTATCGCGTAAGAAATCGCAGAGGAAAATCATATGATAAATCATATGATTTATCATGTGATTTATCATATGATTTATCATATGATTTATCATATCAAAAACTCATGTGATTTATCATATGATTTATCATATCAAAAACTCATGTGATTTATCATATGATTTATCACGTGATTTATCATGTGATTTATCATATGATTTATCATGTGATTTATCATATGACAATTTTCAGTACGGAATGAACATCTTACTAATAATTAATACCCACACTTATATTCTACCTATACCAAAAACACCATGAAATTAATGGAGATAATATTTTCACTTCAAATTTATTATTATACTTGAAATATTTCACACAAAACCGCAAACAATTAGAGAAATATTTCAAGTATAATAATAAATTTGAAGTGAAAATATTATCTCGATTATTTTCATGGTGTTTTTGGTATAGGTAGAATATTAGTGTGGGTATTAATTATTAGAAAGATGTTCATTAATATCTGGAGTGGCTACAATTTATCTTTAAAATATGAATGCAATATGGAGAGTGCGAGCAGATATATTACAAAATACAACAATCAAAAATAAAACACGACGCTTTGATGGGTACATATTGAATATTGTCAGGAAAAAATGTAAGATAAGGAATTAGATACTTACCGTTCTACATTAAACAATATGTTTATTATGAATCTAGTCGATAGTAAACTTATGACTTATAAAGAATCATATTAATAACTGTGATAGGCGTGGGTAAAAAATTTCAGACACTGGCATTATTATCGTCAGTAACGTGAATGTATTCAGATTTAAGAAAATACACAACATATTGTAAAGGTGTTTCAAAGCTCCGACGTACTAGATGCCTACAGTTAACGAGGGTCTTGCCCGTCAATTTTGACGCACATTTTAGTCTAAACGTGATAATGAAAATAGTGTCATACAGTCTGCAAATATTGTAAAATGTAAGTGTTATAATATGCAGAAATTATGTAATTGATATGAATGATAGAGATACGTGTGTTAAATGAATCATTTAATTGCACATTCATATACTTTTGTCACCAACATTTCCAAAACACCGCAAATACGCTTGTTTAGTTAAATTGTATAAAGATCGTATATATTAAATTGTATCATTATTTACGAAGAAATCGTTGAATATTTACTCCCTTACAAAAGAAAATATTAAATGATTATTGAAAATGTGTTTCAACTGTCGAAAAGCAACATGAGTAGTAGAGGAGGGACAGTTTGAAATTAGTTCCCGCCGCCGCTACCAGGCGTCGCCACAGTCGCTGCGCTGTCGCAGCATGCGAGGTGGTAGATTCGTGAACTAATTCGCAGACTGATTCGTGGACTAATTCGCGGACTGAGTCTGACATGCCTTTGAGGTACGCCCAGGTATGTGTAGGCTTCTTCGGTGCTAAGGTGGCGGATGACATTTCCGTTGACGAGCTCCATATCGTTGTTATGGGAGCCTGACCTTCCTCTGTGCAAATGAACGACTGCACACTTGTCCAATCCGAATTCCATGCCGATAGCTCTCGAGTATGTGAGCGCGATGTTCAGAGATCGATGTAATTGATCCTCGCCTGATGCGTACAATTTAAGATCGTCCATATAGAAAAGATGGGTGATCTTATGTACACGTTCACCAGGCGGTCCACACATGTACCCTTGAGATTTCCGGAGAGCAACGGATAGAGGCAATAGTGCGATGCAGAAGAGCAGAGGACTCAGAGAATCTCCCTGATAGACACCTATTTGGAATTGAACCAGTCTAGACATGGTTCGACGCTTGCCCGATGCCCGATTGTAATAATTAATATTATTATTACTAATATTATTATTGTTATTATTGTTATTAATATTTACTACTAATAATTTCTATTCATCATTCACTATAATATGAAAATAAAAATCAATCTGTATTAGATGTAGAGTATCTTCTATATTTATTATTTAATTTTCTGGAGCTACAATGCAATTTCCACAGTGATACTTGTAAAAATATTGAAAACAAAAATTGTTACACATCTTATGAACGCGAAGATTAAAACTTATTTTGCATTTTCGCATGCATTTCACGAGGCTGAGATTCCAGTATGCTATCTACATTTCGTGTTTGCTTATTTTTCTAATACAAAAAGTCCAGACTAGGAAATTATGAATTTAATTTAATTAATGAAAAGTCATGAAAATAATAAATTTTAATCATTTTTTTAATTACAAATTGCTGGAAAAATTTACTTCTTCGTATATCTTGCTGATATACTTGAAGTTTACTTATTTATTTAAATTATGCAGGCAAACGTTTTAACTTAAAAAAATTATCAATATTCTGCTGTATACATTAATAGAACATGCAAAATTTTTAGTAATTATTAGTGAATAAAAATGGATAATTTGTGATGAAAAGTATGTTTATAAAATATGACACATCTGTATGTTGACCGTTTACTCATTACCTGGAATTTTTAACTGATATTTTTCAATATAGATATTATGCTTCAATTCTAATTATAGAAGTAGAAGGTGTTATTACAAGTTTACATAAACATTAGTCCGTTTCTGTGGATTAGAGTGAAAATTTCGTAGTTTCTTCGCAGTCAGTGTTAAATTGTTGTTTAAAAAAAAATATCTCCGTTTTTTCCTTCTGAAAAAATGTCTTCGTTTCTTCCTGATGCTTCATCTCTGTTGAAAGATGCAATGGATTGCTGTGAAAATCTACTTGCTCAGAATAATTTAATCACTGATTCCAGCTCATCTGTTATCGGTGTGTCAAGAAGCCATGGCAATTGGAAAAGTGATTTTTGAGTATATTGTAAATTTGCTTGTAGAGAAAAAATTATTTATCGATGAAGAATTAATTCTTCCTGATGATGAAGATTGTGACAATTTGTTTGAAAGTGTTGATCAGGTCGATGTAAAAATGGAAGATTCCGATTACGAGCCTGAAAATAAAAAAAAAAGAAATACGACTATATTCCGCTCGAATATAAAATGAGAGCAATAAATATAAGAACAATCCAACATGGTCTATTAACACTCTGCAAAGACATGGATGTTCGAAATTAAAATATAAGCACCATATTGCACGATGGGAAAAGCAGATTAAAGAAGGTGGAAGTGACATAGATAAGTATGCCATAATTGATCCGTGGACTTACGATCGCTTTCAAGAAAATCGTGGCAAGTCGATGCAGGTAACAACAAGGAATTTCCAACAGTGGACATTGGCTGCAGTAAGTCAATTCCATGGGTTTCAATTTAAGGCATCTGAAGCCTGGGTAAGCAAGTTCAAAAGGAAACATCGCATTCGTCAAAGAAAAGTGACAAAATTTGTGACCGAAAGGGAAACGGTTACCATGGACGAAACCTTGGCAGCTGCCAAAACCTTTCGAATACAAACGAAAGTTTTGATTCCTCTGTTTCCAAAGAAATTTGTCATGAATTCGAATCAAACTGGTAAATGTCAAGTTTTTAATTTCAATAATACATTTCGTAAATTTTATCTTGAAAAATTAGATTTTTATTATATTTAATATTCATATATTTATGAATTTTAAATAAAAATTAATGATTCTGAATTATAATACAGTGCTAATTAGGATTTTAATAACTAATTCGAGTTCAAAGCATTGTTTATATACAATATGCGGTAGATATTAACCCGTAGTAATAAATCATACATTCCGATACAAATTCTACAAGTACTTTACGTACCCTGTATCAATAACATATTTGGATATTTTTAGTTTTTTAATTTTTAATTTAATCAACGGAATTATTAATCAAATTATTGATATTATTTTTTTAAATAATGTTTTTATATTATATCACAGGATGTCAGTACCAATATATTTATATAATGTTTTAAAATTGATCAAAATAATTAATATTCGCAATTTTTATAATTTTTAATAGTTTTTAACAAATTATGGAAAAAAAAGGAAAAAAAAATAAATTACCAACGCGGCTTTGCATCGATCGCCGTTTCGTCCGGTACGTATAAGACTTTGCTTGACGTCAGCGTTAAATCCTAAAATGTGTTTTTCTCGGAAACGACTGCGTATTGGGTCGTGTTACTTTATGACAAGTAAAGAGGTACTAAGTACCACATTATGGCCAAGTTTCAACAAAATCGGAGAGCACCATTCCGTAGCGTCCCCTTGTGAGTATCGTAACTCGCAAACTATCGACAATGGACAGGTATGGGACCGTTTATCCTAATCTCAGGAGGAACATCGAATGATACCGAGAGGGATCTAGTGACCGTGAAAACTATCTGTTTTTGTTACACTCTGATTTGATTTCCGATTCATAGGATTTTACGAAGAGATACTACGATCTAGAGAGACAGGTACGTCGTACCCATAAGTTAGAGGTACCACGCCATATGTGGAAGGGGCAAAGAGTGTGTGAGAAGGGGAGATACAGAGATAGAGAAAGAGAAAGAGAATGAAGCGTCATTTAATGAAGGGGACAAGCAAATCAGTATTAGGTACTAGAAATGTAGTATATTGCCGATGTGCAAGGATTCCCTGGATCTGGTAATCAGTTTATATCGAAGGAAATATGCATTATGGATATTTCCGACAGTGATATAGTAAAGTACGTTTTGAACGTAAAACAATTGGTTAATGCACAATTAGCATGGTCTATGATTGGAATCGGGCGATATACTCTTTGATGCAATCAACGAAACGTTGGAAGACATCGTTACATGTGCTCATAAGATATACATAAAAGGCGCAGACAAAAAAAAAGATATAGGTTGCAGGAAATTTTAGATGCTGACAATGCTGTTGATCTAGATATATTGACCCCTCCATCTCTATCAAAACTCATAGGATAAAATGCTTAAAAATTGGATACTGGAAAATCTTCAAGACCATCCTGCATCTGTTCAAAGGTCAAGAGTAGCGAGATTGCTTTCGATTTGCAGTAAATGCGCGGTAAGGACAAAAGGACAAAGGACAAAGGACAGGTTATTTCCCCCGCGTTAATGACGATTTGTCTATTTGCGGGTCGGCTCTCGGGTGGAGAGGTACAGGACAGAGACAGACAGTACAAGACAGAAACTATAGGCACACACAACACCCACCCAGAGCCAGTCCCCCCTACCCCAATATCGGTACCACCAGCAGATTCGACGGTCTGTGCCTTAGCGAGTACGACGCGGGGCTTATCCCCTCTTTATCCGAGATAAGACCCACGACGTACCGACCGCGGATAAGACGCTGACGGTACCGATAACTGCCGACGGGGGTCGGCAGCGGTCCCAAATTCGTACCTTCGCCCAGCAAAGTTCCCCGGTTATTCCACACTGGACATAAGCAGAGAAAATTGCAGGACGGGGATTCGAACTCGGGCCCTTCGCGACGTTCAGTTCGGGCGGACTAAGACTGACGCCTTAGCCCGCACGACCATCACGCCGTCTGTAAATGCGCGGTAATATTTAACAATTTCCCTTTCATATTCTTTTGCATGGCGATAATAAGTTTAATTGTCAACTAGATTAAATTTTCAAGAACTTCATTTTCAATTGTAATAGCTCCATAGCCACTCATATCAGCAAGTGTATGATGGCAGCCTAAGATGAATCTATGCATTTCAGATGCACCCGCATATTTCATCCTGCGACACACAGATTCTTCAATCTCCTTAAACATACAAAAAGATGGCAGCATTCTCATTTCCTTTAATTTTTTACTTAAAAGACACAAAACTGTGCGTAAAGATACTATGCATTTCGATCTTCTTATTCTCAGAAATTTTAAAATTGGGAAATATTAAATGAAGGTTAATTAATTATATTAAAATCAAGTCGATACTCGTACGTTGTCGTCACTTGTGGTTAGTCAGATTCACTGTTACCGTATAGTAAAGTCTACGGATAATTAACAGGTCGAAACCTGCATGGCGATGTTTAAGATGTGGTAAATTGTACACATATTAAAAAACGGCCAGGAGCATGATTAATTACATTACCCACGTGTTCAAACTCTTATAGCTACACGGTGAGCTGCGATTCGACTCGAGGTTATTAACGATATTTTCATCGGAGTAAAGGTTCGATGTAGTTTTTTTGCTATAATATTGTGAGCTTTGACATTCGAAAGATAATCCCCAATTTAGCAATATTTCTATACTACACAACCCGAGATATAGTCGAAAATATGCCAAAATTGGTACTTTTTGTTGATTTTCTTTTAATATCTCTTTTGTAAGTCATTATACGACAAAATAACATAAGAATGAATTAAACGTCTTACAATTATCTACAACTTGACCAAAGTTTGAAGCATTATCTATCATATTTCCAAAGATATGCCCATGTGAAGTTACGTTACAAGGTGAAAATTTTTCTACACCCCCATATATTGATGAATAACTTTTTCTACAAGCCTCGGAGATAAGTATTGTATAATAATATAATTAAGTAGACTTAATTTCGAACAATTAAAATAAAAAATTACTAAGATATTTTGTACGGTTTCGAAGATATAGACTTTTTAATTACGCGTATTTTGCGTACTGATATTTCGCTTGCGCTGACGATTACATTGGATTAATTTGATTGCGTTTTAACGTATTTCTTGATACACGGTTCATCGGAATTCGTATTATCATTTTATATTCAGAATATATTATGTTAGTATGCAAATTAATATTGCATTATCCATAAAATTGAATTATGAAATGCAAATCGACTCAGAAATTTCAGAAATAAAAACTTTTCAATTCGAACATGTTCATTTTTTATTATGTATATCAACACTTAAGAACAGTAATTTCTTGCAATTTCAGAACAGTAAAAAGTGTTAAGTAGGATGATATGTTATATATACAGATTTTGTCTTATTCTAAAATGAATATAAGAACAAATTTTTTTCATTAGCTTAAGCAGCAGTGTTATTTACAATGAATGGAGACTATTGTACTCACAAAGTGCTCGTCTTAACCTTGTTGGATAGTCTGAATGTTGTTCAGATACTTTATATTTTGTCCATATGGTATCAAAATCCGAGTGCACGGATTCCATGGCTTGTTCACTATAATTACCGAGTCCGTGTTGTGTTTGATTACAAAAATCAGGGACATGGTAGAAAACGGCATGAACCTTAGGAGTAATAGATATACCTAAATGTAGGTAACATTCCTTGAATGTTGCAATCTTGGTTTCAAAAGACGGAGAAAGGTATTTTCCGAAGCATGCATCTACGACTTGTTGAAGATTTCAAAAACCCTGAGATATTTTAAGCTCCCTACATTTTTGTTTCTAGAACGCAGAACATCAAGTTTTGTGAGTAAAGTCTTGCATGAATTTCCGTTAAACGATGGACTCCCATGAGTGACGTCACGTTGAACGTTGCAGGATTTTACCCATTGGAGAGCATCTTCTTCGCATTCTTTTAAAAAATGCGAAAAAATGGTATTTACTACGCCTAACATTAGATGCAATTCCGGTGGTGGAATCATTTCAAGGAAGGTTTTGTCTTGTTTAGCGTACAAAATTGAAGGATGAATGCAATTTTTATAGTCTTTTGCTTGATTTTTTTTAGCCCCGGCATCGCGCCAATTCATATAATTATCTAGGGTATTTCCTATCGTTCTATAAGTAGCGCATTTGTCGAGTTCATACTTTGTTGCAAAACACCACGTGCAGGGATAAACACTGCTGTGGGACATGATTCCACTTAAAATATTGGCCAATTTTAGGTCAGTTGCGATTGTACCTTCGAAGTCGTTGATTTTTAATGTAGACCACAACTGAGACACATTCTCGTAATTTTCCTGACACCTTTGTACTAATCCAAGTAGAAGCAACTTATTAACTCCTGTATCCTTGAAACGCTTAGCAAGAATTCCTTCCTTATAAGTTTGTCGCCTTCCGCACACTCTGTCTTCACATGCACCCGTAGCTTGAATTGATAGGCATATTTTTAAAAATCCTCCCCCTCCATCAATTCCAAACTTTAGATGACATTGAGAAACTTCTCGCTTTTCTTTCACATAACTTATTAAACCTTCTAAATCTATACAGTAAGCAAATTCTTTCGTTACAGCAGCGGTTTTATTATTTATGGAAGTAATGAAGTGAAAGTTTTTGACATCAAAATATTTATCCATACAATGGTTACTTGCTGACAATTTTTCCTTTAAGCGTGGTTCAATGATTTTTAAATTTTTTGTGGCTACCCGAAAAGCTTGAGCAATGCCTATAGCTTTTCTCTGGCTGAGGTGAAAGCGGTTTTGAATTTTTAAGAAATCATTCGCAGATAAGAGTCCATACTTTGTTTTAGTTTCATTACCTTTTGAGCCAATAGAAATTTGAAGTGGCTGGCCACCTTCTGGCTGAGTTAAAAATAATGGCCCCTCTTTCTCAATATTCAATTTCCTCTTTAACAATGACGACGTAACTTGATCAGCAGTTTTAGAACCACATTTCACAATACTTTCGATAATATTATTTAAACGGCTTGTCAAATTGCACTTGTGTGATATACCTTTTCCAATTATCGAAAAACAATTATTACAGCGAAGTTGATTAACGGGAGGAGTCTTCTCATTTTCTATAATAATAATAACAATAATAATGTAAAAAGCAAAATAATGTAAAATAACAAATGTAAAATAATTATTTCTAACTGTAATAAATATAAAATATTAATTACCTGGCATGATATTTATTACTTCTTTAAAAGGCATTTCCCTTGAACTTGAACGGGTTAAATTATAATTGTGACCCGGATCTCTTGCAAGTAGGCAAATATAACAATTGCACAATTTCTTGCTACTCAATCTTGTGTTTAATATATTCTGTTGTGATTCAAGTTTAGAGAAATCTGGTAATTTCATTCTAATATCAACACCACCACTCTTGGCATATAATAAATTGCGCTTACAACTACTACACAACACGACAGGTAACTTCTCATCGGTAACATCGTATTCGAATAATGTCCCTACCATGTCTTTTAAGTTCCCTTTTACGGCTACCATATTTTTCGTTTTTCCAAAACATAGTAAGCAGATTTTCGAACGATTTGCGGTATGAGTCACGATTTTGGGCATTTTAACTAATAAACATAGCCAATTTCGCAGATTAAATCAAAATACGGTAAATAAGTTACCATGGAAACAACATTCGAAAACCTCAGTAAGGTACTAAAACCGCAATAAAATTAATTTAATGTAATCGTCAGAGCAATCGAAATAACAGAGTGCGCAAAATGCGCGTAATTAAAACGTCTATATCTTCGAAACCGTACAAGATATCTTAGTAATTTTTTTTTTAAATTGTTCGAAATTAAGCCTACTTCAATATATTCCTTTACAATATTTTACTCCGAGGCTTGCAGAAAAACTTATTCGACAATATTTGGAAGCGAAAAAAATTTCTACCTTGTAACGTAACTTCACATGGGCATATCTTTGGAAATATGAGAGATAATGCTTCAAAATTTGGTCAAGTTGTAGATAATTGTAAGACGTTTAATTCATTCTTATGTTATTTTGTCGTATAATGACTTACAAAAGAGATATTAAAAGAAAATCAACAAAAAGTACCAATTTTGGCATATTTTCGACTATATCTCGGGTTGTGTAGTATAGAAATATTGCTAAATTGGGGATTATCTTTCGAATGTCAAAGCTCACAATATTATAGCAAAAAAACTACATCGAACCTTTACTCCGATGAAAATATCGTCAATAACCTCACAAAAAAAATGAAAAATTAAGATATTTTAAAAAGCACGCTAAGGATTATTTTCATTTTTGGTCAAAATATTCGCTAGGCACCCCTGAACAGATATCAGAAGAAAAACGCCAGGTGAGAGACCTTTTGGGTTGAGTTGAATCGTAGCTCACCGTGGCTATGGTTTGAATGTCATGAAAACATGTAAATACCGAAACATAGGAAATAAGCGTGTCATCCTCTCTTTCTAATTACTGCTAGCTTCTTCCATCAGTTCAACACTGAAAAAAAATGTTCACCGGTTTTCATGGTGCACATATGCATCCCTACTGTACAGAGACTAATCGCGGCATTTGTTTGGCGCTGGTTTCGTCTTTTTTGATGACGGTACCTGTATATTGCAGGCACAGAACATAGGCAGCTACCAAATAATGTGAAGTCATGAATACAATGTATGCCGGTAACCAAAATACACATATGTTAGGCACTAAACTTTTAATGGCTTTTAGGAATTAATAGTTTCAGGTACAATCACAGAAGATGGTGCTGCTTGCATGATTATTCTGGGGTAAATTTGTTACGTCACTGATTTTGACGATGAAAAATGTTCTCCGTGTATATTATACATTTTAATACACGCTATTCGGATTATGTGAGATTTATTACTATTTAAATGTTATTATTGCAAATTATTTATTTATTAGTACTACCTTTGTTAACGAAGGGGTGTGTTGACCTACAGGTGATCCACCAGGTCATTCCTATAGATAAAATACGGAACTGAGGTCATCTCCTTTCTATTATGGCGGAGGTTGCCTAAAAATTTGGGAAAGAGAAAATGTGTTACTTGGTTATCTTTTGATGAAATTGCGCAATGAATTTAAACGCGTCTGAACCTGTATACATGGAAAAATATATTGTGGAAATGATTTGCGGGTAATCGGCGATGACGATGACCGTGAAAATGCTATAATCTAACAACGAGTACGAGAGAGCAAGAAAGATGGTAGTAGAACATAGGAGGAAAAGGTTATTATTAGAACTTTACGTTCACTTTCAAAATACGGTTCCTAGCCTACGCTGTATTTCCACATAGGCATCGAGAAGCGAATATAATGTAGCAATCGCTGACCTGTAATGAATTGCTTTTGCAATTTTTTTTTTTTTACATTCCTCACATGACAATACTAACGTGTAACAGCCAGTACTTTTCAATACTTATGAACTAATTTCTTAAGATCATGCATTACAAAGAGGCCGTTTGCAATGACCATCTAAAGGCTGGACATTTTTATAACAATATTAGGGGGTCGGCGTCAGGTCTTTTGAACGCGTTCAGACTTGCTTAGCGGCTTTTCTACGTTAATTTCAAAATGGTCTTCGGTGAAGGGACTCGACGGTTTTGTCTCTATTGGAGATCATTGAGATACGCTAATTAATCTGTGAGCAGCTGTAACCCTGAATAAGTGATCGATGGATAATCGACGGGAAATATAGATGCTAGATGGAACTAACAAAGAGTATGCGAGAGCGAGAGAGATGGTAGTAGGACGCACGAGGAAAAGGTTCCCGCGCATCAGGGGTTCGACGCCAGGTCTTTTGAACGCGTTGAGACTTGCTTAGAGGCTTTTCTAAATTAATTTTAAAATGGTCTTAGCGGTTTTGTGTGAAGGGACTCAGCGGTTTCGTAACTATTGGAGATCATTGAATTACGCTAACGGCTTGTCAAGACGATTGTCATATTGATGGATAGATTTCCCCGACTAGAGAAAATTCTGAAAGGTGAATTCGAACTTACAACATAGCAAGGGAGAGGTCAACGCCCTGATTGTAGGTTTTTAAAATTTTTGTGAGTTTTAAAAAGTAGGTCCTCGATATACGAGATTGCGCTAGACACCTTCAAACTGGTATTTAGACTAATGAAAATCTACGCTTTCAATTCATCAAAAAAAGACATGTAACATCCGAATTAGGTCGGTAACGGTGTGCCATATTGAAAGAATGATTTCCCAATAGGGCACATTTAAAAGATCGAAAGATATATGCATAACGCTAAAGCATTAATCTTCGAAAACTCAATGGGACCGTCCACAAAGTCCTTGCGTCATCTTAATGCCCTCATTAGTGACTGTCAGATTTCCCAATGAGAAAGTCTTGAATTATAAGCCTGCGTACTAAACAGCAAATAAAAAATGCGAACCAATCCGCGAATCAGCCCGCGAGTCATTCCGCGACTCAGTCCGCGAATTAGTCCACGAATCAGTCTGGGAATTAGTTCACGAATCTACCACCTCGCATGCTGCGAGAGCGTCTCGACTGTGGCGACGCCTGGTGGCGACGGCGGGAACTTCGTGGGGACGGTTATTCTTCTATTACTGAAGTCGCATCACGTAACAAATTGGTGTCAGAAGTGGGATGTTGATTTCGATTAAATGGAAGTTAATTTAAATTAATTATTTAATTTTATGTTTTATTTTATATTAAATGTGTATTAGAAAAGATAATTTTTGAGTTTGATTAAAGTTTTGTTAAACTTAGAAATTAGAAATCCAAAATGTATTTCAGTTTTAAATATACGTATGATTATTAGAATTATTGTTAGATTAAGAATATATTTTATTTTTATGTGTACTAATTAAATTTTATTTCAGATTTTGTGTTAAAAATTCATAAAATTAGTGACTAAAGGACCCCGCACACTTTAGCTTGATTTGCGGGCCCGGTTAAATTTCCTGAAACTTCGCTAAGTTGTAGTCCAGAATAGCCCGAACAAAAGTTCTATATGGTAAAAGCCCCAAAAATCAATAGTTTTCGAGATAAAGTACTATACGATATAGTACGGGCGTACGATATAGGCCCCCGGATCCGAGACTTTCGCATTTATTTTTTATGTGCAACAACAATATGCATAGGTTTTTTTGGTCGCTGATTACGAATGTGATAACAGATTTTAAAAATTCAAAATGGCGGATCCAATATGGCGGACGAGTTTTGAAAAATTAAACGAAATCGCTTGAAACTCATTATTCTGGGGTTTTTGGGGTCGCTGATCACGAATCTGATATCAGATTTTGAAAATTCAAAATGGCGTATCCAATATGGCGGACGAGTTTTGAAAAATTGAACGAAATTGCAAGAAACTCGTTACTCGGGGGTTTTGTGGGTCGCTGGTTACGAATCTGATATCAGGCTTTGAAAATCTAAAATGGCGGATTCAATATGGCGGACGTGTTTTAAAAAATTGAACGAAATCGCTCGAAACTCGTTCTTCTAGGGTTTTTGGGGGTCCCCGATGATGAATTTGATATCAGATTTGAAATAATAAAATTAGAATAATATTTCCAATAATTAAGAAATAATAAATACACGTATAGCATATAAATGCAATATTTATTATTTACAAATAATAACATATTTATACATTTTTTTTGTAGACGTACTGCGTTTTTACCGCGTTTTTACTTTACTGTGTGTGTCGGCGCGTCGTGAGTGAAACCTTAACATTCATTGCCTGTGGCCTGCATCGGTAATATTTTCAAGCATGGCTAGTGAAGGATATTTCACTTGTGGTTGATGACGAGCATACCCCAAAAACCATAAGATAGAACCAACGTGTGCACATGAACCGACTGTTCTAGCTCCTGTCTTACACGTACAGTAATAACCCGAAATAGGGGTATCGATATCTTCATCATTTATGTTATGCTCTTCATATCTGTTGTCAGTGACGAACGCTATAAATATTTGGTACTTAGTTGCATTTCTAAATCTTGAATATATTCGAACTCTAATAAGCCCCGGTTCATTCAACAATGTGTCAATGTTAAATTCTTCAGTTTGTTCACGTTGGAGTTTATCCTGAATGTAAGCAGGCGCAAGATTCACTTGATAAACGCCAAATGTTAAATCATGTAAATAATCTAGGGACAGTCTTGGGAAGTGAGGCACATGGTGTTCATTCAACCGAACCCACTGTGCGTTTCGTCTCTCTAAATGATCGTTCTCGACTCTATTTTGAACAACATTAGGATGACGAGACATTTCTATCATTCGTTCTGCTAGTTCTGGAGTTACTGCAGCCATGTTGATTGGTTCTCTATATTTATTGAGAATAGCACCAGCAATACGATAAAAATCCCCGATGTTAATGGCATGGGTAATAGTCACAGGTCCGTCTAAGAATTTAAAAACAGATTTAATATGACCATTTCGCGCCTCTACTACCCATCTTGATTTTGTAATTAGCCTGGAATCATTTGCTGCAAAGGTGTCAAGTTGACGTTCACCACGAAGTAGTAGTGCAGGCATTTTATGATTGATGCCTAAAAGTTCAAGTAGTGGTATAGCATCTCTATAGCCCCGATCGACAATGATTATGTCGCCTTCTGCAAACCACATTCGAAGAGCTGCAGGATCTGATTGCATTTCGTTTTCAAGCATAGCGGCGTCATTATTTTTAGAGTCTGAGAAATATGGCCCATGAATATCTAAAATGTAACCATTCGGAGCCACAATAAGGGCTGGTTTAATTAAATGTCGACCTTTATGGACCGAGTAGGACTGTCGGAGTGTTTGAAAGTTACTTGATTTATGTGTATACACGTATGTTCCATCGATAATTGCAATTGCGCGAGGGTCATTAGGGTTCGGATTGTAAAGCCGATTAGCAAAATCAGTGACATGTCTTTCAATGTATTGTTCTCGAGTAATTGCATTTAATCCAATATTTTCTGGTACAAACCTCAACATTAGTGACTTTCGCACATTAGCGATAACTAATGAAACAGCTTGCCGGCTTGTGTATTTAAATATTACTTTTAAAAAATCATCAGATAAGTTTTGGCGCATTTTACATAAAAATGTAAGTAGATGTTTTATGTCGAGTTACATTTCTATTAGGTTCCGGTACAGGGACCAAACGTGAAAACAAATCTCTAAATTGCTCACGAGATATTGGGCTTAAGCTTTTGAACTCATCTTCTGAGAAACTTTCTTCGTCATCGTAATCAACCTCGTTTATTTTACTTGAGACCCGTAAACCCTGTAAGAAAGCTTGCAACTATGGACCGCATATACGATAAGGTCTATTGATAAATTCTATTGTAGCCATTAGAGGCAGCGGTATAAATCCATTAGCATCTAAATGCTGAGGACAGCATCGAACTGATTGTGGTATGTATATATTTTTTATGACAAAAACGTTAATCCTACAATTGACAGATAACCTCACAAAATTTCCGCAATTATCGCAAAACATACAATTATTATTTCTTTTCAATGTCATTACGTTTAATCTCAAACAGTTTGGATCTTCTTCCAGTTCACGTATCTCTGTATTAATACTTACATTACAATTAAAACATAAACGGCTATCCTCCTGAACATCTTGGGGAGGACGATGAAGATATTCTCGACGCAGAATCGCGATTTGGCATTTTTGGTTGTTTTCATTGCCAAAAATACGGACCATTACTCGGCCGTGAAATCTTGCGTCACATACATAACAATTTATTCTATTTCGAGCTGTCATTGTTATACATTCTAATAATATATTGTCAGTCTTTACTCTTCAATACACTTATTTTCCCTTACAGATCAAATGAGAAATAACAGAGAATTTAGTATGATTGCAAAAAGATATAACGCATCACATATCACATGGAACGTTAGGATAACATATACAAAATACTGACGAAACGAATGCAAATACGAATCAGATGTCAAAACTAATGAAATGTAGAGCGTAGTATCAATATATATATATATATATATATATATATATATATATATATATATATATATATATATATATATATATATATATATATATGATGCCGAAACAATTGAACATATGGTGTACTTATTCAATGTCAAAGCCTAAAACAACCAGGAATTTGCAGAGAATCTACTTTACCCAGATAAAAACGTGTTATATACAATTGTATTAAACTATAAAGAAATGAAATATAATTATATAACTATATAATTATATAACTATATATAATTACATAGAAATTCAATACAATCTATATATGTGCCGTCAAACCAAGAATTTTATTTCTAAATTGTATTAAATACGAGCGGCGAAGAAATAACATTAATTATTCTCTACATGAGAATTATTTTCAATTATATATGTATATATGATGATATAATATACAAGTATATATGAATTTTGTCTCTATAGCACTGTATCCATATATATATGTTTGTATATAATTGTATACGAATGCACATGAGTATATACATAATATATAAATGTATACGTATACAACTCTATATAAAACATTCTTGCCGGGTAGCTCAAACAAAAAATGTAAGAAATAAATAACGTAAACTTATAAAATACAGAAACAAAGAAAAGGAGTATTAAATAAGATACTTATCTATTGATAAGTTCTTGTCATAAAAAATATATACATACCACAATCAGCTTGTTGCTGTCATCAGCATTTGAAAATTATTTGCAAGCACTGCAAGTATTTGGTACAAGCTTACAAAAAAACTCAAAGAGCAATTCTTTTAAGGACCTGAGACTCTGCTGTTATCATCACAATGGTCTACGATCGGTGGTTTTTATTTAAGGTAATCCGTTTTATTTTTCAGGAATTGTCGGCCATATGGGATCCGTCATTTTGAATTTTCAAAACCTGATATCAGATTCGTAATCAGTGACCAAAAAAAAAACCCGAGTAACGAGTTTCGAGCGCTTTCGTTCAATTTTTCAAAACTGGTCAGCCATATTGGATCCGCCATTTTGAATGTTCAAAATCTCATCAGATTCGTTATCAGGGATCCCAAAAACCCTAGAATGATGAGTTTCAAGCGATTCCGTTTAATTTTTCAAAACTTGTCAACAATATTGGATCTGCCATTTTGAATTTTCAAATCTGATATCAAATTCATCATCGCGGGCCCCAAAAACCCTAGAAGAACGAGTTTCGAGCGATTTCGTTAATTTTTTAAAACACGTTCGCCATATTGAATCCGCCATTTTAGATTTTCAAAGCCTGATATCAGATTCGTGATCGGCGACCCCAAAAACCCCAGAATAATGAGTTTCAAGCTATTTCGTTTAATTTTTCAAAACTCGTTCGCCATATTGGATACGCCATTTTCAATTTTCAAAATCTGATATCAGATTCGTGATCAGCGACCCCAAAAACCCCAGAATAATGAGTTTCAAGCGATTTCGTTTAATTTTTCAAAAATTGTCCGCCATATTGGATCCGCCATTTTGAATTTTTAAAATCTGATATCACATTCGTAATAAGCGACCAAAAAAACCTATGAATATTGTTGTCGCATATAAAATATAAATGCGAAAGTCTCGGATCCGGGGGCCTATATCGTACGCCCGGACTATATCGTATAGTACTTTATCTCGAAAACTATTGATTTTTGGGGCTTTTACCATATAGAACTTTTGTTCGGCCTGTTCTGGACTACAACTTACCGAAGTTTCGGGAAATTTAACCGGGCCCGCAAATCAAGCTAAAGTGTGCGGGGTCCTTTATTAAAATTATAAAATTGAAAAAGAAACAAATTTAAACAATATTTAATTATATGGCTTTGCCCCATTGTTAAACCACGTAACAATTATATTTTGAATGATACTTATTTTATGAATTTTTAAGAAAAGAAAATAAGTGATGTGTTTTACTGTGTCGATAGTGGTTTATTTAAAATAATCAGTTACTTCAAAATTTTATAAATTATTATATTGTAATTTTTTCTCGAACACGGTATTCAGCAATATTCTATTATCTGGCTATGCCCCATTGCTGAATCACGTTCTTTTATAATCAAACAAAGATATTTTAAATTTGTGATAGGGTGTCACCGATCGACCCCCTGGCAGATCCGTCGCGGTGAATGCCGCGGTTCCCTCGCGTGTCGAAAGTGTCCCGGAGCTCAGGATCGCCTTCCTCAATCCTTTTTTTTTGTCACCGATTTCCATGATTTCGGATACCCGTCCGTCAGTCGCCGGTAAAGCGCCTGCACGGCTTTACCGTTATTGCTCGGTTGCGCGTTTCGCCGCGAGCGTCACCACCTTCCGCGCACTCAAAACGCCCGAGCCCCTCTTTCCCCTGGCTGTCCCTCTCGGCAGCGCAGGAGGTATCACCCGATGGTAGGAGTCATCGTGGCCGTCGAGAAGGGACACCGCCCCTCTCTACGCGCCTGTACTGTTTCCCCCTTTCTGTCGCGGCGCGTCTGCATTGCTCAGGCCCAGCACGCTAAAAAGATGCCTCATCTTCCCCCAACATTTCCCCCGTGTATGGCGACCTTACTCGCCTCCACTAACTCGGCAGTAGCCGTCCAACTTTCGCCACCTAAGAGCTGCTATATTGTAGTCTACAAAATGGTCTACACCGACGTTGCGTCATGCATCGCCTGTCTCTCTCTCTCTCTCTCTGTATGGAATTCGACGAGACGAAGACAGATATTACTTTCTCCTCGCCTGTAATTAGGTGGGGAAAACCCCTATCTAACCCCGCTTATCTATTCCTTATTCCAACTACATAGTGGGTTCCCCCGTATCAGCCCCGGTGATGCTCCGCTCCTGGGCGCTGGAGATGAGCGTACGGTTCCCGCGCGCATCTACCAAGCGCGATAGCTGCCCCAAGTCACTTCGTTTTCGGACGTGCTACGAGACGGACCCAAAAAGTATTTTGTTTCTCGGTGTGTGGTGCGATCAGTTTGCGTGAATTTCTCTTTTTGCGGTCGATTCCCGGTCTCGCGTGTTGCGCCGAGTTGCCGTTTCCGCTTCCGCGCGTGTTGCTGGTGCCGCGATCCTAGTTTTGGACAGTGAGCTTGGGGACTAACAGAAAACAAAAATTAGTGAGTGAGAACAGTTCTGGTGACGAAGCTTGAAGGTGTCTGGCAAAATCTCATATATCGACGACCTACTTTTTAAATCTCACACAAATTTTAAAAACCTACAATCAGGGCGTTGACCTCTCCCTTGCCATGTTGTAAGTTCGAATTCCCCTTTCAGAGTTTTCTCTCGTCGGGAGAAATCTATCCATCAATATGACAATCGTCTTGACAAGCCGTTAGCGTAACTCAATGATCTCCAATAGTGACGAAATCGTTGAGTCCCTTCACACAAAACTGCTAAGACCATTTTTAAATTAATTTAGAAAAGTCTCTAATCAAGTCTCAACGCGTTCAAAAAACCTGACGTCGACCCCCTGATGCGCGGGACCTGCCGGTTATGACAGGTCCGTTTATCCTACCTATCAATTACAAAATTTGTTCCATCTAACATCAATATTTTAATTTTCTCGTTCCGTGACATGACGTTCCGAAATCCTTCTTGACCTACATATTTTAAACACGGATTTTCATTCATAAGGTGGAAAGTCTTGTTTTCGTCTCCTATTGAAAACCGTTCCCATTACCACCATCGCAACGCCTCGACTGTAAAACCCATTAATCATTACATCGATCATTGACTCTTCCTTAAATATTTTTTTTTCTGTACAATATCATGCAAGAAGGAAGATGAAGAAAATACAGCAGATGTATTTAATAAATTTTATTTTTCACATTCATATTCATACATTACATTAATTTGTTTTGTTCACAATATTGTTATACATAAGAATATAAAATAGCTATTACATAAAATTTATATTTTCAATATCGGCAACTAATGCGTCGCTATTAATTTGACAACTGATGCAGTCTTTAATCATAGGCGGTTCACCATCTATCGTATCATAGCTTGATTCGAAATGTTTATAATATCGTCGACATTCACGTATTTCAGGATGCATTTGTATAGCAGGTGGCAGGCAGGTCCATGCTTCTTCAATTTGTCGTTCAGCAAACATGCAGATGAAATCAATCGGTAGACATTCTATATCTTTTGTTTCCATCAATGCGAGACGTTTCAATACCCAATTTTTAAGTATTTGTACATTTTCTTTAGTGCAAGTTCCATTAATCGTGTGGCTTTCACACTTCTCCGACAATTCATATTGCTGCTGTTGCTTCAGTTTTTTCAGGGATGGGCAGTCCAAAACGTCGAGATCAATAACAATTTCAGCGTTTAATATATCCTCCAACCAACATTTTTTATCGACTCCTTTTACATAAATTTTGTTGGCACATTTAACGATATCCTCCAAAGTCTCGTTTATAGCATCAAAGAGAACGTAACCAGATTGCCATGGTAAACCATGGTAATTATGCATTAACCAGTTATTGACTCTTTTATAGTGTAAAGGTAACCACGCCCATTGATATGGTGGTTTAAACACATAAGTCTCAATTTCACCGACGAAAATATTCATCATAGACATTTCCTTCGGTATGAAGCGATTACCAGGCCCGCGGAATCTCTGTACGTCTACAATATATTCCATTTCGTATGAAACTAATTCACTAGCGATTAAAGTATAAACGCATTTTATTCATTTATTGACGCATGCGCAATAATGGCTACCATAAAGGTCAGCTATTGCTACATCATAGTCGCTTCTCGGTGCCTGTGTGGAAATACATCGTAGGCTAGGAACCGTATTGTGAAAGTGAACGTAAAATTCTAATAATGACCTTTTCCTCCTGTGTTCTACTACCATCTCTCTCGCTCTCGCATACTCTTTGTTATATTTCACCATATATTTTTCCATGTATACAGGTGCAGACGCGTTTAAAGTCATTGCGCAATTTCATCAAAAGATATACCAAGTAACACATTTTCTCATTCCCAAATTTTTAGACAACCTCCGCCATAATAGAAAGGAGATGACCTCAGTTCCATATTTTATCTAGGAATGACCCGGCGGGCCACCTGTAGGCCAACTCACCCCTTCGTTAACAAAGGTAGCACTAATTAATAAATAATTTATAATAATAATATTGAAATAGTAATAAATCTCACATAATCCGAATAGCGTATATTAAAATGTATAATATAGAAATGATAGAAGAAGCTAGCAGTAATTAGAAAGAGAGGATGACATGCTTATTTCCTATGCATTTATTTATTCACGATATTTACATGTTTTCATGACATTTAAACCATAGCTATAAGAGTTTGAACACGTGGGTAATGTAATTAATCATGCTCCTGGCCGTTTTTTAATATGTGTACAATTTACCACATCTTAAACATCGCCATGCAGGTTTCGACCTGTTAATTATCCGTAGACTTTACTATACGGTAACAGTGAATCTGACTAACCACAAGTGACGACAACGTACGAGTATCGACTTGATTTTAATATAATTAATTAACCTTCATTTAATATTTCCCAATTTTAAAATTTCTGAGAATAAGAAGATCGAAATGCATAGTATCTTTACGCACAGTTTTGTGTCTTTTAAGTAAAAAATTAAAGGAAATGAGAATGCTGCCATCTTTTTATATGTTTAAGGAGATTGAAGAATCTGTGTGTCGCAGGATGAAATATGCGGGTGCATCTGAAATGCATAGATTCATCTTAGGCTGCCATCATACACTTGCTGATATGAGTGGCTATGGAGCGATTGCAATTGAATATGAGGTTCTTGAAAATTGAATCTAGTTGACAATTAACTTTATTATCCCCATGCAAAAGAATATGAAAGTGAAATTGTTAAATATTACCACGCATATACTGCAAAGCGAAAGCAATCTCGCTATTTTTAAAATACCTATATTGCCATTACTAGACATCCCTCTGAAATTAACACTTTGCATAGTCTTTAATCATCGACGGTTATCTCTCTACGGTATCATCACTCGTTTCAAAATGTTTATCGACGACATTCACGTAAATCTGAATGCATTTGCATTGTGACTGTTAAGCATGACCATACTTCTTCAATTTCACGTTCTGCAAACGTTGAGATGAAATCTGTAGGTAGAAACTCGATGTCTTTTGTTTTCATTAATGGAAGACGTTTCACTTCATAGAAAATTCTCATTGACCTTTGAAGAGATGCAGGATGGTCTTGAAGATTTTACAGTATCCAAGTTTTAAGCATTTTAACATTTTGTTTAGCACACTTTCCGTTAAATGTATGATTTTCGCAATTTATCGACAATCGACGTTGTTGTTATCCTATGAGTTTCGATAGAGATGGACGGGCCAATATATCTAGGTCAACAGCATTGTCAGCATCTAAAATTTCCTGCAACCTATATCTTTTTTTTTGTCTGCGCCTTTTATGTATATCTTGTGAGCACATGTAACGATGTCTTCCAACGTTTCGTTGATTGCATCAAAGGGTATATCGCCCGATTCCAATCGTAGACCATGATAATTGTGCATTAACCAATTGTTTTACGTTCAAAACGTACTTTACTACATCAATGTCGGAAATATCCATAATGCACATTTCCTTCGATATAAACTGATTACGTGATCCGGGGAATTCTTGCACGTCGGCAATATACTACATTTCTAGTACCTAATACCGATTTGCTTGTCCCCTTCATTAATTGACGCTTCATTCTCCCTCTCTCTCTCTGCATTTCTGTATCTCTCCTTCTCACACACTCTTTGCCTCATCCATATATGGCGTGGTACCTCTAACTTATGGGTATACGTCGTACCATTCTCTCTAGATCGTAGTACCTCTTCGTAAAATCCTATGAATCGGAAATCAAATCAGAGTGTAACAAAAACAGATAGTTTTCACGGTCACTAGATCCCTCTCGGTATCATTCGATGTTTCTCTTGAGATTAGGATAGACGGTCCCATACGTGTCCATTGTCGATAGTTTGCGAGTTACGATACTCAGATGATGAAGAAGAAGTTAAACGCAACATTAAACCGTTTCAAGTACTAGCACGAGTATGATGGTCACCACACTTTTGCAATTGAAGAAATCTTTTCTACGATACTCGATCTCGTTGAAATGTACATAGACGTAGGAATACAAGTTTCGATCCATTTATAATACAATTGAGCGTGCCAAAGATCTCTAAATTTTAAATAAAAATGTTCAATCATTAAGTTGACATCGTTTAAACCATTAATTTTTGTATGTATATTGAATCGCGATGTACTGCACTCTAAAAACAAATATTTGAAATCATCACATCTTAAAGTCAGTCCATGCATAAATCTTACATGGTCTTAGTCATCTTATCTACACTACATCTTTCTTTCTGTCAATGTACAAACAAAACGAAAGCCGACAAAGTATTTATCATTATGATAATAACAAATTCGTTCACATTAGAACCGTGTATAATAGCCCACATAAGATGGCCTTATTCATAGCAAATGTGACTTTGAACTTTATTCTTTAATATTATCGACCATTCTCTTTCTCTCTCTCTCCCTCTCTCTCTCTCTCTCTCTCTCTCTCTCTCTCTCTCTCTCTCTCTCATTAGCTACGCATTTCTTAAATCTATACGAATACCCATGCATAAAATCGAGTCGTATGCACATTCTTGCGATGTAACATTCACACGTCTATGGAATGAAATTCATTCTGAAAACCCAACAAGTACAAGCGTAAATGTATTTTAGTACTAACTAACAATATACCTCTTGATTCGAAATTGTATGTAGCCTAACCGACATGACTATTTAATTCCGTTTACAATAATGATTTGAATAATCACACTGCACGAAACGTTTTTATACTTGACAAATTTTTGTTACTTCCACATTGTAATCGTAATTAGTTAACTAAGTCATTCACGTACAAATACTATTGTTATTGCGATTTTATTAAATGTATTGGCATAAGGAGACTTTACTCCTATCCATCACACCTAGTGTAATAGAAAAAGACACAAGTCATTATATCAATAAATAATTTTCATAGTAATGCATTAACCTTTAAGAACTTATGTTTTCACACCATGCACTAAAATTTCATATTATTATTATTGATATTGAATCGTTTATAGAACTGATGTTTTCACACATTATCACTTAAAAAGGCTGCTACCGTATATGAAATAAAAGATCAAACAAAAATTCAACATGAAGACATGCATAAATTAATTCTATTTAAATGTGCGTATGTGATTCCGTAAAACATTAGTCATTTTGAAAGGAAAAGTGAAAAATTTTCAATGATCTGTCTGTAAAGCTTATATAGTTCTATCTTACTTCATGTTGCTTTTCGACAGTTGAAACACATTTTCAATAATCATTGAATATTTTCTTATGTAAGGGAGTAAATATACAACTATTTTTTCGTAAATAATGATACAATTTAATATATACGATCATTATGCAATTTAACTAAACAAGCTTAATTGCGGTGTTTTGAAAATGTTGGTGACAAAATTATATGAATGTGCAATTAAATGATTCATTTAACACACGTATCTCTATCATTCATTTCAATCACATAATTTCTGCATATTATAACACGTACATTTTTTAATATTTGCAGACTGTATGTCACTATTTTCATTATCACGTTTAGACTAAAATGTGCGTCAAAATTGACGGGCAAGACCCTCATTAACTGTAGGCATCTAGTCCGTCGGAGCTTTGAAACACCTTTACAATATGTTGTACATTTTCTTAAATCTGCATGCATTCACGTTACTGGCGATAATAATGCTTCTTTAATTTCATCTTGACCAAAGGTGCGAACGCAACAAATTGTGATCAGTACCATTGCCAGTGTCTGAAATTTCTTACCCACGCCTATGACAGTTATTAATATGATTCTTTATAGGTCATAAGTTTACTGTCGAGTAGATTCATAATAAACATATTGTTTAATGTAGATCGATAAGTATCTAATTCCTTATCTTACATTTAATTCCTCACAATATTCAATATGCTCGCACTCTCTATATTGCATTCATATTTTAAAGATAAATTGTAGCCACTCCAGATATTAACAAACACCTTACTAATAATTAATACCCACACTAATATTCTACCTATACCAAAAACATCTAGCAAATAATCGAGATAATATTTTCACTTCAAATTTATTATTATACTTGAAATATTTCTCCGAGTCTAAACTTCTCTTACAAGTTTACTATGTTCTGCATCTTACTTATCTTATATTGGAAACGTTAGTTAACTAATATTTTATGCGTGAAATTTGCATATTTTCCAATCCATATTGAAACGATTCAGAATCTGGTTTGTCAGATATTCATAGAATCGTCCACACATATAAAATAAAAGGTCAATTATAGTCAATTATTATTAAATAATATCATAAATAAATTAAAATTATAAACTGGAATCATTGGGTGCTGAAATGAAAAGTCATAATTATCGTTATATTAGTCATTCAATTAAAATATATTTTATAATTCGAATCTTACAAATAATTGAATTCGTCATTAAACAGTTAATCACACTCATACCAACAGACTCGGTTCAAACACGAATATAACTAAAATAAGAGTCATATCTAAATATTAGTCATCGAGTCGTTGGTAAAGTGTGTAAGTCATTATATATAAAAACTGTCATATCGTCAAGTGCCGAAATAAATTAACGCGGAATAAATTAATTTAACGACACGAAAACGCGAGCACACATACTTTGCATACAAACACATACATAATTATATATAAATAAATCTCATACACGTATATATAAAGAAAATTCACAGAAATAAATATTATTTTTATTATTTACGAACGGGAGAGAAAGAGTCTTACGTCACTTGTTTCATTTGGCGTCCATTCTCTTCTGGGTCCGGTTCTCCATCCGTCTCGTACTTTTGGGAAGTTGGCTGCTGTTCCCTGGTGAACCAATTCTCAGCAGCCTCGTGTTAATTTCTGACAGGACGAACGGAGTGCCGTCGTCAAATTGTGAGATCTTCTTCGTCATCAATTGATCCTCGCCGCCACCATGAATTGTTGAATTGTGCTGGCTGTCGAATTGCGTGGGCCCACTTTTCGTCGTCGGAGCAGCCAGTACCTCCGGAAAATCGTTTGGCAGGCAGCGAATCGTCAACGAGAAGGTGACTCGAAGAAGACCAGAAAAGAAGAGGGATACTTACCGAGGCCAGGTCTTATAATACCTCGGTACGTATCCCCATGTCCAATAAAGTCGCCGAGTTCCATTTTTTACGGAGAATCGGGACGGGAACTGTCAAACATTCAAATGTCATTTGATTGACTTGAATGTGACAGCCCGCCCCTCATTTGAATTTGGAGCGCATGCGCCCCACTGCGGCAACACATGCGGCTCCAGGCTTGGAACTCGGCCTGTCGTTCCCCACTCTTGATTCTGTGCGGCTAGGGCGCCGTTGCTCCTCTTCTGCGCATGAGGCGCACCAGCGCCAGCGCCTTGTCGTTGTGCACATGTCTGAATCGGAGCGCTGCTGATCCCACGTGGGTTTGGGACCAACATAGCCGACCGGCCGGCGAAAGCGCGCATCGCGTCTTCTGGATATTTTCCTTTTTTACGCGTTCCCGTCGTTATTTAGCTTGCCAGCGCATAATCCGCGAATTCTTCTGAAGCTGGCAAGCACGTCCATACAATTTTCAACCCGGTCCTCTTTCTCTCCGTCGCTATTTCTCTCCGCCCGATGTCAAATTAAACGACTCGTTACAACATCCCCCTTTTTTTTCGGGATCGCGATCGCCGTAAAAGAATCGTCGGAACAGCTCGGAGCGGAAATTTCGGGACATCGGACGCGTGTGTTTTTTATGTGCCCATCATCAAAATCAGTGTCAACATAAATAAAAACATAAATAAACATGCGTCAGCGGCATAATGTATATTAATAAAATTTGTCAACAAAGATAAAAAATAAATTAAACCTGTGTCAGTGAAATACTGTGTATTATTAATAAAATTTGGATTACCTTCACCTTCCAGTTCCCATTTTTTTCACAGCCGACGAAGGCAGAGCTGCCCTGTGACATGGTACGTCAAGGAAGTTTATATAAACTAAGGTTCGTTCTATTATGTGTTGCTTTCATTTCTTTTTTCGTTCCCGGGTCTTCTAATACATAGGCGTTATTTCCAACTATCTTTTTTACACGGTATGGCCCCTCATACAAGTGAAAAAACTTTTTTGTCACTTTGTCTAATGCACTGGACAGATGGGGAACCCGCAATAACACCAAACCCTATCAGGACGGGCCACCGCAAAATAACCGAAAAAATATAACCGGTCGAAAACGGCCAAAAAATAACCGCTATACTACCATAATTGCCGCAAAAAAAACAGAGTACAAGCAAACGACGTGTAGTCATTATTCATAAAATCACCGCGGAATAACCGATAAACAACCGCTCTTTGAGAACGTCGACTGGTCGTTTCCAACAAAATCACCACAAAATGACGGTAAAAACCCGTTCTCTTCCGTCATCAACAAGCCGCTCTTTGCAAATTTACAGCAAAATTACCGCAGAATAACCGTTCTCTCGTAGAAACGACCGGTCATCTCTTGCAAAATTACCGACGAATAACGGCAACAAAACCGTCCTCTCCCGTCATCAATCTAACGCTGTTTCTAAATTTACTGCAAAATTACCGCAAAAAACCGTTCTCTCGTAGAAACGACCGGTCATTTCTTGCAACATTACAGAAGAATAACCGCAAAAAAAACTGTTCTCTCCCGTCATCAACCTGACGCTGTTGCTAAATTTACAGCAAAATTACCGCAGAAAAACCGTTATCACCTAAAAACGACCGGTCATTTCTTGCAAAATTACCGAAGAAATATCGCAAAAAAACGTTATCTCCCGTCATCAACCTGACGCTGCTTCTAAATTTACCGCAGGATAACCGTTCTCTCGTAGAAACGACCGGTCATTTCTTGCAAAATTACCAAATAATTGCCTGCAAAAAGACCGTTCTCTCCCGTCATCAACCGGCCGCTGCTTGTGAATTTACTGCATAATTACCGTAGAATAACTGTTATCTGGTAGAAACGATCAGTCATTTCTTGCAAAATTATTAAAGAATTACCGCAAAAAAACCGTTCTCCCCCGTGATCGACCGGACGCTGTTTATGAATTTACTGCAAAATTACCGCAGGATAACCGTTCTCTCGAAGAAATGACCGGAAATTTCTGGCAAAATTACAGAAGAATAACCGCAAAAAAACTGTTCTCTCCCGTCATCGACCGGCCTCTGCTATCAATTTACCGCAAAATTACCGCAGGATAACCGTTGTCTCGTAGAAACGACAGGTCATTTCTTGCAAAATTACCGCAGAATAACCGTTAGAAATCCGTTGTACCAGAACGTCGACCGGTCGTTTCTCGTAAAATTACCGAAGAATAACCGATAAAAAACCACGATATCAGAGCCTCGACCGGTCGATTCTTGCAAAATTACCGCAGAAGAACGATACAGAGAAACATTATCTCTCAAAAATAACCACTCTCTCGTAGAAACGAGCGGTAAATTCTTGCAAAATAACCGAAAAAGAACGGTAAAGGGAATCTATCACTCACGGCATCAACTTGCCGTTGCTTGCAAATTTACTATGAAGTAACCGGAAAAATAAGTAATAATAATTATTAGTGCTCAAATTTCAGCCGATTTAGAAATCATTACAGCATGCCACGAATACCTTTCTCCCGAAGTACTGTCCTATCACTTTGCTTAAAAGAGATAATAATACCGTGTAAATGAGCTCATGGAAGTCACAATTTGTGGGCCGCCAGATATAACCACAGGTAGTTTTTCTGCAGAACTCTCATTCCGCCCGACACACAGCCCCACATTATATCGCAATATGCATCCGTCTTACGCAAATGTGCAAAAGCAGAGCTCGCAATGTTAAGGCAGTTCATATGGAACGAAATACTGCCCTGTAATTTTACTCTGGCTGTTTTCAAATATTCGAGGAAGACAAGGCAACCCGCAAAGTTCAGCGTTGAATTGGTACACGCGATAACGATACGGTTAATTGTGCCAAGCCATTTCACTCGTGCCATGTACTATCCGTTTGGAGTACCATGAAATATCCATGTGGCACCCGGTGGCACTAAATATTGCCTGTCCGATGTTAACTCATTTAATGACGTCATCTCGAACATAGAGATCGCACCTCGAATACTCCTTTCCCACGGATGTAACACCGCGGTGTCTGTAATGCAAGCTTTGCAGATTTACAGTAATATTTCAGTATTACACGTAACCATTATTGCAAGCATATATTGACGCTAATAGTAATACCATTACACATATTTCGGTTGAACGATTTTGGTGGCATGCTGCATAACTATTCCACATACGTATACCGCAAGCATCGACTATCCCTTTTTATAATTGTATATTTGTTGATCCGCGTAAATAAAGTGTATCGCCCAAAATTCGCGCACGAAATCTCGCTATGAAAGTATTATAAAAGTATACACGTCAGGTGTGATACTTGGAGATATTTGAACATTAGTATCGATCAAATATTGCGCAAATCGCTAAAATCAAGTATCGCGGATATCGCTGAAGAATCGCTAAAACCTTATAACCAAAATGCGGATATCGAAAAAAAATGGTGGAAGTCGATCGTCCAATGCCTTGCGAGTACTGCAAATCAAATATCTCAAGTATCGTGAACATCTCGCGTCATTTCATTGCGTAATATTGCGTAAGGCTGATATTCCAGGATGGTATGAATATCAGGGTGCGTCTCAAAAAGCCCAATGTTCAAATTCCTAAGAGCCAAAATACCTAATATTAAAATTCTATTATAAACACACATTCGCCCTAATGTCAGAATTCCTAAATTTTAGCAATTGCTAAATCTACATTTCGAAATGGTAAAGTTATCAATATCAGAATTACCAAACACTCAAATTACTCAAAACGAAATCATCAAAGGTCAAAATGACCGAAATCAAAATGACTAAATTGAATAACATATAATATTTATGTGATACTCACCTTTGAACAATTCATACGTTACACAGATACTTTATAGCATACAATAAAATAGCACAAAATAGCAATACAAGGGACTTGTAGCAACACAAGCTATTTTTTTCCTCTTTAATTATTTTTTATTATAGACTAATAATTTATAAATATGTACATACATTATTAGCAAAACTATACCCATTACTTATTACTATTTTTTTTTACGGAGGGGGGAAATGCATTAGGCACCATAGGGGCTTGAAGATGTTGTTAACCCCCCGTGTGTCGGACTCCCTCACCTTTCATGTTGACGGCAAGGTTTACCGACTAAAACCCTAACCTCCCTTGGTCCTCCATAATCCACGTGTGCAGTCTGCAGCAGAAAAGTGGCACCGATATCCATCTCCTCCGCTGCAGACTTTATCGCGCCATTTCATTCGTAACTGCAACCACTCCCTCTATCATCGGGTAAGTGATTACAGGATCTCATGCGACCTCAGTATACGAAGAGATCCCAGCAGCACTGCTTTCTGCATTCGGCCTGCGATGGAATTTGCATGTTCTCGGCAGGCCGGAATGTTTCTGATGTTTTGGAGGAAAGTTGGTCTCATTCCTCCCAGCACTCCAATTATCAGCACGACGAGCTTGATGAATAACATTATTATTTATTATTATGATTATTGCTATTATATTTCATAGTATTATTTACCAAAATGCAAAAAATCCGTATAATACTTTATGTGGTAATCTTCTCGAGGTATTTTCGCTAATCACAAAAAAAGTGTTGAAAATTTTACGAATTACACTATTAAAAACAATCTGAAATTTTTGGGAAATAACGGAATAATTCAAGCGAGTTTTATAAGGTGCTAAATAAAATTACGCCGCCTTCCAGTTGATATATTGCAAAGCAATTTTTTTCATATATTCTCTGTTGAATGTAGATGACTGTTACCGGCTGTTTATCCCCGAACGTCGCTATTCCATGTGTCCAAACTCAGTGCGTTCTGTATGACTGGAATTGAAGTAAAGAATCGACTTCAAACATTGCACACGCCCTTTTTTCCAGATAAATAGAAAAGTTAAAATATATCTTGAGTAGTTCCTTGATGATCGCATGTGTGGTGTCGGCAGAAGTTGTACTTCGTTTCTCTACACGATTTGTGGAATTAGAGTTGAATTATGATTTTAATAATTAATTAACATTTTAATTTCAGTACGAAATCGAAGAGAATTCGAAAACTAAAATATGGTAGGAATTAATTAAAAATTAAATTGAGATACTCCGTTAAAGAATATGATACGTATTGCATTTATTTGAATGCCGACCAATATGGTACGAATATCATGCATTATTTGAAAAAGCTGTTGACAGATAGTGACAAGGCTTGAGGAACAGCTGGTTCACAGATATACGAATGATGAATTTAAATCATCATTGAATTGGATATAATATTTATGCGATACTCACCTTTGAACAATTACCTGACGATTATTATGTGATTTGAACTTCGCGTATAAATAAAGCAAAATAAAAACCGACAGATATTATTCTCAAACAAAGTATTATAACTGAATATTCGGCCAATTGCTACCACATTTTAGTTTTTAATTAGCTTAATAAATATTTCATTCTACATCATTCTATATAAATAAAAGTGTAACAATGTGTTACATGATCTCAGTCTGTACAATTGCACTGTAGGGCAGAACAAAAAATAAAATACCAAATATTCAAAAGTTGTTAGATTCATTGGGGGTTTTGGTATTTCTGTTATGCATTTTATTTTATTTTAGTTTCGTCTAATTATTTTCTAATAGGCTATATCGCACTTTGAATATATTGATTTTACTTGTTTACTTCTGTTTAATTACTTTCATCAATAAAGTGACAGCGACTTCTAAATATTAAATTTATTACTAAATTAATAAATAATGTAATTGAACCCGTCAAGAAATGTATACATTCAGATAATAATGAGTTTTGAAGATTTATTTGATTTTTGCACTGAACAAATAAAAGGAATAACGTTTATGAAAAAGAAAAACAGAAACCAAATTTACAAAATAGACATAAAATTATCAAATAGTTACGATCTACTACATACTACAACCCGTGGAACAACAAATTCGACAGATGTATAGATCACAAACTTAAGTATGTTAACATTAACAATTTTCATTTTAATTTCAAAAATAATTTAGGTTTTATTTAAAAATTAACTTAACTCTATATTTTCTTAACAACGATAGAAATTTATATTTGAATATTACTGATAGATTTTAAAAATAAAATATAAAGAACTGTATATTCTAGACTGGCTAACAACATCGAATATCTATATAGGTTAATTCTGTCTATTTTTTAAAGTCATATAATTCAATAACTAAACATGGTTCTGTGGACTTTAACCTGAGAGTATGTTCTCTATAATCAGAGATTTAATCCAAGAAGATATTACTTGATATTGCATGAAGTAATGAATTTGATCGCCGCGACCAAAAAAATTACCCTATAGTTTTTCATCAAATGTCGACGTCTCAGACCCTTGCGATCACAGAATACGAATAATAGTACATTATGCTACTAACTAGTACGAAAGTATTTTATCTCAGGATGTGAGGTTTGCCGCGACGAGCAGAAGGCGAACACAAAAGTGCGGTTTATTGTACGGAGTTACATAAAGAAAATTCTGTCCGTGTCGTGTATTGATAATAATGTGTTTTGAAGATTTATTTGATTCTTGCATCGAGCATGCTTCAGCATATATTTAGAGATTCAAAATTACGTTAACATCGATCCCCTTGTAATATTTGTTTTAGAACCTGACGTTTCTGGTGGCATTTTTATCACGGTGCAAATGACTGTGATTTCATTGCTCCATCATTTTGTTATCTGGATATATTTAAAGACTTTTTATAGGTTAAAAAATGGCATTTGCTCCGTATTTTCAAATGCCACTAAAAACATTAGTTTCTAAAAAAAATGTTGAAAATATCGATGTTAACATTAAACTAAATTATGGAGACACTTAACTTATTCAAAATGCAGATGGAAGACACGAAGAATCGAAGCCAAGTTCCTCGTCGCCGTTGTCCTCCTCCGCGTTAAAGCCGATGTCTACGTCAACCTCCACCACGTTACGTCGCCAATGTCGTTGCCGCCCCCGCAAATCCTCGTCCTGGTGAGTCCTTGGCGCGAGACAGTTTGTGGACGGCTGATACCTCCCCGCCTCCTCCTCTTTTTTAAAGTTTATAAACATTTTTGTTGACAATTTAATGCTCTGTCTTTTTTATTTGGAACATTTTTTGTGTGATATGTATTTTAAAAAAGATGCAAAAAACCTGTTTTTTAAAAGTATTTTTAACCGACCGCCCCATAATCTAGTATGAATTGGCTCGAAAAACTAATCAGATCTAAGTTAGGCTATGACAAATTTCTGAATAAAGTATGTAGAATTAAGCTCAGGAATGTTGAAATAAATGTATTAATTTAACCTCTCTTATTTGAGGGTTTTCGGGATAACTGCCAACGAATCTGACCTTAGATTTTGAAAATTCCAAATGGAGGGTACAAAATAGTTGACCGAATTCGTAAAAAGTTACTCAATTGAAATAAAACTGGATAATTGATTAGTAATATATCAGATTTTGTTCGTAATCAGTGAACCCCAAAAACCCCAAAGTAACAAGTTTCTCGCGAATCCAATGAGTTTGAAAAAATTCATCCGCCATATTGGATTGTCAGTTTTGAATTTTGACAATTCGATAACGAATTCTCAATCAGCGACAAATGTACAAACGTACAAATGTTCATGGTATTCCAACTGTAAACTAGTGTTGGCGTGGTTCCTCGCTCGCTTCGCTCGCTCAGAAACTTCGACCCAGTGGAGAGTCGGCTATTCCTTAATACTCGTTTGTTTACTAACAGCTTTCAATTATATTATAAAATTATATTGATATTTGGTGGTCCAATAATATTTAGGTCCAAGTGGCTTCGATAGATACGTTACAACAATATAGTGTTTGTTATATATATGAAAATTGAAAATGAGCATTTTCAAAACTTCGACCCCGACAACAGGCCAGCCGAAGTATTAATAAATGAAAGTTGCAAAATACTATCATCAAGCACTTGTATTGTAATAGACTATTAGATGCATATTACTTGTTTACAGTGTTTTACTAATTACTGTCTGTATAATTATGACATTATATATACAATATATATACATATAATTCGTCAAAGATATCTTGAAAGTGTCGAAAAGATCTCTGACGGATATCTTTTAGATGCTGTAAGACATCTTTTAGATATATCGAAATAGTTATTTTCGTATCAAGGGCGTAAAAGAACTTATGCGCCCGTAGGGGCTGGCGAAGACTACCCCTGGGGGGTAGAGGGTCGAAACGTCGAACATTTGATGAAAAACTATAGGGTAATTTTTTTGCCGAGGTGACCAAAATCAATACTTTTTCAGACAATAGTCATAAGCATTTTAAGCCAGTTTAGCGAATTTCATGCTCTATCTTTTTTGTTTGAAACATTTTTTAATAAAATTTGTATTTTTCAAAATAAATGCAAAAAACTACGAAGAAACTTAATTGGGGCTAATTTTTTTTAGTAATGGTCGGATGGATCTACGCCAAAATCTAATCAGATCTAAGTTATGCCAAGACGCGTATTTTAAACAAATATTTATGTCAATACGCTTATCCGTTCGCGAGTTATCGCGAGACAAAAAACGGGACGTACGGACGTACGTACGTACACGATCACGGGCACAAATTTTTTTATTGTTGATTTGGGTTCCTTAGGGTCTGAAACGTCGACATTTGATGAAAAACTATAGGGTGATTTTTTTTGCCCGAAGTGACCAAATTCAATACTTCGTCCAGACTTAGTCCGGGTCGAAGTAATAAGCTGGAAAATTAAATTTTTCTAAATAACCTATATTTTTTTGTTATTTGTTTATTTATAACAACTTTGAACCAAATGAATTTTTTACCTTTTTTATTCTATCACTACTGAATTACATGTCAAAAATGACAAAAAAGTTTTTTTTTTAAGTTACTACATTTTTCTAAATTATTAAAAAATTTATTTAAATTAAGATGAACATGAAAACATATTTCCTAAATAATTATAAATGAAGTTTAAAAAATGAATATTTTTCGAAATTAGTTAAAACACGTATTTAACTTAAGTAAGTAAGTAAGTAAGTAATATTTATTTTGCCATGGGATTGCGATCCCTTGTGGCAATAAGATAAATACAATTTAGAGTTTTACAATTTAAAATTAATATAAAATAACATAACACAGACTAAATATATATTACGGTTGACTCTATGTAATTCAAGTTACATTAAAATAATAATCATAGTGATATAAGTCAATAAAAAATTACATAATAGAACTTAACTCCACCAGTATGGACAAAAAAGGACAAAGGACAGGTTATTTCCCCCGCGTTAATGACGATTTGTCTATTTGCGGGTCGGCTCTCGGGTGGAGAGGTACAGGACAGAGACAGACAGTACAATGACAGAACTAGGCATATACAACACAACACCCACCCAGAGCCAGTCCCCCCTACCCCAATATCGGTACCACCAGCAGATTCGGCGGTCTGTGCCTTAGCGAGTACGACGCGGGGCTTATCCCCTCTTTATCCGAGATAAGACCCACCACGTACCGACCGCGGATAAGACGCTGACGGTACCGATAACTGCCGACGGGGGTCGGCAGCGGTCCCAAATTCGTACCTTCGCCCAGCAAAGTTCCCCGGTTATTCCACACAGGACATAAGCAGAGAAAATTGCAGGACGGGGATTCGAACTCGGGCCCTTCGCGACGTTCAGTTCGGGCGGACTAAGACTGACGCCTTAGCCCGCACGACCATCACGCCGACTCCACCAGTATGGTTTACGTCTAATATAAATTACTAATGGGCCTAGATTTTTTATAAGACAAATGCCCATATAACAGGCATGAAATACCAGGGCTATAACTTATTTACTTCATAATTATAATCAATTTGATTTTTAGCTTGAGGTAGGATTATCACAGGAAAAAAGATGACGAAATAAATGGGATTTGAAGGTATCAATTGATGTAATGTTACGAATGTCAGGTGGCAGGGACTCCCAAAGTGTAATGCCATAAACTCTAAAGGAACGTTCGGGTACGATAAGAGGGAAGGACAAATTTAGAGGTGGATTAAATTAAGGTTAACATTAAAACATATTTTCTAAATAATTACGAATAAAGTTTAAAAAATTGAATTTTTTTGGGAAAAACAAAATGGTTTTATGAATATAAATTAATACATTCTGTATTCTAGGATCATTGAATTCCACGACGAAAAAGTCTATAGACATTGTTACGAGCCGTCGATCATCAACATTTTACTAATAATAATACGTATATCTTATAGCTACTAATAATTTCTACGTATCACATTAAAGTAAGGTAACGCCGCGCATCCGGTCTCATGTGACCAGCATTTTTCGGCTGGGAACCTGCAGAGATCGGCAATTCGCAGGCCTCGACGACGGCCGCCTGCTCACGAAAACTACAAGTTCAGCAGGGCCCCAGGCCAGGAAATGCTGACGGTGTATGAGAACGACGTCGATCCGTCAACGGACACGTTGACGGATCTCGAGGAAGTGAGTTCTCAAGAAGGACAGTTTTTAGCTGCGGAACGAGTAACTTCGTCGGCTCGTGTCCGAAAAGCTCGTAGTAACCAACTTCGAGCGGAACGCCGGAAATTATAAGTGCGCGCTCCGGTGTTCGACTTCGCGCGCCATTAGAATAACAACAAGTCCGCGTTTGTAATCGAGTTAACGCGAGATCGCGAAGGGACGCGGGTGCTGGACCGCCTAATAAAACATATACTATTTGGACATCTTTTGTGTCATTCACACCCCCTTCTTCCCCTTCGCGCCTGTTACGCACGACCGCTCCGTACGTAACACATAAATATTTTGGTGTCAGAAGCGGGATCACGCGCGTGTTCGGGCAAAAGAAATTTTTTCTAGACTTTGAACTTTTAAGCCCGCCCCGTGATCTTCGGATCCACACGTCCTGACGTGGATCACCTTCACGCAAGTGGAAACAAAAAAGTGCGAATATAAAAACTCAACAGACAAAGTGGAAAGACTATACAAGTGACCTTTAGGATCGTTCAACTGTAGCAGCTCACCACCAGCATCTCAGAGAAGGACATGATGACTACCTGGCCAATCTGGTGGACAGCAGTCTTCGGCATAGCGGTCTTCGGGGCCAACGATCCACATCCACGAAGGTAAGTCGCTACATTCTCCACTCAGTGCATACTTATCGTTCGCCCTACATATGTATATTCTATTGCATTTATGCTCTATAACTTTGTCCGCGTACACTGCATCTTCGCGAGTCGAGAAATCTCACGCGATTGAATGAGCAAGGCTCGCAACGTACTCGGGTCACCCGTAGTTAATAAAATCAGGAATCGCAACCGTGCCGCGTACGAAAACGAATCAAACACGTCCGACTTGTCGAACGCGAACCGATCGGGTTCTCTCGAAGATTGGACTGAGGACCCAGATCGAAAATTCGTCATGGCGGAAGCGGGCGCGAACGCGGGGCTGGAGCTGACGCCGACGTCGACACTAACACTATGTCCGTCGGCAAAGGACGTAATCTATACAATTCCCGATTTCTACGGAAATCGTGAAACATACGCGAAATTTTCAAGCGCGTGCAAAGGGGCGCTGGCTTTGTTAACCGACGCTAGCAAGCGTTTCAATTTCAATTTCCTTCTAAGAGGAAAGTTAAAGGGCCGCGCGGAACGATATGTTCCAATACTCGACGAGCTTGGAAGCGTCGAGGAGCTTTTGGTCCAATTGAACAAAACCTATGGGGGACACGAAAGCCCCCACATGTTCCTCGGCAGAATCCCCGGTTTGATCCAGAAACCCGCGGAATCTGTCGAAGATTTCGGAAATCGCGTAACGGATCTGTGTGCGGCCGGAGTCGCGACCACGAAAGCCGCGACTAACTTTTCCGCGGTGTGTCGTGATACCCTCGCGAAAGAGATCGAGGACGGGTGCCTTAAGCAGTTCGTCGTCGGGTTGCGCGGACTGATGGAGTTTAGAGTCCAAAATGCGCGACCGAGAACGCTAGGAGAGGCCACGGAGCTTGCGATTAGCTTTGATCGCCAGTTCTCCGCAAAAGATGCCACAACAACCGAAACCCAGCCAAACCACCGTACCGAATCGCCAAGACGCGCATTCGCTCGCGTCGTTACTGCGTGCGACGAGACTCGCTATCTAGACGAGTGCAGTTTTTCCGATTCTAATACGGGTACGTGTCCGTATTGCGAAAGGTCGGGCCACGACGAAAACGACTGCCCGGCGCGATTATACAATGAGACACAGTGCACTCATTGTAAGCTAATCGGTCACACGCGCGTGCGCTGCATCACGTTACGGCAAGATCTACAAAAGACTTAGCCGTGCACCCAAGTTCCTCCGAGGCGTAATGAAAATTATTCGCACAGTAGGAATCGGGAAAAACCCGGGAAAAAGGCGCCAGCGAATCGAAATACGCCCCGATTCGAAAAAACAGTGCCCGACCATAATACTCGTCAGCCCGAGAATAGCGCGCGTCAAGGGAAAAACCGAAATCGAATCGGCAGCTCTAGAGGACATTTAAACTCGAAAAGCGCTCGGGCCACGACTGGAGGTCCGAGCGTTCCGGATGTCCAGTCTCAGAATCCACCCAGGAAGGTGCATATTCTGAGAGGAAGCGAGCAGCGGTCCGTCTCGGGACTGCTGACTACGCTCAATGTCCGAGACTAAAAATCTCCAGCCCGGACTTACATTTTTCCGACGCGACGTTCTTAGTAGATACCGGCGCGGAAATCAATATTATTAAATTATCTAAGTTAAGACGCGACATGTTTCCCGACCTAGACGTTCACTACGAATTGAGCGGAATCGGGGAGGGGGTAACGCGCACTATCGGATGCGCAAAAATAAGTTTCAATGATTTAATCATCGAAACTCAAATCGTTACAGACTATTTTCCCATCTCCGAGGACGGGATTCTAGGCGATCCGTTTTTGCGACAAAACGCCGTGAAAATCGATTACGCGGACGAAATGTTCCATTTAGGCAATCGAAAAATGCCTTTTGCGGACACGCAATTTGTTGAGTTGCCCTCGCGCACAAGGAAAGTAATCCGCGTGAAAATCGGTAACGACATAAAGACGGGAGTCCTGCCAAAAATCGATACGATCGATGGAGTTTATTTAGGCAGAACCCTCGTCAATAACTATAACGGATACGCGATTGCAGTAGCGGTAAATACCCACGAGGAACCAGTACGCGTAAAAATTCCCGTAGTAAATCTCGAGCCGTGCGACTTCCAGAGCGAGCAGAGTTCCGAAATCGAGCAGGAACGAGCGATGCCGCGACGCTCGAAAGTTCACGCAACAAAGCAGCATCGAGAGCAAGACAACACCCGAGCTGAGAAGGTGTTGGCGCTCATGGATTTGAGTGACTTATCGCGGGAAGAACAAGAGCACGTGCGCGCTCTTGTTACAAAACACGCGCGTCGTTTCCATTTACCGGGTGAACCGCTAAAGGTGACGTCAATCTTTTCGCACAGAATGCACACCGTCGACGATATTCCGGTGCGTGCGAAACGATTTCGCCACCCTCCTGTAATTAACCAGGAGATGCAGCGGCTTGTACTAGAGCAGCTGAACGCTGGAATCATACGACACTCGAATTCGCCATATGACTCCCCAGCCTGGGTCGTGCCGAAGAAGGCAGGCCCGAATGTCGAGAAAAAGTGGAGGCTCGTGATCGACTTTCGTGATTTAAACGAAAAGACGATCGGCGATGCCTAACCAATCCCGAATATCGCTGATATTTTCGAACAGCTGAGCCACGCGAAATACTTTACTACGCTTGATATGAAGTCGGGATTCCATCAAATAATGATGGACGAGAGAGATGCCCACAAAATGGCATTCTCTACGATAAACGGGCATTTCGAATACGTTCGAATGCCCATGGGCATTAAAAATGGCCCTGGATCATTTCAGAGGCTTATGGATTTGGTTTGAACCGGTCTGCAAGGCACTGAAATGCTAATTTATCTAGACGATCTTGTCATCTATGCAAAGAATTTACTTGAACATCTCAAGAAATTCGTTAGACTAATGAAACGGCTAGCTGCAGCGAATCTTTCGCTAGAGCCTCAAAAGTGCAAATTCTTACAGAAAGAGGCCACCTATCTCGGACACATAATCTCCGAGAACACCGTGAAACCTGATCCAAAAAAGAACGTTGCCGTGAAAAACTTCCCACAACCCAAAAATCCAAAACAAATCAAACAGTTTTTGGGCCTCGCCGGATACTACAGGCGATTCGTGGAAGATTTCTCGAAGATCGCCAGTCCGTTAGTTTTCCTGCTGAGAAAAACGGTTCCTTTTGATTGGACGGACGAACAAACCACGGCCTTCGAATTATTAAAAGAAAGGCTGTGTTCGGCTCCGATCCTCCAACTGCCAAATTTCGAGCAGCCCTTCGTTGTGAACACGAACGCCTCCGGGTACGCACTAGGTGCAGTCCTGTCACACGGTGAAGAGGGGAAGGAGAGACCGATAGCTTATGCTTCCAGAACTTTGCGAGGTGCAGAGGTTCGACACCCTACGTGCGATAAGGAAATGCTCGCCGTAGTTTTTGGTATAGAACAATTCCGACCATATCTATACGGTCGCCAGTTCACGATCTATAGTGATCACGAACCTTTAAAATACCTCAAAACGATGAAGAACCTCACAATTCGGCTTCATCGTTTACGCAATAAGTTGGAAGACTACGATTACGTAGCCAAGTATAAGCCCGGAAAGGAAAATGCAAATGCGGACGCATTATCGAGAAATCCGACGGATGGTGTTTATATCGACAGTAGCGATCAGAAGGAGGACGTGGAACACCCTGTCGTAAAGACTGTACTACCCCTACGGAAGAAAAAACCAGTAGAACGAGGGTTCAAGAGAAAGAAGGAATTCCACCAATACAACACTCGAAAACGATCGGATTCGAGTTCGGGAAATCCTGCAGACAAAAAACTACATCGGAACAGTGACAACACTATTACCACGAGTACCGAGGTCGATGAGATAACTGACAAGTCGGAAAACAAGAAAAATTTGCAACGGAAGCCGAAAGGGTCGTCCGTAAGCAAATATTGGGGTTGGCGATTAGTTGATCCCGCCGCACGATCATCTCCACAGACGGTCAGTGAACCCTGGAGAACGCGGTCGGGTAAAGTATATAAAAAATCGACTACACCATCGGCGTCGCATACGCAACGGACCGAAGAGCGAATACTCGCGAAAAACCACCCCTCTACGCCGAACAAGGCGAACGAACCACACGTAGATTCGACGGCAATCACGGACACGGATTCCATTGCCGAACATTCCGCCAGTTCTCCGAAATTAATGTCAGATATCGACAAATTCATAGATAATCGAACTAAAGATTATCGTACTCGGTGGGAAGATCGGATGGGTACTTTACCAGTCGGAATGATCATACCCGAATCGGGCGAATTTTCGTTCGATACCGATCATGTCAGCAGGATGGAGGACAAAAAACTTTCCTCCCCGGAAAATAACATACGAGGTGAATCTCCTAGAAAACAGGAAAAAACCATTCCGAACGGAAATTATAGTTATCGCGTATGGGGAAAAATCAACATTCAACCCTTGGACGATGACGAAGGAAATTCAGAGAGCTCAAAAATGAGCGAGAACTGGAGAAAGCGTGGTAAGAAAAAATCGCGGTCGCCCGAGCAACGGCGCAAGGAGCGCGAAAAACAAAACGTCGCATTGAACCGCGAACTTCGTCGCAGAGCACCGTCAGAAGTCGACGAAATTTACGAATCCATGCCGAGTGCAGCGGAAACGGAAAATCTCCGCGAACGCAGTGGCACGAGGCATAGAGAGAAATCACTGTCCACGACAATTAACAGGGACAGCGAAAGCGAGAGAGAGAGGTACGGAGCGAGTGAGAGCACACGCTACAGCAAAGATGCTAGGAACCGCTCGCATCATCGTCCGAGCCACATTGGCAATTCAGGTACCCCTTCTCCGCATCACTTAGTCAAAGAGCGCGAACAAGCGTGCGAGAAGGATAGCGCTACCCCAGCAACATACGGGTCGAGCAGCGAGAGGAACTTCACGTCAATGGATGCTAATGCATCCCATGGCCGATCGAGTGGGACTGACGTTCAATTGCCCCCCACTCCGGTCAACGAAGAGAGCCACATTAAGACGCGCGACGTTTCTTGCAGTTCGAAACGAACTCAACTTCCCGCGCACCCCTCTCCTCCACTCTCCGTGCACGAAACGCAATACCAGAAAGACGTGACGTCAGACAAAGCTCCGTTGTTAAACTATCAGCAGTCGGAGCACTGTGCTGAACCATATGAAATTCTGATGAGAGACGAAGGAGTCGTAACTGACGGCAACTACCTATTCGACTCACTCATCAAGGTTCAGCAGCTGACACGGTCACCGGACGATCTGCGAAGGCTTCTCCTGCTTCGAGGCAATTTTGACATTATTGCCGAACCCGGTCGAGCGCGCAACGTCTTACTCGCGCAGTATGAATACGGCGATGACAATCATATCAGCCTATTCGCGCATCTCTACGGCGTAAATATCTGCGTTCATTATGATCATCGAGATGAACAAACCAGATATTTCCACGTGCGAGTCTCCGATAAAGCGAGATGGCATCACCTGCATCTCGAGGGACAGCACTATACGCCATACCTAAAACAGAGTGGCTCAGAGCAGTTCCATCAGCCTCGAGGATCTCCTGATCCAGGGGGAGGCTCCTCCAAAAACACGCACTCGGAGCCATCAGAAAGCGACCATGATAATTCCAAGGGAAGCGCACCGGAGACTCAGCCACTGCCCGTATCGTCTGCAATCGAGACAGAGGCAAATAATACCTCCGATTCACCAGAAGCACCGGAAAATCATCCGTTGCCGACTTCGTCCACTGAGGCAGAGGCAACCAGTATCAGTGACTCACCAAACGAACAGCAGAATGCGCCCATTTTAATGACAATGCGGCAACATCGCCTATTTTACGACGGCCGACCGTCAGTTAGATAGCGAAGTCGGAAAGCTGCTTCGCGAAAAACGGCGCGTAAGCATCGAGCAATTATCTGCTCAGGACGCTCCAAAAATTGGCGAAATAATAGTAACCAACGTTGGAAAATATACGATGTTCGCGCTTCTAATCAAGCAATACATTGACGAAAGAGCATCGATGTCCGCAATAACGTCGTGTATTAAAACGCTAAACAGGCACATTCTGACAGCTCAAATCAGCGCCATACATGTCGGGTATGACTTCGACATGATTCCCAGACAAAGCTGGACGACTATTAGTGAGCTTTTCCGAAAATGGATAAAATACAGAATAACAATCGTATTCTTCAAAGATTCCTTGGCTGTACCAGCTGACCGCGAGCGATATCTGTTAGTTAGAGAACATCATTGCTCTGCGAGTGGTGGCCATAAAGGAATTAAGAAAACATACCGCCGACTTTCACGCACCCATTATTGGAGGAATATGAGAGCCGACGTGACAGAAGTAATCAACAGGTGTGGCATCTGTCAAGGCAAAAAGTCATTACGAAACAAAACTAGACTACCTATGATCATAACGGATACACCAGCAGATGCCTTTGACAAGGTATCAATAGACATCTGGGGTCCAACAACGGTATCGGAATTGGGAAACAGGTTCGTCCTTACAATGCAGGACTTACTGACCAAATACTCATTGGCAGTACCCCTCCCCGATATTACAGCCGAGACAATAGCAAAGGGAATCGCCAAACATCTCATCTGCAAATATGGCGCTCCGCGAGCACTCCTTACTGATCAGGGAAAAAATTTTACGTCTAGCGTCAATTGCGAGCTTGCACGTCTGATCAGGATATCGAAACTGAAAACGACAGCATATCATCCGCAGTCAAATGGAAGTATTGACAGGAGTCACCATGTGCTTGCCGAGTACCGTAGGTGCTACGTTAAGAAGCGCGAAAGATGGGACGAATACATTCCATATGCGATGCTGGCGTATAATACCAGCGTACACGAAGGTACTAATTACACCCCGCATGAGCTGGTATTTGGCAAAATTGCCCGATGTCCGTCGAGCACGTCGCCGAGAGATTCACTACCAACGTACTCAGGTTACGTCGGAGAGCTCGCAGCAACTCTCGAGGAAATTCGAACATTAGCCGCGCTGAATCTCACACAGGCAAAATATCGGTCTAAAGCCTACTACGATCGGAAGCTAAACGTACATCACTTCCACGTAGGCGAGATGGTAATGCTGGCTAAAGAACCAAGCCATGGAAAGTGGGACGACACGTTCGTAGGTCCCTATGAGATACTCGAGGTTCTAGAACCGCGTAACGTACGCCTAGAAATAGACGAGTCTCATACAAAAGTAGTACATGTCGATAAACTGAAAAAGGGATACGACCCCCTTATATTCGACGGCGAAGAGAACTCGTACGATAAACGAAGTTCGTCGTTCGAAGAATTTTAAAAACAAAAGGGGGAATTCGGTAACGAGAATAAGCGCAAGGAGGTGAACACTCATAAATTATCGGCCTCCGTTTTGTGCGGTGCTTCGTAGGCAGCCGCCTCGATGACGCGGGGTCCCCACCCTCGCGCTACGCATAAACAATACAGTCCCATACATGGGACTAGCCACGCACCGTAGCTGACGAAGGACTGCGCGACGAGCTTCTCCCTCTTCCGCGCGAAGAGGGAAGAGACAGCTCGAGATGAAACCTGGGATGAACGACGTAGAGAGTAGGAGATCCCCTCGTCGTTAGATCCCTCTCTTCCTGCTGTTACCTCTTGCGGGGCTGTAACGGCGACCTGGACCATCCACGGGATCGCGAGAGGAAGGTTTGATCCGGAATAAGAAGCGAAGCGGAAGAGAAGCTGCGAGAGATCGCCACCTGGAAAGGAGCGACCCCCAACCCTTAACTAAATGAATTTTATGTTCGCCATGCGACTCGGCGCATTCTCTTTTACAAATCTACGACCCATGCCGCCGTAAACTTTCGTGAATCAAAAAATAATACTACCGAGCGTAATCATCGCGTTATCTATTCCGTGCGTATTCGAAAAGATGCAGTCGGGTAGAAAACAGAATAATTTATTCTCGATAATTATATAAGGGCGATCGAGGGAAAGCCATTGGTAAGGGCGGTAGTGACGAACCCAGTAGGCGAAAAATAGAAAATAACCTACATTCAAATTCCGATTACAGGGATAACCGAGAAAAATTCGTAAACGTCAACATCAACGATATTCCAGGTCTGTACTCCGAAAGGATTGGACCTATGCGGCTTTCGCATACTGAATGGCGGCTGATATCAAAGGTCCCGCTGCAGGGATACTTTGACAAAATGAGCGATTTTCGGGCCTGCCTATCGAGAATAGAGGAACTATACGCCCGCATTCAAGATGCAAGAATGACGCTTCGCGAGATCGCCCGCAAGAATGACAACCTACTGGAAATATTATCAGGTCAAGAGCCCCGGAAGAAACGTGCCATCTTCGGAGCAATCGGGAAACTGAGCAAGATACGATTCGGTACGGCCGAAGAGGAAGAGATCGACGTATTACAAGATCAAATAAACGTGCTGAACGATCAACTGGACAATACGGCGACACTAATCGCTGATCAAACCAAGGTGATAGCGTTGGAATTTTCGGGTTTGCATCAAGAAATGAAAACCATTAATGTATCACTAAACCAGCTGTGGAAAGAGCATAGCATAACCGAATCAATGATAGAACAATCTCTTCGAAACGAGAAATTATCGCACATCATGGCGGTCGCTGGCGCCGAGGTGCAACGCTACGTCATGGAAGCCGACCAGCTGATGAACGCGGTCCTCTTTGCAAAGGCCGTACAGATTCACCCCGAATTTGTATCGCTCAGCAACCTGACCACCTACATCAAAGAAATCGCCGAATTCGCCCCGGAATGCGAATTTCCGATTCCTTTGGCACAGATCACATTGGACTCACTGCTGGAAGTATCAACGATCAAGATTGCATACTGGAAGACGTCCTTCATCTACATCCTGTACATACCCTTGGTATCGTATACGCGATTTACCATTTAGGAGCACAACGCCGTGCCGGTCCCACAGCACTTCGGAAATCAGTCACGATCAGCATTCATCGTACCCTCCACCCAATACTCGGGCATAGCGAACGATCAAGACAAGTATGTCCGACTATCAGCGGACGCGTTCCGCCAATGTCGCAAAAGCGGACATACTTACGTTTGCCACGGAGAGCTACTGCTGCACGAACGAGATCTGGATAGCGACTGCGAAGTTCGCATGATCATAGAGTTGAAGTTCAGCGACTTCAACAATTGCGACCTAAGATTGCTCAAGCAGAAAACCGCTTTTTGGCTCAAACTCCGCATTACGAACCGGTGGCTGTACTCGGTCACTACCCAAGAACCGTTAAGGATAATGTGTGGAGGAAATATTATAGCCAAGATTTCTCTCAACGGAACAGGTTTGCTTGAGTTAGCGTCGGGCTGCAAGGCACAGACGGACAAAATCACGCTCGTAGCCTCGCGCGTAATAGAATCCGAAATCACAATGGATTACCGAGGACCCGGACGCCTTAACCTCACCAAACTGCTTGACGGAAGTCTGGTAACGCTAGCAGACGTAGGTGAAAGCATCACCAAAGAGGACGCAATATCAGGTGACACCCGCACTAGCAACGACTTTGAGACCAGTCTCAAGTTCAGCGACCTCGTCAGCAGAGCTCGGCTGATCGCCAAGACTAGACGAATGAAGGAGCGAGTAACGCTAGTAGAGGGAGCCACAATATACAGCGGGCCCTCTTGCATATTAGCCATCTTACTCGTAATCGCCTATTGGAAATGCCTACGTGGAAGAAAGTGGTTCCGGCAGCAACGACAGAAACGCGGTATGGCAATGTCATTTCGTAAAACTCCGGATAATGACTGTGTAGTGAACGTACAGTCCGCGGACGGGGATCCCTCACCCGAAATGACGCAAATAGACACTGCGGGTCCGTCGGTGAAGGGTTCCTCGAGCTCTGTTGTACGACTCGTTGAACTGTAGATTTTAAGAAATATTTGTAAAAATATTGTAAAAATGGCCAGCACCTGTGCGACATAAATGGGACGCGTGGGTTCGGATCCCACATACACTCACACATGCGTACACACACACACACACACAAATAAAAAATAAAATGTAACGCGTGGGATCGGATCCCACTTCATCTGCCATCGCGCTTCGCGTAAACCTTCGGCGGAGGACCGCCGATTTTTTTAAGGGGGGAGGTGTTACGATCCGTCGATCGTAGATCATCTACATTCTACTAATAATAATACGTATATCTTATAGCTACTAATAATTTCTACGTATCACATTAAAGTAAGGTAACGCCGCGCATCCGGTCTCATGTGACGACATGGGATCCTTCCCGAACAATTCGGTTAAATGCATTTCGGGAAGCAGTCAGCATTTTTCGGCTGGGAACCTGCAGAGATCGGCAATTCGCAGGCCTCGACGACGGTCGCCTGCTCACGAAAACTACAAGTTCAGCAGGGCCCCAGGCCAGGAAATGCTGACGGTGTATGAGAACGACGTCGATCCGTCAACGGACACGTTGATCGCTCCTCTACAAAAAAGGTTTAGTAAATTTTTGCTCTATCTTGCACCGTTTTCGATACGGAAGCAATAGAAGGAAAAACAACGTATTCAGCGTCCGACGCCATGTTTATCTTTTGTTTTAAAAACTCGATGTTCTTCGTTCTATCGCTTCCGTATCGAAAACTGTGCAAGATAGAGCAAAAATTTACTAATCCTTTTTTGTAGAGGAGGAAATTTCCTACAAAAAAGTCCAGGAGAGCCCTAGTCTAAAAAGTAAAATTTAGGCGGGAGAAAGCCCCGAAGAAAGCATCGCAGTTTTGCAGTCTCATCCTAAGCGTTTTCACAGTCTGAGACTGTGGGTTTCTTACATTGATATCACGCGACACATGGTGCAGAACCAGCACCAAATCTTAGTACAGTGGCGAAGGAATACCTACAGTTTCATTCTTTCAGATTTCTCTCCGTGCAGATTCGGTGTATTTGTATGCATACATAAGGCCAATGATCTCTATATACTAAGATCAGTGGAGTCGGCCAATTGCCAATTGTCAAGGAGGACAATTCTTGAATCGGACAAATGTGCCATATCCGCCATATACAGGGTGGCCGATTTATCTGAAGACATCGAAATATCTCGAGAACTATGCACAGAATCAAAAAAGTTGTCGGATGAAAGTTGTTCGACACGAAGGGGGGCATCCAGTGATAATTAAATTTACCCCCTCCCCCATCCCCTGGGGGTGGAGTGGGGGAAAAAACAATAAAACTTAAATAGGAACCCCCAGTTTTTATTGCAGATTTGGATTCTCCGGAAAAAAGTACACCAATTTGACCTAGGAGCTATTGCATTTTGGTTCACAGGTGGCGCTGTAATCGATAAAAATCCAAATTTATCTGAAGACATTGAAATACCTCGAGAACTATGCACAGAATCAAAAAAGTTGTCGGATGAAAGTTGTTCGACACGAAGGGGGGCATCCAGGGGGCAAATAGGGACAATTTGATCCCTTTATGAAAATTTAATATTAAAAATTCTAATATTAGAATTTTTAATATTAGAATTTAGTAATATCAATTGCGAAAATTGTTATTCTGAATATGAAATTTTAATAATGTCCATTCGAAAAATTAAGATTATGAATAATTGATATTCTTCATATTAAAAATCAAAACTGATTACATAAAAATTGTGCATACAATATGGAAGCAATTTTATAAATAAGTTTTCTACCTTCAATAAAATTACATTTTAGGTTTTAAATTTATTATTTAATAAACAAAAAGAGGACATCACGCAATCCATTAAAAAACGCGTCATGTCCCTTCACTCAGCTCATTCATTCTCTCTCTGTATGTTTTTTCCGAAATGAGAATAAATAAGCTGAGCATTGACGGTCAAACCAGCTTCTATTAAACAAAACTAAACTCTTACTTCATTTAGGGATTTCGTCGCCATCTACCGGACCCCGAGAGAACTCACGTGGTTTCATACATGTACATCGCTTGCATTTCGGCCATCACCAGCGCCGGTTCTGTTACATAACGCTAGAGGGCGACATAACTCGAAAATAAAGTAGCATATCATTTTATACATAAGTTGAGTCACACGTAACCAGTTCACCTACATTTTTCTCTACTTTCCTGAAGGGAAGTAAATGGTAATCGCGACTTTCTAATCCCCATATTAAAATTTAGTATTCACGGTCTCTCAGTGTAAGACTGTTTTTGAAGTCCATTGTATTGGTAGTAATTCGGTCGGAGGTCACTTTGCTTTTAGAATAACAACTTTCCGTTTACGTGACTATTTTTTGTCTACCCTTCATTGCTTAAATCGAATTGCAAGTTAAAAATGAATCCTGCTACAGTTCCCGAAAAAATCGAAATGATTCTTATTTATGGTGAATGTAAGAGGAATATTGACGATGCTGTTGCGTTGTATGCTGAGCGTTTTCCAGATAATGCTCGCTCGCGTTCTTTTTTTTACAAAGTTGTGAATGCCTTTCACTCTGATGGCAGCGTACAAATGAAAAAAAGGAAGCGAAGATTAACAGTTACAGGAGAAGCTAACGAAGTAGCTGTACTAGCAGCTATTCACCAAAATCCACATGTAAGCACACGACAATTACATCGCGATTCCGGCATTTCCAGAGACAGTATTCAAAGAATATTGAATTTCACCGGGAACTCACCAGGAACTAGATGGCGATGATCTTCATAACCGCGTGGTGTTTTGTGAATGGACATTTCAAAAAATGGAAACGAACCACAATTTCTTTGCTAATGTATTATTTTCAGATGAATCTACATTCACGAACCATGGTGGCGTCAATAGGCATAATATGCATTATTGGAGCGTAGAAAATCCCCATTGGTTACGACAAGTTAATCATCAACGTCCTTGGTTGGTGAACGTTTGGTGTGGAATCATAGGAACTAAACTCATTGGTCCTTATTTCATTGAAGGTAATTTGAAGGGAACAAAATATCGAGATTTCCTAGAACAAGAAGTACCATTACTACTTGAGGATGTTGCTATGGACGTCCGACGGACAATGTGGTTTCAGCATGATGGTTGCCCAGCACATTTTTCAAGAGTAGCAAGGGAAATACTAGACCGTGATTACAATGGTAGGTGGATTGGTATAGGTGGCCCCATTAATTGGCCTGCAAGGTCACCTGATCTAACATCTCCGGATTTCTTCCTATGGGGTTACCTAAAAGGTAAGGTTTATGAACAAGTACCAACGACTCGTGAAAACATGGTGGAACGCATAAGAACTGCTTGCGCAGAAATTTCTGCAGATATGATTCTATCATGTATAAAGTCATTTGAAGAACGAATAAATAAATGCTTTGAAGTGGAAGGTCAACATTTCGAACACTTACTCAAGTAAGTGAACAGTGAGACAGTGAGAGGCAAGGGGACTCACGTAAAACAAGCACCCCAAAGGGAACAGAAAAATACTACGTCCACGTCGTTGTTCCTGGGTAACGCTAAATGTATTTTTTCCCGGCTTTGTTAGAATGACCGTATTCCATATCCGCTACGCGGGCGAAAATTGTCAATATTGGAGAATCCAAATGTGCAATAAAAACTGGGGGTTCCTATTTAAGTTTTATTGTTTTTGCCCCCACTCCACCCCCAGGGGATGGGGGAGGGGGTAAATTTCATTATTACTAGATGCCCCCATTCGTGTCGAACAACTTTCATCCGACAACTTTTTTGATTCTGTGCATAGTTCTCGAGGTATTTCAATGTCTTCGGATAAATTTGGATTTTTATCGATTACAGCGCCACCTGTGAACCAAAATGCAATAGCTCCTGGGTCAAATTGGTGTACTTTTTTCCGGAGAATCCAAATCTGCAATAAAAAATGGGGGTTCCTATTTAAGTTTTATTGTTTTTGCCCCCACTCCACCCCCAGGGGATGGGGGAGGGGGTAAATTTAATTATCACTGGATGCCCCCCTTCGTGTCGAACAACTTTCATCCGACAACTTTTTTGATTCTGTGCATAGTTCTCGAGATATTTCGATGTCTTCAGATAAATCGGCCACCCTGTATAAAATAAACAGTTCCTTGACTACCAGGATTGGCCGATCTGGATGTGATAGAACTTGATAGCTGATGCGATAGAACGTGGTATATTTGTATTTTGTATTTAATTTATTTAAACCTTGGATATAACAAGAAGTTACAATTCCTTAACGCTAAGGGAACAGTTGGTATAATTTTAATAAATCCTATTTTGGTCATTTAGTGGCGAATCAAGTACTTAATACTAGTAATAGCTAAACTTACGACTTAAATTCTAAATATAATTTAAATAACTAAATTTATATAGTTTTATTCCGAAAAATGAGAAAATAAAAATTAACAAATGTGCTTAGCATTTTAATATAAACGATAAACTAATCACATAATTAATGAACTTCAAATGTCACTAAGATCATATTAAATGATGATTTGAAGATTAGGATCATCAGTTTTCTCACCCCTATTGTCCTCTCTAAGCAGGAATCCTTTCAAAGCCAATTTGAATGCATGTAAAGGGGTCGTTGACTTAACCTCTAGCGGCAGTGAATTCCAAAATTTAGCGGCAATTATAATAAAAGACTTCTGATAGCTAGTAGTCCGCGCGAATGGCACAACAATATCATTAGTCCATGCTCTAGTTGTGCATGTGGCTACGTCGCATCGCCGCGTAAACATTTCAAAAATGTAACTAGGTTGGTGATTTAATAGAGAACGATGTATAACGGTTCCAACGAAAAAAAGTCGTCTGTATTTTGCCGACAACCAACCAAGTTTTCTCCTATAAGGAGAGACATGAGAATCTCTTTTCAAATTAAATATGAACCGTACGCATGAGTTTAATAACCTTTGAATCTTGTCATTTAATTTTTGCGATACATCATTGTAGACTACGCAACAATAATCAAAGTGGGGAAGAACTAATGCAGACACCAACTTAATGCGAAGCCGGGTGGTGAGAATATTCTTTTTGTATTTCAATAGGTAAAGAACTGAATTGACTCGTTTTGAAATGGAATTTATCTGTGATCGCCATGAGAGTTGCGAATCTAGAATAACCCCTAAGTTCTTTACCTGTTTTGAGAACGGAATTTCTATATCATTAGCAATAATTGGAGGATAAATGGAAGGGTCGAAATTGTTTATATTATATCTAGACCCAACTAAAATTGCCTTAGTTTTTTCCCGATTTAAATGTAAACTATTAACTCTTGACCACTCAAATACCGAACAGATGTCCTCATTGATAGATAACAAGGCTTGATCAAGATCACTGACCTTACAACGAAAAAGTAATTGAAGATCATCCGCATACAGTAGATGCATTGAGTGCTTAATGTGCAGAGAAATATCGTTTATAAAAAGAGAAAAAAGGAGAGGGCCCAAGATGGACCCTTGAGGCACTCCAGCAGAAACCTCCCTCCACGATGAAATTTCTCCATTTGAGCCTATGACCGCTTGTGAACGCCCAATCAAGTAAGATGCTATCCATCGGAGGGCAGGGGATGAGAAACCATATGATTTCAGTTTAGTTAGTAATAATGGGATCTCAACAGAGTCAAATGCTTTTGTGAAATCAAAAAGTATTACTATCGTAACAAGACCTGCATCGAATCCCTCTCTAATAAATTCAGTGGCTTTGATGAGGGTTGTTTGCGTGCTATAACCTCTACGGAAGCCGGACTGCATTGGATTAAGTATGTTCCGACGGTTTATGAACTCGATAATCTGCTCAAAGATGATTCGTTCAAGTAACTTTGCAAGAAAGTAAAGAAGAGCAATGGGTCTAAAATCAGATAGTGCTGAAGGAGAAGGTACTTTGTTTAGTGCTCTAACAAGTGCCTTCTTCCATTCCGTGGGAAAAGCACATGTAACTAGAGATGTATTGAATAGATCAACAAGTGCCGAACCAATAACCGGCATAGATGTGATGATATTATTAATATCAATACCATCAATACCTTTTGCTTGAGAGTTAAAGGTCTTTAAAACCCGCTCGAGACACGCGAGATCAATCGTTTTAAAATATAGCAAATCACATTCTTGGCTATTTGAAAATAAATCGCAAGGTAATGTAATTTCTGAATTGATCCGCCCAGTATATGATCTGCATGTGAAATAACTGTTTAATTCATCAGGTGATGCTATTGGACTGGGAGGTGCAGCCTTGGGCTTTACAACACCTTGTCGCCGCAGTTCATTCCACATCGATTGAGGTGATTTAGCCAAATTCAGACGCGATAAACAATATTTCTCTTGCGCGCGTAAAATACGTCTCGTAACAAGTCTACGCATGTTTACATAGTCTGTGAAAGTAATTGGATCATGCGTACGTCTACTTTTTTTATAGAGAGTGTTGCGATGTTTTATTAAATCTCTCAGTTCTCTAGAAAGCCAAGGTGCTGGATTTTTACTAAAAGATAGCGAGCGTACCGGAGCATGAATATCAAGTGTTTCAGTAATAGCTGTAGATACGAAAGTCTGTTTGAAGTCAATACTAGCAGAGTTGAAACAAACATGCCAATCAATATTCGCCAGATCTTTAAGATAGTTTTCCGCGGTGAAATTCTTAAAACTGCGTGTTTTAAACTTCACATTTTTGTCACGAGGAACGTCAAATCTATACAATATTTCAATCATATCATGATTTGACGTTGCAGGACCTTCTGACTTGCCTGCACTTAAGATCTTCTCGACATTATCAACCAGGCAGTGATCGATTCAGGTGGAAGTTGTGGGTGTATGATGAGTAGCTTTAAATTTGACGATATGCAAATTGAGTGTTTCGGTAAATTCACGTAAGTAATTGGCTTTGAACCCGCTTCCACGTACGTAGATCGATATTCAAATCTCCAATAATCACAAGATTCTGATATTTATGCAATATTTTGGATAGTTCAGATTCAAGCTCACGGAACATAGTGGCTTTAGGTGGATGGTATACTGAGAGCAGGAGTAATGGGCGAGCAAACCTACTTATAATTTCGAGAATAATGAACTCGGTTTTGATAGCGCTTTCTTCACTTTCAGACGAAGTTGAATATATAATTCTAGACCGAAGACAATTTCGCACATAAACCGCCACTCCTCCACCTCTCCTCAATAACCGATCATTACGAAAGACATTAAAATCGCTTAATTTTATGACATCATCATTAATATGCGGTTTGAGCCAAGTCTCAGATATACAAATTATGTGAAAAAAATGCGTCCCAAAATATTCACGCAATGTTCCCATACGTCCTTTGGCCAAAAGAGATTGAGCATTTAAATGGCACACTTTAAGAAAAACGGAACATTTATTATTGTTATTGATATTGTTATTAACAACTGGATCACTATGACATGGAAGCGAATTATCTTGCAAGCATTGAAGATCTTCGAGGATGGCAGTAGGTGACGTACATCTTCCAGAGGGATAAACAGAACTACACATTTTAGAGGCCTCTAGTAGTACTTTTTGGTGAACAGAGCTGTAAAGGGGTCCATCTTTAGATAATAAGGCTTGACTTGTTAATGTTGATGTTGTAAACTGTTCACGTCACAATGGAATTTTGTCAATGTCTGCTTGACACCTAATTTGTATCGGCGCTGTTGTACCATCACTGTGCACCATCAAGGATGCGCCACGACGGCGAAGATGGCACTTACTACCTTTGATTTTTGCTTTCACTGATGCAAGTAATCTGTATGCATCCGCAGGAAGAAAATCGTTAATATAAATTTCAGATGGTGCAAATGAACCTTCGTTCTCCGAAGCCTTTAAAGAACCTTTCCGTCTTCTCGCCAGCAGAATAGCGTCATGTATTTCAGCTGATTTCAACTCCACAAAGATTTTACGTATTTTTATGTTCATGGTACCAGAGTTATCGCCTGCAGTTTGAGTGACACGTGATGATTTGTAAACCATGCGATTTGCATTAACAATGGAATTCGGCGGCATTGCATAACCGATAGCAGTAGTAACTGCGTTAATAATCGTGTGCAAATTTTCCTTCTCATTTTCTGGAAATCCATCTATAGTTAATTTAGATTTATGTGCTGCATATTCAAATTCAGCAATACGAGCTTCATGAGAAGCACTTCTTTCATGAAGATCATCTATCTCTCGATTCCTTTGTTCATCTGCAGCAGTTTTCAACACTTTGAATTCGTTCAGATCGTTAATCTGTACATTAGAGATTAAGATTTTATTAAAGACGCCGTTTTATTATTAGAAATTTCCATTTGATTTTGAAGAATATTTAACTTCTCAAAAATGAGCTCGAGCTTTTTATCAGTGTTGGCATTTTTGAACGAGGCTACGGAAGTCGTAGATGAATTACTTCTAGACCGTGCACTCGTAGATTTTTTATCACTGTTTAATGGCCTCCCACGTTTTGATTTCTTGGAGCAACAGAGAAAATCATTTTCTAAATTAAAATACTCGTCAGAAAGATAGGATGGGTGAGCAGGCTGCATACATTTAATGCAATGGATAAAATCTATGGGTTCCGATTCCTTACAGATGAGACAAAAAGTGCAATCTTCCTGTTGATTTCCAGACATGTTATAAATTTACAATAATTTGAAATAAAGATATAGATTAAGAGAAACAAGCAGCAGAGGTGTAATCTATTTGATGTGTTTACAAATTTATACGGCAGCAAATGCATAAACAGTGGATCCGACGTATGCGTGTGAGTGACGTACAGCGATATAATGTTTACTACGTCCAGCTAAACCATACACGTGTTATTCACAAATGATACACGAGATACGTGAGTGTGTTGAGTATATCTATAATAGCATACACTGTGAAAACAATCGCGGAAATAACCGAACGAGAACTTACTGAAATAACGAGGACGACCGAATAGCTCTTGAACAGTGTAATTGTAGGCATATAAACAACTTAAATCTTGAGAATTGTCTTCTTCTTTTTTATTTAAACAAAACCCAGCTTTTTATTATAGTTTAGACACAACACTATAATTTATCCTACTTATCCGCTCTCACTCGCACCGAATTAATTCGACGCTCAGTGACACTATGTACTTCACGAAATTTAATATTAATAATGATGTATATATTGAATAACTTGCTACGAAACACCAGGTAGAAGCTTATTGGACGAAAAAGGTTAGTCTTTTACCAGGATACGACGGTACGAAAGTGCATCTGGGTAAAATTAATTATATGTTCATACAAATCTAAAATACTCTCTTCATTTATACAATACTACACTAGTAGAAAAGAAGTTCATGGATTTATCATATATTTTTCTAATATTGTTTAAGAGTCTAAAATAGTTATTAAGTTGAGGGCACACCCAAAACATCAACTCTAAGACACTGCACCTTTAAAAATTGTGAAAAAATTATTTCTTTAGTTTTATTATTTTTGTTAACCCATAGAAACATTTTTTTTATCGAAAAAACAATCGACATAAGTTTAAGAACACCTAATTGATTTATATATTTACTAAACGATTTTAATAAAAAAAGTTCGTAATTTCGAATATGTCCAAATTGAGTAGGGGTTTCCACGAATTTTGTTTCTCTAAAACGATGCTTCTACTTCTAAAAACAAAATTTACATTAACGAAAATTATTAAAAAATCAGTCAACCGATTTTTTATTGGTTTAAAATTTACGTTCAAACGCTCAGTTCTTCGCGCCACATCGTGCTGAATCGTGACGTTACGCAGAACCAATCACATTTCGTTTTTTTCACTCTGTTGTCACCATAGAGACAATATAGATAGATAATATATAAATCGTCATAATATTTTTCTGTACTATGACATTAAGTTTACATCGTCAGAAGCAAAATGCAGACCTCCTCTATTTTTTAGGTTGGTCAGTTTTGATCTTGTACTAGTTTTTCCATCTAACATTCTTAAACATATTTTACAATTAATTTGTTTTTTAATAGAATAAACTATTGATCCAGATGTATGTTTTACTATATGATCTAAATATTCTGACTACCCAGCCATCATGTTTCGTATAATCATGTTCCAGCATATGACAACTTTTGTGTAAAAATTTATCGAGTGGACAAGAAATATTCTTATGCGATATTAAAGGTCTAATTCGTTTTTGTTTTTTTTTCAGCGAACACGCTTTTATCTTCATTAAACTGAATGTTATTTATTGCATGCACTGCTTTGTTCATTTCACTGTCATTGATTATCAGTAATGTGTTCTCGTCTTGAGGTACACAGTTCGCAGATACAGGAACTAAAACATCCAATTTATTCAGTAACAATTATTTTTATGCTGGTTGAAATTGTATGGTAGTTGGATTGTTTGTAAAGCCATTCATTCGTCGAATTAAAGCAAAAAACATTTCAACATGGTCCTGTGACATTTTATATGATAAAACATAATCAACCATTTTATTCTCAAATAACACCTCACAAAGTGCATACAAATTTTTTAAACAAATTATAAAGCCTGCAAAACCGGTTCGAACTAGTGGTGATTTCAAAACTGATTTTCGGATGATTTGAGGTGAACTTTGCTTGTTAACTGGTATATTTTCTTTATTTGTTTTCAAATTGCTTTTTTTTGAATTTTTAGTTTTTGCTTCGACATTAATATTAATTTTTCAATGTAATCTGTATATTTGTCAATTGTAATTTTCAAGTCTGGTAGAGATTATTTTGTGATACCTTTTTTCTTTGGGTCTTTTGAAAACATAGTTTTAGCGTTTAAAGTATCGAATATATCATTAAACACTGTGCAAAATGATGATGTAGCAGAGGCACCTTTGAAACCACTATCTTTCAAAACATGTTCTAGAAATTGTAATGCTGCTGATGTGCTAGAACTTAATACCTGGGCTGCAAGAAACTCCTTTATCTTTTCGTTGTGAAAATTAATATGCCTACATATGACATATTCTACACTATTATATATATAATAGGACCTTTACATGCGTAATAATTTCGCACTAATTTTAACATGTGGCATGGATCAAAGAAAATAAAAACAGGTTTGGATGTCACTGGATGGCTGAAAAAGGGTTTGAAGTTTTCTTTATCAGTGTCATCGAAATTGGCACCCAAAAATTTGCATGCTTTCTGATTAGAATCGTCCCCATCGAAGGTAACACCGAAGACATCAATACCTTTCTCATTTAATTTCACCAACATATCTTTCAAAAGAAGACCTTTCTTTTCGCCAGTCAAAGAATTTGTGAAATACCATGCAACTTGTGTTTTAAACCTGCCATTTATATTCACAAGCATAAAGACTAACGCTTTACTCGCTTTCTGAATTTTGCCCTTTTCATCTGTGTTTTCGAATTGCCCACCTAGATCTATTAATCCTTTCCATTCGTGAGAATTTTTGCAATAAAAGGCCCATTGCTTTATACTCATTTCGTCGAATGTTGCGTGGAAAACAAGTTTTCTACCCTTTTGCAGTTCTTGGCTTGCTATTTTTTAAATATGATCCATTATATCGTCACATATACCTAGTTTAAAATTCGTCACAGAGCTCCATTTATTTAATGTTTCAACACATGGCAAACATTTCAGAAAACTGCGTCTAACAATTTCATATGCAGCAGGAGAATGAACATGTAGTGTACGTGCAAAATTTTTTAAGTGCGAAGGAAAAGGTGCTGTGGGTTTCTTGTTTTTCATTCTGGATATTAGTTCTTGGATATGAGGAGGAAGTCCCTAACATTTTAATAAGAAATACATGCATTAATTGTTAAAGAAATTAAATGAAGTAAAAGCAAAGTGCAAAAATATGACCATGTGAAGAGGAAAATAAAATGGCATAAACAGATATAAAACAAGGTTTGAATTCATTTTCAGTGATCATATAGTTGATTGACCTTCATGATTTACGTCTTATTTTCAATTCAATATTCATCAATATATCTTATAATATAAAATGAAATCATTCATGTGATGATTGCAAGCAAAAGACATATGTAGTTCAGTAATCTCAAGAGTAACGCAGTTACAGAACGACTATGCAGCATTTACCTAATAAGTAACAATTATATTATATATAAATATTACATAACTGCTACTTTCTGTGGTTGCAAGGGGAATACATATCATTTCGAATCTATTCTAAACCGTCATAAAAGTGTATTGAATTCTTGATATTGTACACGAAAAATCGAAAACACATTTGATAGTTATATACCAGCTTATAAATATACACATATAATAATTGTGCCTATTGAAAATGTTCACATAAGAAAATAGCGTTTGTTATATTTTCACACTACAAGACTTTGTAAAAATTGCATATATTGGTCATCATAATTTTACGTAAAGATCATATTTCGACATAATTTTTGCATCATGTATATACATACATTTTGCAATTCACATTTCATTAACAACTACAAAAATTAAAAACCTCTAAATATTCAGCCGCTCCAGATATTTCCTTCTCTTTCAAATTTTTAATAAACTGTTTAAAACTATTCAATTTTTTCTCCCTTCTCTCATATTTTTTACAGGCGTTTTAATTTGCAAATTTTTGTATGTATTTTGTAAATTTTAAAAAGCGATGCCATGCTTCATCTGATACAAAATCTGCTCTCGCAATGTGACTTGTAAAATCATACGAAATTTTTTGCTTATTGGTGTAACGTTTTCAGTTTCATGTTTTCTGAAAATCAGACAAATGAAATAATAATTTTTAAAATGTGTGTGGGTGAGTGTATCAAATATATTGAAATATCCTATCCTCCTAACACTTTAAAGTTTGTTTATTTAAGCTTAGTAACGATTCCTTGTTTCGTACAAATTTCGGAGAAGTATCAGTTGTAAGAACTTGATCATCATTAACTCCTTTTGGGAGTATATTTACAATTCTCCTCAATTTGAAAGGACATATCTTGAACATGTTCGATGGCAGTCGCATTAATCATATTCTGAATTTCGGAATTCTTAAATAAATTTTCCATGCTTGGTGGAACTTCGTCTATAGTAGTGGACAAAGTTGGTTTTTTATTCGTATTGACAGGTACTGCATTTGACAATAATCACCGTAAAGTGGTGTAGCCATCAGTTTGGTGATACAAATCCGAATCAAAGTGATCGCTACAAATTCTTTCATTTTTGGAAACGCATGTAACTTCAATGGCATCAAACCATTTCTGTCTTATATTATTTTCAAGTGGAAATCTAAATGAATAGTAGAAATATATAAAAAGTGTTTTCTTTTGAGGTTATATTTTTCAATTTTTTCTCTCTTACGTGTGAAAACTGCAAGTGTTGTCTCCAGGGACAGGTTGTTTTTTGCATATAATGCAAGTTTTTGTTATGATTAATTTTTTATAAAAATATAAAGAAAATTTATGTACATCAATAAATTCATATTTTAAAATTTTTAAAAAATAAAGCCTCCACAGTTCCAAAGTCCAAACACGGACATGAACTTACATTTTCTATATATGTATGAATGTGTATAACGACACGGGGTGCTCACCGCGCATGCGCTATATTAAACAAGGATACCCAGCTATCTTCCTTCTCTTTTCAATGGGGCGACATTTTTCAGGCCCACTTACCTACTCTATCTATATTATCTCTATGGTTGTCACACGCAACCAATCACGAGGTGGGCTTTGCTGAAACGTGACGTCACAACCAATCATATTTCGTTTACTCCGCTGCCATTACATACCCGGTTTTAATTACTTTTAATGAAAAATCCAATTATTAATATTATTATATTAAGACCCTATTGAAACTGTTTGTAATTGTAGTAAATACAATTATATATTTTTTAATTTGTAAATGCTGTTTTGTTCGACAATTTGAAATAATAGTAAAGTTACCGAATTCGTATGAACCGTCACAATTTTCAGCTGTAATGTCGTAAGGGCCGGGTAACTTCCTAAACCTTAAATCCTCATGGAAATATATTTATTATAAAGGATTCCGCATAAAAAAAGGATACAAATCACTTATCGTTTCGCGCGTGGCGGTTAAGCGGAGGGTCTAGGCACAAAATCAACTCTATGAAATACTCGTTAAAAAAATGTGAAAAAATGATTTCTGTAGTAATCTTTTACTAGGAATACAGTGGTGCAAGAATAAAAAACGTAAAAAATTGTATTTTACACAGAAAAAAAATTTGTTCGAAAAAATTGAATTTTTAAAATCCATACGTAATTATTTAGAAAATGTGTTTTTATGTTTACCCTAATTTTTAAATTAATTTAGAAAAATTTAATTTCATTTTTTCGAGAAAACTAATTTTTTTCTGGCTAAAATGTACGGGCAAAAAGAAAATTATTTCTTCAGTAATTTTTAACGCGGAATTCATTGGTACTAAAATAAAAAACGAAAAAATTAGTTTTGACTCAAATAAATTTTTTTTTATCCGAAAATAATTTTTTTTTTTTCGAAAAAATAAAAATTTTAAAAATCCATACGTAATTATTTATAAAATGTGTTTTTGTATTCACCTTAATTTTTTGGAATTTTTAAATTAATTTAGAAAAGTGTAATAGCATTTTTCCGAAAAGGCAAATTTCTAGGTGTAAGCAAATTTGTGAGTAAAAAAAGTGTTTTACACTTTTTATTTTATGACCACTGTATTCCTCGTCAAAAATGACTATAGAAATAATTTTTTCAAAATGTTTAAAGGTGTATTTCATAGACTTGATTTTGTGCCTGGGCCCTCCCCTTAAGAGACAGATTCGCAAGGAAGGGGTGAGGGGGCAGCGGCTCCGTATACTTATACCAACCTTGGCATGTACACTAAGCACGGTTGCCAATCTAGTGACATCTAGTGATATCTTACAATCCTCCCTCTCAAGATCGCGAACATACCTTAGTTTAATAGTGCAAATTTTTACAATTTACGTTTAGATTTAGATAATATATTTGTTATGAAACGCTTAGGTTTAAATGTCTTCTCAGTCTTAGTTGGCTCTTGATTTACGCTGGCTCTTGTTTCAAAGTCACTAATCTCACTGACGCTTTGTCGTTTACAGCTAGCATTATGGGCAGGTTGTTGCTTATCACTAACGTCGGCTACAATTTGTTGCTTATCGCTAACATCGATTACAATTTGTTGCTTATCGCTAACATCGATTACAATTTGTTGCTTATCACTAATCTCGCTTACAATTTGCTGTTGCTCTGGCCCCATGTTATCAACGCTCTTTCTAATCAATATCATGCTTCTTGACGCTACTTTGCTCTGCTACGTTGGCCTGAGCTTCGTCTATCGTATCCGCAACAGTGTCCATTGCCTTTTCTACAGATAGCCCCCAGATTCGTCAGACCACTGCCGGCTGTTACTACTGCCGCTGTATACGCAAACGCATTTAATGTTTATACATTTGCTGAAAATTCGTATTTCATTAAAAAATTCCTTTTAATTAACCATGAATGTAAAAAACAACGTATGTAACATCCAAAAAGCAAAGTTACAAGTATTCACAACGTAAGAATGTATCTCTAATAGAAATTATACGTACTACGTTTGTGCGAACGGGCATTCGTTTTTTTTTAGGTTTTTGCAGGGTTTTGAAAATGTTTAAAATGTATTTTTTTGTAGTTCTACATATGTAGAATAAACTGGTATATGTCACATCCCGGAGCAATAAATATTTTTTTCGAAAATAGTACGATTATTCCCAGATACGTAATACGCGTCAAAAGACGCTAGGACTTTTAATCCCGTTTTTTACCCCTTTGCAGGCTTTTAAAAATTTTCAAAATGTATTTTTTTGTAGTTATATATATATGTAAAATAAGCAGGTATATGTCACAGCCCGGAGCAATAAATATTTTTTCAAAAATAACGCTATTATACTCAGATACGTAATATGCCTCAAAAGACACCGCGATTTTGAATCTCATTTTTCTACCCCTTTACAGGGTTTTGAAATTTTTCAAAATGTATTTTTCTGTAGTTATATATATGTAGAATAAACAGGTATATGTCGCATCCCGTTGCAAAATATTTATTTCTTCGAAAATAGTATCTTTATACGCAGAGATACGTAATAGGCGTCAAATGACACCGCGACTATGAATCTCGTTTTTCTACCCCTTTACAGGGTTTTGAAATTTTTCAAAATGCATTTTTTTGCAGTCCTATATATGTAAAATAAACTGGTATATGTCGCATCCTGGAGCAATAAATATTTCTTCGAAAATAGTATCTTTATACGCAGAGATACGTAATATACGCAAATGACACCGCGACTTTGAATCTTATTTTTCTACCCCTTTGCAGGGTTTTAAAAATTTTCAAAATGTATTTTTTTTGTAGTCCTACATATGCAGAATAAACTGGTATATGTCACATCACGGAGCAATAAATATTTTGTTGAAAAGAGTATCATGATACGCAGATACGTAATATGCGTCAAAAGACACCGCGACTTTGAATCTTATTTTTCTACCCCTTTGCAGAGTTTTGAAATTTTTCAAAATGTATTTTTCTGTAGTCCTATATATGTAGAATAAACTGGTATATGTCACATCCCGGAGAAATAAATATTTTTTTCGAAAATAGTACGATTATTCTCAGATACGTAATACGCCTCAAAAGACACCGCGACTTTGAATCTCGTTTTTCTACCCCTTTGCAGGGTATTAAAAATTTTCTAAATGTATTTTTTTGGAGTTATATATATGTAGAATCAACTGGCATATGTCACAGCCCGGTGCAATAAATATTTTTTAAAAAATAACCCCATTATACTCAGATACGTAATATGCCTCAAAAGAAACCGCGACTTTGAATCTCGTTTTTCTACCCCTTTGCAGGGTTTTGACATTGTTCAAAATGTATTTTTTGTAGTCTTATATATGTAGAATAAACTGGCATATGTCACAGCCCGGTGCAATAAATATTTTTTAAAAAATAACGCCATTATACTCAGATACGTAATATGCCTCAAGAGAAACCGCGACTTTGAATCTCGTTTTTCTACCCCTTTGCAGGGTTTTGACATTGTTCAAAATGTATTTTTTTGTAGTCCTATATATATAGAATAAACTGGTATATGTTACATCCCGGAGCAATAAGCATTTTGTCCGAAAATAGTATCTTTATACGCAGAGATACGTAATATACGCAAATGACACCGCTCGACTTTGAATCTTATTTTTCTACCCCTTTAGAGGGTTTTGAAAATTTTCAAAGTGTTTTTTTTATTTGTAGTCCTACATATGCAGAATAAACTGGTATATGTCACAGCCCGGAGCAATAACTATTTTTTCAAAAATAGCGCCATTATACTCAGATACGTAATATGCGTCAAAAGACACCGGGACTTTCAATCTCGTTTTTCTACCCCTTTGCAGGGTTTTGAAATTTTTCAAAATGTATTTTTTTGTAGTCCTATATATGTAGAATAAACTGGTATATGTTACATCCCGGAGCAATAAGCATTTTGTCCGAAAATAGTATCTTTATACGCAGAGATACGTAATATACGCAAATGACACCGCTCGACTTTGAATCTTATTTTTCTACCCCTTTAGAGGGTTTTGAAAATTTTCAAAATGTTTTTTTTATTTGTAGTCCTACATATGCAGAATAAACTGGTATATGTCACAGCCCGGAGCAATAACTATTTTTTCAAAAATAGCGCCATTATACTCAGATACGTAATATGCGTCAAAAGACACCGGGACTTTCAATCTCGTTTTTCTACCCCTTCGCAGGGTTTTAAAAATTTTCAAAGTGTATTTTTTGTAGTTCTACATATGTAGAATAAACTGGTATATGTCAGATCACGGAGCAATAAATATTTTTTTCGAAAATAGTACGATTATTCTCAGATACGTAATACGCGTCAAAAGACGCCGGGACGTTTAATCCCCATTTTGTACGGGTTGCAGGGTTTTAAAAATGTTCAAAACGTATTTTTTTATAGCTATATATATGTAGAATAAAGAGGTATATGTCACAGCCCGGAGCAATAAATATTTTTTCAAAAATAACGCCATTATACTCAGATACGTAATATGCCTCAAAAGACACCGCGACTTTGAATGTCGTTTTTCTACCCCTTTGCAGGGTTTTGACATTTTTCAAAATGTATTTTTTTGTATATATATATATATATATATATTGAATCAACTGGCATATGTCACAGCCCGGAGCAATTAATATTTTTAAAAAAATAACGCCATTATACTAAGATACATAATATGCCTCAAAAGACACCGCGTCGTTGAATCTCGGGTTTCTACCCCTTTGCAGGGTTTTGACATTGTTCAAAATGTATTTTTTGTAGTCTTATATATGTAGAATAAACTGGTATATGTCGCATCCCGGAGCAATAAATATTTCTTCGAAAATAGTATCTTTATACGCAGAGATACGTAATATGCGTGAAATGACACCGGGACTTTGAATCTCGTTTTTCTACTCCTTCACAGGGTTTTGAAAATTTTGAAAATGTATTTTTTTGTAGTTCTACATATGTAGAATAAACTGGTATATGTGGGACAAGAAGAAACCCTCTATCCAGCCGCAGCCGCTCAACGCACCCAGCAGCTCTAGCATTGACGGAAAGACGGAGCACGCCTCACCGCTTCTGCGTCCACCGATTTTACCAGGCCGCCCCACCACCGCATCTAAGTGGCTGGTATATCGTTCTAGCAGTGGTAGCTCGCTCGAAGACTTTGGTTTCGTGAAGCGTAAGCGCGATCGTCCGGCTGTCGCGGACGACTCGTATATTTCTCCAGCGCCTAGACGCCGCAAAGTTTCGCTTCCATCCATAGCGTTCCCATCTGCCTCGACGGGTACAATGGAGGCCACTCCAATTACGCAAGCCAGCCTGGATGTCTTGCAAAAATCTCTCCTAGATGCCATCATCAAATCGACACAAAACGTCACCAGTTCGTTGCAACCTGGGATTGACGAATGCTCTAGGGAGATTACTGCTGTTAAGAGCGCAATCGACGACATTAGGAACGATTTCTCTACCCGTATCGTAGCGCTCGAAGAAAAAATTGAATCCCAGGACCACCTGATAAAGAGGATGGCGACCAAGCTAGAGGCACAAGAAAGGCTACTGAAAAGGCGAAACCTCATTATATCTGGTTTTCAACCTGGCCCGGCCCCGCTAAAAAGAGAGGTCCAGTCGTTTCTATCCACACACTTTTCTTTGGCAGGAGAGATAGCCTCGGCGAGAATAATTCGTGCCGACCCGGTGGCCATCCTCGCTGACGTAGCTTCCGAAGAATATAAATATATGATATTGTCGTCAAAGAAATCGGCCCTTAAAAACACAAGGTTTTTCATCAACCCTGACTATACCGATAAGGAACGCTTTATGGCGTATAAAGCCAGAGAGGCAAGTCGGGCCGCCGCTGCCAAAGGCCAGTCGTTTAAGAAGAAAGGCAATTCTATCGCCATTAACAACACCTGGTTCAAATGGTCCGAAGCTGACCAGGATTACTCGACGCGCCTAAATGAGCCAGCTCCTGAATCAAGGACCTCTTATTCGAGAGCGGCACAACAGGGTTCATCACGATCCTCTCCAGCATTGCCCATTGGCTCTGAGAACTCGACAATGCGCCAAAATTTTTGAATCTCTCCGTCAACACTCACGAAGATCTGCTCGGAAGTCTACCAACATTTTGTCAACGTCTGCACCGCGCGCTAATGTTACTTGTAAATCGTCTCTAAATGTATTAAATATTGTATTTTGGAACGCTTGCGGATGAATAAATGTAAAAAATAACACTTTTTTTAGCCCGTATAAAATAATTAACTTTTCGGAAACTTGGTCAGATCGTGAAATAGACTCGGAGGCGATAGCCGCTGGTCATTCAAGAATCTTCACACCGGCTGTCCGCTCCAGTCACTTCGGTCGCTGTAGTGGGGGCCTTCTGTCGTTAGTCAACACAGAATTCACTTACACGACTCTGGCGGCTTCTCCGCATTGGCCATTTTTCCACGCTAACACCCTACCGATTAAATTAGTAGTCGGCTCTTTTTAATTTCCGCCGAATTCGGATTTAGCATCTCAACTCTCGGCGCTACAAATAGAAATGGATTCCTTGAATGACCAGTATCCAGAAGCGATTTTTGTTCTTGGAGGCGACTTTACTGTCGAGTAGGAACTTTAGACCCATACTCCGACTTCCCACAGATATTTGAAGGTTCGCCAATCCGCATGCTGAGGCAGGTACACGATGAACTATGCAACAGCCGTGGAGTCCTTCTGTCCGAATTTATGCAGACAAACAATTTCGTTTTATTAAATGGGCGCTGTACCAGCGACGTTCCGGCGCACTTTACTTTTCTCGGACATAGGGGCATCAGTGTTGTCGACCTTGTGTGGGCTTCGGCCCTACATTAGCCCTTCATAGACGACCTAAAGACAGGCGACGACCTACACGGTTCAGACCACTTACCGGTTTCCCTGTCACTACTGCTGATGTCGGAAAGTGCTAGAATAGAAACGCCTGCTGCCATGCCATTAGGGCGGGCAGCAGTGCGATTTTCGGGGTCGTTAGACGGGGTGAGTAACTTTCGCGATATTCTAAGACTGCCGTTGTCAGCTGCTACCGCAGAGAACTCGGAGTCTCTCGATGCTCAATATGAGCTTCTCGTCAAATCCCTGCGCGCAGCGGCGCTAAATGCAGGTGTATGCGTTAAATTTACTGTCAAAAGTACACGCTCTAGAACGGTATCTTCGAAGGCCTGGTTCGATAGGGATTGTACAAGCGCAAAATGAACTTTCCACCATGCCCTGAAGCGTATGAGGAGAGACGCTTATTCTCCAAATTCGACTCGCGCCTTTAAGACCGCGAAAAAAACGTATTTAGACATAATAAAAAATAAGAAGCACCTCTATGCAAAAGAGGTAGCGGATAAGTTCGCGGGCGTCCGGAATGCGGCTGTTTTTTGGAACACATGTCGCCAATATCAGAAACAACCCCGTGCGGGTGCGCAGGTGTCCGGGGACGCCTGGGGGGCGTATTTCACAGAGATTTTTCCCCCTGAAGAGTGCCCCTCAGAGACGTTTTACGGCACTTTTAACCCAGCTCTGGACTCGCCGATCACTTTGGTAGAACTCAAAGACAACATAAGGAGGCTGAAGGTGGGAAGGGCAGTAGGCCCAGATGAGTTACCTGCCGAACTTTTTAAGTTTTTGGAAGACACGTGGCTCTCTCACCTCCTGCTACTTTTTAATACCTTGTCCGTTTAGAACTTGGTATTCCGCACATAGCGGTGGAAATTCTGTCAAGAACTATTAAATGGGTATCAAAAACTCTTAAACTGCAGGATTACAGATTGCCCAAGATACTATTGTTGCGTCTCAAAGAACTGGCGGACGCTGACGCGTCGCAGAGTACATTCAACTGGGCCCTCCAAGTAAAAGCTCTGCTGATCAAGACCGGAGCGTGCGAGTTGTGGAGTAATTTCGACGCGGACATTTGGGATCAGCGAGGGCCCTCGCTAGTCGTTAAATTCGCCGAGTCCTCGAGAAGGTGCGGCCTCAGGTCCTATTTTAATTCTGACAATATCCAGTTGCCTATTTATCGCCTCCCCGAGGACTCGGCGTACACCCAGTATCCTTCCCGTTTGCCCCTGCGCTGTCTTAAGGTAATAGCCCAATTAAGGCTAGCGACCGTCTTTTCACGCTCAATCGTCATTGCCGGCCAGCGATATACTTATAATCCGTTAGCCCCTTGTCCTCTCTGCAATATGACTGCAAACGAGTCGTTGCTGCACATTTTGACAGAGTGCCCCCTACTCGCTTCCACCAGAGTGGACTTTTCCGAATCGCTAAAACACCGACCACTTCACTCCTCAGGACTCCTATGCACCTTAATCTGCAGCAACGACGCGTTCTCAGCAAAGCTCCTTTATAATTTTGTGAAAGCCAGCTTCAAAAGGAGAGCCTTTCTGCTCGGCGATTAATTTTAAGTGAAAATTGTTATTGGGTTGTATTGCGAACGCTACGCGGCTGGATGTACCCTTGCGCCTAACATTAGATTTAAGTCTCACAACTACCGTTTAAATTTTAACTGTGATATTCGATGTAAGCAACTGTACTGGAAAGTGTCGGAACTAATTCTCGATGGGTTATTATTCCCCAAATATGAGAAATAAATTATTACATACATATTACATACATGTCACATCCCGGAGCAATAAATATTTTTTCGAAAATAGTATCATGATACGCAGATACGTAATATGCGTCAAAAGACACCGCGACTTTGAATCTCGTTTTTCTACCCCTTTGCAGAGTTTTGAAATTTTTCAAAATGTATTTTTTTGTAGTTATATATATGTAGAATAAATAGGTATATGTTACAGCACGGAGCAATAAATATTTTTTTAAAAATAACGCCATTATACTCAGATACGTAATATGCCTCAAAAGACACCGCGACTTTGAATCTCGTTTTTCTACTCCTTTGCAGGGTTTTGAAATTTTTCAAAAAATATTTTTTTTGTAGTCCTATATATGTAGAATAAACTGGTATATGTAACAGCTCGGTACAATAAATATTTTTTTCGAAAATAGTACGATTATTCTCAGATACGTAATACGCGTCAAAAGACGCCGGGACTTTTAATCCCCATTTTCTACCCCTTTGCAGGGTTTTAAAATTGCCAATTTATGTACTTGCGAAATTTGGTGGCCCCCCAGTAAATTGCCAATGCTTCTTTATGGATAACCTAGTAGTTTCTCTCGTGTACGTCCAAGGTCCTTGAGGCGAAACCAATCGGCTTCTCCACACCGTCAGCAAAAACGTGCGACAAAACTGCTCCGACTCCAACACTCGATGTATCACAACTAATTTTTTAATAACTACTTTCGGATCAAAATGTACCAAACTTTGGTTCGAAGATATTAATACCTTCGCATCATTGAATGCTTTCTCGCATGTTTTTGACCAAACAAATGCTTCCCCACTACGAAGCAGTCCGTATAACGGTTCTAATATGGTCGCCAAATTTGGAGCAAGCCTACCATAATAATCGATCATTCCTACAAAGGCTTTAACTTTTGAGATATTTACTGGCCTTGGAGCTTCTAACACCGCTTTGAATTTTTCTGTGTCCTTTTTCAAGCCACTTTTGTCAATAATATGACCTAAATATCGGATTTATTTTTCAAAAAATGAGCACTTATTTAAATTAAGACGAAATCTAGCCTTTAACAACCTCGAAGAAACCTCTTTTAAATTCTCTCAATGTTCTATCCTATTTATACCTGTCACAACAATGTCACCAAGAAAACAAATAATACCTTTTGCTCCCTGCAACACTTTTTCGATTGTTTTTTGAAAAATTGCACAAGCGGGTTTGGTACCAAATGGCAGTCTATTAACTTTAGAAATTTCTTCGTGGGTGCTCCATGCCAGTAAATAGCTACATTTTTCCGACACCTCTAGCTGGTTATACGCATTAGATAAGTCTAATTTTGTGAAATGCTCTCCAACTTGGAGGGCAGCAAATAATTCACCGATGAAGGGTAAGGGGTATATAACATCTTCTATCCCTTTGTTAACCGTGACTTTACAGTCTGCACAAATTCTAATTTTTCCGTCTTTTTTTAAAACAGGCACTAATGGTGTACCCCAGCTAGAGTTATCGATTTTACTTATTACTCCAACTTTTTCTAATCTATCGAGCTCATCATCTAAGCTTTTTTTAACAGTGAACGGTATAGTCCTAGGTTTATAATAAATTGGTTTGATTCGGGGTTTAACATTTAATTCTTCTTTTTCATTTTCGAATTTCCCTAACTATGATTTGAATAGCTTTTCATTTTCTTTTAACAATATGTCCAATGTCAATTCTTTTTCAAGCTTATTAATAGGTATGACTTTTTCAGGAATAACTTGCCACTTGAAAATACTCATTAAATCTCTACCGAATAAAGGGTTACCCTCACTTTTTTCGACTATTAAACCGCAATCTTTCTCGACTTTGTTACATTTTATCTTCACGATAATTTCACCTTCTGGTGTCATAACATGACCGTCATATGTCCTTAATCGAACTCGCATTTCATTCAATTTAACTTTGCGGAAATAATTTTTATAAATTGACAACGGGCAAATCGACACTCCCGCGCCTGAATCTATTTCCATCTTAATTTCTCTTTCATTGATTAGCACTTCGACTATTTTAGGTTTATTAATCGTGGAACTATGAATAGTAAAAATGTCGACAATATTGTTTTCTACCTCAGAAACTCTTACAAAATTATTATTTTTAACAGCGCATACTTTAGCTAAGTGTCCTTTCTTTTTGCACAACTTACATACATACTCTTTGTATTTGCATTCTGAGAAATTATGGAAACCTTCCCCACACGCTCTGCAGCTTGCTGCGCTGGTTGACGTCGAACTCTTGAACCGTTGTTGTCCCGAAACGTCCTGTTGTTTTCCCACTGCTGCAGTTGGTAAGTCCTTTTAAGTTGCCCCGCCAATCCGCTACTCTCTGAGTCGTCTTCATAGCGTAGGAGCTTCTCCTTGAATCGAGATAGTTTACCTCGACAGCATTATTTTTGCTGACTGATTCCCACTTCAGTGCCACATCCAGCAACTGTTGCAAAGTTTTGTCTTCGTCTTCTTCGCAGAGTTGATCTAGACAACAGCTCGGTAGCATGCGTGCGATAAACTTGTCTTTAATGCCATCCGTTAAACGTTGACCAAACTTGCCCAGTGACGCAGCATTTTTTAACTTCACATAATAGTCATTAATAGTTTCTCCTTGGAACATCTCGAGTAAGAAATTTTTGTGTTTTTATTATTTTATTTCGATTTTGATCATTTGATATTTCTATTATTCGAGAACGGCTGCTCTGGGCGAGAAAATGAATACAAGCACTTTTTTTCTAAATTTCAAAAAAAGGAGGGAAAACTCCACTTTCTCGCACATTTCCCCCTACCAGGTTGTGATGTTTTGTTTATTTTTGACATGAGGGGTTTTAACAAATAGTGTGTGTAACAAGGGAGCGTAAGTAGGGGAATCGTGACTCGTGTGGTTTGACGCACGAGCAAAGCGAGACAAATAACGATTGTAGTATTATTTTATTTCTTATATATTTCTGGAATGTATGTTACAGAAATGAGTTGTCGCCATGTTGGCGGACTTTAGTACCCAAGAACTGACAAGAAGGTTTTTTTTCACTGGTTAAAATTATATTTTCTACGTAATTTAATCTTCATAGTGTACACATATTTTGCCTACCTGCAAAATGCCGAACGTGTTTAATAACGAAACCGCTACTTCGTCCAAAAAAAAAGAGAGCATTTATCAACAAGTAGTGGAGCCATTTGAAAACGTTTAAAAAGAAGATTACAAAGTTATGGAAAACATTTTGGAGATGATATTCTTTTTGAGAAAATTATAATCTCGAATGACATGCAAACCTCAACAGTAAACATTACAAAAAAATTAATCTTTAAGAAAAGTAGGGAAAGTCAGATTAATTCACATTTTCTTTTACAAAAAGTACAACATTTTTGAGATGGAGACAGTAAGGGCATTATATGCGTGTAACTGAAGTTATAAAACGAACAATATTTCGGAAACGAAAATATATTACTTTTTATACGGGTTTTACGGGGTATTACCTAGCCGGTAGCCAATACTTTGAGGTTCTTTTGAGAATTTTTTGTGGCATCGCTAATGAAATGATCAATCTAACATTTTCAGGACTTACTGTATATAAACATGCCTTGAAGTGTTAACACAAATTTTTTTTTTTAATTTTTATTAGAAAATGGCGGTTTTTGAGGTCGCACGAATGTAGCAAATTTTTTTTAGACGTACCGTGGCTAGCAGTAAAAAATACTCGAAATCACGTAGCTTTCTGTCACGGATTGTTATTGGTTCGTAGTTGATCGTGAGTAAATAACGTCTCTTACAAAGTTGTCTCTCGGTTGTTTGGTGTCCATTTGGAAATTATTGCTTCGTAGTCAACGCCTACATTTCTCGCTGCATTTGAAAGATGTTGTTCGAGGAGTTGACAAGGAGTGCCCGCCGCATATCAGGCCGCGCTAACAGACGAGAGAGTGCATGATCGTGTAGCAGAGGATCGAATCAATCAGCCCCAATACAAGTTGGACAAATTATCCTTCGAAATCAATAACTACCACCTGCCAAGTGGGATCTTGGTCGTATTATTTGTTATAATCCACGTTCGAATAACCTGGTCAACGACGTTACCGTAAAATGGCTTCGTCAGAATTGGTTCGTGCAATCACTTAATTGGCATTGCTACCAGTAGATATCGAAGCTCAGGAAGCTCTGTTCTCTCACAATTGGTATTAAGAAATATTAGGTCTTAAGATAGCGTGTTTATTGCATGCCCATGTCATCAAGGCGGCCGGTAATGTACGCCTATGTGTTCTTTCGCGAACATTTAGTTATAAAATTAAAAATTTTGCTGGATATAGTGACATCTGTTTCTCGTAGCCATCAATGTAACTCGATGTAGGTATAGATGCACTCGATCATTCGATTATTGGCGGTGTACAGAGCGCGTGTTCCATATCCGGAAAATTCGCGAGATTTTGGTTTCCGCCCGGCATGCGACAGTTCGTTCAGAGAGAGGAATCTCCCATGGTAGAAACCTGTCCCATTTTCAAATCCCCAGTACATAGTTCCACATTTGCGGCATGAGCTAGGTGGCGACACTGTCTACATAATGCATATGCTCCCTTTAGTGGCTCCTTCTTTTCGCGCTTCTTTGCGCTCTTTCATACTTCTTCTTTCACGTTCTTTTCCTTTTCTTTTTTTCGATATCTTTCGCCTGATTTCTCTTATGTGCTCTCCTTCACTCACTTTCTTACGATTTCTCCTCTTCCTCATGTGCTCTTTTCTCCTCTGGTTTTTCGCTGTGCTTTGATGTGTTTAGTTTTCGTTCTTTCTTCTTTTCTGTCATTACTCCTATTCACTTTTTTTCTCTCTCATTATTGCTCTTCAACGCGCTCTCGTCCCCTTTACTTCGCTTTCTTTTACTCCCATTAACTCTCTTGTTTCCTACTCTATTTTTTACTCGCCTTCGTTTCCTTCCTATCTTTTTTTCTCCTTTGCTCTCTTCCCCTTCCACCTCCTTCGCTCTCTTTCTTCTTGAAAATACGTGAGAGCGGTATACAGAAGAAAAGAACAGTAGGGAGCAAATGGAGAGAAGGAGGGAGAAATAGTGCGAAGGAGAGTGAAAGCAAACGAAATAAAGAGAAAAGTGCCCAACAGAATGCTTTCTTGTGTTCTCCTTACTTTTCGCTTGATGTTTTTCGCACATTTTGTCTTTCCTTGTGTCTTTCGATCTCCCTGTCTCCCTTCAACCTTTCACTATCTCTCCTTATTTCTCTTTTTAGCACTATCTATCACACTCGCCGCAACCTAGGTAAAATTATTGAAAAAGAGTAAAAGAAAAGGAGTAAAGGAAACAAAGAGTAAAAGGAAGAGAAAGAGAACAAAAGAGAGCAGAGAAAAGGGAATGGTGAGGAAAAGAGCGAATGCGAGTGAAAGGCAGACAAGAAGCAGAAAAATCGAGGTACAGAGAGTAAAGGAAAGCGAAAGAGCGTGGAAGGGATCAAAGGAGGTAAAAAGAGAGAGCTAGTAAACAAAAGCGAGTGAAAAATAAAGAAGGAAAAAGATGAGAGTTGATGGGAGCAAGGGATAGCGATATAGAGGGGAATAGAAAGAAAGAACACACGGGAAAGTTGGGGAGAGAAAACGTACAATAAGTGACGAAGAGCAATGAACAGAGGAAAGAAAAAAAGTGAAAGGGGATTACAGAGAAGGAGAAAGAACGAGAACTAAACACATCAGAGAACGGCGAAAAAACAGAGTAGAAAAGAATGAATGAGAAGATGGAGAAAGCATACGAAAAAGAGTGAAGGAGAGCAAGTGTGAGAAAATAAGAGAAAGTGAAAGATATCAAAAAAAAAACGGGAAGAAAGGGAAGGAAAGGGAAGGACTACAAAAAAGCCCAAAGAAGAATGGAAGGAACGCAAAAGGGAGCATACGCACTATGCGAACGCGACAGTGTCTCCACCTTGCTCATGCCGCAAATATGGAACTGCCGGGGATCTGAAAACGGAACCGATTCTACTATAGGAGTTGCCTCCCCTTGAGTTCGTTTTGGGACATCGACGAGAAAGATCGCGCGCTCTGCATGCGCAAAATTCCAAACAGTCTAGCTAAACCAAGCCGGTCATCCAATCGCGACCGTTCAAATACTTTCGTGGAAATACTTTTCGTTCATATCAACACGGAAACTGTGTATTTAATGTGATTTAAATTAAATGGGTTCAAATTGCATAAACCTAAATTAGTAGTCCTCGTGGCACTTTCTCGATCCTGAATCGATATTTTCTGTATTTCTATTCACGGGTTTGTGAGCTTATCGTTCGCCGCCACCAAACCAGAAATAGTAAGAATATCGGTATCCATTGAAGAAGATATAAATTTAGAACATATATATAGTGTATAAGATTCTATGTATTTCTCTAACTTTTCGAGTTCGCGGATCACAACGGCGATTGTTACGGCCCTTGTTTGAGAAAGAACTCTCACGATATTGTGATCCGGTCCTCTTTTTTTCTCTCGATGGGTATCAATCCTCCATTCGATTAATCTTGCCATGATCCACCGTTGCGCGTTTCGTGCATTCATCAATTTTGGTAAGCCGGAGCAACTCAAATTTGGTCGCGACTGCTCTTTCTCCTCTTTCATCAACGTCATCGAGTGGGCGATACAGATAGTGATGATAATGATATATGGCAAAGAAATATGAATAGAAACTATAGTTGGTTCGAAGAAACAGAAGATGGAAACCAACAAGTAAATAATAAAGAAGATGAAGTCGTTGAACAAGAAGAGACGATAGATGAAAGTCATAGTATTGATGATAGATTAGCAAATGATGATGCGGAAACTATTGATCCTGACACTAATGTTGAAGACAAAAGAAATAAAGAGGAAATTGATAATATCGTAGCGGAAAATAATTCTGATATGTATGAAGAAGACGTCGATGATTCGGAAATAGATATTGAACATGATTTATCTTTAGAGGAAGAAGAAATTGATAGTGAAACAGAAGATGAACAGAATAATATGTATGGGTTGTCTCACTTAATCAGGATGGCGGAACAATTAAGATTACAACCGTATGTATCAAAGCTGTATCTTATTCTTGGTACAATCGCAATTGCAGTTCGTGGACGGCTTACTCACATAGTTACAGTGACGATTTTACGTTTTCTGGACTCATTTTTCACTAACAGCCAACTACCACGACATTTAAAGACACTTTGGAATATATTGGTAAGAAAAGATCATATAACAACGTGTCGGCACATGTACTGCAGGAACTGCATGGACTATTTAGGAGAGGGAACCAAATTAACGAATGATTGCGAATGTACAGCATGCAAACCGGGAGCTCATAACGAACATCTATCCTATTTTATCCAAGTGAAAATAACGCCACAGCTAAAAGAAATGTTTTCGAATCCAGCGGTAGTGAAAGCTCTCGATTATCGATTCACTCGCGAAAAAATAAATTCACGCAACATGGAAGATATTTACGATGGTAGTGAGTATCGACGAATGAGTGAACCAGGTGGTTTTCTATCTGACAAAAGGAATTTCTCTTTCACGGCATTTACGGATGGTGTTAGAGTTGTAAACTCAACAAAGGCAAGTGCATGGCCTATCTTTTTACAAATTAATGAATTTGCTCCGCATGTTGGAAAGAGATACGTCATATTAGCCGGAATATGGATCGATACAATACATACAAATTTGGAAATGTTTCTTTATCCAACGTGTACTGAATTAATTGAGTTGTATGATAAAGGAATTACGTGGAAAACTCCGAATGACGGATCTGTAGTCACCAGTAAATTTGTAACAATTATGTTTACTGCAGACTCTGGAGCCAGATACGCAATTATGAATATGACTATGTTCAATGGTAAATTCGGGTGCACCTACTGTTATACCAACGGTGTTAACGTAAAACCAAAGAACGGATGTCGTAAACAATTAAGATATGTCATATCGACTGAAAAAAATATTATTCGAACTGACAAACAAATACGACACGATATGGAGACAGCCACGCCAAAAACTCCCATACGAGGTGTGAAAGGGTTTTCACCACTTATAGCTCTGCCAGAATTCAATTTAGGTCGTGGAGTCATTGTGGATAGTATGCACAATCTCTACATGGGTGTCGTCAAGTTCCATACTGTTGTTGGATAGTAAATCTTCCAAAGAGTCATGGTGTGTTGTTGGTAAAGAAAATATTTTGGCTGCAATAAACTCGAAAATATCCCTAATTCGTTTCCCGAGTATAGTGTCTAGAAGTCCAAGGAAAATTCAAGACATGAATCAATTTAAAGCATCTGAGTGGCGAAATTGGATTCAGTTTATTGCACCTGTGGCCTTAAAAGGAGTTATATCAAATGAAGACCTTCGTCATTTCGGATTATTATCTAGTGCTGCATTCATTCTGAACAAAGATTCTATCAGTACCGAAGAGTTACATACGGCACGTACTTTAATTGATGAATATATAAACAAATTTCAAAAAAGATTCGGAAAAATAAATATGCGTTACAATATCCATTTGCTAACTCACTTGTTGGATACGGTCGAATATTGGGGACCATGTTGGGGATATAATGCTTTAGTTTCGAGTCATGGAATAAAAAAATTGTTGACAAAGTAACTGCTGGAAATTCAAAGGTTCTACAAGTTGTGTCTCGTTTTTTATGGTTCGCTTTATAGAAAACGTTTTTGTTGTGCCAGAAATAGACGTTAGCATTAAGAAAATGGTAAATGACATCCTGACTGCTGATTCGAAAAAAAAAACGTACATGACGGACATTGGACTACTTTCAAACAAGGTCATTGGCCTAGGGAAATTCGAGACTCGACGTCCAAATATTTTGGAATATAATACATTACAGTTGGCTGGATATGTAACGGACGCGATTACTGTATATAAACGGGCAACAATACACAGCATTGATTTTAGAGTCCGAGCTGAAGACAATGAAAAGAAAACAAAATTTTGTAACTCATTTGTTTATTACGGAAACAAAAAATTTGGGGAGATTGAGAATATCATAGCTTATGAGCAATGCAACGAAACAAAATGGGGTTTATTTATCCAACCGTTGGAAATTATTCAAGAGAATTGTTACGGTACCATGCATATACATGCCGCCAGATTTATGCATGCAAAACAATTTGTACCTATTAAGAGTAAGCCACCGCTACCAGCAATAGTTCTTGACAAAAAAGATGACATTTTTTACATTAGTAGGATATCGAATTATTATGAAACTGATTAACAAATTAAATGAGAGCATATGAAAAATATATAAATTGCTGTTATGATTGTTTGTTATTTAATAAAAGAAAGAGAAAGTGAATATTTTCGTAAAATGAGAAAAAATAATTAGGGTAATTCAATTTCCGACCTCCCTCCTGTGCACGTTGGGTATTCCATTTTGGAATCTTTTTTTCAAACACATACTGTTCGCCACTCGCAGGAGATGGACATTATATCCTTAAGGAAAAATCGACAAATAGAATCATCTTTCCATTGATTCAAAAAGTAAACTTTAGGCCACTCTCTCCTGTTAGTTTTGATTGCTGCTATGATAAAAATGATATTGCCGATGATGATAACGATTATTTACGGTGAATTTTTACATTAGAAAAAAGCATGACTATGATCCGCTAATGACGCTGACCTTACTGTCGATAATAATTGATATAAGAGATGGAAATCATGATGACGACAGTGATGTCTTGATGTTTTATCTTAATGATGAAGTAATTGGTACTATTTGTGATGTTGACGACGACGAGGATAAGAAAAGGTGATTTATTCATGATACCATAAAGAGAACTTTTTCCCAGGCGGGCTAATGACTAAGTCGTATTGGGGTTACATTTGAATTTTACACTCATTCTCCAACAACGTTATTTATTTCTTTTATTACCGATCTCTATTCAGACGTAATTCTTTACACAACGTTAAGTCACGTAATCTCTGAACCACTCGAGAATGATTGTCGGGAACTTTTCAAGATATTGGATCTGCCATTTTCAATTTAAAAACTAACGTCAAATTCATATTCTGAAACCGTCAAAACTATTAAATACAGTAAAATTGTTTACACTTTTCTTTTTGAAAAACCTAACTTCAAGGGATTAATAATTTAACTATGCCACCTTTTTTAGGTTAAATACTAGTTTTCTTAAGTACCATTAAGGGGCTAGTCCAGTGGTTTCTTCAGGTTTAGAAAATAATTTTTATTTCATGATGGAGACTTTTAATCCATACACATCTTTTCACACTTTGAAACTGACATATTTTAGTTGCAAAAAAATGTTGTATATATATACATACATGTCATACTTTCTCCGCTGTAGCTGCGTGAAGTCGGTCCCATCATAAAATGGCATTCAAGATATCTCGGGTCTGAATCATGGGAAATAAAAAAATCAACATTTTTCTTAAAATATAAGTTAGTAGCTATGTTGTGGACTAGAATAAACATTATACGATGAAAAATAACGACATGGTTAACTTTTTAATTTTTTAGCGTGTTTTTTGCAACTTCAATTGTTTATAAAATTGCTGAATATTAATAAAAAATTAATATTCTAGTTCAGATGATAGCCAGATATGCGTAGAACATCCCCTTAAAATTTCAGCGTGATCGGATGAATAGTTTTATTGTAATCTTGAATGCCAGCTAAAAAAATACTGTTTCGAGAAAAACGCGTTTAAAGTTTTAGGTCTGAAATAGTGACTAAAAAGCGACTTACCTTAATCAGCAATGCCATGACCGTAGAATCCAATGAAGACATTAAATTGCTTACTAAAAGAAATCAAAACAAAATAGCATGCATGTCTAAACAGGACCCAGTCTGATAACAGGACAGAGCGCGCGGCGAGTACGCAAGTACGGCGTTTTTGATATATCAACTTTTTATTCGGATTCTAGGTAATTTTCGACACAAAATCATTTTAACCACTTTCAGCGTATTTCTGAATGTATATTCTATGCAAAAATCATGTTTTTGAAAAAAAAGATTTTTTTATGAAAAAACCACTGGACTAGCCCCTTAAATCGCATTCTAAATAATCCTATTGCATAATCCTATTTTGTTATCTTGTGTAAGTAGATCTCCAAATCAAAGAAGCCTGATAACACTGAAAAGTGGTGTATCGTCATTACCAATAAATATGAATAAATTGCTATACAAATATCGAAATTATTTCGCGCAACCGTTGGAGAAAAAAAAATAGAATACATGCAATGTACGGAGGAGTGGATAAGATCAGAGCTTAGTAAGAGGAACATTAATGATCGTAGTTCTATTAGAACGAAAGGCCGTGTCGTTAATGGTAAACAAATGTTCATAAAACTAGCCTGGTTGGAAAGTATAGTAGGTAAATATCAGGTTTCGTTTACAGTTTTCCAGATATTTTCTTTTTACGAAAATATAAATCATTTTACTGCCTACTGAATAAGTATTTTTTAATAAATTCTGCTGCTAACTGGTAGAAGGTTGTTAAAAATAATTATACAAGTTATGAATAGAATGTCAGGTTAGGATATCTGTAATTTCATCTACCCCTGATATCTTTGAATTGTTACTTATCTTTAATTATTTCCTAGCAGCAGAATTTAACCAATCACTTACTCAGTAGCTAATAAAATAGGGAATGTTTTCGTACCAAAAGTCTATCAATAAAATGATTCGCATTCATTAAGAACCCGTGCAAAATTTTCTCACTTTTTTCTCTCGATCGAGTGCTCTTAAAAATTTACTATTTAAAAATCACTATTTAAATTAAGTAAAAGTTTGCCCTCTAGATACATATGCAGAAGCGAAATCTATCATAAATAATGCAACCAAAAGATGTAAGATACCCAAAATACAAGGACATTCACCGGAAGTTTCATTCGGAAACGTAGCTGAACAGGAGTCTCACAAAGATGATGCAAAAGAACGGGCTCAAAAACTTCAGATAGAAAAGGTTTGCTTTATTTAAAACAATATAAAATTTTGCATACATCACTAAAATTATCATTATTAACTTTAACAATAGCAAAACATGAAAGAATCCTTAACGACTCATCTAAAAAGATGCAAAAGAGAATACAAAACTTAATAAAAAAATGAAATGAGTCCTCACTGTCATCTTCGGCATCTTCCTCAGTATCCGCGAAAAATGAAACATTTAAAAAGGCCAAAGCAGATTGTCAATCTACATTACCAAACGCTATTTCTGACGGAGGGATGCTCCTGGACGTGGCAATCACAGTAACTTATATACATACTTAGCGGCGTCGAGGTCATGAGAGCTAAGGCACCAGTTTTAGTGATATTTTCTCGGAGCAGTTGTAAACTGCTAGTTGAAACTGTAGGTAGCGCTGGTGTAGAAACTTATTAATCACATAACAATCGCGATGAAAATAATTAATTGAAAATTGCACATAAAATGTTGTCACAAAACATTGGGGGAACCCCGGAGCCATTCTGGCGATTCTGCAGATTCTGTTGGTCATATTATATATTTATATTATATTATATATTTTTATCCTATTTTATATTATTTTGAAGGCATAGCTTGTAGTTTTGTATTCAGTGTGCACGGTGTGCCTGAAGGCTATAAAAGTTTCACTAAAATGGATCCAAAATCTGCTACAGCAGAAAGTTTCTATATTCTCTGGACATCAAAACTCAGTTGATTTTAAAATCGTAGCTGCTCCTTTTCGCGAGTTATGCGCATTCTTAGTTTTTTACATAACAACCTGCACTAAAAAGCTCACATAATCGTTTATTGTAGTTCTTATAGTCTTACATAGTCTTATAGCAGTCCGCGGACGACGAGAGACGACCTCGGAGGATTTTCATCGGCTTGCTGCCTTCGTATCCCCCACCCGCGACCGCCTCCCACTACAACTCTCCCCTCCATTCATTCGGACTTTAAATGCAAAGCTGCAATACTTGCCGCGGAAACCTACTCCCGCTGGGTGGCGTATATTATTTTTAAATGTGTTTGTAATTTTATAATTAATAGCGTTATAATTTTTCTGTCTTTAACATGAGTCACGGTGGTAAATGTTCTCATGATGAGAATAGAAAGAAGATCTGCGCTCCGTGTGGTAGAAAAATTGTATTTGGTAAAGTTAAACCAAACAAGTTTCTGATAAATGATAAAATGACAAATCTCATAAAAAAGTATGTGTCGAATGATTTTGATTTAAAAGATGAGAAATATCCTTTGAGTATTTGTAGGTCATGCTATCTAACACTTCTTGATTTTGAAAAAAAGATTTACAACAGGCAAATACAAATTATGCCTGATTATAACAGCATAGTATTGCCTAAAGAAACACGATCGACAAAAGACACTTGTAACTGTTTTATATGTTCTACTGCTACTTCTTTTGGACACGTAAATGTAAAAACTGTAAAGGAAATTTCAGGGAATTGCGAACTAACATAGATGTTTCGGGTCAATGTAAAATGTCTATTGAAAATAAAGAAGTTTCAATTCTATCAGAAAACAATAAAAAAAATCCAGATGTTATTAAGATTTGTAGTAAATATTTACAACAAATAGGGAAAGGTATAAGTCATCATTGTAATAATCCTAAAGAAAATGTACTAAAACTAGTTCAACAGCTTCCAGATGAACATAAAGAACAAATTGCCAGTTCCATTATAAAAAGTGATTGTGATTCTGCTATTGAAACGAATGAAAAGAGTCAAGGTTTAACTTTAGCGACGGGTGGTCGCAAAAGAAAATTGATTGTTCATGATAATAATAAAAAATCATTATCCTTCAATGAAGAAACTTTGGACAATTTCCGAGTTAAAATAGGAGCATCACATAATCAGATGAGAAAAATCACAAACTTTTTAAGGTGCCATGTAGGTAGAAAATCAATCCCTAAAAATTAGAAATCAGCATATGTCGCAAAAATCTAAAGCATTAAAATATATTAATAAAGAAGGTTTGTATGAATTTGACTGCGACAACACATTAAATAAACAACAACGGCCTCTCATCTATGCTGATGCTGAAGAATTACTTGATTCAGTTATAGAGAAAAGAAATATAGAAGGGAATTGTACTGTCAAGGTTATGGCTGACGGAGGTCAAGGTTTTTTTAAGATTAGCTTAACAATTCTTCCCGAAAATTACTCTCCAAAGTCAAATCTCGAAGATACCGAAAACATTGAGATCAACTCAACTGATTTAGATGAAAGTGAAAGTAGATCATTATTCTCTAAAGGTGGAAGTATTGGTAAAAGATGTCAGCTCAGTAGTGTAGACAAATTGATATTATTATGTATCGTTCCACAAATAAAAGAATCGTATGACAATTTAAAATTCTTAGTTGACATAACAAAACTTAACAATATTTCATTTAAATTTGTGGCAGATTTTAAGGTCTTGTTAATTATTAATGGGCAGCAAACTGCTACCTCCGCGTATCCATGTCCATATTGTTTTATACCGTTGAAAACTTTAAGAGATAAATCAATTTCTAAAAATTGTATTGATCCTGTTGCATCGACGAGTTCAATGGATACTTCAACAATGGAAAATTGTAGGCGATTAAAAACTTATGGAGATTTGCGAGCTGATTTTAAAAAAATATTGTCTTACAGGTAAAGACAAAAAGTATAGTGGAGAATGCCATAGTACAATTAATCTTCCTATTTTTTCTGAAGAGAATGATGTTTATGTTTTGCAAAAATGTGTTATACCCGAGCTTCACGTTTTACAGGGGTTTGTGAACCATTTGTTCTGGCGAGGAATAGTTGCTCTTGTAGGTAGAGAAAAAGCTTTGTTGTGGCCAAAAAAGCTAAATCTTATTTCAAAAAACTACCACGGGGACGCATTTGAAGGGAATGCGTGTAGAACGCTATTAAAAGAAGCTGATAAACTAGAAGATCAAGAAATATATGAAAAGGTAGGTATTTTTAAAATTATACCCTTTGTCAATGCTTATAAAGCCATGAATAAATTAGTTCATTGTTGTTTTACCTCGGGAAAAGTTAGACATTCACCTGATGCTTATATCAATGAATTAGATAAGGCTTTAAAAAGTATTGATGATCTTTCTGAAACACTTAAGATTCACGTAATTCTTGACCACATAACAGAAAGTTTACATTACATAGATAACAATAATGGATTAGGGTATTGGTCAGAGCAAAGCGGAGAATCTATACATCGTGATTTTCTGAAATTCTGGGCACGTTACAAGGTATCAAGCACACATCACGCATCATATTCATCACAACTGTTAAGAGCAGTGGTGGAATTTTCTTCCCTACACTTATAATTCTAAATTATCTTTACTTACAGATAGTCTATGCTCCTAAATACGATTACGAACCACTTATTCTTATTATACATCCTTAGATTTATAATTTATTCCAAAAACATGTGTCAAAAATAAAAAAAAAATAATAAAAGATAAAAAATAAAAAAAATAAAAAACAAAAAAAAATTTAAAAAAAATGGGACCATTCAGCCACTACGTCCTCGTCGTTGGTCCTGGGTTTGGCTAAAAGTGGTAAATAGATTTTTCAATACAAAAATGAACAATAAATTTATTTTTTATATATATTGGAAAAGCGGTAAATTTGAAAAAGCGTCGTTCAAAAAAAAACTCGCCCACGCATGCTGCGTAGCGCACAGTCGATTTGTGAAAATCTACGAATGCGCATAAATCGCGAAAGGGAGCAGCTAGGATTTTGAATTCAACGGATTTCTTATGTCCAGAGAATATAGAAACTTTCTGCTGTAGCAGATTTTGGATCCATTTTAGTCAAACTTTTAAAGCGTTCAGACACACCGTGTGTGTATGCTGATAGTTGATTATGCATGTTATAATTGATGGAATACAATGTACGCTGTTTCAAAAGTAAATTATGTACAACAGAATCTATAGAATTCACAGAAATTCATAGAACGGACACCGTGTTCGTTTCTGTGACAACATTTTATGTGAAATTTGCAAATAATTGCTTTCCTCATAACTGTTACATTTCTGCACTAGTGCCACCTGCAATTTTCTACTATTTAGGGAGAGCACGTTTAATTTGCACAAAACTGACCATTCGCGATGGCCCCGGGTTCGATTCTCGTTGTATGTACTATTGTTGACTTTGAAGAAAAACAGCGTTTGGCCGGTTGTAGGGCATCCAGATGCTCATGGTCTACGTGCAACCGGTCATCGTGAAATGTTAGACAATGGTGATACTCCGGAAATCAACTTGGAACTGAATGTACTTTTTTCTATTCTATTGTTTGCATGAATGTGGGTAGTAGAGGATAGAAGCACAGATTAATAATAGAAAGCCAAAGGTCCCCGTTTAGGCAAGACACGATTTCGTTACCGACTCTACTTGGGATGAGGGGGCATTGAGTTACAAAAAAATATATACATTACTTAAATTATCATTGTTTACTTTCCCAATGGCAAAATATGAAAGAATCGGTTACAAATTCGTTCAAAAAGATAGAAAATGAAAAAGAAGAATTAATGGAAAATATAAATAATTGCGCAATGTCCTCCTCGGTCTTTCTCAGTAGCTCCAAAAAGAAATATCTTTCGACAGGAAAGAAAAGATTGCCCATATACCTCACCTATCGATACGTTCAACGGAAAGGTAATCCTAGATTTTAGAGATAAGAATAAGTTTTTTAAATTATCTTATTTTATTTTCATAACAGCAAAACATGAAAGAATCGCTTCTGCAGGACCCTAAAAAGACACAATATAAATTAGAGGAAGTATTTAAAAATACTCACTCTCCAATATCCACTTTAGTATCTTCATCTCCATCCATAGAAAAAAGTATACAGCAGATGAAACAAGAAATAGATGAAAATATAGAAGATAATCCAGAGAATTTTATTAAAAGCAACGACCCCTCAGTATCATTGGTAACAAACCTATCTGAGAAAGTGAAAGAAATTTCTTCATTTGGATCATCCTCCGTTAATCATGGAAAAGTAATATTATTATTTTTCTAATTCTTAAAATAATTATAATCTAATTATTAAAATAATTTAAGTAACTTAACGCCTTTTAATAAAATATCCGCCCTGCCGTTTATTGCCTTCTCGATATAAAAAAGATACGCAATAAGTTATGACTTGTTAGATGATAGTCAGTGTCCCAAATCTGTGGTAAATACATAATATTTGTGAATATTTCGTACAATTGATATTCGCTGGTATTGTTGGCGCTCAGTAAAGTGGCATGGTCGTGTCCCCAGTCATCCTTAGTCAGGCCGTTCTTCTGTCCGTGACAGGAGTCTTCCCAGAGTTACAGTTGGAAGCATGTTTAAAACTTTCACTAAATACTAATTAATTTTGAATCCGTTCCAGTCTGTACGTGTGGGTTTACTAATGAACTTGATGTTGATTTCTACCTTAGCAACCAAATGGGACTATCATGTGATAAGACATGATATGTTGTCTTTGACCCTCCACTTCTCAATCTCATAAAGACAGCTATTACTGCAGAGTGGGGTACAAAACTTTAGCTCTGATAACGTTCCGAAAGGTTGGTGTGCAACCAGTGTTTCAGATATCCAGGTCACTCGTAACCATTTATTCAAGCATCACCTGTTCTCATTTGTTAGTGTCGATAATCTCTTATATCTGATGGAGAAAATTGGCGTCTCAACCCATCAGTACCGGTAGTCCTTTGTCCTTTTAGTGTTTCCCTTTTAGTAGCTTTTTTAACTCTACCAGCGTGTTCTAATGTACCATCATGTGGGAAGTATGCTAAGGCAAGGACCACTTTTAATAAATCTTTTCAGGTATTTACTATCGCCATATGATCCCCAGCGCTCAGATCGATTAATAGTACTTCGTATATTCTTTTGGTGACAATACAGTATCTAGGTCTACCAGCGCCTAGTTTATCATGAAAGCCTTCGAGACTCCTAATGACAGTCAAAAATCGACTGATCCAAAAACTCTTATTTGTAGTTTAATTAGTTGATTTTTATCCTTTCGGTTTTTGGACTGTCAGTTTTATTATTTGTTAGAAAAAAAAAACGGTTATTTGACTAGCATCTCTGCTCATTTGCCGAAACTGAAGCCGGCGACTGATGGATAACCCGCCAACATAACATCTTCGGTGATAGATTTAAAAGAAACGATATACGATTCTGCAAAGTCAAAAGTGTACGCGGAAAGGTCGAGTAGTTGGGAGAAGTAATTGTGAATTCGTTGAATATTAGTTGGTCAGTATAACCATATAGTTGAGCGAAGTAAACTAAGTTTAGAATACCATATGGAGTTAGTTGAAGCAAATAAAAAAACAGTTCATGCAACAAACTGAGTTAATTAGACTAACCAATTAAATGGTTAGCAAAATGCGAATGGCTTTTATTCACTGCGATATACCTATGAGCAACCTGCAATATTTCTAACCAATAAAATAGTTTCATCAACCAATTAATTGGGTATCCCAACAGATTAACTCTTTCCGTGTATCACTTCAAAGTATACTTAATTTAATATTTCAGCTTCAAGAAAAAGAAAATGAAATAAAAAAGTTAACCATTCAACTGGAAAAAGCAAATGAAGAGATGGAGCATCTTGGGAAGAAGTTGCGTGAAAGTGCGAAAACAGATAAAGATAAACTTGTTACAGAAAGCCGACATGGAAAAGGAATTAAAAAAATTTAGTAAATCTATAATTAAATCTGTAAGCGAACATTTTCAACAATGTAATCCGAATATTGGAAACGACGACGACAACGATTTTCAAATGCCCGAGATAAAAAATAACGAGGTAAACATATTTCATAACATTTCAATTTAAGCCAGGAAAGGCTGGGGTTTCATGGGCGCAGACGCAAGTTCGCGAGTTTCAGTTTACTCGAAAGTTATGAATTAAATAAAGGACTCCGCGTGGTAATGCGCACTTTACGGATACGGAGGACGAAAATCATATTTTGCAACTAAAATTTACTATTTTGAAGGTTACTGTGCTTAATCGAAATATAAAGAGGGAGTATTGGGAACAAGCTATCGTGGCTAAGGACATGAGGAAACGGCTAATAGCAATTTGTAGGGGGATTTGGACCGAAGAACAACGATCTAATTTGACAGTCGAAAGGAGAATGACAGTTAATGTAGCCTCATATGTCAGAGTGAGCGACGATGATAGAGCATACACAAAAGGTAAATGAGAGCGTAACAATATACTGTAATAAATAGCAATAGTAGCACATTATAAACCAACGGAGTGAAGAAGGGGTTTTTTAATCCCGAAAACAATTTCTGCGACACGTGTCGAAGTCAAGTGGTGAGAACATGTGTTACATGATATACTAGCCATTGTACCGTAAGGGTTTTTGAGGTACCTTTAAACTGCAACCTAGGGTCAAATTGACCCTGTGCGTTTTTTACATAGTAAAGATGCTTGAAAAAAAGTTAATCTACACGTTAACAGTCACAAACTGTAAACCATGGTCAAATTGACCCTACGCTTAGTCTCAGTGCGTGCCACGGCTAAGAAGAGGGGATAGGAGACTTATAACTTGTTAGAGGGGTTCTCGACATGCATAACTTTTTTTATTCAATTCGGTATGTATAATTCGATTTTACAGGCGTTCTCCACGCTCCTAAAATACGATTTTACACATGCCTGGTGACCGGTGACTTCCCTCGTTCCTTCTAGGCATTCTCGTCACGCGGTCATCACGCGACTGTAAATTCGCGTTTTATGCGCACGGAGAACAAACTATAGAATCGAATTTTACCGTACCCCATTGAATAAAACATCGTATATAACTCGGGCGTAAAATATCGATTTTTCACCCCAGTTACATAATATACTATTACGTACACTAACTCGTGCGCTCTATCACCGTATACATTACAGACACCTCGCACTTCCAACAGGGTCATATTGACCCTGGGTTACGGATTAAGGGCTAATTGTAACACTCTGTTCATAAAATTCTATTATGCGTATCAATTTTTGTATTTTTTGAGCTGAATCGAGTATGCTCTGTCTTCCTTCAAACAATTTTATTGTGGTACTGTGGAAAAATGCCCCAAGTTTTAATCTGTTCTTGCGGACTTACTCATTCGAGATACGGATAAATTTGCAAAACCCAGATAATTTTGAATAAAGTGGGGATACATCATTGTCGTCATTGCTGTAGCGATCTATTTTTGTTTACTATTATCGTCAATTAATCTACAATTTAAATAATTTTTTGTCACACCTGCACAAATTCGCGGTCTTTACGTGTAGGTAATGTAGGCGGAAAGGCGTCGATTGCCGACGGGTATCTCAACTGCGCTACTGTGCATGTGCAAAGGGCGATCGTGCGTTTTTTGCCGCCCCCCGGGTTTTTTGCCGCTCGCCGGGTTCTTTGCCGCCCGCCGGGTTTCTTTCTTTATACGACCGCGAATTTCCAGACAGGTGTGATAAAAAATAGTGTACATATCACGGACGGAAACGCATTGCATGCACTCGATGTCGAGGACTCTCGGCGGTACAAAATCTGCGGCTCGCCTTCGGCGATCAGCAGTTTTTACCCCCTCCATCCCCTCATCTCCCTCGCTGCAATGACTTGGTTTCCGCCCTAGATGCGTAATATATTATTGCATATAAGAACTTATAAATTGTAGTGTATAAGGAATGAACCTGGGTAACTATTTGATTCAGTTAACCCATGGTATAATAAAAGAGATACAGCAACTTAGTGATTGCACAAAAAACAACCAATCAGCGTTGATCTAAACTGGTATGTCCCCTTCCCGAACATGCGTCTTGCTTTACCTCTCTTATTATACCATGAGCTTACGAATTCTTAAAGAACAAAAAACTCCATGCTCAAAAGTCGGGTTTTATTTGAATATTACATAATAGAAAATAAATTCCTCACTCTGAAATAGTTTTTAATGATCGTAATCAACTTATCCTATATTATTATTGTATTTAAAGAAGTGTGCATGTATATCCAAAAGAAAAAATATGTACCACAACAAGGCCGAAATTGCGTACACAGTAATTGGAATATGTGGGTCTCTTCTTTTATAAAAAGTGAACGATCCAAAATAAAAAAGAATCAGACTGGCAACCAAACTATTAAAAAGGGGAAACAAGTCACCAATGAAGACGAAATTCCTGTAACTGATAAAAAATAAAAAAACCAATGGGTAGACCTTCACTCAATAAAATTTTGGCATGTTTGGAAAGCAATGAATGTTCTCCATCAGAAATAAAAGAAAAAGCGAATTTGTCTGAAGAGCAATTCAATAATATAATTACAGGAGACACGTTTATTATCGATAAAGGTAAAGTATATTATATATAAGTTTGTAGTGAAATAATGTGTGGATTCAGTTTAACCTTTAGACTGCTGGGGTGGCCACTATACTGGCCACTAAAAACCAACTAATAAGAAATCAAAACTTATAACTCGGGGGTTTCAGGGTAAAAATGTAAATAAAATGTAAATGGATATGTATGTCCAAAGAGTGAAATAATAAATAAACAAAATATCCCATAAAACACTTTAGAATCCCCGAGTAACAGGTTTCAAACGATTTGGATCGATTTTTCCAAATGTCGTCCGCCATATTGGTTCCGCCATTTTGAATTTTGAATTTTTGATTTCATATTCGTTTTCAAGGACCCCACCAACCCCCGAGTAACAGGTTTCAAACGATTTGGATCAATTTTTCAAAATGCGTCCGCCATATTGGATCCGCCATTTTGAATTTTGAATTTTGAATTTCATATTCATTTTCAGAGATAGTGGCCACCCCATTTACAGCCCTTCGCATTTTCCGAATTTCTTGTGTAGGAAGAGTAATTTTCACAAAAAAAAAAAGTTAATTTGTGGGAAAAATTGCCGGCAGTCTAAAGGTTAAACAGGCGAAACTTTACATACATGGGCATTTAAAGACTTAAAAAATAAGGGCGTATCTCGGAAAACAGCGAATGATGAGATATTAGCGTTTAAATTTTGGGTCTCATAGAATACAACTGCAATACTTTAATTTGACCGCCTCAACATGGTAACATAGGATCTAATAATAATGTCGGAAATGCATGCCGATGAGAGTACCGACTCTATAGTTTAAAAAAGCTCGTCACGTTGGTAGGCTAAGAGATGGCTCATCGAGTACAATTTTATTCAAAGTGATTAACGAATGATAACAATCGGCACATGCAAAAAAATAATCCTATAGAAATTCCCGAACTCGTTCGGATTTTGAGGATAGGAGAAAAATGTTAAAGGCATTCCCATTTACTTCAGTGTATATGTCACCGAATTTTTCTAGAAGTTTCTACAATATTTTACTAATCGACCGAATTTCTGTGGACTCATCACATGTAAAAACTTATGCGTTTGATTCGGGACTTATTAGGGAACAGTTCGAAATAATTTACCAACAGTCATGAGAATTTTGTAGAGTTTTTCTCATATCCGCAACTTCTGAACGAGTTCCGGAATTTCTATCGGATTATATTTTTCCGTACACATAAATCCGTGAACACGGAGCATTAGCTGTATCCATAAACGTCGAGATAGTTTTGACATTCTTAATTTTTGTTTTTTTGATGTCAAGTTCAATTCTTTTGAATAATGCCCTTTGGACTGAAATCAGTCATTCCGAATGCAATTTCAGTGATACCGACTTCAAACTATTACGACTTATACGTTTCGATAAGCAGTTTAAAAATACCCATTTTACGGGAAAAGGGCATTTCTTGAGATACGCCCTTATTTCCTTATTCATTTATGGTTTCGAATTGAAACAACTGAAAGGTCCTCGCGTTAGTATAAATACACGGGAAAAAATTAACTACAGGTACTCATTTTCCTCAAAGACAGGTAAAAAATAATTTAGTAAAGCAGTGTTTCTTGGTGAAATCGGTCACTGTACTATTAAAATGTAAAAAAAAAATTGAACGTTTCGTCCTTGAATATGCGTAGGACTCCTCAGTAAGGTTCCGCAACATTCATCCTTATACATTCTAAAAAATTAATTATAATTATAATGCATCCGGATGTGGATAACATATATAAAAGATAGTTTATTCATATGCAAGACGCAAAACACAGGTAAAAAATGCCCGGTAAAAATTGACAGCAAACCTGCTCAGCTATCTTTACAAGTTTTATTTGGCACATCTAAGTTTCTCAACATCTTTTACCAACTATTCCTTATCATCGCTAACTTTCTATATGTAGCAATAAAGTAAATGCAGCAAATTCAACTTATCAGTGTAGATACTTCATTATTTCCCTGGCATACAGGCGGTAACAGCCAGTAATTGTTTGACTCCATTCCTTTCTAGCTGCAAAAAGAAACATTTCTGTCTACACCCAATCATGTTTTGTCAATCCTATACAGTTACATCCGATTTTGAGCTAAGGGGAAAATAGTTCTCCAAAGCGTGGCTATCGGAAGCGGAATATGAGAGACGTAACAATTAGCCAGCAATTGTTGCTCAATTCTAGTCTGCTCCGGTAGCAAGAAAGAAGACTATCTAATATGTCCGATCTGGTTCTGCTGATTCTGTACAGACCTCGAATATGCTAATTTTATTATTTACGAGTAATTTCATTAATTTGCACTGATAAGGTCTCCTGAGTATTAAACAAGTCCAAGCATATATACACTTGAAATAAAAAATACAAATGTTTTTCTTCACAAACAAGAAATGATTACAATGAACACTGAGAGGAGGAAAAATCACCGACTCAAGTCTCACAGAACTGGCTCCTAAAAAACTGAGCTCATGGGAATACCAGACGGTCTATTGTGAAAACAAAGCTTTCCTTTAAAGGCCAGTGATGTCAGATGACTCGGTGATATTTTGTTTTTTCGGTGTACATTTTCTACTAGTTATCCCAATATAACTCAACAGGATTAACAGAACCGAATTAGATACTCTTGGATATACACAGAAATGTTCCTTTTTGCTCCATGGAATAGACTCGAGCAACTCTTCCACGACTACTTGCTCCTTGAGTCCTTCATATCCAGCTTAACGCGAGAGCTCCCTAGACAACTGTATTCCTCTTAATTCTAAATCTAATAAGACTCTGTAGGGTTAGCAGAACCAGACCGGATATAGATGAAAATATTTCTGCATATTCCCGCAATAGCGCCTAATCGTATAACAACGTGTGGTTTTATGTTGCCTCCTTCCTATCTAGCCTAACGTTAGAGATTTCAAGAGAACTGCATTTCTCTTAGCTCAAAACTCGACGTGAGAGCACTCAAGAGTGCGAAAAATCGAGATATTTTTTTTGCTTCTCTTTAGCATATTAATAATTATTTTCTAGGTAGTTTCTTAACTAGAATATTAATTATTTGATTTGTTAGCGAATAAGTGACTTTGGAAAAATTCTTTTACTAAAAATTAATGAAATATAAACATACAAGTTATGAACACTATGTCAAGTGAGGGTACCTAATTCATTTTTGTAAGTTTCATGCGCGCTTCATATTTTTGCATTTTTATATATTTCAAGCTGCAGAATTAATCGAAAATCTCTTATTTGGTAACAAATTAAATAAGAAATATTTTAATAGAAAGGAATTATCTGGAAAATGATTCATGTTTCTGGAAGATCTCCGCAAAAATTTCTCGCTATTTCGTAGGGTCGAGGGTTCTTAATTATTCATTTTTTAGACACTTTTTTAAGAATTTCTTTACAGAAATAAGTTCCTCGTGAAAGTTTGACGTCAAATTTTGAGGTTTGAGTTTTCCTTATACTGAGTCGTCGAGTTCGACGCCCAAACGTGAAACTTTCAGATCACATTCCGTCTATTTATGTCCATACAAAAGGAGATGTATAAAGTTTAAGAAGACCACGGTCTTTGGCTCATATACTTCCTCAATTAAAAAAATGTCATTTTTCCTCACTCTTGCATCATAATGAAAATCGAAATACAACATTTTAGACGCCCACTTAAATCTATTTACGAATATGTTATGAATTTTTTTTTGTAAATTTCAGTGCAGTGTAAATCTGGTACAAGATCGAGCGAGAGAATTTTTTTCTTCGTGTATATTAAGCACCCGCTTGATGATTATAGTGTAAATAGTGTATTCTATTATCTTTTTGTACATTATTGAAGGTTGCTGTCTGGTTGACATAAATACTGAGTATGAGGAAGCAATGAATATGATGAGGACTATAAACGATGTAGATAAAAATTTGAAAGACAAATGTCGAGAATGTTCATGCCAAGAGTATTACAGAAATAGTGACAAGAAAAATGTAGCAAAATATTTAATCCTGAAATATACCAAAGAAGACTCTAATGGGGAAGAGGACATAAAATATTTGAGGTATTAATATAAATTTAGTGCTGCTAATTTTCCGAAGCTTCCAAAATTGAAACTATTTATAATCAATTATAGATAAATAAATAAGTTTAATGAATAGTCCATTTCTAAGAAAAAAAAGTAATTTTTTAACGAAATGTTCGAGTAATTTAAAACCACATTTTGGACTGGTAGTTTGTTTTGTGATGACTGACTGCAAATGTGAACCATTAATGTAGTATATCTAAGCGAACCTGCCTTACCCACAATTAACATGTTGCACTGCTATACTAGCGAAGGAATTTTATTTTACATAAAATATCGTATGCCATACGTGCAAAATATGCCATAGTGACATAATGTACTATAGGTGAACCTTCGGAAAGATGTCCACCCTCGGAAAAAAATCGTAACTAGGTTTTTCCGGCGTATTTTTGCCTCTTGAACCCCAGTATGATGGTAAAATTAGGCGCTCAGACATATTAAAGCCGCTATCTTGAAAAAAAACGCTAAAAAACCGTTATTTTGGAGTTTTTTGGATTTATAATTGTTTTCGCCTCAGAGTCGCACACGGAAGGTTCTTGGCGAAAATAATAACGCAAATTTGAGAAGGTTTATTATATTTTAAAAATACGGAGATTTATCGAACACAATGTGAATAATATAGAATCGCCGCTCGATGATTTTCACGTGCGTACCGTCCACGGACTATGCAGTAAGTGCCGGGGAACCGAGAGCAAACAAAGCGCGACGCCAAAACAGGTCATTGACCGCGGCCCATGACTCCCACCAACTCGTACACTACCGCGCCTCGGGATATCATCCCCGCACCTCGCGTTACAATATATATGTTTATTATTATTACGTGTTTATACAGGATGGCCAATTTATCTGAAGACATCGAAATATCTCGAGAACTATGCACAGAATCAAAAAAGTTGTCGGATGAAAGTTGTTCGATACGAAGGGGGGCATCCAGTGATAATTAAATTTACCCCCTCCCCCATCCCCTGGAGGTGGAGTGGGGGCAAAAACAATAAAACTTAAATAGGAACCCCCATTTTTTATTGCAGATTTGGATTCTCCGGAAAAAAGTACACGAATTTGACCTAGGAGCTATTGCATTTTCGTTCACAGGTGGCGCTGTAATCGATAAAAATCCAAATTTATCTGAAGACATTGAAATACCTCGAGAACTATGCACAGAATCAAAAAAGTTGTCCGATGAAAGTTATTCGACACGAAGTGGGGCATCCAGTGATAATTAAATTTATCCCCTCCCCCATCCCCTGGAGGTGGAGTGGGGGCAAAAACAATAAAACTTAAATAGGAACCCCCATTTTTTATTGCAGATTTGGATTCTCCGGAAAAAAGTACACGAATTTGACCTAGGAGCTATTGCATTTTGGTTCACAGGTGGCGCTGTAATCGATAAAAATGCAAATTTATCCGAAGACATTGAAATACCTCGAGAACTATGCACAGAATCAAAAAAGTTGTCGGATGAAAGTTGTTCGACACGAAGGGGGGCATCCAGTAATAATGAAATTTACCCCCTCCCCCATCCCCTGGGGGTGGAGTGGGGGCAAAAACAATAAAACTTAAATAGGAACCCCCAGTTTTTATTGCAGATTTGGATTCTCCAATATTGACAATTTTCGCCCGCGTAGCGGATATGGAATACGGTCATTCTAACAAAGCCGGGAAAAAATACATTTAGCGTTACCCAGGAACAACGACGTGGACGTAGTATTTTTCTGTTCCCTTTGGGGTGCTTGTTTTACGTGAGTCCCCTTGCCTCTCACTGTCTCACTGTTCACTTACTTGAGTAAGTGTTCGAAATGTTGACCTTCCACTTCAATGCATTTATTTATTCTTTCTTCAAATGACTTTATACATGAGAGAATCATATCTGCAGAAATTTCTGCGCAAGCAGTTCTTATGCGTTCCACCATGTTTTCACGAGTCATTGGTACTTGTTCATAAACCTTACCTTTTAGGTAACCCCATAGGATGAAATCCGGAGATGTTAGATCAGGTGACCTCGCAGGCCAATTAATGGGGCCACCTCTACCAATCCACCTACCATTGTAATCACGGTCTAGTATTTCCCTTGCTACTCTTGAAAAATGTGCTGGGCAACCATCATGCTGAAACCACATTGTCCGTCCGACGTCCATAGCAACATCCTCAAGTAGTAATGGTACTTCTTGTTCTAGGAAATCTCGATATTTTGTTCCCTTCAAATTACCTTCAATGAAATAAGGACCAATGAGTTTATTTCCTATGATTCCACACCAAACGTTCACCGACCAAGGACGTTGATGATTAACTTGTCGTAACCAATGGGGATTTTCTACGCTCCAATAATGCATATTATGCCTATTGACGCCACCATGGTTCGTGAATGTAGATTCATCTGAAAATAATACATTAGCAAAGAAATTGTGGTTCGTTTGCATTTTTTGAAATGCCCATTCACAAAACACCACGCGGTTATGAAAATCATCGCCATCTAGTTCCTGGTGCAGTGAAATGTGATATGGGTGAAACTTATGACGATGCAATATTCTTTGAATACTGTCTCTGGAAATGCCGGAATCGCGATGTAATTGTCGTGTGCTTACATGTGGATTTTGGTGAATAGCTGCTAGTACAGCTACTTCGTTAGCTTCTCCTGTAACTGTTAATCTTCGCTTCCTTTTTTTCATTTGTACGCTGCCATCAGAGTGAAAGGCATTCACAACTTTGTAAAAAAAAGAACGCGAGCGAGCATTATCTGGAAAACGCTCAGCATACAACGCAACAGCATCGTCAATATTCCTCGTACATTCACCATAAATAAGAATCATTTCGATTTTTTCGGGAACTGTAGCAGGATTCATTTTTAACTTGTAATTCGATTTAAGCAATGAAGGGTAGACAAAAAATAGTCACGTAAACGGAAAGTTGTTATTCTAAAAGCAAAGTGGCCTCCGACTGAATACTACCAATACAATGGACTTCAAAAACAGTCTTACACTGAGAGACCGTGAATACTAAATTTTAATATGGGGATTAGAAAGTCGCGATATCCATTTACTTCCCTTCAGGAAAGTAGAGAAAAATGTAGGTGAACTGGTTACGTGTGACTCAACTTATGTATAAAATGATATGCTACTTTATTTTCGAGTTATGTCGCCTTCTAGTGTTATGTAACAGAACCGGCGCCGGTGATGGCCGAAATGCAAGCGATGTACATGTATGAAACCACGTGAGTTCTCTCGGGGTCCGGTAGATGGCGACGAAATCCCCAAATGAAGTAAGAGTTTCGTTTTGTTTAATAGAAGCTGGTTTGACCGTCAATGCTCAGCTTATTTATTCTCATTTCGGAAAGAACATACAGAGAGAGAATGAATGAGCTGAGTGAAGGGACATGACGCATTTTTTAATGGATTGCGTGATGTCCTCTTTTTGTTTATTAAATAATAAATTTAAAACCTAAAATGTAATTTTATTGAAGGTAGAAAACTTATTTATAAAATTGCTTCCATATTGTATGCACAATTTTTATGTAATCAGTTTTGATTTTTAATATGAAGAATATCAATTATTCATAATCTTAATTTTTCGAATGGACATTATTAAAATTTCATATTCAGAATAACAATTTTCGCAATTGATATTACTAAATTCTAATATTAAAAATTCTAATATTAGAATTTTTAATATTAAATTTTCATAAAGGGATCAAATTGTCCCTATTTGCCCCCTGCATGCCCCCCTTCGTGTCGAACAACTTTCATCCGACAACTTTTTTGATTCTGTGCATAGTTCTCGAGGTATTTCAATGTCTTCAGATAAATTTGGATTTTTATCGATTACAGCGCCACCTGTGAACCAAAATGCAATAGCTCCTGGGTCAAATTCGTGTACTTTTTTCCGGAGAATCTATATCTGCAATAAAAACTGGGGGTTCCTATTTAAGTTTTATTGTTTTTGCCCCCACTCCACCCTCAGGGGATGGGGGAGAGGGTAAATTTAATTATCACTGGATGCCCCCCTTTGTGTCGAACAACTTTCATACGACAACTTTTTTGATTCTGTGCATAGTTCTCGAGATATTTCGATGTCTTCAGATAAATCGGCCACCCTGTATATATATTACAGGAATGTTCACTTTAAAAACAACGCATTGTAACTCATGAAGATAATTTGGATCTGTTCGTAACATCCGCTCTCCTTCGAAAAAGTTGCGTCATATATATATATATATATATATATATATATATATATATATATATATATATATATATATATATATATATATATATACATTTTTTTCGATCGATTACCGTCACTCAAATCGCCTTTACACTGTTCTTCACCTTTCACAGAATTCAAAAACCGACGAGTACAGTCAATATGCAATCGATACCTATTTTACCGATATCGTCATCAATTATTGGAAGGTCCCTTATAGCTAATTACCTAACAGATCACATTTATTTTATGAGGTACCCCCATTCGGGTGTGCAATGACGTGGGGAAAACCCACGAATGTAGGAAAAAATCCACGCCGGGTACCGTATTATCCGGTTATATATACCGGTTATCTTAGGCACTTTTCTCCCATTTACCAGAAAACGCTCTAATATAAATGTTACGAATTATAATATTAAAAATTTGAAAAAAATAAATAATAACTATCAGAGATAACCATACACCCTGCTAGCGTGCCATTGTAGCTATACAACATACTACGACGAAATATTGACGACCTACAGTTTCGTAACTTGTAGCACTCTCTTACGCGTACAACATCTAGCGCTCTAACGCTAATCGCTTGCAATCTATTACATGAATTACAAGCACTCGAAACCATATAGTAATATTTAGAAATTAATAACTATGTGAGATGTGAAATAATGCTTTCTCTTTGGTAGACCTAATTCCTTATTAACTAGAAATCAATCGAATGAGTTTACGCGTTGGCTGCATAAGTATCCCTGACATCGTACGTACCTTTACTACGTGAATTTCCCCATCTTTTCCCGGATACGTCTCCACAACCGTTCCTCGTTTTCGAACATTTCTAGGCAATCTACAATCAACACCAAATCATTTGCCTTTAAGGGATTTTCGTCAGTTTGGTGCCATTTTTTGCAAGGTAACAGCGTGGGGAGGTATTCGTGCAACCATCTTTTCCAAAAGGCATTAGCGAACGCTCGTGCCAGTTGCCACTGTTCCCTGAAGTCTAGTCTTTGGGCGTCATATACGTTTACCACCGCATCTATATTCCGTGCCCCCAACAAGAAGTGGTTAGGAGTCAATGCCTCCGAGTCGCGCGGGTCTATCGATACATGGGTCAATGGTCTCGAATTCACAGAATACTCTATTTCTGCCAATACCGTAAGCAAAGTCTCCTCTTTCGGCGCCTGATCTTTCAATATAGCTTTTAGCGCTGTCTTCACCGATCGGATCAGGCGTTCCCAAGCACCTCCCATGTGAGGTGCCGTTGGCGGGTTAAACTTCCATTCAATGCCTTTGCTTACGGCATAATCAGTCTGTTTCTATCGATCCATTTTAGAGATTTCGTCCCTAAGTTCTACGTCTGCCCGTTTATAATTCTTACCATAATCGCTGTATAATGCCCGAGGACATCCGCGACGCGCTGATAAACGTTGTATCGCCATAATAGCCGAATCCGCGCTTAAGGAATGCGATAATTCCAAATGAATTGCTCGCGTGGTCAAGCAAGTGAATAACACCCCCCAGCGTTTTTCTCGACGACGACCGACTTTGACTTCCGTCGGCCCGAAATAATCCACGCCGCAGTGCGCGAATGGAGGTTTATTGTACGCTAGTCGGCAGGTTGGGAGTGCGGACATTCGTGGATCTTGTGGTTTGCCTCTGCGCAATTTGCAAATTACGCATTTGCTTACGATCGAACGTAATGCGCTCCTAGGCCCTATTATGTGGAACTTTCGTCGCACGTCATTTGCTACCGTTTCGTGGCTCGCATGCCAGAAGCGTCGGTGATAATCTATGAGAAGTAGCCTAGTTACCCAATGCTTACCATCAAGTATTATTGGACTATTTTCGAACCGCACTCCTAATACTTCCGTTACGCGCCCACTGGCCCTCAATATTCCCATTTTATCAACGAATGGATTCATGTTCGCGATTTTACTATCCTTACTTATTTCGCGACCTCTCTGAACAGCCTGCAATTTCGGCCCGAAACAATCGCTCTGGATCTCGCGATACCAATATTGTTCGGCTTGTATCGTCGTTTCTACGGACACCCCTGACGGAATTTGATGCTTCCAACGTGCGATAGAAAAGAAATTTCGGACCCTCTAGCCATGACAACTCCGCACGATTAGACATGTATTTCCATCGCGTCGCAATATCAGCCGGATTTAAATGCGACGGTACGTACCGCCGTTCCGATAGGCTGGTTAATTCGCCGATTTCGCCTAATCTATTTGCCACGAATACTTGGCGCGTTTGCGGTTCGGAACTGATCCATCGGAGTACAGTCGCGGAATCGCTCCAAAACACGCGTCGATTGATTGGTATTTCTAACTCATTTCTTATAGTATTTGCTAACTTAGCGCCTGTTAAAGCGGCCTGAAGTTCCAATCGGGGTACGGAAAGAGGTTTTAACGGAGCAATCCTGGCTTTGGCCGATACGAATGTTATTCGTAACGGTACTCCTTCGCGGACCACTCGTAAGTACCCAGCGCTCGCGTATGCCTCCAAACTCGCGTCGCAAAATACGTGCGACTCTACGGTATCATAAGCGATTGAAGGGGTAAGGCAACGGGGTGCAACTCACTCGCACTCGTAAGGTAATGTACCCAATATTTCCACCCAAGGAACTCCTCATCTCCAAGCTTATTATCCCATCCGATTTTACTACGCCAGATTCTTTACATAAGGATTTTCAATTTTGTCGTTAACGGCGATAGAAATCCCAACGGGTCGAAAATCGACATCATTACCCGGAGACATTCGCGTTTTATAGGTTTTCGCTCACGAGAGAGAAGCTCCTTAGGTATTCGCGACATATTCAAGAGAAACGATAACTATCTTCGTGTTTGTCCCAGAAGAGGCCCAACACCCGTTCTTTCCCTCGTACAATTAAACAACCTTTCTGTGTCCCTGCTGCTCCTATTCCAAATAATGCCGCATCATCATTGCATGCCCAACCATACATTTTGAAATTCCCTGACGCGTTTACATCTATCACGTCCCTGACCAGTCGCGCCGTTTCCTGTACCGTCTTGCGGCTCGCCAGGAAATCATCCATGTAGCAATTCGTAATTATTGCTTTAACAGCATCTGATTTCGTAGATTCAAAACGTTAAGCATTTTTATCTTTAATATACATTGCACTACACGGAGAGGACCTAGCTCCGAAAACTAGACGGGTCATTTCGTAGACTTCCGGCTCTATTGTACGATATTTTCCGCGCCACAGGAACCTCTGAGCCGCGCGATCCTCCGATCTAATTCGAATATTCAAAAACATATCTTTCACGTCAGCTTTTACGGAGATGAGTACTGCCGGAATCGCAAAAGAACTCCGGGCAATGCTTGCAATAAATCCGGTTCAGTCTCTAGAAGATCGTTGAAACTAACTCCCGATGTTTTCGCGGCCGCATCGAATACTATTCGAACTTTACCCCGTTTTGTACTACTCTGCACCCCGAAGTGCGGAAGATACCATTTATTTTCAGATTGTTTACCACTCTGGACCTTTTCCGCATATCCATTCGCTATCAACCGGTCCATTTCTGTGTAGTACATCGCAGCGTATACGGGATCGCGATCTAGTTTACGCTCTAATGAAGCGAGTCGATTTTTAGCCGTCGGTAAACTGTCTACTTTTGGAAATGGCCCTTCTTTCCAAATTAAACCTACTTACCACTCCTTTCCCACCTGCCGACTGGAAGATTTTAATAAATTAATTGCTCGGTCGCGTCGTTCGCGCCCGACATTCCCCCCGCTTGACCCCGGACACTCCAATTCAAAATATTGTCTCATTAAATCGTCAATTTTTTCTTCTTCGCTAGTTATTTCAACGTATATATCAGTCGTCGTATCTATTGCATTTACCAAATTACCGTCGCCTGCATCTTGTCGCGCGAAGCCGTGTAATGACCATCCTAAATTCCAACGAGATATCGCGAAACCGGTTCTTCCGAGCTAGCGCAATTCGCGGGTCGCAATTAAATTCAAATTGTCTTGCCCTATTAATAACGTCGCACGAGTTTGGACGTATGGTTCTAGGTCCACATTTTCTTTCGCGTTTACCCTCCGAACTATTTTTTCCGGAAGCGACTGTGATGGTAGGTGTAGTTCCGGTATTGACATAACATTCTGTATCCTATATCTAACACAGGTACCCTCAATTTCGATTTCCAATTACTCACTCCCCACCATAGTCGCTTCTCTGTCCCTAATTCCTCTTAACGCTATATTTATACGAGGACCTGTCACGCCTGTTTGTCTCGTGGTTGATCTATCTATAAGAGTTACGGTCGACCCTCGTCCAATAATGCGTTTGGCCGCCATTTTGAAATGTTGAAAAGCGAGTGGTATCATTTGAAAGCTGAACTATTTTGGACGCGATATTATGCATTTGCATGCTTTCTACGTAGCTGTTTTTGAGTGAAAATCTTAGATTTATGAAAACATTTTTTGAAAAAATCGTGTTTTTTTTTGTAAAAAATCAACTGCATCTTTTTTAAGAAGAGATTTGGATGAATTTCGCCAATAGAATCTAAAAGAGCAGACAAAAATACGTAAGAAATGATGGCTGAAGAATTTTGATGACCGTAACATCGTTAAGCAGAGCGCTGAACGTTATGCACAAAATGTGTCCGGCCCGTCCTAAAAGGGTTAATCGATGGCTTAATTACAATGATAACATTTTTGCGAATATTAGATGATAAATTGCCAATCGTTATTTAAGGGTCCTCGAGCTGCAAAAAAGCGAGCAAATTTTTGCGCGGATCTTTAAGAAATGCGAATAATTTTCCAGAGTATTTTTTTTACAAAAATATTCCTTATTTATTTGGCTTTCTGGTGAATGATTTTTGATGAATTCAGAAAGTATCTAAAAGTTCATCAACAAGTTATGAACAGAATGGCAGGTTAGAGTATCTGTCATTTTGCGCCTGATATCCTGGAATTTTTATTTATTTTTAACCTATAGTTTTGACGCATGGGTCGTTTTCGACCCGAGAGAAAATGGTACTTTATAAATTTCATAACTGTAACCATTTTTAAATGACAGAACTCAATTGGCCCAGGTAGTGGGAGGGAAATTCATTAAATTAGTCGTCGGAACTAAGGGTTAATTATTTCCTAGCAGCAGAATTTATCCAACAACACTCACTCGGAAGCCAAATAAATAAGGAATATTTTGTACAAAAAAATTATCTGGAAAATTATTCGCATTTCTTAAAGATCCATGCAAAATTTTCTCGCTTTTTTACACGCTCGAGGGCCCTTAATACACACAACCACTTGTATTTACATTGCGGACAAATTTATAAGGAAGCTTTGTGGACCCTTTGCAAACTTTTTTTCAAATCATTTCTCTGTCAGATTTCATAAATTCGTTCATATAAAAATTTAGCAATATTCAATGACAATTTTACAGATGGAATATGAAAGGAATTGCGGCTCTAATGGCTTGTTGTGTCACGACTGAAGGCTACGAGTGGAAAGTAGAAGAGCTGAAAAGAAAATTATATGAAATTACACCACTGGAAGGTAAAGATCCGCAAACGAAATAATTTGACACTCGTATACTTGATATAATCATATCCCTGGACTTTTGATTTTTGACAATTTTTGACAATTTCAACAAAGGATCTCATTTAATCAATTGGCCTCGGTCTTTCCACCTTTAAGATAAAGCAAAAACGTGAAAACTCGGTTTCCATTCTCGGTAGCAATTGCCCACGTGATGTATTTTGCATGATAGGTTGACTTTTAAAAATGTTCATTATGAAATAGTAATTTTTCTACTAGTGTATGAAGTACTACTTTTATACGGCCGGTCCGAATGCACACCGATCACCCGAGTGTTCAAAAGTATTAGTTTTACACCCTTGTGTATCGAAAACTACTGTTTTGTATTTCTGTGCGGATAGTTCAGACATGAATTGATCATTAAATAAGAAGTGAAAGAGTCGGGATAGGATGGGGGTTTGTGGGCGAGGGGTGGATGTGAAGTCTCCCAATCCGAAATAATATGTACTAAATAGTGTATTACCTGCCAAGAGTTTAAAGTATACGTTCGTCCACGAGCCGGAAATATACACGGAGAGAAAAGTTCAGTAGTGTTTGACGTGTAAGACTCCTGCAGGTTTTCCCAAAGGGACTTTGACAACCGTGAAATAACAATTAAAACTAGTGCCTTCGACCCGGGTGTCTACAACCCGGTTGCCTACAATACGATATTCGTATTATCGGTCCTCGGTTGAAAAATTTGCGTTTATGAGAACATTCCCTTTGCAGCATAGTCAGGAATTAGGGCCGGGGAGGAGTTTGAACATAGTTTGATATATTATAATAATGTAGTGTATCTTAAATGTGTAAAATTTGAAAATGAGCATTTTCAAAACATCGACCCCGACCGCAGACCAGCCGAAGTATTATAAATGACAACACCTAACAATAACCTTTTTTGAAGAGAATTTTATGCTCTATCTTTTCTATTGGAAACGTGTTTTGGTGTGATATGTATTTTCGAAAAGAAAACCAAAAAACGTAAGCTTTTTAAATCGATTTCCCCAGAACCTAGTATGAATCGACTCCAAAATATAATCAGACCTAAGTTAGGTCATGCCAAATCGAAACATAAATAGCACTTTTCGATACAAGTGCATGTGTGCAAAGAACTTTACACACACGCACATTTTCCACACTTTTCATTTTTTTCGGACGCATTTTCCACACGCTCATGTAAAAAAATATCGTTCGGCACATGTGCGAAAATGTTTTTTCAACGAATGTGAGAATGTGATGCTTTTGAAGAGAATTTGATGCTCTATTTTTTTCATCTGAAACATTTTTTCGCGTGATATTTATTTTCGAAAAGAAAATGCAAAAAACGTGCTTTTTAAAGTTTTTTAATCGATCTTCCCATAATCTAGTATGGAGATACTCCAGTAACAAATCAGATCTAAGTTAGACGATGCCAAACTGAAATATAGGTGAAAATTTTAAATCAGTCTTACAGTTTGCGGAATATCGCGAGATAAAACAAGGAGACGTACACAGGCGTACATACGGACGAACGTACGTATAAGACGTACAACTTTTTTTATTGTTTCTCTGGCTACCTTAGGTTCTGACACGTCGACATTTGATAAAAGATTATAGATAAGTTCCCAGCGTCCGAGGTGACCAAATTCAATACTTTGTCCAGACCTATGGTCTGGGTCGAAGTAATTGAAAATCGTAAAAATAGTACATTATGTACCACAGACACGAAATGGATCATTTTCGGAGAGTGCCGTTTCCCTCCCTTACTTTTCATGTGTTAATCAATTAATATTCGAACTTGACGCACAGAATTAAGAAAAGTATTGTAGGACACGCGTGTGTAACACTTTTACAGACTCGCGTGATCGGCGTACACACGGGTTACACTTTTATTACAATGTGCGCAAAGTATATATTTACATATTATTTTATATTTATATTTTTACTTGCACTTTACACACACACATATACATATACATAGAGGTCGGTTCCAGACCCATTTCACATGTATAAAGGTAGCTTCCAGGTCCGATGGTGCTTTCCAGCCCGGTCCTTGAAGAATTTTATGTCTAAGTGTCGTTTCCAGCCCCGGAAGTGGTACTTTCCAGGTCCGTATATACTGGGGCTGGAACACAAAATGAGTTTTATACTAGGTTAGGTTAGGTTAGGTTAGGTTAGGATAGTTTTGGGGGGGGGGGGCTCCGCCCCCAGTACACTCATTATACTTAGGACAATATGAGGGGAAGGCATAAATACATAAACACACAGAATGGTCGTTTCCAGCCCGGACCTGGAACCGACCCTTTTACACATTTATATATATATATATATTTATTTCAGCAATAAAAGCACTTGAATGGGACGAAATAATAAAAATGTACTACAACAATAAAATAGAAATGTGTGGAGGCATGAAATCATCCACGTTAATCCGAAATAGCAAAGTTTTTCAGTACGATGCTGTCGAAATGATAAAACGAAACTTTAATTATGTATTTCAAAATAAAAAAAATAATTAATTAAGACACTGTTCTCGGTAAGCGAATTGTAGATTGTGCACTCGTTAAAATTAATATCGAAAATAATATGGTGAATTGTTATTTATATCTGTTTCTTAAAAGTGTGTATATGACAACTCAAAAACACGATGAAAGCCAAGTAATCGAAAATGGATTCGGAGGGTTTGAAATTTGGCAGTTTAAGAGAATTTTACTATTTGGGCCAAAAGTGTGTTCAGAAAAATTGGAATATAATGAAATTATGTACTCTTATGTTTTTGGGATCGCTTATTACGAATCCGAAGGCAGATTCATAAAATTCAAAATGGCGGATCTAATATGCCGGATGAAAATTACAAAAAGGTCTCAATTCGCTTGAAACATGTTACACAGGAGTTTTTTATTGTTAAATTTTTTGTAATTTCTTATCATTATATATGTAATCGCTTATTATTATTATTGCTTATTATAAATTATTACTTATTGTTATGAATAAGCGCCAAAAAATTAAGAAACATTTAAAAATTTCGAAATCTTTATCGAGATCGAGACAAAGACAGAATTGCGGGAAATATTGGTGCTTCATGTAACCGCTAAGGAGCTAGCGATTTTGATAGTGATACCTTGATAGCGTACGGTTTACGATATGCAGCGAGTATATTAACATTTTTAAAAATATATAAAAAATAAAAAAAATAGAGTGTAAAATCCTATGACAGCCTCCTCGTGGCACATTATTTTCTTACATATTCCACATTTTTAATTTGTATGGAATATACGGATTCAAAGACCCAAGAAACCCTTTTTGTAATTTTTATTCACAATATACGATCCGCCACGTTCGATTCGCCGTTTTGAGTTTTGAAAATCAGATTCACAATCAGCGACCCCAGAAACCCCCGAGTAACAAGTTTCAAGCAAATTTAGAACTTTTTTTATAAATTTGTTCCACCATATTTTATCCGCCATTTGAATTTTGTTAATCTGACTTCGGATTCATCATCAGCGACTCCAAAAAGTCCCGAGTAACAAGTTTCAAGCAAATTGGGTAAGTTTTACTTCGTTTATTTTACGATGCGGCTATATCCGTTATGCGCATTCTTGTCCACTTCCATGTCTGTGGCTATAGCCGTCGTACACTGTGAAGGGGTTAATTGTCTTCTTAAATTGTCCATGGATATTATTTTTTGGATTCAGATGGTTTCGTACAGAGACTGGTTTCAATTCGACATTTTGCATTCCGAGGTATGCAGCTGCACTAAATTTTCTACAATATTATTTTTGGATTGAAATAGATTCACAGACACTGGTATAAGTTCGTTTTTTTTTATTCCGAAGCATTCATCTATATTTCTATTTTTGACGATATTATTTTTGGATTCAAGAGGATGATTTGAGATTAACGTGAATTATATTTTCTGCATTTGGGAGATTAAATATTATCAGAAATTATTTTTGGACTCGCAGGGATAAAATTTTGAATCTTTCTGAATCCTTCTGAATCCTTCTGAATCCACTCGCAATCCATTTTTGATTACTGGGAGAATACCCGCGGATGCGCAGCAAGTTTTGTGTGTTTATTTAATTTCTAATCATCCAATTGCCACATTCACGTTACCATACTCACAGGTATGTATATACCGCAGTTTTCAGTATGCAAAATGCTTCAATGAACGCTGATAATTTTTCACTTCGCACACTGAAAATTATTACACCTTTTTTTATGCGCGAAGCGGCTTAATAAGCAATGGAACATAGTTTTGGTAACAATGTATGTACATATTTACAAATTATTAGTCTATTTTGAAAAATATTTGAAGAGAAAGAAAATTTATTCCTCATTGAAGAAGTCCCGTGTATTGTTTTTATTTTGTGGTATTTTATTGTATCCTATAAGATTTCCGTGCAATGTATGAACTGTTCAAAGGTGAGTATCGCATATATATTATATATGTAATTCAATGATGATTTAAATTCATCATTCGTATGTATCTGTGAACCAGCTCTCTCTCAGACCTCGTCACTATCTATCAAAAATATTTCAAACAAAAGAACTTACGCTATACATGCATGATAGTTGTATCATATTGCAATATCAGCCTTACGCAATATTACGCAATGAAATAACGCACGATACTTGAGATATTTTATTTGCGTGAAGTATAAAATACCTCTACAATACTCACGAGGTATTTGCTGGTAGACTACCGCCATTTTTGGTTATAAGGGTTTATCGAAACTTTAGCAATATCCGCGATAATGATAAAATGTTTCAAGTGTCGGATCCGATATTTAATGATATTTTATGATACTTTTATAGCGTGATTTGATGTGCGAATTTGGGTGATACATTCCATTTACTCGAATCAACGAATATATATATATATATATATAAGTATGAAAAGATTTATTCAATGCTAGCGTTATACATATATGTAATAGTTATGCAGCATGCCACAAAAATCGTTAAACCGAAATATATGTAATAGTATTACTATTAGCGTCAATGCATGCTTGCAAGAATGGTTGCGTGTAATACAGAAATATTACTACAAAAAGTGAACTACAAACATCGCGCTGTTACATTCGTGAGAAACAAATATTCAAGGTGCGATCTCCATGATCGAGATGACGTCATTAAATGAGTTAACATCGGACAGGCAATATTTAGTGCCACCGGGTGCCTGGATATTTCATGGTACTCCACACGGATAGTACATGGCACGAGTGAAATGACTTGGCACAATTAACCGTATCGTTATCGCTTGTACCAATTCAACGCTGAACTTTGCGGGTTGCCTTGTCTTCCTCGAATATTTGAAAACAGCCAGAGTAAAATTACAGGGCAGTATTTCGTTCCATATGAACTGCCTTCACATTGCGAGCTCTGCTTTTGCACATTTGGGTAAGACGGATGCATATTGCGATATAATGTGGGGATGTGTGTCGGGCGGAATGAGAGTTCTGCAGAAAAACTACCTGTGGTTATATCTGGCGGCCCACAAATTGTGACTTCCATGAGCTCATTTACACGGTATTATCATCTCTTTTAAGCAAAGTGATAGGACAGTACTTCGGGAGAAAGGTATTCGTGGCATGCTGTAATGATTTCTAAATCGGCTGCAATTTGTGCACTAATAATTATTATTACTTATTTTTCCGGTTACTTCATAGTAAATTTGCAAGCAACGGCCAGTTGATGCCGTGAGTGATAGATTCCCTTTACCGTTCTTTTTCGGTTATTTTGCAAGAATTTACCGCTCGTTTCTACGAGAGAGTGGTTATTGTTGAGAGATAATGTTTCTCTGTATCGTTCTTCTGCGGTAATTTTGCAAGAATCGACCGGTCGAGGCTCTGATATCGTGGTTTTTTATCGGTTATTCTTCGGTAATTTTACGAGAAACGACCGGTCGACGATCTGGTACAACGGTTTTCTATCGGTTATTCTGCGGTAATTTTGCAAGAAATGACATGTCGTTTTTACGAGAGAACGGTTATCCTGCGGTAATTTTGCAGTAAACTCACAAACAGCGGCCGGTTGATGACGGGAGAGAACGGTTTTTTTGCGGTAATTCTTCGGTAATTTTGCAAGAAATGACCAGTCATTTCTACAAGATAACGGTTTTTCTGCGGTAATTTTGCAGTAAATTTAGAAACAGAGTCAGGTTGATGACGAGAGAGAACAGTTTTTTTGCGGTTATTCTTCTGCAATTTTGCAAGAAATTACCAGTAGTTTCTACGAGAGATCGGTTATTCTGCGGTAATTTTGCAGTAAGTTTAGAAACAGCATCCAGTTGATGACGGGAGAGAATGGTTTTTATGCCGTTATTCTTCGGTAGTGTTGCAAGAAATGAACGGTCGTTTCTACGAGAGAACGGTTATCCTGCGGTGATTTTTCGGTAAATTTAGAAACAGCGTCATGTTAATGACGGGAGAGAACGGTTTTTTTGCGGTAATTCTTTTGTAATTTTGCCAGAAATTACCGGTCGTTTCTTCGAGAGAACGGTTATCCTGCGGTAATTTGCAGTAAATTCACAAACAGCGTCCGGTTGATGAAGGGAGAGAACGGTTTTTTTGCGGTAATTCTTCGGTAATTTTACAAGAAATGACTGGTCGTGTCTACGAGAGAACGGTTATTCTACGGTAATTTTGCAGTAAATTCACAAACAGCGTCCGGTTGATGACGGGAGAGAATGGTTTTTTTGCGGTAATACTTCGGTAATTTTGACAGAAATGACCGGTCGTTTCTACGAGAGAACGGTTATCCAGCGGTAAATTTAGAAACAGCGTCAGGTTGATGACGGGAGAGAAGAGTTTTTTGCGGTTATTTTCTGTAATTTTGTCAGAAATTACCGGTCGTTACTTCGAGAGATCGGTTATCCTGCGGTAATTTTGCAGTAAATTCACAAACAGCGGCCGGTTGATGACGGGAGAGAACGAATTTTTTTCGGTTATGCTTCTGTAATTTTGAACGAAATGACTGGTCGTTTCTACGAGAGAATGGTTATTCTGCGGTAATTTTGCAGTAAATTTAGAGACAGCGTCAGGTTGATGACGGGAGAGAACGGATATTTTTGCCGTTATTCTTCTGTAATTTTGCAAGAAATGACCGGTCATTTATACGACAAAGAAGGGTTATTTTGCTATTATTTTGGGGTAAATTTACACAGAGCGGCCTGTCAATGACGGAGGAGAATGGTTTTTTTACCGTCATTTTGTGATAATTTTCATGGAAACAACCGGTCGACGTTCTCAATACGCGGTTTTTTATCGGTTATTCCGCGGTGATTTTATGAATAATGACCATACGTCGTTTGCTTGTAGTCCGGTTTTTTCTCGGTAATTATGGTAGTATAACGGTTATTTTTTTTTCCGTTTTCGACCGGTTAATTTTTCAGGTAAAATTACCGATATAATGCGGTTGCTCGTCCTGATAGGGAATCCCCGACTTTTAATCGTACTCGTGTAATCACCCTCTGTTTTCTTTTTTTCGTTTGATAACCCCTTTCCAGATTCTCCCTGGCAGACAGAATAAGGTGCCTATGGGCGACTGTCTTGCCAGGAGGAAATTGAATAACACGACGAACCTCATCCTCGACAGGCTGACCGAAATGCAACTGTTGAGGAGCATATCCTGTCGAGTGATGCGTCGTTACATTCAATAATTTCTCAATTTCTGGAACGAGATTTACCCATTTAGTATGTTTATCCGAACAGAGGGTACGAAACAATCGACCGAGTTCTCGCATTACCCTCTCAGTGGGATTCGATTGAGGATGCCTGACTGAGCTGAAACGGACATTAATTCCTAATGTTTCTAGTGTGCTGCTCCATTTGTCTGACGCAAACTGCGATCCATGACCGCTTAAAATGGGATTTGGTTTCCCTAATGTAGGAATATAATCATTCATTAGTCTATTTAAACTTGCACAAGTTGTGGCCTTCTTCATTGGATACAACTTGACGTATTTGGAGAATGCATCGACAACGACAAAAATATGCTGCATTCCTGCCCTACCTCTAGGCAATGGGCCGTAATAATCGACTGTGTCCAATTCTGATGGTCGTGAGGAAGGGACGACGTCATATGCCTCTTCCATTGACATGTTTATTACTTTTGTTCTTTGGTACAGGTCACAGGAAACAACATATTTCTTCGTCTGCCTATGCATCCCCCTCCAATAGAAGAAGTTTCTAAGATACTCGACAGTTTTATAGACCCATGCATGTCCTAGCTTCTCATGAATATTTTTAATTAATTCCGATTGCATTCTTTTTGGTACTATAATCTGCCACTGCTCTTGGCCATTCGACTTGTGAATGAGGATATCATGATAAATCTGGTAAAATTGTTGGCTGTCAACATTCTTCCTTTCTGCCCGCAGTTTCACAACGTTGTCATCTTTCATTTGCCATTTTACCAGATTTCTCATATCCCCCTTCACTTCGACTGCATTTAATTTATTTATCGTTATTTCTAAAGCAGGGGCATGTTTATTCAAAACATTATGTGTGACTGACGCAATTATAAGACTTTTTGTTTCGTCAATTCCAAATTTTCCCTCCAGATTCCGACTAAGAAAATCAGCTAGGACATTATCTGAGCCCTTTATATGACTAACCGAGTAGGAATACAGGTGCTGCAACAAAAGCCCCCAACGTAAGAGACGGTGACTCTGAAACATGCTGGATCGCAAGAATATCAAACTCTTGTGATCCGTCATAATTTCAACCAATCAAGTACGTTCGAAACTTTGTTACAGCATATACTATTGATAGTAATTCCTTCTCGATTGTCGTATAATTAATTTCAGCTGTATTCAGACAGCGGCTCATCACGGAAATGATTCTACGGTCTCCGGAGTCGTCAAATTGTAAAAGAACACCCCGCACCCCACGGCCACTAGCGTCAGCCTGCATACAATACCTTGAATTTGGGATCACATGATGGAGAGTCATGCATTCGAGGAAGTTTAGTTTTAATTTATTAAAAGCCTCGGCATGTTGATTTGTCCATTCCCATTTATTATTCTTTTTTAACAACTCTCGCAATAGGTCCACTGCGTCGCTAAGTCCTATACTGAATTCTCGATAGTAATTGCACACACCGAGAAACCTCTGAAGTTCTTTTACGTTTCTCGGTGGTTCAAAGTCCCGAATATCTTTCAATTTTTCTGGATCTGGGTGAACTCCATTGCGAGAGATTATAAAGCCAAAAAATGACACTTGTCTTTCAAAAAATTGACATTTTTTTAAATTGAGCGTGAAGTTGCCCCGTGCTAATCGTTCAAATAACTTATCGATTATACGTAAATGTCGTCCAAACGAATCTGCTCCTATCAGGAGGTCGTCAATATAGATAGCCATGTCGTTGTCAAATTCACCATCCGTAGCCATACTCAGTGCTCTGATGAATCCGCTACCAGGAGTTTTAAGACCAAATGGGACCCGGCAAAATTGGTACGTTTTTCCCTCAAAAATGAATCCAGTATACCGGCGTTAATTCGCATGCAACGGTATTTGCCAATACCCGTGGGTGAGATCCATGTTTGAAAAAAATGACGTACCATAAAAATTGTGTAACAATTCCATAATTAACAGGAGGGATTCATTGTCATCTTCGATCACATCGTTTAGCTGTCTCGCGTCCAAACACACCCGTATTTTCCCATTGGCCTTTTTGACAATTCTCAAGGGATTTACATAGGGGGTGACAGCTCTTTCGATTATCCGTTGAGTTTCCATCTCTTTTATTTCACCGCTGACAACGTCCCTCAGAGCAATTGGCACCGGATAGTTTCGTCTAGTATAAGTTTTGTCGGAACGTAATGTAATCCTATGCTCATAGCCCAGGGCACATCCCAGCTTGTCAGCAAAAACATTTTTGTGCTTGAGCAATACTTCCTCGAAAGCACATTTCTCCTCATCGTTAATCCCCCTTAAACCTAGTACAAACCGTCGAATATCTTCTACCACACCTGTGCAGCGATCATTTGGCTCGCAATTCACGGTTTGTACACATGGAGCATTTTGACAGCTCCGTTCAATCTCCTCGGTCTCCAATCCGGCATTCATTTCATTTTCCTTGAAACGAATCGGAGTCAGTTATTTAAAACTTTCTGAATCGTCCAAACATAAATTAAAATAGTCAATTATAGTCATTAGTATTAATTAATAAATATCATTAATAAATCAAAATTATAGACTGGAATCATTGGGTGCTGAGATGAAAAGTCATAATTATCTTTATATTGGTCATTCAATCAAAAATATATTTCATAATTTGAATTTCACAAATCGATTGAAGTCGTCATAAAAGTCAAATCACACATACATACCAACATACTCGGAGTCACGATCAAATATAAATAAAATACGAGTCATTAAAATAAAATAAAGTCACCGAGTCGTGGTAAGTCGTGTGAGTCAGTATATAATAAAAATTGTCATGTCTATCGTCACCGACGGAATAAATTACGCGGCAATACATTACTTAACGACACGGACACACATTCAATCCACACACTCTCACATACGTATACACAAATAAATTAACAGATATATATATATAAACATTTTGTTACACAACATAATAAATTACAAGGCACATGTTCATTATATTATTTTAGACGGAACGGAAGAGAAAGATGCTTACGTTATTCTTTCGTCTTCTTTCTTCTCTTCGGCGTCGTACCTTTTGTTGATTGTTGGGCCCTCCATCCGTCTCGTGATTTGAATCTTCGGCTGCTGTCACCTGGTGAATTCCTTGAATGTCACATTCCCTCGCGACCACGAGGGAGAGGACCAGCAGCCTTGTTTAGTAGATGGACGAACGGAGTGCCGTCGTCAGATGCTGGTGTCTTTTTAATTCGCTATCCTCGCCGCCTCCATTGTAATTGTGATTTCGGTGCTGGCTGTGAATTTCGTGGGCCCACTTTTTACCTGGAGCAGCCAGGTTCTCCAGAGTTGAGGGGGCAGCGAGTCGTCCCCAGGAGTCCATGAGAAGAGTCCAAAATGTAAGAGTCCAGTGTAAGAGTGTCCGATATAAGAGTGTCCAATATGGAAGAGAGTCCAGAAAAGAAGAGAGTTTGAGGGATACTTACCAGGTCTTATAATACCTCGGTAAGTATCCCTATGTCCAGTGATGTCGCCGAGTTCCTCTTTTCCTAAGAATCGGGACGGAAACTGTCAAACATTTGAATGTAATTTGCTTAATTTGAGTTTGACAGCCCGCCCCTCATTTGAATTTGGAGCGCATGCGCCCCATTGCGGCGACACATACGCTCCGAGCTTGGAACTCGGCCCGTTTGTTGCCAACTTTCTATGCTGCGCTGCCAGGGCGCCGTTGCACCTCTTCTCCGCATGTAGAGGCGCACCAGCGCCAGCGCCATGTCATTGCGCGCGCATGTCCCTTGATGCGCGCTCGGATCCCACGTGGGCTTGGGATCCAAAATGGCCGACCGGCCGGAAAAAGCGCGCATCTCGTCTTTGGTATTTTCGGTATTTCCTTTAGCATGTCGATAGAAATTGTAACGGCCCTCTTTCTCTCCGTCGCTCTTTCTCTTCCGCGCGCGGTCGAGTTAAACGGCTCGTTACATCCTCGTTATGAACCATACACGTTATATCGTACGCAATATTATTTTCATTTTTCTTATTTCCCTTAACATCAATCAATACATTTACACGAGAATCATTCATACTATTTAATAAATTAGGACATATACCATTAGACATATTCACATCATTTAATAAATTAGGACATACACTAGAATCAATTAATACATCAAACACATTCACAACATTTATATCATTTACAACATTTGCATCATTTACAACATTTACATCATTTACATTTACATCATTTACAACATTTACATCATTTACATTTTCACAATTATCATTATCAACATTTACACAAATATCATTATCATTAACGCATATATTATCATTTTTATACTTCACATAAATATCATTAACATTTTCACATATATTATTATCATTTATTATTTCATTATTTTCATTATTTTTTGTTTTATCATTTTTCATTTTTTTCTTAAATTCTTCGTGGTTCATAACGAAGACATATGTGGCATCCTCAACCGTGGAGCACGTAATATTGCTTGCGGGGTCAATGCCAAATTGGACACTATTTTCCAATAATTTTCTCCCTGCCCACTGAATTACTTTCTCCTTATAATTAATTATTGTACCATACTTGGCGTGAAAATCATTTCCAAGTATTATTTCCGTCGATAAATAGGAGACGACTAAACAAATATGGTCTATCGTCATTCCATCGATGTCAAATTTTAAAAATATTTGTTTTTTAATTGTAGTCATTTTTTACCGATCGCTGTCGATATGAATAAATTCGTCACAGGCAATTCGGGAATATTACCCACGTCACGTATTTGTTGATAAAAATCTTCGGAGACAGCTGTTATTTGACTGCCCGAGTCTATCAAAGACCATATTTGTTTTCCATAAATATTTACTTTTATATGTGAGCATTTAAACGATTCCTGTATTTTGTTTTGATTTTCACGCGAGTCATTGTTTATATTTTCTATATTTTCTTGCGTCTGGTACAAAATCAAAACGACGCGCTGTCGGAGCACAATTCAACGCGTCAGTAATCAGTTTAAATAACCGGGCCGACCATTTCGTCGATTACCGGAGTTCCGAATTCCTCCAATTTAGTGGCGGGTAACGCGTATTGGGTGGTGACCAGTGCGAATCATTTTTAGGATTATCAGTGACTTGTGCCTCATATCTGTTTTTTGTTCGATGGAAATTTGGATTATTTTCACCTGTATGAAGATACGTTCCCTGTGCGCGATAAACGTTCGGGTTGTTTGTTGGACCATTTCTATTTTTATTGTCTTTTTCCATTTTTATTGAGTCCAATCTAATCAGAGTCTCGCATATTTTTTCAGTCTCTTCATAAGATAAAGAAATAAGCGATTCTCTGACTGAAAACGGAAATTGTTGTAAAATTAAATAATTCGTTTCGCACGTCGTCATTTTTGGTTCGAAATATACCGATTCTCGCGTTCGTTTGTAAAAATAGTCCAACAAACTGCCCTCCGATTCCTGATATCGCGCGTTTGTCCATTTTTGCTTAATTTCTAACCTTATTGGCAATGAATAAAATTTAAATAAAAATTCTTTTTTGAACTCGTCAAATGGGCCAAAATTATTTAATCCCATCCACATTCACGCTCTGCCTTCCAACGCATTTTCTATAAACAAGATCCGCCTGACACCTTGTATATTTTTAAGCGCAAAGTATCTCTCTACGTCGTCTATGAATTTCGCCGGGTTGGTTTTAAATTCATCAATGAATTTCGGCGCAGGTAAGTCAATCGTTGAGTTTTGACTCTGGGCAATTTTCGTCCCTAATTCCGCCGCGAATGTTTTCATGCATTCCATTGTTGTATTTGTTGCGTCACTCGCCGCATTTTGCATTTCTTCTATTTGTTGTTTCATTACGGCGAGTGATGCAGTAAGCGTTTGAATTTCGCTTGTCTGTCGATTGGCCATGTTGTCATTTAAGATTGAAGGGTCACTTAATGGCCGTGGCTCGTCTTCGCGTGATACTAACGGCATTTTTAATATTTTATTTTTCGTCCGACTATTAGTAAAATTCAAATTATGGAATTTGTTATTTGTTTTTCGTCCGGTTTTTGTTGTTATTTCAACACCAAATGATTCCATAAATCAGTCATTAATTTAAAATACACGTGAGTCATTTGAAAGAATTTAAGTACTTTCATGCCCCACGTTGGGCGCCATTGAAACGATTCAGAATCTGGTTTGTCAGATATTCATAGAATCGTCCACACATATAAAATAAAATGTCAATTATAGTCAATCATTATTAAATAATATCATAAATAAATTAAAAATATAAACTGGAATCATTGGGTGCTGAAATGAAAAGTCATAATTATCTTTATATTAGTCATTCAATTAAAATATATTTTATAATTTGAATCTTACAAATAATTGAATTTGTCATTAAACAGTTAATCACACTCATACCAACAGACTCGGTTCAAACACGAATATAAATAAAATAAGAGTCATATCTAAATATTAGTCATCGAGTCGTTGGTAAAGTGTGTAAGTCATTATATATAAAAACTGTCATATCGTCAAGTGCCGAAATAAATTAACGCGGAATAAATTAATTTAACGACACGAAAACGCGAGCACACATACTTTGCATACAAACACATACATAAATATATATATATATATATATATATATATATATATATATATATATATATATATATACAGGGTGGCCGATTTATCTGAAGACATCGAAATATCTCGAGAACTATGCACAGAATCAAAAAAGTTGTCGAATGAAAGTTGTTCGACACGAAGGGGGGCATCCAGTGATAATTAAATTTGCCCCTTCCCCCAACCCCTGGAGGTAGAGTGGGGGCAAAAACAATAAAACTTAAATAGGAACCCCCATTTTTTATTGCAGATTTGGATTCTCCGGAAAAAAGTACACCAATTTGACCCAGGAGCTATTGCATTTTGGTTCACAGGTGGCGCTGTAATCGATAAAAATCCAAATTTATCCGAAGACATTGAAATACCTCGAGAACTATGCACAGAATCAAAAAAGTTGTCGGATGAAAGTTGTTCGACACGAAGGGGGGCATCCAGTAATAATGAAATTTACCCCCTCCCCCATCCCCTGGGGGTGGAGTGGGGGCAAAAACAATAAAACTTAAATAGGAACCCCCAGTTTTTATTGCAGATTTGGATTCTCCAATATTGACAATTTTCGCCCGCGTAGCGGATATGGAATACGGTCATTCTAACAAAGCCGGGAAAAAATACATTTAGTGTTACCCAGGAACAATGACGTGGACGTAGTATTTTTCTGTTCCCTTTGGGGTGCTTGTTTAACGTGAGTCCCCTTGCCTCTCACTGTCTCACTGTTCACTTACTTGAGTAAGTGTTCGAAATGTTGACCTTCCACTTCAATGCATTTATTTATTCTTTCTTCAAATGACTTTATACATGATAGAATCATATCTGCAGAAATTTCTGCGCAAGAAGTTCTTATGCGTTCCACCATGTTTTCACGAGTCGTTGGTACTTGTTCATAAACCTTACCTTTTAGATAACCCCATAGGAAGAAATCCAGAGATGTTAGATCAGGTGACCTCGCAGGCCAATTAATGGGGCCACCTATACCAATCCACCTACCATTGTAATCACGGTCTAGTATTTCCCTTGCTACTCTTGAAAAATGTGCTGGGCAACCATCATGCTGAAACCACATTGTCCGTCGGACGTCCATAGCAACATCCTCAAGTAGTAATGGTACTTCTTGTTCTAGGAAATCTCGATATTTTGTTCCATTCAAATTACCTTCAATGAAATAAGGACCAATGAGTTTATTTCCTATGATTCCACACCAAACGTTCACCGACCAAGGACGTTGATGATTAACTTGTCGTAACCAATGGGGATTTTCTACGCTCCAATAATGCATATTATGCCTATTGACGCCACCATGGTTCGTGAATGTAGATTCATCTGAAAATAATACATTAGCAAAGAAATTGTGGTTCGTTTGCATTTTTTGAAATGCCCATTCACAAAACACCACGCGGTTATGAAAATCATCGCCATCTAGTTCCTGGTGCAGTGAAATGTGATATGGGTGAAACTTATGACGATGCAATATTCTTTGAATACTGTCTCTGGAAATGCCGGAATCGCGATGTAATTGTCGTGTGCTTACATGTGGATTTTGGTGAATAGCTGCTAGTACAGCTACTTCGTTAGCTTCTCCTGTAACTGTTAATCTTCGCTTCCTTTTTTTCATTTGTACGCTGCCATCAGAGTGAAAGGCATTCACAACTTTGTAAAAAAAAGAACGCGAGCGAGCATTATCTGGAAAACGCTCAGCATACAACGCAACAGCATCGTCAATATTCCTCGTACATTCACCATAAATAAGAATCATTTCGATTTTTTCGGGAACTGTAGCAGGATTCATTTTTAACTTGTAATTCGATTTAAGCAATGAAGGGTAGACAAAAAATAGTCACGTAAACGGAAAGTTGTTATTCTAAAAGCAAAGTGGCCTCCGACTGAATTACTACCAATACAATGGACTTCAAAAACAGTCTTACACTGAGAGACCGTGAATACTAAATTTTAATATGGGGATTAGAAAGTCGCGATATCCATTTACTTCCCTTCAGGAAAGTAGAGAAAAATGTAGGTGAACTGGTTACGTGTGACTCAACTTATGTATAAAATGATATGCTACTTTATTTTCGAGTTATGTCGCCCTCTAGCGTTATGTAACAGAACCGGCGCCGGTGATGGCCGAAATGCAAAGCGAAATGCACGTGAGTTCTCTCGGGGTCCGGTAGATGGCGACGAAATCCCCAAATGAAGTAAGAGTTTCGTTTTGTTTAATAGAAGCTGGTTTGACCGTCAATGCTCAGCTTATTTATTCTCATTTCGGAAAAAACATACAGAGAGAGAATGAATGAGCTGAGTGAAGGGACATGCCGCGTTTTTTAATGGATTGCGTGATGTCCTCTTTTTGTTTATTAAATAATAAATTTAAAACCTAAAATGTAATTTTATTGAAGGTAGAAAACTTATTTATAAAATTGCTTCCATATTGTATGCACAATTTTTATGTAATCAGTTTTGATTTTTAATATGAAGAATATCAATTATTCATAATCTTAATTTTTCGAATGGACATTATTAAAATTTCATATTCAGAATAACAATTTTCAAACGAACCACAATTTCTTTGCTAATGTATTATTTTCAGATGAATCTACATTCACGAACCATGGTGGCGTCAATAGGCATAATATGCATTATTGGAGCGTAGAAAATCCCCATTGGTTACGACAAGTTAATCATCAACGTCCTTGGTCGGTGAACGTTTGGTGTGGAATCATAGGAAATAAACTCATTGGTCCTTATTTCATTGAAGGTAATTTGAATGGAACAAAATATCGAGATTTCCTAGAACAAGAAGTACCATTACTACTTGAGGATGTTGCTATGGACGTCCGACGGACAATGTGGTTTCAGCATGATGGTTGCCCAGCACATTTTTCAAGAGTAGCAAGGGAAATACTAGACCGTGATTACAATGGTAGGTGGATTGGTAGAGGTGGCCCCATTAATTGGCCTGCGAGGTCACCTGATCTAACATCTCTGGATTTCTTCCTATGGGGTTACCTAAAAGGTAAGGTTTATGAACAAGTACCAACGACTCGTGAAAACATGGTGGAACGCATAAGAACTTCTTGCGCAGAAATTTCTGCAGATATGATTCTATCATGTATAAAGTCATTTGAAGAAAGAATAAGTAAATGCATTGAAGTGGAAGGTCAACATTTCGAACACTTACTCAAGTAAGTGAACAGTGAGACAGTGAGAGGCAAGGGGACTCACGTAAAACAAGCACCCCAAAGGGAACAGAAAAATACTACGTCCACGTCATTGTTCCTGGGTAACACTAAATGTATTTTTTCCCGGCTTTGTTAGAATGACCGTATTCCATATCCGCTACGCGGGCGAAAATTGTCAATATTGGAGAATCCAAATCTGCAATAAAAACTGGGGGTTCCTATTTAAGTTTTATTGTTTTTGCCCCCACTCTACCTCCAGGGGTTGGGGGAGGGGGTAAATTTAATTATCACTGGATGCCCCCCTTCGTGTCGAACAACTTTCATCGGACAACTTTTTTGATTCTGTGCATAGTTCTCGAGATATTTCGATGTCTTCAGATAAATCGGCCACCCTGTATATATATATATATATATGTGTATATATATGTTTTGTGGTAATTTTGCGGACTTTTTTTTAAACAGATCGGTCATTTTGCGGACTTTTTGTCATTTCGCGGACCCTATGTTTTTGCTATAGGGAACATAATTTCGTACCAAACTTTAGGCACAACTAGGTCTAGGCGAGGTTTGGTAGGGTTGGGTTAGGATAGTTTTTAGCGGGGGGTCTGGGGGGCAGAGCCCCCCAGCGCACGCAGCCTAGTTAAGCTTGATAAGATCCAAATAGACCAAATTTAATTTTTCCCGAAGTCCGCAAAATGACCGATACATAGACGAGTTATATATAAAAAAATCGGGTCCGCGAAATGACCACATTACGTGTTTATATATATATATATATATATATATATATATATATATATATATATATATATATATATAAATCTCATACACGTATATATAAAGAAAATTCACAGAAATAAATATTATTTTTATTATTTACGGACGGGAGAGAAAGCGTCTTACGTCACTTGTTTCCTTTGGCGTCCATTCTCATCTGGGTCCGGTTCTCCATCCGTCTCGTACTTTTGGGAAGTCGGCTGCTGTCCCCTGGTGAACCAATTCTCAGCAGCCTCGTGTTAATTTCTGACGGGACGAACGGAGTGCCGTCGTCAAATTGTGAGATCTTCTTCGTCATCAATTGATCCTCGCCGCCTCCGTGAATTGTTGAATTGTGCTGGCTGTCGAATTGCACGGGCCCACTTTTCGTCGTCGGAGCAGCCAGTACCTCCGGAAAATCGTTTGGCAGACAGCAAATCGTCCACGAGAAGGTGTCTCGAAGAAGACCAGAAAAGAAGAGGGATACTTACAGAGGCCAGGTCTTATAATACCTCGGTACGTATCCCCATGTCCAATAATGTCGCCGAGTTCCCTTTTATACGGAGAATCGGGACGGGAACTGTCAAACATTCAAATGTCATTTGATTGACTTGCATGTGACAGCCCGCCCCTCATTTGAATTTGGAGCGCATGCGCCCCATTGCGGCGACACATGCGGCTCCAGGCTTGGAACTCGGCCCGTCGTTCCCCACTCTTGATTCTGGGCGACTAGGGCGCCGATGCTCCTCTTCTGCGTATGAGGCGCACCAGCGCCAGCGCCTTGTCGTTGTGCGCGTGTCTGAATCGGAGCGCTGCTGATCCCACGTGGGTTTGGGACCAACATGGCCGACCGGCCAGCGAAAGCGCGCATTGCGTCCTCTGGATATTTTCCTTTTTTACGCGATCCCGTCGTTATTTAGTCCTCTTTCTCTCCGCCCGATATCAAATTAAACGACTCGTTACAATATGTTTGAACACATTTATTCTCTAAAGATTACTCTAAGTGTTTTCTTTCGACTCTGAGAGTACAGCAATCTACCGTCTTATTTCATACTGTGCACACTTAAATGTGTAGAATATACGAATAATATTTATTTTTTAAAGATACTTTCTGCTCAAGGCATTAATTAAACCCTTACTCATATTAATAATAATTTTATATACATTATGACTTTCCCAGTATTACATTGTACTCTCACTGATATTCTTTTTCTAACATAATACATCTCAATCGTAGTATTCACTTTCAAAATTTGTAATTATTTTGTATTTTCCATTTATATCTCATTAGCTTTCTTATATTATAAGTTTATTTCGTATCGTCTCTGCTAACATTCCTCACACTATTAATATTCCTTAAATTAATTTATATAGTTTCAATATCTCCATAGCACATACCTTTTGACTATGGCGTAATCGTGTATTTCATATTTTAAAGATAAAAATTGCAGCTACTCCAGATATTAACGAGCACCTTACTAATAATTAACACTGACAATCAAAGGACATAATTTCCGTTGTTTCGGCCATCGAAGATTTGGTTCTTTTATTTGTTTACGACATTCTGAGAGTTGGTCAGTTTCTGTGTAATACATACATCATTTATTTGACACTTACATTATTGCTCTCTCACACGCAAAAGGTATCATACATTTCTGCACGTTTGCTGACACGATTGTGAAATTATACTTAAATATTATGATTTTTGTCGGTTGCTCAATTGATGATTGAGGGAGGAAAGGGAGAGGGGGAGAGAGGGATCAGTGTGATTAACTGTTTAATGACGAATTCAATTATTTGTAAGATTCGAATTATAAAATATATTTTAATTGAATTACTAATATAAAGATAATTATGACTTTTCATTTTAGCACCCAATGATTCCAGTTTATAATTTTAATTTATTTATGATATTATTTAATAATGATTGACCATAATTGACATTTTATTTTATATGTGTGGACGATTCTATGAATATCTGACAAACCAGATTCTGAATCGTTTCAATATGGATTGGAAAATATGCAAATTTCACGCATAAAATATTAGTTAACTAACGTTTCCAATATAAGATAAGTAAGATGCAGAACATAGTAAACTTGTAAGAGAAGTTTAGACTCGGAGAAATATTTCAAGTATAATAATAAATTTGAAGTGAAAATATTATCTCGATTATTTGCTAGATGTTTTTGGTATAGGTAGAATATTAGTGTGGGTATTAATTATTAGTAAGGTGTTTGTTAATATCTGGAGTGGCTACAATTTATCTTTAAAATATGAATGCAATATAGAGAGTGCGAGCATATTGAATATTGTGAGGAATTAAATGTAAGATAAGGAATTAGATACTTATCGATCTACATTAAACAATATGTTTATTATGAATCTACTCGACAGTAAACTTATGACCTATAAAGAATCATATTAATAACTGTCATAGGCGTGGGTAAGAAATTTCAGACACTGGCAATGGTACTGATCTCAATTTGTTGCGTTCCCACCTTTGGTCAAGATGAAATTAAAGAAGCATTATTATCGCCAGTAACGTGAATGCATGCAGATTTAAGAAAATGTACAACATATTGTAAAGGTGTTTCAAAGCTCCGACGTATTAGATGCCTACAGTTAATGAGGGTCTTGCCCGTCAATTTTGACGCACATTTTAGTCTAAACGTGATAATGAAAATAGTGACATACAGTCTGCAAATATTGAAAAATATACGTGTTATAATATGCAGAAATTATGTGATTGAAATGAATGATAGAGATACGTGTGTTAAATGAATAATTTAATTGCACATTCATATAATTTTGTCACCAACATTTCCAAAACACCGCAATTAAGCTTGTTTAGTTAAATTGTATATTGATCGTACATATTAAATTGTATCATTATTTACAAAAAAATAGTTGTATATTTACTCCCTTACATAAGAAAATATTCAATGATTATTGAAAATGTGTTTCAACTGTCGAAAAGCAACATGAAGTAAGATAGAACTATATAAGCTTTACAGACAGAACATTGAAAATTTTTCACTTTTCCTTTCAAAATGAATAATGTTTTACGGAATCACATACGCACATTTAAATAGAATTAATTTATGCATGTCTTCATGTTGAATTTTTGTTTGATCTTTTATTTCATATACGGTAGCAGCCTTTTTAACTGATAATGTGTGAAAAAATCAGTTCTATAAACGATTCAATATCAAGAATAATAATACGAAATTTTAGTGCATGGTGTGAAAACATAAGTTCTTAAAGGTTAATTTATTACTATGAAAATTATTTATTGATATAATGACTTGTGTCTTTTTCTATTACACTAGGTGTGATGGATAGGAGTAAAGTCTCCTTATGCCAATACATTTAATAAAATCGCTATAACAATAGTATTTGTACGTGAATGACTTAGTTAACTAATTACGATTACAATGTGGAAGTAACAAAAATCTGTCAAATATAAAAACGTTTCGTGCAGTGTGATTATTCAAATCATTATTGTAAACGGAATTAAATAGTCATGTCGGTTAGGCTTCATACAATTTCGAATCAAGAGGTATATTGTTAGTTAGTACTAAAATACATTTACGCTTGTACTTGTTGGGTTTTTAGAATGAATTTCATTCCATAGACGTGTGAATGTTACATCACAAGAATGTGCACACGACTCGATTTTATGCATGGGTATTCGTATAGATTTAAGAAATGCGTAGCTAATGAGAGAGAGAGACAGAGAGAGAGAGAGAGAAAGAGAGAGAGAGAGAGGGAGAGAGAGAGAGAGAGAGAGAGAGAGAGAGAGAGAGAGAGAGAGAGAGAGAGAGAGAGAGAGAGAGAGAGAGAGAGAGAGAGAGAGAGAGAGAGAGAGAGAGAGAGAGAGAGAGAGAGAGAGAGAGAGAGATTGTCTTTATTATGGCTTGAGGTATTACCTGTTAGGCCAACCAATGTAGTGCATACATACAGATAACTAATACTAAAACTAAGCTTAATATAACAAGACATACTAACAGATGCACTAGACATGCTAACATGATAACAGATATAATAGATATACAGGGTGTACGAAAAGTCCCGGGACGGTTGAATAACTTTCGACAGATTAAAAATTTCAAAAATCGCCGAAACACGTGATTCGATTTTTCAAACAAGCTATCTTTTGAGGGGGGGTTTCGGCCCCGCAACCTTAAGGGGGGCCGGGGGCACGAGGGGGGCCAAAAATCTTAAATGGCAACATGGTTTGAGTGGGGGCTCATTTGAAAGGTATTTTCGAGACGAATTCAGATCACTGGTCATAGAGGGCGCTGCGATCATTTTTCGGAGAGATTTTTAACTTTTTTAGATCTTAGACGTACTAACGTTTGAAAAAATGAAAATTTCGTAGTCGCCGAATCGTGTAATTCAATATTCTTAAAAAACTATTTAGTGAAAGTTCAGACGTTTTTTAAGAATATTGAATTACACGATTCGGCGACTACGAAATTTTCATTTTTTCAAACGTTAGTACGTCTAAGATCTAAAAAAGTTAAAAATCTTTCCGAAAAATGATCGCAGCGCCCTCTATGACCAGTGATCTGAATTCGTCTCGAAAATACCTTTCAAATGAGCTCCCACTCAAACCATGTTGCCATTTAAGATTTTTGGCCCCCCTCGTGCCCCCCGCCCCCCTTGAGGTTGCGGGGCCGAAACCCCCCCTCAAAAGATAGCTTGTTTGAAAAATCGAATCACGTGTTTCGGCGATTTTTGAAATTTTTATTCTTTCGAAAGTTATTCAATCGTCCCGGGACTTTTCGTACACCCTGTATAATAATAATAGTCGAGCGATTACAACGGAGGAACGGAGGGTAGGGTACACGCATACCAGAAGTAAAAGTGGACTAAAATACTAATGTTAAATACTTCAAATACTAATACTAATACTAATAATGCTAATACTAAAATATAAAATACAAAATAATTACACTGAAGTCCGACTTAATAGGAATTTTTTTAGTTTTACTTTAAACGAATACACATTTTCACTTGCGCGAATTTCGACTGGGAGTTCATTCCATAACCGGGTAGATGTGACAATAAAAGAGTTGGAATAGGATTCTAGCCGATGTGTCGGTACTCGAAGTTCTTGCATAGAGCCTGGTCGAAGAGCCCTGGATGTAGATTCTTCACGCCACTGATAACGTTCATAAAGATAGTGGGGTACGTGGGTCTTAATAATCTTATAGGTGACGATACCAATATAGTATAACCTACGCGATTTGGTGTTGAGCCAGCCAAGCTTATTACGATATGGTGTAATGTGCTCATCGCGCCGTAGATCGAAGATGAAACGAATGCCCGCATTAAACATTCGTTCCACCCTGATTTTTTGAGTTACATTGATGTCGTTGTAAACTGCGCAGCAGTAATCGAAGTAGGGTAAAATCAACGAGGAAACAAGGGCTTGCCTAACATCAGTTGGTAGTTGAGCACGGTTATTACGTAGTTGACGTAGAGTGGAGAAGACTTTATTGGACATTTGTATAAGATGGTACTTCCACGAGAGCGTTCCATCAAACACGAGACCCAAGTTCCTCACCGATTTAACCCACGGTATGACCGAATTATTAATAACAATCGGTGTGATCGAATCAGTATTAAAGGTGTTCAGATAAAAAGCACTGCCGACCACTAATGCCTTAGTTTTTTCAAAGTTAAGGACCAGGTCATTGCTATTCGCCCATTGACAGAAGCGAGTGATATCGGATGTTACTTTTGCAATGGCGATGTCAAGTTCTGAAATACGACATTTAAGAAAAATTTGAGTGTCGTCAGCGAAAATCATATGATCACTATGATGGAGAACCCCAGGTAGATCGTTAATAAATACTGAAAACAACAAAGGTCCTAACACAGAACCTTGGGGCACTCCAGCACCCACTGGAAGCCACGACGATCTAGAGTCATCCACCCATGTGACAGCCTGAGATCGACACGAGAGGTAAGACGCAAACCACCGAATGGCGGTATCCGATAAATTAGCCATTTTTAGTTTCTGCAGCAAAAGCTTATGACTAATAGTATCGAACGCACGGCTAAAGTCAAAGAGGATAACAATAGTTATCATGCGATTGTCTATTGCTTGCCTGCAATATTCAGATACATATAATAGTGCTGTTTGCGTGCTGTAGTCTTTACGGAAACCCGATTGGTGAGAATCAAACCAATTACTGTTATTCAGGAACCCAAGTAGCTGATTGACAAGGACAAAAAGGACAAAGGACAGGAAATTTTCCCCGCGTTAATGACGAATATGTCTGTTTGCGGGTCGGCTCTCGGGTGGAGAGGTACAGGACAGAGACAGACAGAACAAGACAGAACTATAGGCACAAACAACACCCACCCAGAGCCAGTCCCCCCTACCCCAATATCGGTACCACCAGCAGATTCGGCGGTCTGTGCCTTAGCGAGTACGACGCGGGGCTTATCCCCTCTTTATCCGAGATAAGACCCACGACGTACCGACCGCGGATAAGACGCTGACGGTACCGATAACTGCCGACGGGGGTCGGCAGCGGTCCCAAATTCGTACCTTCGCCCAGCAAGGTTCCCCGGTTATTCCACACTGGACATAAGCAGAGAAAATTGCAGGACGGGGATTCGAACTCGGGCCCTTCGCGACGTTCAGTTCGGGCGGACTAAGACTAACGCCTTAGCCCGCACGACCATCACGCCGACAAGTAGCTGATTGAAAACAATACGTTCTAGTATTTTAGAGAGTGCAGGAACAATAGCGATAAGTCGGTAATGAGCAGGAGAAACAGGGTTAGTAATTTTGCTAATGGGTATCATCAATGATTTTTCCAGTCAGCAGGAAAGATGGATAAATTCATTGCGATTCATTGAAGAGATGAACTATGTGAGGGGCAATGACAGGGAATGATTTGATGTAAAAACTAATAGGTATCGAATCAGAGCCACATGCCTCCGACTTTGCTTCCGACAAACGAGCAGCTACGTCCTCGATGGTGACATTAGCGAAGAAAAATCTACTATCGTTAAAATCTCCGTGATAAAAGTCTTCATCGAAATTTAGGTCGAAAAGATCAGTGTAAGGAGAAACAGAAGCTGTGTGAAAGGAATTGAGTTCATCTAAAGTGCAACACAACGGTTTAACAGCTTTATTGGAAGCCACCAGATCAAGGTTGCGCAACTCCCTCCACATGGTCTTAGCATCCCGAATATTAGTAAGTTTGTTTCGATAGTAGTTTGCCGTCGCTAATACCCATGCCTGCTTATTAGCCTTATTAGCAGAAATGCGTCTAATTCTTAAGGAGGGGTCCCTGGTCATGCGATAAGCCCATAAAAGGCTATTTCTCTCGTATTTAAGTCTAAGTAGCTGAGGTGAAATCCAAGGGGAAGGCTTGTGAGTCGGTGTAAAGGTGTGCTTAGGGGCGTGCTTATCAAAAGTTTGCAATAGACGATGACTAAGCGTATTGGTGAGTAAGTTCACGTTATTCAGTGGAGAAACAGAATTAAAAATATTCTAATCATAGCTACTCAGGTCCCTATGCAAACTCGATACATCGAACGAGCGATAGTCTCTACATGTGATTTGTATCGGTTTTGCTTTCGGTGTTCCAATCTTACATTCGATATCTATCAGATCATGGCCACAGATAAAAGGTAGATTGGCTTGGCTATGTCCTAGGACATTTGTAAGGCTATCGACAAGGCAGTGGTCAATCCATATATCAGTTCGGTTCGTATGATTAGTAGGCTGATACGGCACGATTTGAAGAGCATTGGCTACGGCAAACTGCTGCAAAAATGTAGATTCAAAATTAGCCCGATTTAAGTCAACATTGAAATCACCCATAATAATGATTCGAGCATAATTACAGCTATGTTTTTGCAGTACAGATTCAAATAGTTCGAGCAGAGCTTTCTTCGGTGGTCGATAAATAACCGCAAGTAGCACTCTGAGGTTCGTAGTAGCGCTGTGACCGACTTCAACAAGCATAAACTCGAGGGGGTTAACGGAAGAGCATTCAGATTTTTCTAAGATTTTATAATTTAGAGCGGTATGAATATACATAGCGACACCTCCACCGAGCTTATACTTGCGGTCATTGCGAATCAAGTGATAGTTAGGCAAAGAAAAATAGGAGTCAACAGTTTTAGTATTAAACCAGGTTTCAGAAAGAATAATAATATGATAGAAATTTTCGGTGAAATAAGATTTAAAAAAAGAAAATTTATTAGCAGAGCCGAGAGATTGAACATTAATATGACATACTTTTAGATTAATATAGTTAGCGTTTACTGGAATTATTGAATTAATTAAAGCCTGGTTGCTTCCGGAAGTCGATGCAACCGTTTCACTATTTTCGCGAACACTAAGAGTGCCACATGCCAAACGTCAATCGCTAATTCTTCGAAGATCTTCCTCACAAGTAAAGTCGATCGCGTTAGCGCCGCTAGTTGGTCGAAAGCGTAGAATGCCGTGATAGGTGTAAACATACTTATGCGGATGGTCCTTCACTAACGCACGTGCTTTCCTGAGTAAGTTAAGCGTCGCAGATGGTAAGTGCTCATTGATAAAAACGCGGTTTTTCGCATAAGAGTTATCAATGTCGGTGGTAAATAGCATTTTCTTAGCTCTCATGCCTTTGATGAAGGCAGATCGTAGGTCGGGATTGGAGAGTTTTACCAGTATTGCTGGGTGCCTATGGGATGTTGACGAAGACGCAAGCATGGAAGCAGATGAGTCGGTGCCATTTGTGCGTTGCAGCCGATAAGCAGAAAGAATGTCTTCTATGTGAAGCGTCACATTCAATACATCGGCAATTTTGAGTGAAATTTGTCGCAAATCTTCCATGCCTTTCGGAGGAATCCCTGTGATTATTAAATCGCAGTTCCGAATGTCATAGCCCATTGTCGCTCGATCTGCCTTTAAGGACTGTACATCAGTTTGGAGTGATTTTACACTAACTTCTATGTTTTCTACTCGCTCCTCCAGCTTCAATATTCGATCCATCTTTCCATTTATTTCTTCAAAGCGCGCATTCTGTTGCGCGTTAAATTGTTCTTGTCTATCAAGATATAGTTGTAGCGCAGGAGGTATGGCACACGTATCGGACGTATCCGATTCTACAGAAGTAGCGCTATTGGAACGGAGAAGACGAGGCGGAGCGAGCAGAGTTGAATTCAGCTTCCTTTTTTTGCTCTTGGCGGCAGGTATATTAACGCAGCAAACAAATGCACCCGATGCAGTCGTGGCCGCATTGTCAGGTTTGCAATCTTCATGAAATGGAAGTGCGCAAACAACACATTTTATTTTGTCGTCGCCAACGAGTTCGGCATTGCATTTATTGCAATTCTCCATTTGAGAAGCGTGCACGAGATAATAAGAGCCCGAAATATAGCCGTACGAGCGTTAGAGAGAGAAGGCTATACAAGCGTGTGGTAAACCCGCTTGGAAGGGGCGCGTGAACCGTACGCGTCTCGTGCACCGCGCAGCGCGTAAAGAGAGGGGCCACGTTGGGACATTTTGAAAACGTTACTTCAAAACCTAATGGCTCACTGTAGAATTGACCAAAATGGACGGAACTAGCACGAAATTGAAGATAAAGGATTGCAGAATAGAGGAAAAGTATAGAGGAATATTTATCATAATGTCTTGACCTTGAAAATCCGTAAAAGACACCAATTTTTTATAAATCGGAAAACACTATCTCAGGATCTAGCAGACTAAAACGAACGTACTTCGGTATCCGATGGTTTTTCGGGTCGCTGATTACGAATCTGATGTCATATTTTCAAAATTTAAAATGGCGGACCCAATATGGCTGACCAAAATCAGAAATGTTTATTCGATTTCGGTGACACTGGGTACGGAGGGGTTTTGGGGGTCGCTGATTACGAATCTGACATCGAATTTTTAAAATTCAAAATGGCGAACCCAATATGGCTGACCAAAATCAGAAATGATTATTCTATTTCAATGAAATGGGGTACTGGGAGGTTTTTAGGGTCAATGATTACGAACTTGATGTCATATTTTCAAAATTCAAAATGGCGGACCTACTATGGCTGACCAAAATCAGAAATGTTCAATCGGTTTCGATGAAACTGGGTACTGGGGGGTTTTTCGGGTCGCTAATTACAAATTTGATGTCATATTTTCAAAATTCAAAATGGCGAACCCACCATGGCTAACCAAAATGTCCAATCTCACGCATTGCAGACGAATATCGTTACTCGTTTTTTTTTATTTGCTGATTTGTAATCAGATGTCAGATTTTCAAAACTCAAAGTGATGGACCCAATATTGCCGCGTAAAATGTGAAAACTTTGTTGCTGAAGGTGAATCGTAATATCTTGGGAATTTTCTTTCTCAATTAAAATTTAATTAGAGAAGTATATTTTTCTAACGGTATTTGGTTAATCCGTACTTTAATCAGTTATTGTAGTCAATGAAATCAGGTCTATCGTACTATGTCCGGAAATAATTACCATCATATTTAAAAGTCTTTTATTCATACGGAAGTTGAAAGAAATAATAAAGTAATTGAATATTATTGAGTAGATAAATGTAATAGAAATAATATTGAATATAATACAATGAATATTAATATTTTTTTAACATTTATTTTAAATATATAAAAAATTAATTTAAATATAGTTATTATTTATTTTTAATTATTTGATATAAATTCTGACATTATTGAAGTCAGGGGCATCTCTTTCTTTGATTTTTTAAGTCTTTTTTCCAGATACATTACCGATATTTTAGGATTTGACATACAAACTGCTCTATTAAACACATCTGTCAGGCGATGTTCTCTGCTGGATTGGCGAGCATGGGCAGTCATATTCCTTCTGTAATATTTGTGCCATGACTCTGCAGCATCTTCCGCGTAGTAAGCTAATGACAGCGGAAACATACGAGCCACTTGACACCCGTGACTTAAGAGCTTATGAAGCGATGGATTCATTCTAACCCAAGGATACAGTTCGTAGTGCCTCCGGTATGTTGTCCAACTGAAATTTTCCAATTTCTCCAACTTTAAACGCTCTTTGCATTTAAACAGCGAAAGGATTATTGAAATATTTTGAACTATTTCTCTGTCGACCCCTATAGTGTCCGCAAATTTCTCAGGTTCTCGTAGACATTTCCTCGCTAAATTCCCGGTGTTGGTGGTTCCATGACCCTGCAACACTTGGTCAACCCTGACACCGAAGGCATTAAGCATTTTGTCTTGAATCGCTTTTTTTTTGAATGTTGAATGTTTCTGAAATAAGAATATCCCGCCATCTATTTCAATATGAATATATATGGAAGTAGTAGTTAAACGTACTACTTCTACTAATAGTACTTAGGTGAAAAAAACTCAGTAAAGAATTCAAGTAGGTACATTTCTTTAGTATACAGTGAAGTAAAATACTACGAATACTAAACATTAAAACAAATATTATAAATGGCAAAATCAATATCCAGCAATAGCAAATTAGTATTTTTACATTCCTAACTGCACCGCGAACAAAATAAATGGTATTGGCACTTGGTTGCTATTCAGTAGCCCAAGGGAAAGCGCTATGATATTTAGAACATAGCCGCGGAAAGTAGAAAACAAATATGTTAGATACAAAACCTTCACGAATCGCTTCTAAAATTAAGAAATATAATAATTGCCCTGGACGAATATTCAATAGCCCTTCGGATGGTAATAAATTCGGAATAATCCTTCATAAACAAGCCAAGATATCTGTTACACGTGAAACCTTCACGAAACATTTTTAGAATTAATATAATTAATTCTCGACATGGCCTACTATTCAATAGCCCTTCGGATGGTATTCAATTCGGAATAAACCGTCATAAACTAGAGCCAATATATTTGTAACACTTGAAACCTTCACGAAACATTTTTAGAATTAATATAATAAATTCACATCATGGCCCACTATTCAATAGCCCTTCGGATGGATTAATTCTAAAAATGATTCGTGAAGGTTTCACGTTTAGCCAATATTTTGGCCCTAGTTTATGACGGTTTATTCAGAATTGAATACCATCCGAAGAGCTATTGCATAGTAGGCCATGACGATAATTAATTTTATTAATTCTAAAATTTATTCGTGACGATTTTAATTGTAACACATATCTTGGCTCTAGTTTATGACGGTTTATTCTGAATTGAATACCATCCGAAGGGCTATTGAATAGTAGGCCATGACGTGAAATAATTTTATTAATTCTAAGAATAATTCGTGAAAGTTTCAGGTGTTACAAATATCTTTGCTCTGGTTTATGAAGGTTTATTCCGAATTGAACACGATCCGAAGGGCTATTGAATAGTAGGCCATGTCGAGAATTAATTTTATTGATTCTAAAAACGATTCGTGAAGCTTTTACGTATAACAATTATCTTGGCACTGATTTAATTCGATTAATTCAAAATTATACTACCATCCGGAGGGCTATTGAATATACGGCCAGGGCAATTATTACATTTTTTAATTTTAGAAGCGATTCGTGAAGGTTTTGAATCTAACATATTTGTTTGCTACCTTCCGCGGCTATGTTCTAAATATCATAGCGCTTTCCCTTGGGCGATTGAATAGCAACCAAGTGCCAATACCTTTTATTTTGTATGCAGTGCAGTTAGGAATGTAAAAATACTAATTTGCTATTGCTGGATATTGATTTTAAAGAACGACTTTAAGTCGACTCAAACTTTAGGGACATGCAAAATCCTATATTTTATATTTAGTGACTAAAAATCTGTAAATTTTCATTTGTTTTGGAACTGTTTTCTGAAGGTAAGTCTGTTAAGGGGGGTCTAAACCAACATATATACTGCGTTTTTGCTTGAAATTTATTTCATTAAAATCTCCGCCATTTCTGAACCGATTTAGCTGAAATTTTGTCAGCGATCATATGAAATGATTACACGGGCCCTTCCAGAGCCGGGATTTTTGGAAAATGGTAAAAATTCTTTATTTATTATTATGTAAATAGACTTTGCAGTTCCGACGTTTGCCGCTTCGGTAATATGGCACTGTTACTCACTCCTCTCAAAACGTTTTTGTCGAAATGCAGGAGTACTAGGCTATTATGGTGAAAAAACGCTCTGGAAGGGCCTTTCTACGGTGATTACAAACATACCTGACTTTGTGGCATCTGATTTCGTGCAGTAATGGCACCGAATTTTATGAAACAAATACATGCTATTTCAACCTCACGTCAGATGTCAGGGAAACAAGAATTAAATACGTTTAGTTTTAATTCTACACGCGGCTCGTGACAAATTTATGTACTATTATAAGCCTGACATCTTATTACGCTGCTGAAATTTAGGTTTACGCGTTAACTACATCAAAAAAGCACTATTTTGTACGTTACCAACTTTCTGCTTGGTCGGAAATGAAAGAATCTAGGAAATCCAGAATGTGTTTTCTCGAATGAGTTTAGACCCCCCTTAACTTTTGGTCAGTCAATATTCTACGGTAGCTGCTGCTACTAGCACAGGTGTTTACCTTTTAAGTCTTTCCTAACATCCCATGATTGAATTGGCAACCTATATGCTATATGCAGTAAGTGTTCAAAGCTTTTAATTTCTGAATGCAATAAACCAATCCCAAGTTTCAACGCAGATTCTTTGGGATTGAAATTGTCATTCAGATTTCCGAACTCATGTGCACTTCTTCCGCACATTGGACACCGGGATGTTGCTCTATTTCCAACTAGCGTATTGACACATTTACCATCAAATAAAGTTCGTGAAATCTCAAATTCTACTTTCGTTCGTTTATTTTTGAAAATAAATGTGTATGCAGTTAGCATATTCATTTCATTTTGAAGCCTTGCGTCTTCTTTACGTATCGCTTCTTCATCCTCTTTTTCCAGTGAGAGTCTTAAGGGCCGACAAAAACGGACGCTCTGAGGTGTTGGGTTTATCCAATATCGTGCAGCGCTCCGTAGCTGGATCACAACCATATTTGTGACGAGAGGGGAATTTTGGGCATTATTATTCACGGTGGAATTTGAACATGTCTGATGCGGATTAACGTGACCCGAAGAACTGTCGAATCCCAATGTGCAATGCAAAACTACATGTCTTACGTCACGATCCTGCCAGTCCGCAGCTACAGCATCTAACAACCTTTCCGCAGTTTTGTTTAACATTGCTTGCAATGGAATAACAATTTCCAAGTCGGAAATTATTGAACATTGCTTCTGCAATCCGCAATCTTCCATTGCTTTACGTACTATTTGGTAACATGGGTATAATTTACATCCATGTTCAGCGGTGTCTTTAACTAAGTTGCTATACGTTTCTTTGGAGTAATTATTCTCCAAATAAAATGCTAGCGCGCTTTCCGGTGAATGGTTAGATGACTTATCTTCGTCACCGATTGACGTAGATTGATTACCGGATGAAGTTGATTGAATTTCGGATAAATTAGCATTAATTTTCTTACTGTACATCGTATTAACGAGATTTATAACTGTCGAATGATTTGATGCAATTAGCTCTCGCGCTCGCCTGTTCTTTATACTTGTTGACGCATTTGTAACATCCGCAATACGTTTCCGCCCGCTATTTGGACGAACTCGTGGCACCTTCTTTGGTCGACCAGTTTTCTTCTTTTTGGGACAAACCATTTCGTAGTCCGCAATACCTTTCCCCCTAATGGATGTGACAAAGAAACGCAGAACATATATATGTCGAAAAAATATGTATATATATATATATATATATATATATATATATATATATATATATATATATATATATATATACAGGGTGGCCAATTTATTTGAAGACATCGAAATATCTCGAGAACTATGCACAGAATCAAAAAAGTTGTCGGATGAAAGTTGTTCGACACGAAGGGGGGCATCCAGTGATAATTAAATTTACCCCCTCCCCCATCCCCTGGAGGTGGAGTGGGGGCAAAAACAATAAAACTTAAATAGGAACCCCCATTTTTTATTGCAGATTTGGATTCTCCGGAAAAAAGTACACGAATTTGACCTAGGAACTATTGCATTTTGGTTCACAGGTGGCGCTGTAATCGATAAAAATCCAAATTTATCCGAAGACATTGAAATACCTCGAGAACTATGCACAGAATCAAAAAAGTTGTCGGATGAAAGTCGTTCGACACGAAGGGGGGCATCCAGTAATAATGAAATTTACCCCCTCCCCCATCCCCTGTGGGTGGAGTGGGGGCAAAAACAATAAAACTTAAATAGGAACCCCCAGTTTTTAATGCAGATTTGGATTCTCCAATATTGACAATTTTCGCCCGCGTAGCGGATATGGAGTACGTTCATTCTAACAAAGCCGGGAAAAAATACATTTAGCGTTACCCAGGAACAACGACGTGGACGTAGTATTTTTCTGTTCCCTTTGGGGTGCTTGTTTTACGTGAGTCCCCTTGCCTCTCACTGTCTCACTGTTCACTTACTTGAGTAAGTGTTCGAAATGTTGACCTTCCACTTCAATGCATTTATTTATTCATTCTTCAAATGACTTTATACGTGATAGAATCATATCTGCAGAAATTTCTGCGCAAGCAGTTCTTATGCGTTCCACCATGTTTTCACGAGTCGTTAGTACTTGTTCATAAACCTTACCTTTTAGGTAACCCCATAGGAAGAAATCCGGAGATGTTAGATCAGGTGACCTCGCAGGCCAATTAATGGGGCCACCTCTACCAATCCACCTACCATTGTAATCACGGTCTAGTATTTCCCTTGCTACTCTTGAAAAATGTGCTGGGCAACCATCATGCAGAAACCACATTGTCCGTCGGACGTCCACAGCAACATCCTCAAGTAGTAATGGTACTTCTTGTTCTAGGAAATCTCGATATTTTGTTCCATTCAAATTACCTTCAATGAAATAAGGACCAATGAGTTTATTTCCTATGATTCCACACCAAACGTTCACCGACCAAGGACGTTGATGATTAACTTGTCGTAACCAATGGGGATTTTCTACGCTCCAATAATGCATATTATGCCTATTGACGCCACCATGGTTCGTGAATGTAGATTCATCTGAAAATAATACATTAGCAAAGAAATTGTGGTTCGTTTGCATTTTTTGAAATGCCCATTCACAAAACACCACGCGGTTATGAAAATCATCGCCATCTAGTTCCTGGTGAAGTGAAATGTGATATGGGTGAAACTTATGACGATGCAATATTCTTGGAATACTGTCTCTGGAAATGCTGGAATCGCGATGTAATTGTCGTGTGCTTACATGTGGATTTTGGTGAATAGCTGCTAGTGCAGCTACTTCGTTAGCTTCTCCTGTAACTGTTAATCTTCGCTTCCTTTTTTTCATTTGTACGCTGCCATCAGAGTGAAAGGCATTCACAACTTTGTAAAAAAAAGAACGCGAGCGAGCATTATCTGGAAAACGCTCAGCATACAACGCAACAGCATCGTCAATATTCCTCTTACATTCACCATAAATAAGAATCATTTCGATTTTTTCGGGAACTGTAGCAGGATTCATTTTTAACTTGCAATTCGATTTAAGCAATGAAGGGTAGACAAAAAATAGTCACGTAAACGGAAAGTTGTTATTCTAAAAGCAAAGTGACCTCCGACCGAATTACTACCAATACAATGGACTTCAAAAACAGTCTTACACTGAGAGACCGTGAATAATAAATTTTAATATGGGGATTAGAAAGTCGCGATATCCATTTACTTCCCTTCAGGAAAGTAGAGAAAAATGTAGGTGAACTGGTTACGTGTGACTCAACCTATGTATAAAATGATATGCTACTTTATTTTCGAGTTATGTCGCCCTCTAGCGTTATGTAACAGAACCGGCGCCGGTGATGGCCGAAATGCAAGTGATGTACATGTATGAAACCACGTGAGTTCTCTCGGGGTCCGGAAGATGGCGACGAAAGCCCCACATGAAGTAAGAGTTTCGTTTTGTTTAATAGAAGCTGGTTTGACCGTCAATGCTCAGCTTATTTATTCTCATTTCGGAAAAAACATACAGAGAGAGAATGAATGAGCTGAGTGAAGGGACATGACGCGTTTTTTAATGGATTGCGTGATGTCCTCTTTTTGTTTATTAAATAATAAATTTAAAACCTAAAATGTAATTTTATTGAAGGTAGAAAACTTATTTATAAAATTGCTTCCATATTGTATGCACAATTTTTATGTAATCAGTTTTGATTTTTAATATTATTCTTCATATGAAGAATATCAATTATTCATAATCTTAATTTTTCGATTGGACATTATTAAAATTTCATATTCAGAATAACAATTTTCGCAATTGATATTACTAAATTCTAATATTAAAAATTTTAATATTAGAATTTTTAATATTAAATTTTCATAAAGGGATCAAATTGTCCCTATTTGCCCCTGGATGCCCCCCTTCGTGTCGAACAACTTTCATCCGACAACTTTTTTGATTCTGTACATAGTTCTCGAGGTATTTCAATGTCTTCAGATAAATTTGGATTTTTATCGATTACAGCGCCACCTGTGAACCAAAATGCAATAGCTCCTAGGTCAAATTGGTGTACTTTTTTCCGGAGAATCCAAATCTGCAATAAAAACTGGGGGTTCCTATTTAAGTTTTATTGTTTTTGCCCCCACTCCACTCCCAGGGGATGGGGGAGGGGGTAAATTTCATTATCACTGGATGCCCCCCTTCGTGTCGAACAACTTTCATCCGACAACTTTTTTGATTCTGTGCATAGTTCTCGAGGTATTTCAATGTCTTCAGATAAATTTGGATTTTTATCGATTACAGCGCCACCTGTGAACCAAAATGCAATAGCTCCTAGGTCAAATTGGTGTACTTTTTTCCGGAAAATCCAAATCTGCAATAAAAACTGGGGGTTCCTATTTAAGTTTTATTGTTTTTGCCCCCACTCCACCCCCAGGGGATGGGGGAGGGGGTAAATTTAATTATCACTGGATGCCCCCCTTCGTGTCGAACAACTTTCATCCGACAACTTTTTTGATTCTGTGCATAGTTCTCGAGATATTTCGATGTCTTCAGATAAATCGGCCACCCTGTATATATATACAGGGTGTCCGAAAAGTATGGAAACACTCAAATATCTCGGAAAATCGACATCGAATCGTAAAAGTAAAAATACACGTATTCAATGGTTTCAAGAGAGCTATCCAGTGACACCTAACACAACCCCCCACCCCCACCCGCTGGGGGTGATAGAGGGGGTAACTTAAAAATTTTAAATGGGAACCCCCAATTTTTATTGCAGATTTTGCTTCCTCAGAAAAAGTTACGTAAATTTTGCCTACCATTATAATTGTTTTTGTTGACAGATGGCGCTGTAATCAACGAAATTAAAAAATTATTCTAAAAAGTTTTAAAAATCTCGCGAAAAACACAACGGATCAAAAAAGTAAAAACACACGTATTTAATGGTTTCAAGAGAGCTATCCAGTGACACCTAACACGACCCCCACCCCCACAGGCTGGGGGTGATGGAGGGGGAAACTTAAAAATTTTAAATGGGAACTCCCAAATTTTATTGCAGATTTCTCTTCTTCAGAAAAAGTTACGTAAATTTTACCTATTATAATTATTTTTGTTAACAGATGGAGCTGCAATCAGCGAACCACGTACCTGGAATAGCGGACCACGTTTCCAAAATTTTAAATGACGTCTTTTGCCTTTAAATATTTCAAAGTTCACCGATTCTTACCGCGAGGAGGTAGACGATTTTGAGAATCTTTTTTTTTTATTTTTGTATATTTTTTTTTTGTTTTTACCTTTTATTTGTTTTTTTTTTATTTTTTTAATTTTTTTTCTATTTTAAAGTTTAAATTTTCCTTCGCTTCTATTTTCTTTACTGGATTTTTAACATGTCTATGCCCACTAATTTATAAGATGTTCGAATTGAAGTCCTTCAGCAACTTGACAATATCCCAATCGTGCATAGAAGTTATCATAAACTTTTTGCAGCATTTCTTGAGATACTGTATTAGAACCTTGAATTATTTTTTCTTTCAACTCATCAATGTCTTTTGGTTTCGTTTCGTAGACCTTGTTCTTCAAGAAACCCCAGTAAAAATAGTCCAGAGGAGTTAGATCAGGTGACCTCGGTGGCCACTCGATCGAACCCCTCCTACCAATCCAACGTCGGGGGAAAATATTATTTAATAGATTGCGTACAATCAAACCAAAATGACAAGGAGCTCCATCCTGTTGAAACCAGACATTATCAAACGCTATACCAGCAATATTTCGTATTGCCGGTATAATCTGGTTATTTAACAAATTACAGTACCTTTCAGCCGTGAAATTCTCTTCAACGAAGAAAGGCCCAACAATTTGATTGCACAAAATGCCAGCCCAAACATTGATTTTCTGTGGATGTTGTGTGTGAGTATCTCTCATCCAATGAGGATTTTCGTCCGACCAATATCGTAGGTTGTGCCTATTAACTTCTCCACTCAACTGAAACGTAGCTTCATCAGAGAAGCATATCCAGAAAGGAAATAATTCATTTTCGTCACAACGTCTCATCATTTCCTCACAAAATTCTAATCTCCGATCGAAGTCATCTTCCGAAAGTTCTTGTACATATTTTATTTTATATGGATGGAACTTATTTGCTTTTAATATTTCATGGACAGACGATTTGCCGATACCAGTGGCTTGCGCAATCTTTCTTACCGAAGTATGGACGTCCTCAACGACACTTGCACAGACCGCTAAACTGTTGTCTTCGTTCGTGGACGTTTTTGGTCTTCCTGATTTTGGTCGATCATTGACAGAGCCAGTATCTTGAAACCGAGAAACAGTCTTACAAACAGTTGATTTGCAAATAGGTAGACGATCAGGATGGGTATCATTAAATTGGCGGACGACTTGTTCGTATGTTCTTTTTTTATCGCCGCATCCTCGCAGAATAAGGATTTCGATCCTTTCTTTTTGTGTCAAAGACATAGTATGCCAAATTACAACAGGAGGCAGAATACAGAATGTATCGAAATGGAAGAAATATGAAGCAAAGAATGAAGAAATAAAAGAAATATAAAAAATTAGAAGAAATTCAAATGTTAGAGAAACATTACATTAAGTATCAAATAGCGAGAACGAAGAGAATTGCGATTTTTTGCGGTACGAATTTGACCAAGTTTTCGACAAGAGTGACGCTCGCATGTGTAATTTTCACAAAGCTGAAAAATAACCGAGACCTTGACTCATTCAAACAATAGAGCTTAACTAATACTAAGACGTGCTGTTTTGATTTGGACGCTGACGATGTTCGATTATTGACTACTTTCTCTGTAACACTGGCAGTTGAAAAAATCGACCGAGTGTATGCAATGGGTTTCCGCAAGCGATACCTACAGTACTTTCACACAAGTATACAAAATCACAGTCATGCAAGAAAGCCATAACACCATATGCGGATTTGGTCACCATTTACGCTATTCGGATACACGACATTCACTTCCTCGTAGAATAAGGATGTCGATTCTTCATTTTTCTGTCAAAAACTTTGTATGCACAATTACAAGGGGGGAGCGAATAAAGAATTTTAATATCTGGAAGAAAAGGTAAGCAAATACATTAAAAAAAAACATAAAAAAATTTAATAGTGAAGAATAAAAAAAAGGTAAAAAACAGAAATCAAATAAAAAAAAAAGTAAAACAGAAGATTCTCAAAATCGTCTACCTCCTCGCGGTGAGAATCGGTAAACTAGAAATATTTAAAGGCAAAAGACGTTATTTAAAATTCTGAAAACGTGGTATGCTATTCCATGTACGTCAAGTTAAATATTTTTTAGTAATTTTTTAATTTCGCAGATTGCAGCTCCATCTGTTAACAAAAATAATTATAATAGGTAAAATTTACGTAACTTTTTCTGAAGAAGAGAAATCTGCAATAAAATTTGGGAGTTCCCATTTAAAATTTTTAAGTTTCCCCCTCCATCACCCCCAGCCTGTGGGGGTGGGGGGTCGTGTTAGGTGTCACTGGATAGCTCTCTTGAAACCATTAAATACGTGTGTTTTTACTTTTTTGATCCGTTGTGTTTTTCGCGAGATTTTTAAAACTTTTTAGAATAATTTTTTAATTTCGTTGATTACAGCGCCATCTGTCAACAAAAACAATTATAATGGTAGGCAAAATTTACGTAACTTTTTCTGAGGAAGCAAAATCTGCAATAAAAATTGGGGGTTCCCATTTAAAATTTTGAAGTTACCCCCTCTATCACCCCCAGCGGGTGGGGGTGGGGGGTTGTGTTAGGTGTCACTGGATAGCTCTCTTGAAACCATTGAATACGTGTGTTTTTACTTTTTTGATCCGTTGTGTTTTTCGCGAGATTTTTAAAACTTTTTAGAATAATTTTTTAATTTCGTTGATTACAGCGCCATCTGTCAACAAAAACAATTATAATGGTAGGCAAAATTTACGTAACTTTTTCTGAGGAAGCAAAATCTGCAATAAAAATTGGGGGTTCCCATTTAAAATTTTTAAGTTACCCCCTCTATCACCCCCAGCGGGTGGGGGTGGGGGGTTGTGTTAGGTGTCACTGGATAGCTCTCTTGAAACCATTGAATACGTGTATTTTTACTTTTTCGATTCGATGTCGATTTTCCGAGATATTTGAGTGTTTCCATACTTTTCGGACACCCTGTATATATATAATATATATATATATACATATATATATATATATATAAGAATATATGAGTAGTTCTATAAACAAAGAAATTTTGAGCGGTCGAGCTTATTTTGCATATTAATGAAGAAAAAAATTACTTCATTTTTCATGGAAATTAACTTGATCGTTTCTATTATACCTCTGAAAATAATCCGATTTTAAAAAATATTTATTTCAGAAAATACGCATCAAACAGCTAAATTCTCATTCTCCTATCCGTATTCCCCTTTGACAAAGACAGCTAAAACGCTAAATAAATATTACTTTTCAGGTATATAATGGCACATTTACTTTATAATTTTGAATCGTGTCATTAACTTGAACTCAACATCTTTGTCCTAAAATTATACTCTCTAAATCTGAATGAGTAGAAAAGTACTAATGTAAAGCGAAAAGTAGGTTATTATTAATTCGTCAGGTCTTAAGTAGAAAATTGTAAAACAATACTAATTTAACAGGAAAATTCAACTAGTCTAAAAGTAGAAATTGACTTTTTAGTTTAGTACTTCTCAAAATTAATAATAAATCATTACTTTTTCATTATATATTAGGCGGAATCCATGTAAAATCATGCAGGCCAACTAACTTCAAGTTGTGGAATTAGCTGTCCCTAAAATATGTTACTCTCCATGAAAAATAAAGGGACACGTATTTTTTTATTTTTCATAAAAACTTTAGTTTAACGAACATGTGTGGATTTGAACTTTGAAAGTTGAAACTTTACAAAAGCACTAAAACAACATTATTTCACCCGTAATTTTTAAGGCCAAGGCCTCCAAACATACCCAAGAAAAAAAAATTTATTTCATTAATTACAAAAAAAGTTACGGGCGAAATAATGTTGTTTCAGTGATTTCTTAAAGTTTCACCTTTCAAAGTTCAAATCAAGATAACTTCGTTAAATAAAGTTTTTATGAAAAAAAATACGTGTGCCTTTACTTTTCATGGAGAGTAACATATTTTAGGGACAGCTATTTTTCACGTTTTTCGTGAACTTTATGAAAAAATTATATGAGAAATTTGACTTTTTGATGAAGTGAAGAAGAATCAGAATTTTGTTGTCAAATAATTGATAAATAAGTTCGTGTATAATTTTTTAACAAACTGTATGGAAAACTTAAAAAATTGTTGCCTGCTACGATGTTTTATATATTTTTTTCGCTGCGTTGTAGGCTGTTGAGTTTTTAAAAATATTTGTCTATTTTCAAACATATGAAAGTAAAAAATAAAAAAAAACATCAAGAATATCTCTTTTGGCGCATGCTGCAGCCAAACAAATTTTCAGCAATACCTAATTTGGTGAGTCATTTTCATCGACAATATATATATATATTTCATATCATCTTTTACATTTTTATTGGAAGAAATATTAAAAATATTATAACTTCTTTTTAAATATAAACGTTAATGGGCGAAATTCAAGATATGTTCTTTTCTGTTTTGACATTCAATAAAATACTTAAAACAATTCAAAAATGCATATGAAATTATTCGTAAAATATTTGTTATGATTGTGGCAAGATATTATATATATATATATAATGAAAAATAAAAATGTTTGAAAAATAATTTTACTTTTTACTTCAATGCTTCAATTATAAAAATTTTTATTGTTTTGAATAAATAAATAATATATTTGTTGATTAAATAAATAAATAATATAATTCAAATAATATATACAGGGTGTATCTAAAAGCCCGCATAAGAGCTATATCACGAGGTAGGTTATATTTTTCTGAATCGAATGGTACTAGAAATAATTATTTTTGAAACTAGATTTTGTGTTTAAACGGACTTTGAAAATTTATTTATTATGGGGAGATTGCCTCAGTGAAACTATCGTCAGACAAATCACTGTCGACCTGTTGCCGTTGCTTCAGTTCGATCGCGCAAATTGTAGACAAGTGAACATCTGAATGTTCGTTCCCGCGAAGGAAATTTTAAATTGTGAATTCTCGGGAAGTCCTAACCAATGGTTACGAATGGCGTTCATACAATGTATCTACACAGAATACATTAATTATTCTCACATAATAAAGGAAAAATAATTAATACTGAATGCCACAGAGAAATTAAAATATTATTCAATGATGAAACTAACCTCAGCGTTTACATTATGGAATAAATAAGACAAAGTAAAAAAACCGAAATGTACAATTTTAAAAATATGCATGTATTGGTATGAAACATATGTACAAATCCGTATAATTATCTTGTACCCTAAATTCTTAAGATATTTCCTCCAGGTTACAAGTATGATAATCCACAATATTTAAAAATCGAATGCAAATTAATATTATTGCATATCATTTCTGTACCCTTTGGAAATTTTTATACGTGAAGGAACTGAATAATCTGTCTTTGAAAATCTTGCAAACAGTGCAAGCTAATAAGTAATTTCTTACAAGTTTATTACGAAATTTTCGGTTTGTCGTATTGCGTCGATACATTAAAGCATAACAAAACGACATACAATGAGAATACTTTAATTTAAAATAATTATGCATTGATATTCTTCTTAAAATCAGCTAATTAGTAATTGAACATTAAAAGCAGAATCAAGAGCAATAATATCCAACAATTAATCGAAAATGACGTAAAATACAACATACAAGCACGTTTCTATTCTTTTCGGCCAAGAACTTTCAGTTCATCAGATTGTAATTTAGAATTTTAGTTTCATTGTCGCAGTTTTATTTTCGCTGAAATACTAATTTTATCGAAAATCACTCAGGCTCATTGTCGGCATTTCTGCTGATAAAATAATAAATTTTTACGTCCATTTTAAATTAATATTCTCCTAAATTCTTGAAGAAAACTAACTTATATTCTTAATGAATTTCTGAGTCTATTAATGGCTTCAAAACAGGTCAAAACTTATTTGTAGAAATAAATACGCCAATTTCCTAACGCACTTTCAATTGCTCGAAAAACAACTCAAATTTTATTTATCGATTTCATCGAATGAAATTAATATTCTCCCAAATTCAGAAACAGGCGAACTTAAACAATTTTTGAATTTCTGGGTCTATTAATTGCTCGAAAAATTACTGAAATTTTCTAAATGTTTGGGTCGCAATAAATATGCAAATTTTCTGCTGTACGTACTTTCAATTAATCATATTGTAATGTAGAAAATTAAATTATCTTCCCCAGGTTTATTTTAGTTCCTGAAATATTAATTGTACAGAAAATCGCACAAGCTTGTTCTTTTGCTTATCAGCCAATGAAAAAAAAAAAACAATATTTATCGATTTTATCGAATAGAATTAATATTCTCGAAAATTTATGAAGAAAACAAACTTAAATTCTTGATGAATTGCTGAGTCTATTAATGGCTTCAAAATAGCTCAAAACTTGGTAAATGCATTTGTGGAAATAAATACTCCTATTTCCTAACGCACTTTCAGTTCATCTGATTGTAATTTAGAGAATTAGGTTAACTTTCTCAGGTTTATTTTAGTTTCTTAAATATTAATTGTACAGAAAATCACACAATCTACTGCTTGGTCCATAATAAAATAATCTTGGAAGTCCAGAATGTAATATATCAAATGACTTTAGAACCCTCTTAAACACTTCTTGAATTTCTGAGTGTATGAATTGCTCCTAAATAGTTTAAACCGGAATTGAAATACTCAAACCACGAGGTACTTGCAGATTAAAATGTATGAGCCAGTAAATCCTGAGGTAGGATTGAAGTACTCGGGATCGTTCTTTTTTCTCTTAGACCTGCAAGTACCTCGTGGTTTGAGTATTTCAATTTAGTTAGGAAATAGGAGTATTTATTTCCACAAATGCATTTACAAGTTTTGAGCTATTTTGAAGCCATTAATAGACTCAGCAATTCATCAAGAATTTAAGTTTGTTTTCTTCATAAATTTTCGAGAATATTAATTCTATTCGATAAAATCGATAAATATTGTTTTTTTTTTTTTCATTGGCTGATAAGCAAAAGAACAAGCTTGTGCGATTTTCTGTACAATTAATATTTCAGGAACTAAAATAAACCTGGGGAAGATAATTTAATTTTCTACATTACAATATGATTAATTGAAAGTACGTACAGCAGAAAATTTGCATATTTATTGCGACCCAAACATTTAGAAAATTTCAGTAATTTTTCGAGCAATTAATAGACCCAGAAATTCAAAAATTGTTTAAGTTCGCCTGTTTCTGAATTTGGGAGAATATTAATTTCATTCGATGAAATCGATAAATAAAATTTGAGTTGTTTTTCGAGCAATTGAAAGTGCGTTAGGAAATTGGCGTATTTATTTCTACAAATAAGTTTTGACCTGTTTTGAAGCCATTAATAGACTCAGAAATTCATTAAGAATATAAGTTAGTTTTCTTCAAGAATTTAGGAGAATATTAATTTAAAATGGACGTAAAAATTTATTATTTTATCAGCAGAAATGCCGACAATGAGCCTGAGTGATTTTCGATAAAATTAGTATTTCAGCGAAAATAAAACTGCGACAATGAAACTAAAATTCTAAATTACAATCTGATGAACTGAAAGTTCTTGGCCGAAAAGAATAGAAACGTGCTTGTATGTTGTTATATATATATTATATACAGTTGAATTATTTGAAATATATTATTTATTTATTCAAAACAATAAAAATTTTTATAATTGAAGCATTGAAGTAAAAAGTGAAATTATTTTTCAAACATTTTTATTTTTCATTACCTTCTTTGAATAGATACAGGGAAGCAAATTATACACTATGATATAATTACATTAATTGAGTGGAATAAATTCATATCTATTTTCAGATATAAAACTTTATTTATGTTTTCTGCACCTTGGAATAAATAAACAAAAGAATTAATAATAGTTTATATATTTTTTCCGAGATGAAAGGAACATAATTCATCCTCATATCGTCCTTGAATCTTGGATTTGGCGCATATAACAAAAATTCTGTCCTCTCCATGACATACATTTTTTCAAATCATCATACAAAAGGCAATTATAGAGTTGTACTTTGTGTAAGAAATAAGAAGTAGGCAAGCGGAATTGATGAATTCAATTTTTATGGCCTTGTAATCAAATAAAATGTACCTTCCAGGGCTGTCCCTTACATGGCTTCCTGTCCAATCCGTGGTTAAAAATTTGTTTAAATAGTTCACTAACCTTGATAATATTTAATATACTATACTGCCCTACTCAAGTTATAATTTTCTAATGGCAGAGAATACAAAATGCATGCATAAATATTAAAAAATTAACTTCAATTTTTTTCTGAAAATCATCAAAAAACGGCATAACTTGAAGATCGCCCTAACATTAAAAATGCAATATGTAATGAAAGTCAAATTCGTTTTACTTTTATATCAGGTTAAGGTATTAATAAAGCAATGGCAATTATTTGAAAATCTCCCTTTTGTAATAAAAATAATATAAGAATACAATTACAAAATACAAACTCAAGACTAACTTAATTTCGCGTGAGGTTATTCAAGCATTATTCACATTTCGCATGGTTTCCAAATTGTTAATTTTTTCGCATCATTACTTCATTATTCAAAGACGGTATAATTTAATATGTACAGGAAATTTTAAATATGATTCTACAATTAGTGAATAATAACCCATAAATGTATACCTTTATTATACCTTCTATTCCACAGATTTGGAGATAGATTCCACTTCCAATTAAGTCACAGATCACTATTCACTTACTAATTTATTTATTCACTTACGTGCTTTCAATGTGTATCAATTTTTATACAACTCGTGCTTTTTCCGTACTGCCTCTTTGTAACAAACTCTAATTATGAGAAGGGTTAATAATAATCACAAACAAATAATGCGGTTTGTTTACATTTTTTGTATGCGTAAGTCACGGTTCAAAGAAAAAAAACAAATAAATGAAAGGTTTTAAAAACAATTATGCAGATCATGAATAATATGGAGATAATTGGAATTTTTTATGGAAATATGTTAAATGTACTATTCCGACTTTAATATTTAAAAGAAATCAAACAACGTTAGGATGTACCCGGATTGCAAATACTACATCAACGAAGGTACGCCCAATGGATTGTACTATTTTTCAATAATTACTTTATCTTGTGTTTAACTTATTTTATTTTTATGCTATTAAATAATCCTAACAATTGAGTTTAGACTCAAAACTCGTGTTGACTTACTATAATCAAAACTAAAAGTTCGAAGCCGTTATTAACCTCTATTATTAGCTACAAAATGTATACTGAATAGTGCAACTATCGAAAGTCAGAAAATTTGTGAAGAAATTTCATACATTTCAACGTAAAATTGGTGTATTCTGCACTGTATAGGTACATTCGAAAAATTCCTAGTAATAAAATTAATACTACTGAAATTGGTAGATGCCCTAGCAGTAGTAATAGCATTACAGCGCTTAATATTATTACTGTAATGGGTACATTGAAACAGATGATATTCACATTTTATAATTACTTAATATTATTCAACAATGGAAAATAATTAATACGAGAAAAGTATGATGTCTTACCTTCGGGACTAAGATTAACCGGGTGTTTCAGAATCACGGAACACGTAAGGCAGGAAACGTAGAACAGAAATAATTAGTGACGTCAAAAATAAGAACAAGACCAAGACACGGAGATGTTGGTCTTGTTCTTACACTTAGAATCTTGGTTTTGGTTTTCCAATACTACCTTGGAAGAGTCTTGATAAATGACACTAAGTCGCATCGACAAAACCGTTCCAAATTTTCACCAGATAGAAAGAAATCTAATATAATATCACAATTAGCTGGTAATACCACATCTAATCAAAAAGAGGTGCTTTCAAAAATATGTATCAGAATGAGAATAAAATTATTTTCCATAAATATAGAAAACAAATATTAATAACGTTTAAATAAAAAATTGTTATTGCATAAATGGGTTTTAATGTTCACTCCTTCCGATATATATATATAGTATAAAATATCAAAAATCCTTTAGATTAACAAAATAGAAAGAATTTTTGCAACTACTCGTTATTGCATGTTTTAATAGTTTCTTATTGTACCTGTTTACAATGTCTCATTCTTTATTTAAAAAAAATGTAGTTTCTTTTTATCTTTAAGAACGCAACTTAAATACAATAAAAAATTACTTAAATGCAATAAAAATCGAATAACTACGAATGTTGAAGAATATATCGTCCATACTGGATCTGCCACGTTGAATTTCAAAAATATGACATCAAGTTCGTAATCATCGACCCTAAAAACCTCCCAGTACCCCATTTCATTGAAATAGAATAAACATTTCTGATTTTGGTCAGCCATATACGGTTCGCCATTTTGAATTTTAAAAATTCGACGTCAGATTCGTAATCAGCGACCCCCAAAACCCCCCCGTACCCAGTGTCATCGAAATCGAATAAACATTTCTGATTTTGGTTAGCCATATTGGGTCCGCCATTCTGAATTTTGAAAATATAACATCAAGTTCGTAATCATCGACCCTAAAAACCTCCCAGTACCCCATTTCATTGAAATAGAATAAACAATTCTGATTTTGGTCAGCCATATTGGGTTCGCCATTTTGAATTTTAAAAATTCGATGTCAGATTCGTAATCAGCGACCCCCAAAACCTCTCCGTACCCAGTGTCATCGAAATCGAATAAACATTTTTGATTTTGGTCAGCCATATTGGGTCCGCCATTTTGAATTTTGAAAATATGACATTAAGTTCGTAATCATTGACCCTAAAAACCTCCCAGTACCCCATTTCATTGAAATAGAATAAACATTTCTGATTTTGGTCAGCCATATTGGCTCCGCCATTTTGAATTTTGAAAATATGACATCAGATTCGTAATCAGTGACCCGAAAAACCATCGGATACCGAAGTACGTTCGTTTTAGTCTGTTAGATCCTGAGATAGTGTTTTCCGATTTATAAAAAATTGGTGTTTTTTACGGATTTTCAAGGTCAAGACATTATGATAAATATTCCTCTATACTTTTCCTCTATTCTGCAATCCTTTATCTTCAATTTCGTGCTAGTCCCGTCCATTTTGGTCAATTCTACAGTGAGCCATTAGGTTTTGAAGTAACGTTTTCAAAATGTCCCAACGTGGGCCGCCTATAAGCCGTCAGCTGAATGTATAGTTCAGAAATAAGGCAGATGATCACAATACGAGTGGTTAAACTAATCAATCACGACAATGCATGCGTGATTACAAGGCAAATGTCAGGCAGAAAACCATTTGGATAATGAATATTAATTTAACAATTATAGGCATTCACAGGTCTCGCATCTCCACATTTCACCAACCTGCCAGTGGAAAGAAAGCGAAGTCAAAGGTGAAAAACACTCGGTGATCGGTGTCATGCGACAAAGTGTCGAAGTCACTGACAGCTAGTGGGCAGCGCCATTTTGCGTACTGTGACGTAGGCGATGACGTTTCGGGCGTGCGCAGATGTCTCGGTGGAAAAGCAGCAACGGTTAATTCCAAAATGACTTTTTTAACTTTTCTCGTCTGAAGTAGACTCGGAGATAAATATCCCAATTAGTGATCGTGATCCGAGTCTGCTCAGGAACGTCTGTACAAAATTTTAACACCCACAAAACTGGGTTTAGAGTGCAATTTAGAGAAATTTAGCGGAGCTCAACAAAACGTGACTCCGTGTACTCACACTAGAGAGAGATAGAGAGAGAGAGAGAGAGAGAGAGAGAGAGAGAGAGAGAGAGAGAGAGAGAGAGAGAGAGAGAGAAAGAGAATGGTCGACAATATTAAAGAATAAAGTTCAAAAGTCACATTTGCTATGAATAAGGCCATCTTATGTGGGCTATTTTACACGGTTCTAATGTGAACAAATTTGTTATTATCATAATGATAAATACTTTGTCGACTTTCGTTTTGTTTTTACATTGACAGAAAGAAAGATGTAGTGTAGATAAGATGACTAAGACCATGTAAGATTTATCTGACTTTAAGATGTAATGATTTCAAATATTTGTTTTTAGAGTGCAGTACATCGCGATTCAATATACATACAAAAATTAATTGTTTAAACGATGTCAACTTAATGATTGAACATTTTTATTTAAAATTTAGAGATCTTTGGCACGCTCAATTGTATTATAAATGGATCGAAACTTGTATTCCTACGTCTATGTACATTTCAACGAGATCGAGTATAGTAGAAAAGATTTCTTCAATCGCAAAAGTGTGGTGACCATCATACTGGTGCTAGTACTTGAAACGGTTTAATGTTGCGTTTAACTTCTTCTTCATCATCTGAGTATCGCAACTCGCAAACTATCGACAATAGACACGTATGGGACCGTCTATCCTAATCTCAAGAGGAACATCGAATGATACCGAGAGCGATCTAGTGACCGTGAAAACTATCTGTTTTTGTTACACTCTGATTTGATTTCCGATTCATAGGATTTTACGAAGAGGTACTACGATCTAGAGAGAATGGTACGACGTATACCCATAAGTTAGAGGTACCACGCCATATATGGATGAGGCAAAGAGTGTGTGAGAAGGAGAGATACAGAAATGCAGAGAGAGAGAGGGAGAATGAAGCGTCAATTAATGAAGGGGACAAGCAAATCGGTATTAGGTACTAGAAATGTAGTATATTGCCGACGTGCAAGGATTCCCCGGATCTGGTAATCAGTTTATATCGAAGGAAATGTGCATTATGGATATTTCCGACAGTGATGTAGTAAAGTACGTTTTGAACGTAAAAGAATTGGTTAATGCACAATTATCATGGTCTACGATTGGAATCGGGCGATATACCCTTTGATGCAATCAACGAAACGTTGGAAGACATCGTTACATGTGCTCACAAGATATACATAAAAGGCGCAGACAAAAAAAAAAGGTATAGGTTGCAGGAAATTTTAGATGCTGACAATGCTGTTGACCTAGATATATTGGCCCGTCCATCTCTATGGAAACTCATAGGATAACAACAACGTCGATTGTCGATAAATTGCGAAAATCATACATTTAACGGAAAGTGTGCTAAACAAAATGTTAAAATGCTTAAAACTTGGATACTGTAAAATCTTCAAGACCATCCTGCATCTCTTCAAAGGTCAATGAGAATTTTCTATGAAGTGAAACGCCTTGCATTAATGGAAACAAAAGACATCGAGTGTCTACCTATAGATTTCATCTCAACGTTTGCAGAACGTGAAATTGAAGAAGTATGGTCATGCTTAACACTCACAATGCAAATGCATTCAGATTTACGTGAATGTCGTTGATAAACATTTTGAAACGAGTGATGATACCGTAGATAGACAACCGTCGATGATTAAAGACTATGCAAAGTGTGAATTTCAGAAGGATATCTAGTAATGGCAATATAGGTATTTTAAAAATAGCGAGATTGATTTCGCTTTGCAGTATATGCGTGGTAATATTTAACAATTTCACTTTCATATTCTTTTGCATGGAGATAATAAGGTTAATTGTCAACTAGATTCAATTTTCAAGAACCTCATATTCAATTGTAATCGCTCCATAGCCACTCACATCAGCAAGTGCATGATGGCAGCCTACTATGAATCTATGCATTTCAGATGCACCCGCATATTTCATTCTGCGATATACAGATTCTGTAATCTCTTTAAACATACCAAAAGATGGCAGCATTCTCACTTCCTTTAACTTTTTACTTCAAAGACACAAAACTGTGCGTAAAGATACTATGCATTTCGATCTTCTTATTCTCAGAAATTTTAAAGTAGGAAATATTAAAGGAAGGTTAATTAATTATATTAGAAGCAAGCCGATACTCGTATGTGTTCGTCACTTGTGGGAGGTCAGATTCATTGTTACCGTATAGTAAAGTCTACGGATAATTAACAGGTAGAAACCTGCATGGCGATGTTTAAAATATGGTAAATTGTAAACATATTAAAAAACGGCCAGGAGCATGATTAATTACATTACCCACGTGTTCAAACTCTTATAGCTATGGTTTGAATGTCATGAAAACATGTAAATACCGTGAATAGATAAATGCATAGGAAATAAGCGTGTCATCCTCTCTTTCTAATTACTGCTAGCTTCTTCCATCATTTCTATATTATACATTTTAATATACGCTATTCGGATTATGTGAGATTTACTACTATTTCAATATCATTATTATAAATTATTTATTTATTAGTGCTACCTTTGTTAACGAAGGGGTGAGTTGGCCTACAGGTGGCCCGCCGGGTCATTCCTAGATAAAATGTGGAACTGAGGTCATCTCCTTTCTATTATGGCGGAGGTGGTCTAACAATTTGGGAAAGAGAGAATGTGTTACTTGGTATATCTTTTGATGAAATTCCGCAATGACTTTAAACGCGTCTGCACCTGTATACATGGAAAAATATATGGTGAAATATAACAAAGAGTATGCGAGAGCGAGAGAGATGGTAGTAGAAAACAGGAGGAAAAGGTCATTATTAGAATTTTACGTTCACTTTCACAATACGGTTCCTAGCCTACGATGTATTTCCACATAGGCACCGAGAAGCGACTATGATGCAGCAATAGCTGACCTTTATGGTAGCCATTATTGCGCATGCGTCAATAAATGAATAAAATGCGTTTATACTTTAATCGCTAGTGAATTAATTTCATACGAAATGGAATATATTGTAGACGTACAGGGATTGCGGGCCTGGTAATCGCTTCATACCGAAGGAAATGTCTATGATGAATATTTTCGTCGGTGAAATTGAGACTTATGTGTTTAAACCACCATATCAATGGGCGTGGTTACCTTTACACTATAAAAGAGTCAATAACTGGTTAATGCATAATTACCACGGCTTACCATGGCAATCTGCTGACGTTCTCTTTGATGCTATAAACGAGACTTTGGAGGATATCGTTAAATGTGCCAACAAAATTTATGTAAAAGGAGTCGATAAAAAATGTTGGTTGGAGGATATATTAAACGCTGAAAATGTTATTGATCTCGACGTTTTGGACTGCCCATCTCTGAAAAGACTGAAGAAACAGCAGCAATATGAATTGTCGGAGAAGTGTGAAAGCCACACGATTAATGGAACTTGCACTAAAGAAAATGTACAAATACTTAAAAATTGGGTATTGGGAAATCTACTTGAACAGCCTGCATCTCTTCAACGTTCATTACGGATTTATTACGAAGTGAAACGTCTCGCTTTGATGGAAACAAAAGATATAGAATGTCTACCGATCGATTTCATCTGCATGTTTGCTGAACGACAAATTAAAGAAGCATGGACCTGCCTGCCACCTGTTATGCAAATGCATCCTAAAATACGTGAATGTCGACGATATTATAAACATTTCGAATCAAGCTATGATGCGATAGATGGTGAACCGCCTATGATTAAAGACTGCATCGGTTGTCAAATTAAAAGCGACGCATTAGTTGACGATATTGAAAATATAAATTTTATGTAATAGCTATTTTATATTCTTATGTATAACAATATTGTGAACAAAACAAATTAATGTAATGTATGAATATGAATGTGAAAAAATGTGCCAGATACCTTCAAGCTGGTATTTAGACTAATGGAAATCTACGCTGTGAATTCATCGAAAAAGATATCTAACATCCGAATTAGGTCGGTAACGGTGTACGCACGAGGAAAAGGTCATTTTACTTTCACTCTCAATACGGTTCCTACCGAATACGATGTATTTCCATAAGCGACTATAATGTAGCAATATCTGACCTTTAATGAAGGCGACTTTTGAAATTTGATTTTCGACACATGGCAATACTAATGTGTAACGGTCAACACTTCAATCTCTCTGATTGAATTTTGTAAGATCACGCATTAGAAAGATGTCGTTTTCAATGATAATGTAAAAACATTTTATTAATAACAATATCTAATGAAATAATAAATATTGGTTGACCTTTACCTTCTCTTTTCATTCGACAATGTAACGCATTAAATTACCTATGTTTTTCGACCTTCACAGCTTTCGAAATTTGTAATAATAATACATGAAATTGTTTATAATAACCTCCTTTCACTCCTGACCTTCTGACGGCCCACTTGCGCAATTGTTCCATCACACTATCATCGATGGGAGGTAGGGTGGGGGGATCCAGAAGCCCTATAGCTACACTACATTTAATATTAAATTTTGTTGAGTTTTTTTTATTTTGTAGCATTACGTTGAAATAGATGAAAGTTATTTTGGTTTTAAATGATGACCTGCTGTGTGAATCATATTGTGATTATTTTCCCCGCAGTGTTACTATTTAAATTAATACATGTACTTAGTGATTGATAATATTCTTATATAATAAATTAATTTTCAAGTTTTAAACACCAAAGAATTCTTACAAAATCGATTTTAATTATTATTTTTGCATCGTACTTGAGTGTAGTCGAATTATTTAAAGGCATTTCCTAATTGTTTGTTTTGATTCTCAATAAGGCTTTTGAACCGTATGCGATTACGTAGAAATGAATTAAAATAGTGTAACTTATAACTTATTAAATTATTTTACCTTTTATTTTATTTATTTAACATTTCAGTTTTCAAATAATTGACCATAGAATTATTAATAATAATTAATCACATTTCTATAATTTTGACTACAGTATTTTTTTTTTGTTTTTGTATTATTTACATATTATTTTAATTTTATTTATTTGACAAATACATTTTAATTTATTTTATTTTTATTTTTAACATTTGAAATTGCAAATATGGACGAAACAACGACTAAGTTAATGACCACTATGTCAGAGTGCATGATTTTGCAAAATTCGATGTCAGGCATTCCATATTTTGACGGTAAAAATATGCCTTTAAAAAATTTTCTGTTAGACGTCCAGAGTGCAGCTGCAAACGTACCAGACGAATTTGAAAATCCATTAGTAAACTCTATAGTTGGGAAATTGCAGGACACTGCTCGCGATAGTGTTTTCGGTAAAACATTTGAAAAAATAAATGATTTGATTAAACATTTGAAAACTAGATTTGCTTCCGGGAAAAATTATTCTTTTTTCATTCTTGAAATACAACAAGTACAAATGAAAAGAGGGGAAACTGTAAATGACTTTTATGATCGGTTAAATATGTTGGTAGCGGGAGTGACTTCTGTTTTAAAAGATACCTATGGTGATGCATCTTCTGAAATGGAGAAGCCTTAAAATGATTACGCGTTGGAATAATTTTTTAGAGGTTTACCAGACGAGATATCAGGTTTAGTTGACGCTAGGGACCCTAAAAATTTATATGTAGCATTACGTTGTGCTGAGAGACTTGAATCAAGAATAAAACCAAAAAGTTTAGGATTTCAATCATTATCAACAAAGAAACATGGTAGCGAAGATGTAGAATATTTATCTAGTCATAATTACCCGATAAGAAGAGATTTTAATGGTCAAATATCCCCTATTAAATCAAATATTAAAAATGAAGCTAGAGCAGGAATTTTAAAGCCTCAAAATTTTGAAGAATCTCCTGTGATATAATAATATGGTGGAACAGCCGATGTGACCGCATTATCCACCATATCCTCCAATGTGTATGTACCCACCACCATACTTTGGTTATGCTCCACCTTTTCCACCATCAAATTATATGTCAAATATGCCTCCATATTGTCATAATGTACCAGCATATTACGGGGGTAACTCTCCAAGACGACCATACAGAACTGATTATTATAATAATTACCCTGGTTATAATGGGCCGCGCATTCAATTTCCGCAATCGCCAAACTCGAGTGAACAAAGAAGTACTCCGTCTAGTTCTTTAAACTCGACACTGACTCGTTCAACAGACGCATGGACGAGTCAGACCGGAGACATTCAGCGTCATCCAAAGGTCAAATTCGTCAAAGAACTAGAGGCATCAAAACAGTCAACATGAATACTGATGCACTCGAAGTTGCGGTTGAAAGTGTCGATTTTATGAAGAATCCAAAAATCTTTTTAGTTGATACCGGAGCATTGTAAAGTTAGCGGCATTAAATTCGGAATCGAGAAAGGATACCGATGATAAGATAATTTTAAAAGGAATTAATGATAATAAAACTGAAACATTAGGATCCTTTAAAACTAAAATTTTTGAAAATAGTACCATAAAGTTTTATGTGGTTCCATCAATCTTTCCGTTAGATTTCGATGGAATATTAGGAAAAGAATATTTGGATAAAGAATTAGCAATTATATCATTACACTATAATACTTTGGTATTGGCTTCTAATCCAATAACTCCAATTAAATTCTTACAAAAACCAATCGGGGATAGTCTTAATAGAGATGTAACGAATTTCGATGAACCTGATTTACGAATTTATTTGTTAAAAAAAAGAACTAAAACCATAGTTACTTTAGATATAGTGAATGATGACTTGCTAGAGGGATATTTACCTAAAATCGACATCGTAGAGGGACTGTATCTTGGCGGAAATGCTGGAACTTGTAAAATATTAGCCATAAATACTTTGGACAAGGACATAGACATGGAAATACCCTCACAAGAATTAATTCCTTTTGAATGTTATGATTTAGTTGGGGAAGAAGAATATTATTATATATTATAGTGATGAATATGATGACAATATAGATAATATACAGATCACTTTTCATCAGGATAGACTGTCGTATTTATTAAATAAGTCAAAATTGAATCATTTAAATTCAGAGGAACGTAACTATATTGAGGATTTAATTAGAGAATTCCAAGATTTATTTTATATTCCAGGTGATGAGTTAAAATCTACTCCGTATATTCGTCATTCAATACCTTTAGAAGATAATATTCCTATAAATACTAAACAATATAGGTTTCCCCCTATTCATAAACGAGAAATTGAAAATCAAATCGAGGATAAATTAGCAAAAGGAATTATTACTCCATCTATGTCCCCGTATAATTCTCCTATTTGGATAGTTCCAAAAAAACCAGATAGTAGCGGTAATCCTAGATGGAGATTAGTCATAGATTTCAGAAAATTAAATGATAAAACTGTTAAAGACGCATATTTCTTACCAAATATTACCGACATTATGGACAAATTAGGTAATGCAATGTATTTTAGTGTATTTGATTTAAATTCGGGGTTTCGACAAATTGAGATGACGGATGAAGATAAATATAAAACTGCTTTTACCACTCCTAATGGTCATTATGAATATGTTCGTATGCCGGAGCGTCTAAAAAATTTGCCTGCTACGTTTCAAAGATTAATGGATAATGTTTTGAGGGGTTTAACGGGAACCGAACTTTTTGTATATATGGATGATATTGTAATCTTCGCTAAAGATTTAGAAGAACATAAAAAGAAGATACAGAGATTATTTAAGAGATTAAAAGATGCCAAATTAACATTACATTTAGATAAATGCGAGTTTTTAAGAAAAGAGGTTAAGTTTCTTGGGCATATTCTGAGTAGTGAGGGGTTAAAGCCTAATCCAGAAAAAATAGAAGCTGTACAACGGTTTCCTAGACCTAACACTCAAAGAAATATACGAGAATTTTTAGGGTTAACGGGTTTTTATCGTAGATTTATGAAAGATTACGCCAAGTTAGCTAAGCCACTAACAGATTTATTGAAGAAAAACACTAAATTCCATTGGAGAGAGGAAGAAAATAAAAGTTTTAAGTTTTTAAAAGAAAAATTATGCACTCCACCTATATTGCAATATCCAGATTTTAGTAAACGTTTTAAATTATCTTCGGATGCATCAAATTATGCGGTAGGAGCAGTGTTAAGTCAAAAGGTTGATGGAATGGATCTACCTGTATCCTATTTTTCAAAAAGCTTAAGCAAACCAGAAACTAATTATTCTACCACCGAAAAGGAATGCTTGGCGGTATTATATGCAGTTTTACATTATCGGCCTTATTTATATGGGAATAGATTTTCGTTAGTTTCGGACCATAATCCTTTATTAGTGGAATGATTCGGTTAAGGATCCGGGTCAACGTCTGTTTAAATGGAGGTTAAAGTTACAAAATTACGATTATAAATTTAAATATAAACCCGGGTCCCTAAATACAAATGCTGATGCTTTATCGAGAAATCCGATACGAGAAGATGATAATATTCTAATTAATTCTGAGTTAGGACATTGTAGTATAGAAGACGGAAAAATATTACTGCCACTAATTAAAGGAAATCAATCGTCTTTAGAAACATTAAATAATGAAGATAAACAACTTAATACGGAACAAGAAATACCAAAAAAAAACCCGGTAGACCGTTAGGATCGAAAACAAATAAAGTACCTATACCAAAGGATCTTAGAGCTATTGCTCGCAGAACTCGATCTCATACGCAAACTTGTACGAATAGTCTATCATCTAAAGAAATAGTAGATTCTGTTGAAACTACTTCAGACTCAGAAATATCTTTAGAATCAATAGATAAAGAAGATACTCCACCGAACTTTCAAAAGCAAAGAAGTGTATTCCCTAATTTGGAATCTAGTACTCTTCAGGAGTCTATGTGTAAAACCTCGATTTCAGAAGAGGGAGGGGCTTCAGTTTTTGAGGGCTCAAAGGAAGATTCAGACGAGAAAGAAACCTCTTACCCGATCGCGATTAATTTATCAGAGAAAGAAAATAATAGTGATGATAATGAGTCTGAAGGGGATCAAACCATTTCCCAACATTGGGATTCAATCACATTAAACCTTGAAGGAATGCGAAAATCTTTTGATCTTTTGGACAGTTCAATACGTAGTCGAGGATATATTCCGGTGCCAGATATTGAAAGTAACATATTGAAATCTTGAGGAATGTGTACTAGTCCCATAACGAAATCAACAAATGGGACGGACGTTAGTTGACAGTTATAATAGGAAAATGAGTTCACAGGATAAGGAAAATACTATACCAGTACAAAAATGCGGGACAAATCATAAATTAGGATTTGACGTATAGTAAAGACAATTATATACATTTTATGTCAGCTGATGGGGAATTTGTAACTCCAATATCACAACTTTTGATGGATTTAGGCATTTTGAATGCAGATGAATTTAAATCACTGAAACCTAAAATAGGCCAAATTTTAGTTACTCCTTTTAGTCAGTACAAAGTTTTTAGTTTAATAATTAAAGGAAATCATTTTGATTTTGTATTGAAAGAAAATTTAAGAATTGCTCTTTTAAATTTAAAGAAAATATTAATTAAGTTAAGAATAAAATCATTTAGAATTTCAGAAAGCTGGAGATTTTGTAGAAGTAAATAATCAAGGAGAATTACAACAGTTATTAAATGAATATTTCTTAAAATCAAAAATTAAAATCAAGACATGTAGAGGAAATGTACAAGTACCTCCTGAAGATATGCGCACAGACATAATTACTGAATTGCATGATAGTTTAATTGGGGGACATAAAGGGGTTACTAAAATTTATAGACGAATTAGGGAAAGATATTATTGGCCAGGTCTTAGAAATGATGTACAAAACTATATTCGAACTTGTAGAAGTTGTCAGGAAAGAAAATTAGTTAGATCAAAAACCAGATAATCCACGGTTATAACTGACACTCCTATAAATGCTTTTGAGAAAATTTCCTTGGATGCTGTTGGTCCTTTGCCAATAACGCCTAGTGGGAATAAATATATATTGACAATGCAAGACAATTTGACGAAATATTGCATTGCAGTACCAGTACCTGATATTACAGCCGAAACCATAGCACGTGCTTTAGTAACGCGATTAATACTTATATATGAAGCTTCTCGGGCTACATTAACAGACAGAGGTCCGAATTTTGTTGGTAAATTGATGACAAGTATATCACGAATTTTTAAGATGTCTCCACTTAGGACTTCAGCATATCGGCCACAAACAAATGGAAGTTTAGAAAGAAGTCATATAGTGTTAATAGAGTATATTAGTCATTATCTTGATAATTACACTGATTGGGACAGGCTGGTACCTTTCGCAATATTTTCCTATAATACGTCCATTCATGAAGATACCAACTTCACTCCATTCGAACTGGTATTTGGAAGGATTGCGAGATGTCCTAGCTCTTTTCTAGATAATGATGGCTTTATAACCTATAATACATATTTATCTGATCTAATTTCAAGACTAACTGAAATGCAAGTTTTAGCTGGGAAAAATTTCATTTTAGCAAAAAATAAATCTAAAATGAGTTATGATATAAAATGTAATAGTTTTAAAGGAAAAATTGGAGATAATGTTCGAATCTTAATAGAGCCCAAACCAAGAAAATTTCAGCCTAAATATAAAGGAGTATATAAAATTGTAGATATTTTAGAAAAAGATAATTTAGTCTTGCAAGATGAAAATGGGAAAAGATTTACTAAACATGTTGATAAAATTAAATTAGCGTGATGTATTTTATTTATATGTCGAAATGCTTATGTATACATATATTTATATATTTCTTTTTGTTTTTTTTTTTGTAGATAAATTCTGCCAAGATCAACAGAATATTTATAGCAAGACTAGCCCCTTATACAACAGAAAACATCTCGTTTCTCATTTTAAGAGCGATGGAGCTGTCAGTGCTTATGTACATAAGCGATCCAGTGGTAATGTCGGATTTGTCACCTTCGCCACTCATGAACAGGCTATTCATGTCCTGAAAATGAGTGATGAACATAAATACGTCCTTCGAAATGCAAATTAGTTATTCGACTTACTGATTCCTGGAATCTCCGTGGTCCCTTGAAAATTTCCCCAGCTCGAGTTGAGACTGAGATACGAGAAGGAGTAGCCGGTATTCTACCTGTAGAATGCATATTTATGATAGCATCCTATCTTTCGTTCCCAGATCGAGCTTGTTTAGAGAGAGTATCAGGAGGTGGCGAGACGGGGTTATCGCATCATATAAAGGGGTAAAAACTTTATCTGATTCATCGTATATGTGGGGTGAATCTTGGGACGGTTCCCGTATAGCGATTGATGCGGTATATTGGTTGGTTCGGAAGACTGGGGGCAATTGCGGACTCTGCAGCTTAGTAATAAATTTCCTCCGCAAATAGGCTCCATTATTGCTACACATTGTCTGAAATTAGAGCACCTGGATTTATCGGGGGTGGTCGTTTGACCAACTACCTTTAATATCCTGGATGATAGAGCAAAACAACTACAGAGCCTTACTTTGGGTAAGACGGTTGGTCCTATCGAAAAGGATCTGCACCGGATTTTCTGCGAGAACAAGCAGTTAAAGAATATCACTTTTTCGGCATCGCAGGTAATCGGAAAGTGTTTTAATGGATCGGCTATCCAGCTAACACAACTGCAAATCGACAGATGTGACAAATTGTCCTCCTCAGAATTGGCCTTGTTCCTTACAACTCAGGAACATCTGGAGGAACTAAACGTTGTAAAAGGAAGACAAATTAATGGTTTTGATATTTTATGACGCTCTAGTAAAAAATCCTAATCCTAGAGCTTTACGCTCTCTTATATTACAGGGAGTAGGAACCAATACTGGGTCGGAAAGGAGTGGCGACGAGGTAGATTCCGCCAATGTTGGCCTTTTTTTGAGTTACCCGATGTCCAATTAGGAATCGAGGGTCTGAATATGACTTCCACTTGCGTGAATCTACGAATATTGGAACTCAGATTCACCCCCTTGGTGGATGATATTTTCGTTGACGGGTTTGGCTAAAACTTGACCCAACTTAAAAATTTAGATATCACTGGATGCTCGAATATCCGTGGTGATTTTGGGTTAGAGCCGCTTTCGAATTTAGAAAAACTGGAAGTACTAAAAATGTCGATGCTTCGACCTACTGTCACTGTTACCTTCTTGTACTCTTCCTTAACATTGTGCGTTTTCGAGGCTCGCGATTGTCACGGAATTAGTGGGGAAGAAGTTTGTGGTTTGTTAAGATCGTCTCCGCATTTATATCAATTGGATATTGAAGGATGTATAAATGTTGGGAGGGAGGTGGTGGTCTGTGCTTATGAGCCGCTGCGTATGTGTAGCAGGAGCACTCCATTGTCCTTATATTTAGGAGGGACAGAGGCTAGACAGGAGAAATTTTCTTCTCGATATTCATTACGTTCGGAAAACTGGACGTATATAGGGTGAATACATTTGGACATATTATGATTTTGTGAGTTATCCCCGTCCTAATGTATTTATTCATTTGGATTTATTTTGTCTACAGATCATACATATTGTATCAATAGGAAATAACAGATATCATTTATGAAGAATTTCTGTCATTTTAAAGTAAATATACTAGATATACTCTTGTTTTGTGAAATATCCCCGTCCCACTATATATACTTTAATATAATCCATGTTTTATTTCAGATTCTCAACACGCTTAGTAGATATTAAGAATGGCATGTACTTTAGTACTATGTTCAATAACCCGTCATTCTTAATAATCTTCAAACATCGGCATAAACATCAAGCGTCATTTATGTATCTATGTAATATATCTTTAATTAGTTTCATCATTAATTGATTTTAAAAAAAATGTATTGTATTTACATTTTTGTTGATAATTTTTTTTTATTTTTAATAATATATAATAAATTTTCTGATATTATGTATTCGACGAGGACGTCGAGATTTTAAGAAGGGAGGATTGTTACGAACCGATTTAATGTAAATGTAATGTATAGTCGGTCCGTTTACATGTTCATGCGTTGTTTGTATGTATTGTATGGTAGCGACCGAGAGTATTGATTATGTATAGTCGAGCTCAATTTTGAATGCGCTGTCACCGTTGACGTTTAAGTTGTCACTTTCGCGGAACGTCAAATTCGGTCGTGTTCGCGAACCTTCTTGATTTTTGATTTTTGCAACGACCCTCTCTGCACACATTCATTCTAGTTCTGGAAGCGACTTGAGCAGGAGCTCGCCACTGCAAATAGTTGTCCTCAATTATATAGTATTTTAAATAAAGTATTTTATTTTTTTAGCTACAAGAAGCCTTATTATTTATTCAAGCCTCCAACGACTGCGTATAAGGTAAAGGTAAAAATTTACATATTATTTTATAAATTTACTTTTTAATTGATCGAAGTCGCCTCACGTAACAATTGCGTCGCGAATGCTTTCAAAACGATATTTTCCTTATTTCAAACATTATTTTTGAAGTGTGTGCAAAATTGTAATTTTATGATGAATTTTCTGCACAAATTATATGGATTTTACAGAATTCGTTATAAATAATAATTCCGCTGCGAATTATTTGAAAACGATATTTTCCTTATATCAAACAGTATTTTTGAAGCGTATAAAACATTTTAACTATATAAAGAATTTTTTGCACAAATTATACGCCTTTTACAGAAATTGTTATAAACAATGATTCCGCGGCGAATCGCCTTAAAACGATATTTTCCTTATTTCAAACAGTATTTTTGAAGTATACACAAAATATTATCTTTATGCAGAATTTTCTGCACAAATTATATGCATTTTACAGAAATCGTTATAAACAATAATTACTCAAACAAGGATTCAGCTGCGAATTGCTTTAAAACGATATTTTCCTCATTTCAAACTGTATTTTTGAAGTGCATGCAAAATTGTAACTTTATGATGAATTTTCTGCACAAATTATACGCATTTTACAGACATCGATATAAAGAATGATTATTTATTTAATGCTTCCGTCACGAATTGTTTTAAAACGATATTTTCCTTATAACCCTAGAATTGTAAAAAAGGTTAATAAATAATTGAACTCAAAAAAATTACATAATATTACTATATTTAACAAATATATTTAAGGGACAATGCATACAGAAAAAAGATATATCAAAAGTACGGGTTCGGAATTCGCGCTATGGTTAATTTCTTTACTATAACCGAAATTTTATTACCTAATTTATTAAGAAAAGGGGACTAATCTGGGAGGAAAAGTGATAAAACGATTTACAGATTAATTGTAAAAGACTTACAAATTAAAGTCTGCCGGTACGCCGCACGCAATTTAACTAAACACTGAATCCAAAAAAAATAGAAAATTTAATGTGCTAGCACTAATCAAAAACGCAAAATATAATTGAAACCACAAAGAAAAAAAAAGAAAAAATTAATCAAATCGCAAAATCTACTCAAAAGCTCGCAAAAACGCAAAAACGCAAAAGTAAGTGTTCTAACCCGTTGACGACCTGTACCTTGACCCCAAAATTACCCCTTCCCTTAACCGCGAATATTCTCGAAAAGTCCTTCGCGAATATCGGTAACTACGGGTGGAAGAAGGACAAACGAGGAAAAGATATAGGGGAAAATGCGAACAATTAATTGTGGAGAAATCAATTAGCGGCTCTCAACTAATTCTTTCATGCAGCATGGGTGCGGGCATAGGTGAAAGTACTGAGGCCGAATGGCTACCCCTGTGAATCGACGACCGTCGACACTGCGCAACAAGGAACATTACTTGTGCGAGAGAGAGGGAGACTCCACACCTATTGCTTACGCAGACCAATGCAAATTTGAATTGAACGTATTGTACTATGCCTACTACCTCCACTATCGCCAACACTGAGTCGACTTGGATGCTGTGTGCGTTAGTGACGTCACGAAAGGGTTACGAGTAGCACCAACATATTAATCGAAAGAGACCGCAAGAAAACAATAATACAAATATACTTTAATTATGTATTAAACATATTCGAAATTGGAAAAGGACAAGGCTATATGTTAACAAAGGACAAACGAAATATTCTTAATTACCGATAATCGCGACGAGAATTTACTTTCATTAACTCATTAGAAGAAACAATTTTATATTAATTTCAGGTAACAGGGCAGATTGACGAATTTTCGTTACATCCTTATTTCGAATATTATTTTTGAAATGTATACAAAATTTTAAGTTTAGAAAGAATTTTATGCACAAGTTATACGCATTTTACAAAAATCGTATTAATAAATGATTCCGCTGCGAATTGTTTTAAAACGATATTTTCCTTATTTCAAACAGTATTATTTAGGTATATGCAAAATTTTAAGTTTATGAAGAATTTTCTGCACAGCTTATATGCATTTTACAAAAATCGTTATAAACAATGATTCCTGCGCGAACTGTTTCAAAACGTTATTTATCTTATATCAAAAAGTATTTTTGAAGTGTATTAAACATTTTAACTATATAAAGAATTTTTTGCACAAATTATAGGCATTTTACAGGAATCGTTATAAACAATAATTACTCAAACAAGGGTTCCGCTGCGAATTGTTATAAAACGATATTTTCCTTATTTCAAACAGTATTTTTGAAGTATACGCAAAATTTTAACCTTATGCAGAATTTTCTGCACAAATTATACGCATTTTACAGAAATCGTTATAAACAATGATTCCGCTGCGAATTATTTCTAAACGATATTTTTCTTATTTCAAACACTATTTTTGAAGCGTATACAAAATTTTAACTTTATGATGAATTTTCTGCACAAATTATACGCATTTTACAGAAATCGTTATAAACAATGATTCCGCTGCGAATTATTTCAAAACGATATTTTCCTTATATCAAACAGTATTTTTGAAGTGTATGCAAAATATTCAGTTTATAATGAATTTTCTGCATAAGTTACACGCATTTTACAGACCTCGTTATAAAGAATGATTATTTATTTAATGATTGCGTCGCGAATGGTTCCAAAACGATATTTTCCTTATTTCAAACATGATTTTTGAAGTGTGTGCAAAATTGTAATTGTATGATGAATTTTCGGCACAAGTCATATGCATTTTACAGAAATCGTTATAAACAATGCTTCCTGCGCGAATTGTTTTAAAACGTTATTTATCTTATATCAAACAGTATTTTGAAGTGTATAAAACATTATAACTATATAAAGATTTTTTTGCACAAATTATACGCATTTTACAGAAATCGTTATAAACAATGTAGGAGTTCTCTCTTGTTTAAATGCGCGGTTAATTATAAAGCGTGTTAGTGGCGCCATCGGTATATATTGGAAAGTACCACAATTAGTTTATAAGGTCATCGGATTCTATTACAAATAAATAAGTGACACGCCTTTTCTTGCGCCGGAAAGGTTATAAATAAACGGTTATAAGCCAAAAGCGTGCAAAGTGTGACTCTCTTCCGCGTGAACTCGAATAGGAAGCACTTCGTGGTTGATCAATCGAATGAAGATTTTGCCGATCATTCAACGTCTGGTGAGAGTACGCTGCTTAATTCCCATTGGGGTAAGAGAAAAATAAATTGTGAAAACATAAATTTGTTGAAAAGGATCACCGGCGGTGATTATTGGTGTTGTGTTTGAATTTTGTAGATTAACAGGGTCGATCAGTTAGTTAAGAGTGAGCCCAAATCAAGAATATAAGCGGAAACCATCTTCTCCAACGATATTGGGATAATCGATCTTCAGTTGGTGGACTAAAGTCTCAGGTCAACGAGGAGGTTTTGACCCCGGCTAATTAGTGCTATCCAGAACACTCGAATATCTCTGTTTCCTGAAGAATTCCGTGAAGTAACAAGTGAAGGAAGTCCACCGCTCGATGATTCCACTTATCGAATATAAGTGTCAATGATCTCATCGAGGAGTATCCCAATCAAGACAGGAGGAATCTATTGGATGTTTCCACTTGGAGTTTCTAAGTGCGATGGAAATCAATCGATAGTTTTCCTATGATGAATATCATCATTGGAGAAGAGGACACGGAGGAACATCGTTACTTATCACCAGAGATCGTAAAGTAATCTAGACGAGGTAACATCTCGAATAGTCGAGTAACTATATAGACTTATAGAAGTGACAGTGACGGAAGAACATAGTTATGAGTTAAAGAAGTATAGGCACCCGGTGTTTCCTTTTGTTTTTTGTGTGTAATTATCGGATGTGTGTATGTGTGTGGGTGGTGTGTGAGTCAAAAGAAAAGATCTATTTTAATAAATTGTCAAAAGAATTTGTGACCCGATAATGTCGAGAACCTACAGATGTATGCTGTAAAATTATAAAAGATTTTTGTGGAAAATAAAAGAAGATAAAAATTACAACAAATGGCGCCCGGAACGGTGACTCGACATTAAATTGGAAACAAATAATGTTGACAAAAATAACATATATGTATCTATTTAAATATAATTATAATATTTTATTACACTATAAGTTTAGTATGAAATAAGTGAGGTTAAAATTGGAAATTAAACGAAGTATTGTAAACAATTTTTGGGAGTCTATTTGAATATTTCTTAAAAATTTGAAATAAATGATAAAATACGGAAAAATTGTAAATTTTGAAAAGAAGGTAGTTAAGAAATCATTTTCGTTGTACAGAAATTTGAAGGGTATCAATGATGAAAACAAATAGTGGGACAACTGCGCGATAAAAGAAAACAAACAAGTCCTAAATGATTTGAATTTGAAAATAGAAAGTATATATATGAAAACAGAATAATTCGAGTGAATCGAAAGTTAAATTAATAAAGGAAAACGATTTTGGATTTAAGAAAATAAATGAAAAGAAAATTTTAATATTGATTTTAATAATTAAAAGGAAATATATAAAATTGGTGATTGAAAATAAGAAATCATTGTAATAAGATATCGAATTTTATTTATTTTTATGAAATCTGAAATGGTTCTGATAATTTGAAAAGAAGTTACTTGAATTTGAAGTTGAAGTGGTTGTTTAACAAAGTGAAATTTAAATTGAAATCATAGATTTGTGTTTATCATTGGAAATTGTTTAATTTTGAAATACAACTGAACTGTGCGAAGAAGTGAATTTTGGAAACAGATTTGAATAATAAGGAAGCCTTTTCTCAAATAGCAAATGTAAATAACGGTTATTACTTTAAAATATAGAGGAACAATTTAATGTTGATAAAAATTTTTTTTTGGAAAAGTTAAATTATTGATAAAACTAAAATAGAATGATGACAAGGGGAAAAGAAAGAAATGGGGAAGGGGAAGAAAGTGTAGAAATGTTGAAAGAGGAAAACAGTAGATGAAGGGCTCAAGCTGCGGCAGCGAGTTAGGAAAACGAATTGCTTAGACAAAGACTTCGAACAGTTCAGGATGAAAATAATAGTACTCCCGAAAATTTAGAGATGCGAAAGGAGGTCGAATTGCTTAGACAGGAGATACAGAGATTAAGAAAGAAAAATAAAAAAGCAAAAAGAACGGTTGATGAGTGTATAGGCGGACAAAGGTCATTACAGCGGGAAGAAAGTGGAGATACGGTGAATCATGAAAATAATATATTGGCCAATTTGTTGTGCCAATTACAATATAATCAGTTTAATATTGTTCTACCCCTATTTAATGGATATAAAGACAATCCAATTAAATTATTGGAGGCGCTTGAAAAATATTTTATAAAAAAACAAATATACGAAAATTTAAAATTATTGGTGGTAGAGGACGCGTTGAAGGGCACAGCTAGGATATGGTATGATGCTCGTGTATACCCAGCGGAGAATTATGCGCAATTTAAGGAGATTATCTTGGAGGAATATTATTCGATCGAATCGGGTGCAAAACTTAAAAGCGAATGGGGAGATCGGAGATTTCGATCAGAGGACAAATCAGTACAGCAATATTTTGTCGAACAAATTCGAGCGGCACGATATTTTTTGCCTAAGATGGATATATACGAGGTCAATTATACCATTGTGAAACAATTACCATCGAGAGTTAGAGATATTTTAGCGACAATCGAATATTCCCAAACCGAAAGAATTATTAAAGCTTTATCGAGAATTGACGACTCGTTTAAAGAAGGTGAATATTCGGGAAATAATTTGCGGTATAATCAAGGTAATAGTTTAAGGGAGATAAAGAGAATAAAGGTTACCAGAATGACCGTGGAAATGGTACAGATTATAACCATATGTATTCGTCAAATAAGATAGATAAGAATACAGAAAATTGGAGAGATAGGGGCAACAATAAATTCGGAAATAATCAAAATAATCAAAATGCACTGGTACATATAAATAATGAAAATAGCAATCCACCCGCTTGGAGAAATGGAAGGGGAGACCCATTCGGGTAATCATAACGCTTCGAGTAGCCACCACACTTCGGGTAATCATAACGCTTCGAGTACTCATAACACTTCGGGGAATCATATTCGATCGTTAAGTAAAGGCAAATATTCAGAATTTTTAGAGGAATTATGTTGGGACGTAATCGAGCCAGCAACTAAAAGTGACGTGGGTGACGATGACCCTATAAGAAAGATTAATAGTCCACGAATTAAGGCGCAGTTGCTGCAAAGGGATGTCTCGATATTACTCGACAGTGGAAGCGAGGTGACTTGTATATCGAAAGAGCTGTATAATGATATTAGTATAAATTCGGGGATGTCTGAATTACCGGTTAGTAAATTTACGTTATATACGGCAGTGGGTCGTAAACCCACAAAAATCCAAAAAAAGGTACAATTAACCTTAGTAATTAACGGTATTTCGGTATCCGATCCCTTCTTGGTAGTACCTGGTTTGTCCAATGAACTCATTGCGGGGGTGGATTGGTTGAAGGGACATCACGGCGTCATAGACGTGGAAAAGAAGCGAATTCGTTTGAGGGGGAAATGGTTACCCGCGGAAATTGTCACTTTTTGTGCGAACGTTAGTTTAAGAAATGAAATACCGCGTTATGATAAAGAAAATAATCGAGTTCGGTGTTACCAATCGGTTGCGAGTCACGATCTAGCTTCTCAGGATCAAGAGAATACGTCAGTAATTTGTAACGTCTATGCAGAAAATAATTACGCAAATGAGTTAATTGCGGATAAAAGTGGGAATGTACTGTCGCCGATGAAGCTGGCCCAAGTTCAATTACCTAGTCAAGAGGATGATATGCGGTATATGAATCAAGAGGGGGTAGTATCGGAACAGGAAATTGATCTTTATCTGCAGGGAATGGAGGGAGTAGATTTTAATAAACGTAAGGCAATACGACATTTAATCATGCAATATCGGGAAATATATTCGCGAAACCCGGGATGCATAAAAGGTTATAAACACGTGATTGAAATACAGAAGGACCAACCTTTCGTGAGAAAATCGTACCCAGTACCCCTTCATCAAAGAACTGAAGGAGATCGTCAAATTAACATAATGTTGGAACAGCGTATCATTGAAAGATCGAGGAGCCCTTATTGTAACCCCTTACGCGTGGTAATGCCTATGCTTGGATGCTCGATATGTAAACCAAATAGTTATAGCGGACAATGAGTCGCCCCCACGAATTGAAGAATTAATGCAAAAATTTGAAGGCGCAAGGTATCTGTCCACAACTGATTTGACTAAAGGCTATTGGCAGATACCATTAGATGATAATTTAAAACAGTATACCGCATTCCTGCACGGGGGAGTTCTCTACCAGTTTACGCGCATACCCTTCGGGTTAAAAAGCGCGGGGAGTGGGTTTATTCGTGCGCTTAGTCTAGCTCTTGGAAATGAACTATCAGATTTTATTACGTGTTATGTGGATGATATCCTAATCGCATCAAGGTCATTTGATGACCATTTGGATCATCTTCGCCGTTTATTTGGGAAATTGCGAGAAGTAGGCTTTACCATTAGTCTCGAAAAATCGGATTTTTTTAGGGATTCCGTCAATTTTTGGGGGTATGCTCTGTCTGATAAGGGAATAGATACAGATCCCAAAAAATTGAATATAATACGCGATTTTCCGATACCGAATGATCGAAGGCAACTTCAGGCATTTATGGGAGTCTATGGTTATTACCTCTGTTTTAGCATCCGACACGCTGATTTTATTGCTCCTTTTCGGAACTTGCTAAGTAGTAAAAAGGAATGGAGGTGGACGGATGATCATTCACTTGCCTTTGAAAGTATAAAGGAGAATTTTTTAAAGACGGTTACCCTGTCGCATTATTTACCTAATGTGCCTTTTAGATTACAAACTGATGCCAGCGTTGTTGGTATCAGTGGCATCCTCTACCAAATTGATAGAAATGGAGAACACCGAATAATTTCACTAGTTAGTCGTCTCTTAACTGGTTGCGAGATAAATTACAATACGACTGAAAAAGAACGTCTAGCTGTAATTTATTCCTTAATTAAATTTAGAATGTACTTGGTAGGAGTCAAGTTTTACATAATTACGGACCATGAAGCTCTCGCTTTTTTGGTCTCAACTCCATACCGAAACGCTCGATTAACAAGGTGGTTATTATTCCTCCAAGAATAATCATACGAGATTCAGCACTGTAAGGGTACTGATAATCTGGTGGCAGATTTTTTTAGCCGTAATTGTAAAGGACAATCAACTAGTAATAGGGAACACGAATATCTTGTAAGGTAGATGGTGGGAATTACAATGGGGGGATGTCAGATAGACCGAGCGGATGATTTTAGAGTGATAAATAAGTTAGCTACACATGTGGTGGAATTGCAAGAGGCGGATAAAGAAATTCGTAAATTGCAAGAACAATCGCCTAAACAATTAGTCTTCTCGAAATACGATATGGTCCTTTATTGTCAAAAACCAGGAGATGATAAATGGAAAATCGTTATCCCTAGTTGCTTGATTGACACCATATTACACACTACTCATAATCAAATGGGTCATGCGGGAATTTATAAGATGTTAGCCTATCTAAAACAACATTGTTTTTGGAAAGGGATGCGAAAAAGTATTAAGTTGTTCACTCGCAGCTGTGATAAATGTCAGTAGGTCAAATCTTTGAATTGTTGCATGGAGGGGGCATACAGTTTTGTGCACTCGAAGGGTCCAAATGATGTCGCTTCCGTAGACTTTTATGGTCCTTTGCCATCATCCGTAGGGGGCGTGAAATATATATTCGTAGTGCAAGATTTATTTTCTAAATTGATTACTTTATTCCCTATTAAGCGAGCCACCACTCAGATTTGTTTAAAAAAATGAAAGAAGTTTATTTCAAGGATATTGGTGTTCCCCCCCCCCCCCCCCCACCCCCCCCCCCCCCCACCCCCCCCCCCCCCCACCCCCCCCCCCCCCCACCCCCCCCCCCCCCCACCCCCCCCCCCCCCCACCCCCCCCCCCCCCCACCCCCCCCCCCCCCCACCCCCCCCCCCCCCCACCCCCCCCCCCCCCCACCCCCCCCCCCCCCCACCCCCCCCCCCCCCCACCCCCCCCCCCCCCCACCCCCCCCCCCCCCCACCCCCCCCCCCCCCCACCCCCCCCCCCCCCCACCCCCCCCCCCCCCCACCCCCCCCCCCCCCCACCCCCCCCCCCCCCCACCCCCCCCCCCCCCCACCCCCCCCCCCCCCCACCCCCCCCCCCCCCCACCCCCCCCCCCCCCCACCCCCCCCCCCCCCCACCCCCCCCCCCCCCCACCCCCCCCCCCCCCCACCCCCCCCCCCCCCCACCCCCCCCCCCCCCCACCCCCCCCCCCCCCCACCCCCCCCCCCCCCCACCCCCCCCCCCCCCCACCCCAAAATAGCGACTTTAATACAAAATATTAAATTAAATACGAAGTCGAAACTACATGAATCGCGTGAAACTCCGAAACGTTGAGCAATCACGTATTTTCGCAAATATTTTTCAATTTAGGAATTGCCGGAAATTGAACTCCCGGATCGTAAAACTCGACGAGCGCTCGAACCTGTGAAAATAGTTGGCCCTTCGCCGATATTGAAGAAAAAAAATTAATATTCTACAGCGATAACACTGTTAAGAATAACAATCTGCATCTTTTTTTAAGTTCGGATTTTTTTCCAACCAATTTTTTTAATAATAATGAAGAAAAATTTAAAAAATAATCTTTACGAATTTAATTATATTTTAAAATATAAATTGCATTATTTTCGTCATTTATACATGAAACTTTTTAAAATTTAATACTCATTCGCAATATACCATAGTGAAGCCTATAAAATAATAAAAATATATAAACACGTCTAGTGTTTAATAATAATTACTTGCAAACTTAAGAACGCCAGAAAACACCTTTGCCCAACTTCATGTACTGGCCAGTTTAAGTTCAGTGCAGAATTGAGAAAACTTCAAGCGAGAAATTTGTTCCCAACATTTCAAAGAAGTTTTTCGTGAAGATTTCAGATCTAAAGATAATAAATTGTAAAAGATATTGGATTGTTAAAAAAAAGCGCGAAGCGCGCGGCGCGCGCACCGTGTCCCGCAGCTATCCGATGCGCTCGAGAGCCCCATGCAATAATAAATAACACAATCGCTTAATTCTTTAGTTTTTATCAACATCAGTTGCAGTTCAAAACAATTGAATATATTCCACTTTTAAAAATTATTATATTTTTTAATACTTTTCAAACGATACTAATAAACATTTTTGCATTATCATTAGTAAATACGAAAATAGTTTAGTAGAGTTTAAAATAAAATTTACTTCTATTTTGCTTCCTTTTTGTGTCCTCGACATTATTCCTCGTTAAAAAACAAGAACATTTTTTGTTTCGACAAAGGGAATATTTTCGATAACGCAGAATATATTGCAGGTTGTTTAATATCGTTTAGAATATATTTTATGTAACTATGTATTTTATGCTTTCTTCTCAAACTTTATGATTTATAAGTTGTAAAGCTGCAAAACGCTAAGCGATTGTGACATTTGTGACATTTACAGCATGCGGCTCTCCCGGAGATCGGTCAGTTGCGGTGCATGGACCCGCGCTTTTTCTTAACAATCGAATACCTTTTGCAATTTATTATCTTTAGATCTGAAATCTTCACGAAAAACTTCTTTGAAATGTTGGGAACAAATTTCTCGCTTGAAGTTTTCTCAATTCTGCACTGAACTTAAACTGGCCAGCACATGAAGTTGGGCAAAGGTGTTTTCTGGCGTTCTTTAGTTTGAAATTAATTATTATTAAACACTAGACGTGTATATATTTTTTTATTATTTTATAGGCTTCACTATGGTATATTGCGAATGAGTATTAAATTTTAAAAAGTTTCATATATAAATGACGAAAATAATGCAATTTATGTTTTATAATATAATTAAATTCGTAAAGATTATTTTTTCAATTTTTCTTCATTATTATCAAACATATTGACTGGATAAAAAAAGTATTTAGAACAAAGATGCAGATTGTTATGGTTAACAATGATATCGTTCTAAAATATTAATTTTTTTTCTTCAATATCGGCGTGGGTCCGACTACGTTTACAGGTTCGAGCGCTCGTCGAGTTTTACGATCCGGGAGTTCAATTAATGCGAGCATGCAAGCCTCGTGCAAGTTTGCGACTGACTGCTCGCGAAATCCTTTCCAATTTTGAACAATATCCGTATTACGCAACTAGCAAACGAGAAACGAAATACAAAGCGCGATATTTGAAAATTGGCATAAATATGTTATTGATGATATGGATCGGTACAGTAGAGCTTTGAGTAGAAAGCATTCGAAATAAGAGATGGCGTAATCGGTACCATTTCTATTCTTGTCAGCGCGTTGACGAACATTACCCGCCTTACGATACTACGTTCCGCATTATATAACAATTATTTGCAGAAATTTTCTAGCGCAATATATATCTTCTATCTTCTATTATATTAATTGACTTCCTTCTGAAATTTCAGGTCATGTATTTCACGTCATTTTCTACGAATTCATCCCTTCCATAGGATTCCTGTTTTTCAGAACTGTATTGTAATAAATTCCCTTCCCACCCAATGGCAGGCTCAGTCATAGTGGCTGAAGTTTCATTATTCGTTGAAGTAGGTGTATCTTGAGTAGAATGTTGGTGGGGTAGACTGTAAGATAATTAGTGATATTATAATATTAATCTATTTTTTTCTACGAATCTCTCCCTTCCATATGAAATCCTATAGTCAAACGTCCCTTTCCTTCCGCCGATTTTGGCACGGAGCAGTTACCTCGGAAAAGGCTGGTAGGAGTATATCCTACCGTGAACCAGCTACCTGGGAAAAGGAAAATGAAACCATGCTGTTTTCTTTTTTCTAAAGGCTTCCCTTTCCCTTTCATTATTCTTGCTTTTCCTTCTATATCGTTCACGGTTCCTATATAAAAAGTTTTCACATTTGATTTCATTCAGTCTCCAACTAGCATTCTGGCTAGCTAGGCAGTCATCCATATAGATCGGGTAAGAAGTACGAAGTTACGCTGGGAGTACAAAGTACGGTATGTATTATATTCCGTGTCCGTGGTCATCGAACATGTAGTCCAGGTATCGCGCCACGTAGTTTTTAATTTTCAATATTGAAACCATTTTTACCTACTTGTGACTTTAAAATCCACGTAAAAGTAGTTTGAAAATATAGTATTTTTACTTTTTTGTCATTTGTTACTTGGTCTACTATATAATAGGCTGTATATTAAAGCATGTTTACTGGCTTAAAAAAAGATAAAAATAATATATATAAGCAATGAATGTCATATCGGCAAATCTCCCAAACTGCCGGCATTTTGATTAAAAACACAATTAATTTTAAAAAATATTAGTGGCACAATTTAAAGTAATGTAATTTAAAAAAATTTTCGGTTGACGCGGAGTTGGGCCGCCTACGGCATCATTGGTCCGACCTCGATAACCGTAATTGGCCTAACCAACGAAATGATAACCACAAATTTCATTTAAGATACTTTATTTTCTATGGTTGGCACTACATTGGTTGCCACGGTTGGACCAACTTTGGGAAATTTTATAAAATGAAACTGACGGTCGGGTAAGTCTGGGGACAGAACTGGGCCAACAGTCGGTGGTACTCGCATAAAAATAAATTACCATAAAAGGCCCAACGGTAGGGCCAGTTGAGGGGAAAAGTGGGGTTAATAATTCTGAATTGTATAATTTAAATCTATTTGTATATATTAACCAACCAACAAGTCGAATATGGACCAAAGTGGGACCAATAATCGGCTTTACTGTGTTGCGAACGACTTTTATGAGTTTGCCCGATCGTCGGGGTATATACGCTCCAAAGTTGTGCTGACTGCGGCTGCAAGTTGGTGATACTCTGGGAGCCGACTATGGGAAAAGGTAGCTCGGCCAATCTTCAACCAACTGTTTGACTACGGGTACCAACGTTAATTCGCACATGGGGTAATAGCTCCTTGTAATCCTTGTTCATCCTTAATGGGAGGCACAATTCTCAAAATCAGCTCTATGAATTACATCTTTAAAAAATTTGAAACATTTGATATTTTGAATTATCACATTTTACTTCCATGTTTATAATCGGATAACTCAAAGAACCAAAATGACATTTTATGATCAAAGTAAATGTAAGTGTCAAGTTCTTTCTTATGTATTTTTTTTGACACTCCTCGCGGGAATGTGAAAGCATTCAATTTTTTGCATAAAAACCAATGTTGCACCTATGCATCGAAATATACTATTGTCGAACTCAGTGAGCAAGATGCAATTTTGCGCACTCCATTTTTTAATAGTATATTACTCAACGAGGGAGGTAAAATAAAGAATGTCTCAGACTGTGTGTAATTTTTACCCCGCTTGCGGGAGAAAAGTTGCTGCTTTCGTCCCACTGTGATGAAAAAACATTTTTCGCACTCGTTAGAAAACATATCGTTAGATACTGATGAGCAAAATGCTTCTTCTGCGACTTTCTCACATTTGCAAAAAGATCATATTGCTGACCAGTATCGATATAACTATTATTTTTTGTGAATTTTTTTATAATGTTAGCGTAAAAATACTATGTGAATGCGCTTGCCACCCTCGGCTTCGACCCGGGCACAATGTCTGACAGGACAATAGTAATTACGAAAGTACTTCTATAAATATGAATGTGATCAAAGGCTGAGCAAGCCATATTTGATTGTTGAAAAACCGAGTATGGAAAGAAAAATGTGGTTTATGCATCTCAACAACGTTATAGATGATATTATACAGAACAGAATATCATACACAGCGTTGACTCCATCCGAGAATACGATGCTACAAAACGGAAGAATTAATAGCTGTGTAACGAACTCTAACGAATATGAAAGTCGAATATCTATACTTATTTTAGACCATACAACAATGGCCCACTTCGAAGTGATGATAACGTGGTTACGAAGTTGGCCCAACGTGGGAAAGGGCGGTGGTTTTTAGTGGGTCGGCACATCATCGCCAATCCCACACTACCTATCAGTGCGGATCCTGATCGGTGTTTTTTTTAAATTTTCCCCTACCCTCGAAAAAAAAATGGTTTTTACTTCAATCATTTACTAATTTTTTAATTTCTAATAAATTCATTTCAGAGTAGAAGATTTATTGATTTTTAAATTAAGTTTTGATTTTGTAATTTGCATATTACTTTTCGACTAATGTTCTAAATTTTCAAAAAAATTCATTGATTTTGGATTAATCAATTTTATTTTTCAAATATTTGTCAAAATTATTATATCGACGGCTCCTATCCATATAATGCAATCGCAGAAAGTTATTCTATAAAAGGCTATTTCAGGATGAATTCAATATACCACTAGAATAACATGTACATGTAGCTGAAGAATTGACAATAAAAAATTAGTCAAAGTACTACACTGCAAAAACAAGTGTCTCATTTTGAGATATTTTGTCCCCATTTTTTAGACATTTAAGGTGTTTTGTATCCTCACTTTTTAAACACGTTATGTGTCTCAACGTAAGACACAAATGTCTTGCACTCAGACACAAATGTCTTGCGCTGAAACACAAATGTCTTGCGCTGAGACACAAATGTCTTGCGCTGAGACACAAATGTCTTGCGCTGAGACACAAACGTCTTGCGCTGAGACACAAACGTCTTGCGCTGAGACACAAACGTCTTGCGCTGACACACAAACGTCGAGACACAACAAAAATCATCCATTTTATAGTGAAACACGATTGATGTTTTAACAGACATGAAACACGTAAGTGTCTTATTCTAAAACACGAACTTGGACCAGTTTTTACAGTGTAAACTCGATATTTCAGCTCTACATTTCAGCTCAACCTGGGTTGCTATTGAGATAACATTATATTGAATTTTAACCGAGGTGGCATTATATTGAACTGAATTATAGAGAAGTCACATATAATATTTTACAACCAATCGGAAATATTTGATATTCATCACTTTGCCCCGTTTCCCCCGCGCGAAGTACTTCGCACGCTCAAATCAGTGCGCGAAAAATTTCTCTCACGGAGTCAAAAAAAATAGTATACGATACACGTGCACCGCAGGTGACTTTCGCACTCCTTACACTCGTGCGCAAATCACCTACTTCGCGCACTTGTATCGTAATATACTATTCACGAAAAAAATTATGGCTGTATTATTTTGAACAAACTCTCGCATGGATTTTCAAATTCGTCGTATTTTTGCCGAAAAAAAATTCGTTAAACCCCATAAATAATAATGTCATACATATTAAAGTCCTAGGTGCAAAAATTTTACCGGTCCCTCCCCTTAAAATTAACTGCAAAAATTACCTCTTTTGCCTGTTGTTGCCCCATATTAATTTTGTTGTTAATTTAACCAGTAATAACCGATAACTACGAAATACAATATTCACTGAATTCATAAATGCGAATTGTAAACGGCTATTGTAATTTAATGCGAAAACATGTCAACAAATATTGCAAACATTACAAATATTATCACTCAATTATTAATTAACACCCAGAGATCCACATGCACGTGCACGCACGGGAACGCGCACGCTCGCGCACACGCACACGCACGCACGAATACGCCCGCACACAATTTAACCGTGTCTTTGTGTGCCTTAGAAACGGGAAGTACTATATGCGTACAAATTTCTATGTAGATGAAAAGGAAGTTTTAATTTTCGAAAAATGATATATATGGAACTAATGCACGTCTTGTAATGAATGAAAAACGAATTTTCACAGAATTTTTTGCAATTTATGAAAAAAATCCCTATATTGTACAATTGTATAAAGATCACGTATTCTCATGAAATATTTTTATATTAGGCTCAAATACGTCCAAATATTATGATATAATGAAATTACGAAAAAAAATGTAAAAAGGAAAACATGTAAAATAGCAAAAAATAAAAAAATTTAAATTTTTCGGTCGAAACAAAATTTTTTTAGATTCTTTGGGTCATTCTGTATAAGAAATGTCTCTTGTGAATTTTTCATAAAAATTTCCAAAAAAATGTCATTTTTAATAGTTTGGCAATTTTTATCTCCGAAAACACGCATTTCAGGAAAAATTCAAAAGAGACAATTCTTGCAGTGAATGACCCAAAGAATCTAAAAAATTTTGTTTAAACTGAAAAATTTAAATTTTTTAATTTTTTGTAAAAAATGACACTATTTAGCGATTTTTCACGAGCTCCATTAATTTAAAAAAAAATTTTTCAACGACATTTTATTTAATGCTTTGATCGTTACCATGTGTAATTTCTTGAGTTCCATTTATTCGCAATAGATAAAAAAGTGACCAATAGCAATCCAGTTAAATTATTTCAACTATAAAAATTGGCATTAACAGGCTGCTGAGTCGCCAACATCATGTCATTTATTATACCACAAATACATTTTTACTTCAATGGAATAAAATAATAGCAACAAAATGACTAATAACATGCCATTAATTGGTTATCATTGGCTGAATCACCGCCATCGTCATATGAATTGGCTGACAAATCGCCACCAAAACTATATTTTTTTAAAAATATCATTTCAATAGAAATCTTCAATATATAATTGGTATTAGTATCGCCACCATGCAATTCATTTCAACTAAAAATTCAATACTTTCTCCAAACCTGTGATGTATGCTCCTGGTGATATTATCACATAAAAAAAGAATGTGGCATGTCGATACCTATGCAGTGATATGGGAAATCGACAAATTTATTTTTGAAAAATATGCGATATTTTGAATTATCATATTTTACTTCCATGTTTATAATTGGATAGCTCGCCTTCGGCTCGGGCCACAACACGCACATTCGTAGAAAACAATTTTACACCCTTGTACATTTTTTTTTTGTAAAAAAAGAATTTTACTGTAACAAAAACAATGTTCATTTTGAGGTGCTCGGACAGATGCATGTGTTCATTTCACGTAAACAAGGAGCACATATTAAACTTCGAAAATCAACACTCTAACAACGAATATAGTGTAACGTCTATATTCGTTGACTATAAGAAACGCCAAACGCTATACAGGGTGTCCCATTTTAATCCCTCACCCGAAATATTTTGAAAAGTAAATACTTTAGAGAAAAATGTTTCAAACAAAACTTGTTCAGGACAAAGGGGGCAATCACTGTACATTATTGGTTATATAACCTTGAACATGACCTTGAAGGTTATTTCAAGGTCAAGTGTATATTTTTAAATAGGAACCACTATTTTTGACACCGGATTCGGAAAGAGCGGGAAATTTTACGTCCGAATATGGTATGACCGATTTTTTGCCAAGGTTATTTCAAGGTCAAACTAACATGTTCACACACACACACACACACACACACACACACACACACACACACACACACACACACACACACACACACACACACACACACACACACACACACACACACACACACACACACACACACACACACACACACACACACACACACACACACACCCACACACACACACACACACACACACACACACACACGCACGCACACATTTGAAATAATTCTACGAGACAGTGAGATTTGCGACGAAAGTCAGGTTTTCTAGTTAACAAAGGGAGATCGCTTTGACCTAGGAATGACCTTCAAAATGGTCCGCAGGTGAAAATAGTAAAAGTTCGTCGGTAACATGTCCTACCCAAGTACTAATTGTTTGCCCATGAATCTAAAGTTAAATGAAAAGCTTCCGGACGATTCAACATTTGACCTTTTGAAGGTCACATCAGCAAATTATAAAACACCATTTTGGACGCAAAATTTCCCGCTCTTTCCGAATCCGGTGTCAAAAATAGTGTTTCCCGTTTAAAAATATGCACTTGACATTGAAATAACCTTCAAGGTCAAATACAATGGTACCATTAAATAGGCTGGGAAAAATGCTTAAACTTTTGTCTGAAACATTTCCCCCCAACATGTAGTCACGCTGAGATATCTCGCAGTTCCTGAACATGTTAGTTTGACCTTGAAATAACCTTGGCGAAAAATCGGTCATACCATATTCGGACGTAAAATTTCCCGCTCTTTCCGAATCCAGTGTCAAAAATAGTGGTTCCTATTTAAAAATATACACTTGACCTTGAAATAACCTTCAAGGTCATGTTAAAGGTTATATAACCAATAATGTACAGTGATTGCCCCCTTTGTCATGAACAACTTTTGTTTGAAACATTTTTCTCTAAAGTATTTACTTTTCAAAATATTTCGGGTGAGGGATTAAAATGGGACACCCTGTATATGGAATTGTTCAATAAGACTCTCGATAATCTGGAACACTCCATGGTCACGTGCTTCGTAGATTATTGTCCATAAGAATTTATAATGTAAAAATTCTTGAATTATATTTATCAATTTGAAAATATTCACATCCATTATAATAGAAAAACACCGAACAGGTCACACTCCGAGCGAGCGTTAGCGAGCGAGGACATACAGCTAGTAATCTATAAATTAACTTAGATACTAACTTACAATTTACGTATTAGTAGGGGCACTGGCTCGGCGCATTGTCGATGTCAATCGGTAGCAGGGCCAGCCTCGTTAAGGACCGCTTGAATGTATAGGACGAGGTGCGGATTGTGACCATACCAACACGACCATCGTGTCCTGGATAACACTCGAAAATAGGAGCCATTGTGGATCGATTCTGAACAGCAGTTCCGCAACTATATCACGTCCTATTAGCTTCCACGTAGTTGGCCACTTCGAACGAAGCTAACAGGACGTGATATAGTTGCGGAACTGCTGTTCAGAATCGCTCTAAGCTTCTGATATAGTTGCCATCGCGTAAATTGACTATATGAATAGTCGGCTGAAAGAGGTGCCGGATTGGACACAAGTGGACCACCCATCAAAAAGTGCGCGGATATGAATGTATCGAGGCTCTCTAAGTCATCTATGAGAGGTGCTAAAAGTCTTGAATTTAAGCATGCCTTAATTCGGCAAAAGAACGTGGAAAATTCTTCGTACGTTGGCGTATGCGAACCTAGCACACGCTTCAGATGCCGTTTCATGCACTTCACCTCCCACAGATCTCCGAAGTGAAGGGGAGCTGGATGGATGAATTCCAGGCCACACCATCCGAAACTATGCGGGCGCGAAATTCGTCCGAAATTAGGGCGGCTCGTTTAGCAGCGCACAGTTCTCGATTGGCGCCTTCAATTTTTTTTCGCAATCGCTGTATATCACGCTCCGTAAAGCGCGACGCTAATAGAATCGCTGGAAAGCAGCTAAAAACGCTGGGGTCGATAACCCTCTGACCAATTCAAGATATATGTCTCGCGTTGGCATGCAAATAAATAGAGCGACATATGAGCAAATCTCAGAAACTTTTACATTTTGTGTCTCTGTACATTTTGCCCAAATATGTGAATGTACGTAAATGTATCATTTATTAGAAGTAAGTATGAAAACCAAAAGCCGAAAATAGACTAAAAAGGTGACAAATAAAGTGTCTGATCAATCATTTTACTTTACTAATTCGAGTGCAGCGTTTTTAGCGTTTCTGTAATGTGTCTTAATGTTATACATTTAATTATAGACAAAAAAATGAAGAAAACAGGCCGTGATAGAACTATGTGCCCCTTTCTGAAGCACTGAAAAAAGTGCCTACAAAATGTGTCCGACGGTTTAAAACAAAAACAATTTTACTTCATTTTTCGCCGAACGAACATATTTTGAATCATTACAGATGACAATTAGTCTTTCTTGCAAAAAAGAGTAAATCTTGACGACACAAGAATGCGCTTCCAAGAGAAGTTAGTAAAATATTAGTTTTAATTTTGTATGAAACAGCGTAACTATTTTCAATGACATATCCCCAATTGAATAAGAACATTGTGTATAACATATGTGCTTGTTTCAAAAATGCAAAGTAAAGGTAACTTCAATTATGAGCTATCCGCTAACTTCGGATAATGGTTTTAAAAGCCCCTAGAGACTGTCCAATGTCGATCATATCATGCCCTGTGATACTAATAAATATCATACTAATAATTTCAAATAATGTTATATCAAATTTCAACGAACTCGTTTAAGAATTGGTGGAAAATAAAGGGAGAAATATTAATAAAACGTCTGTTTTCTTATATTTTCTTTTGATTTTAAACCGACTTGACAGAAATTTAGCACGCAATAATATTTTTAATATTAGAAAAAATTACTAGAACTAAAGTGGATTAAAGATTCTATAGCTTCTAGGACTAAACCAGTATATCCCAGAGATGTCTAAGAAATATTACACATTGGATCTTCTACTGTCAACAGTGGTTCCTGATCTGTATGAATGAGACATCGTCTTAAGCAACCGCGATTGTCACCACTTGTGCCATATTTCTGAATTTAATTATGATGTTTGTATAGTGTTAAATCACTCTGAGTTGCATTACCATTTCTCAAATATTAATTACTCTGTGATAAATTCGCAATTTTTCTCGTCGGATTGGAACGATATTATGGCATGCTGTGATATAAATTTGGCTGTGCAAAAACTGTACGACAGGGTTCTTTTAGTAATTGATAAATATGTGCCAACGAAATTATCATCGAATAGAAATAGTCCTCGCTGGTATACACAGGAACTTTTGCAACTCATTCAATTAAAGAAAGTGGCACAGAGGCTCTGGAAAGAGTCGCACGATCAGAAAGACTATGTGCATTTTAAATATTTATGAGCCAAATGTATTCGTATTTCTAGACTTTCATTTAAATATTATATTAATAAAGTTGAATATTATTCTAAAAGAAATATTAAAGCCTTTTGGACGTATGTAAATAATTTTAAAAAAAGTAATGAATTTCCAATTCATACGTTTCTCAGTAGTAAAACTGCAGATGATAGTCGTTCAATTGTGAATTTATTTGTTGACCATTTTGCATCAACCTATCGTATAACGTCCTTGTTTATTCCAATTGCGCCATTGTCAGAGGATGTGTTAGCAACTATTGAGATAAAAAATGCAGACTTAGTACATGCAGCATCTAAATGAGAAAATAGTTTTAGTCGCGGTCCTGACGGGTACGGTACGTTTTGCCCGAGCTGTTTCGAGATTTCTATATGTTGATTTCGAACATAATACATGTACCACAGAAACTACGATTTATGTGAATGTGTGCATCGTCCGTGTCATAAAGGCAGGAAACCTGGACACCTGTCTGTTTCTCTTTTTATCGCTTCCTTTCTCTCTCTCTCTCTCTCTCTCTCTCTCTCTCTCTCTCTCTCTCTCTCTCTCTGTAAATCAGCTGTATACCCTCCGCCGGTCGGTACCATCGAGTGTGTACCCAACCTACCCTAACTCAGTGACATCCAAGGTTAGGATTTCCCCCAGTGGATGGTTCCTCTGGTGGATTTCGAGAAAATAAATGGAGCAGGCCTCGGGAAATGGCGGAAACGGCATCCGGTCAGATTAGTATAAAACTTTTTTAATTTAATAATATTTTTAATTTAAAAGAATTCGATTCTTGGTGGCTGCTTTCTGTTTTCAGCACCCAGGAAGCAGACCAAGAGCAACGAAGAATGGGACCAGGACCAAGATACCAGAAAAGTGGAGGATATTATGCCTGGCTGCCGGTTTAACTCCATCCAAACCGAATTCATGGTGGAGTGATCTTCTTCGACTTCCTTGTTGCCAGGTAAACAAAATTGCACCAGTGCAGTTTAAGGTGATTAATAGATTTTGATTCAACGAGACCTTCGACATGCAAAATGGGCTCCAATATGATACGTGTAATGCGCCAGTGGTGCATGCGAGGCAAGCTAACTTTTATCATAGGAATGTAAATATTTAGAAATTTTATGAGGGCCTTTAAATTTGCTTCGTATTGATTTTATGCCCAAGTAGGTATTGAACATCAGTTCTTAATCTCTCAAATTGATGAAAATTGTAATTAGGGCTTAGTTTTCAATTTATAATGCGCAAACAGTGCTTGCAAAGCAAGGAAGCTTTTATCGTTGGAATGTAAATTTTCAGAAATATTATGAAGGCCTTTAAATTTATTTGGTATTATTTTTATGCTCAAGTATGTATTGAGCATCGATTGTAAGGCCCCAAAATTGATGAAAATTGTATTTATAAAATTTCTAAAAAATTTACATGTCGGTGATAAAAGTTAAAATGCCTTGCAGGAACAGCTAGCGTATTGCATGTTCAAAGTTAAGACCTAATAACAATTTTCATCAATTTCAGCGCCTTATAAACAATGCTCAATACATACATCAACATAAAAATAGTAAAATATAAATTTAAAGGCCCTTAGAAAATTTTGCAACATTTACATTTGACGATAAAAGTTAAAATGACTCGCAGGCACCGCTGGCGTATTGTAAATATAAAATTAACGCCTAATAACAATTTTCATCAATTTCAGGGCCTTATAAACAGTACTCAATACATACTTGAAGATAGCTTGACTCCCATGGACCGCAAGCGTATTGCAAATACAATATTGAACCCTAAATACAATTTTGTACCTGGCTCGTCTTCTCATACTATTCAATAGCAAAGTAGCACTCATCATGCGGAATCAATACAAATTCATTACGTGCTGGCATATTGTAAAATGTGCGTTTTTAATTAGCGCTTAACTTCAATACACCAATATTTTTAGGTTGGTTAGGAGGACCTCTCATGGCAAGTCCGCTTTTTAAATGGTATCAACCACCGAATCAAAAATCAAAATAAAAATCAAAATCTATTAATCATCTTAAACCGCACTCGTGCTCTTTTGTTTACCTGGCAACAAGGAAGTCGAAGCACATCACTCCACCATGAATTCGGTTTGGATGGAGTTAAGCCGGCAGCTATGACACGGACGATGCCCACACAAATGCACATAAATCGTAGTTTCTGTAGTACATGTACTATGTTCGAAATCAACATGTAGAAATCTCGAAACAGCTCGGGCAAAACGTACCGTACCCGTTCGGACCATATTCCCCCTTGTTTTATAAAACGTTGCCTGTCGTCCCTTATGAAACCGTTGATAGCACTATCTTATAAATCATTGATGCAAAGAATCTTCCCTACATTATGAAAAGTCTGTTTGTTACATCACTTCTACGTTTAAAAATGGTAACAAACAAAATATCACAAATTATCGGCCAATATCTATCATTAATGTTATTCTGAAGTTATTTGATGACATAGTTACAGGCAAATTAAGTAATTACTTTTATCATAAAATCTCATCTCTTTAACACGGTTTTATTAGAGGTCGATCGGTTACAACGAACCTATTGCTTTTCACGTCCTTTGTAAGTGGGGTTTTGGAGAGTGGATGTCAGGTTGATAGTGTTCACTTAGATTTTTCAAAAGCGTTTGTTTCTGTGAATCACAAACTGCTTGTTTATAAATTATCAAATTTTGGTATTGCTGTTTCGCTACTAAATTGAACTGAGTCATACTTATTTGATAGATCGCAGATAGTTCGCATAAAGGGTGAGTTATCGAAACCTTTTGATGTTACATCTGGGGTCCCTCAGGGATCTCACCTGGGTCCGCTTTTGTTTCTAGTATTTATAAATGATATCACAGAAGCCATCAATTTCTCTAAGGCCCTTCTATATGCGGACGATCTGAAGCTTTATCGCACTATAAAATCTCCAATGTGCTCATTGAACTTGCAGAGAGACCTTATGAACATCCAGCTATGGTGTGTGGCGAATGGTTTATCGTTGAATATTGCTAAAACGAAGGTCATCATCTTTTATAAGGTGAGCTCTATAAACGATCTTGGCGTAATCCTGGATAGATATCTGTCTTTCTCGAACCATATATAGTCAGTCGTTAATAAATCTTTTAAACAACTGGGATTTATATCTAGATCTAGTATTTAAATACTTCAATGATGGTAATGCCATTATTTACATATTTAAATGTTTAGTTCTGCCTCATCTGCAATATGGCAGTTTGGTCGCCATATACAGTTGCAACGCAGCTGGAATCAGTCCAGCGAAAATATATGCGTTATCTTTCCTTTAAATCCGGAAGTCCTATGAGATTTAGAGACCATAATTTTACTAAAATTTCTTTAAAATTTAAAATAGCTACAATTAAATCACTTCATACTTTAAATGATACGTTAAATGATACTTTACTTACTAGAAATGTTTTAACAGATCGAATTTTATCTCCTGAATTAAAAGAACATTTTCATTATCGACCACAATTTTGTTCTCTTCGAAGACACAGAATTTTGGAGGAGGGATTATGCAGAACAAATTACTTTTATTACTCTGCCTCGAACAGATTAGTTCGCTTATGGAACCTTCTTCCAAAATCACTACTAGATTTAACCCAGTCGGACAGTTTTGCTATGCTTGCCAAGAATCACTGCTATAAATATTACTGAATTGTGTTTTTAATACTACATTTTTAAATGTGTTTATATTTTGTTTTATTGCGACAAATATGTTTGTTTTATGTAAGGGCCCTATAGCCCGTTAAACCCCCCTAATAAATAAATAATTATTTGAAATTATATGCATACCGTAACAAAGTCGACATTTCGATAAAATGTTTCAATACTTTGGAAAGTTGAATTTTCCCTATTAGGGCGTGATATTACCGACATTATCCAGAATAAAATTATTTTATATCGGCGGAATGTTTAAAAAAACTGGCACACATTTTAAAAATATTGTTTTTTATTTTTATTATTTAAATTGTGAACCTTGAAGTCATTAAAAAATACGTCAATATACAATCTAAGGTTTTATTTTACGCTATGTACAAATAAATAAGCGACCGCTTAATTGTGTTATTATTATCGCTTGCTCGCTTCTGTTATTGAAATCGTAAGCATAAGCATTAAATGTTGCATTTGATTCGCCTACAAATTCATACAATGTTTTATTCGAGTTTGAATTTAAATAAGTGAAACATCTAATACCGAAATTCTTCTAATACCGAGTTTATTTTATTTAATGACTTGAAAGTATAGGCTTTCTAATATATTTTTAAAATAACTATAAGTTAATTTGCAGTCACGTATTCTTTTTGTTTAATAGCAGATGCAAGGAAACTGCTACTTCAGCAAAAACGCGGAAATATCAGGAAGAAACGATTCGAAGCCTGTTTGCGTAACGAGAAGGAATCGATTAAAAAAGGGGATATAATAGGAAACAACAAATAGAACGATTGCAGGTTGAAACAATAACTCAGTAAGGTTAAACTCTTAAATTAACTTAAATTAATTTAAATTAACTTAAACTTAAACTCTTAAAATTACGTTACAAGAATAAAACATTTACATTCTCCAATTTTGTTTTAATCAATATTGATCACAATGTACGCACTTCACTTCACATTTGTAAGAGACAGTAAGAAATTTTCATGTAAAATATCACAATTTAAAATGTCGATACCGTAGAGCATTTTAGAATGAAAAATTTGTAATAAGATCTAATCTTCTTTCAAAAACTTGTAACATTTTCAGAGATTACGAAAACTGCAACGAAAGTATAGCTCGTAAAAAGTCAACTCAACATAAAATTGATAAACCGGTACCATTTTCAACGACCAAACGCGAACGCGTACATCAATTTCATCTGATCTGCTAATAAACTTGAACAAAGAGCAATTGGGTCGAAAATCCTGGCAATTAGAGAAAGAATAGTGCATTTGATGAGCTCTGACTTGAGGGCTCGTAGAAGCGAAATTGATACGAATCGGTAGGCGGATACCAAGAGAGTCCCAGTATTTTGTGACCCCCAAAAAACCGAACTCTAAAATTCCTAAAAACTGCCATCACCATTCACAATGGCCCGCGACAGAACAAACCAAATTCCTAGGGTCACAAAACTTTGCGATGCGTGAGATGTTAACTTAGGGCACCAGGTATGCCGAAACATACTGAATTTAAAAACGCGCCGCAAGGTGCTGGTGTGTGCGCTAGCCTTAGTCCCGAGACGAACTCGTATTCATAGACGAGCGGTATTCGCAGGCTCGGTCAAAACTCGAGATCGAAACTCCAACATAAAAAATGGTCACGACCAACGAGGACGGGATATCCGATTAGACGCTATGTTACGAATTGAAGGTCACGAAAAACAGCTACATTAACATTGAACGGAAACTGTTACAATACCTTTGAAATAAACTCAAAGGCGATAACCAAAATAATAATTAATGGTTTAAGAAAATTATAAAGTCTCTCCTTGATCAAATTCAAGGACGATACCCGAATACTGTGCGTTACAAGAAATTATTTGTTGTTACCTATCACTGGTGTAAGCCGACGCGTGCGAAATCGGTCTTTTTTGCAGAAACAAAAGGAGGCGATACCCGCACGTCATCCAAAATAACTTTAGCCGCGATTTGTCACTCGGCTGGGACAAATGACCGATTACGCAAACGAAACCCGAAAGGATATTCACTCCCGTGAGCAGTAAAATTGAAGTATTTGAAAAACCGAACGCGATTGATTTTCACGGAAATTCAATAAGGAACGCAAGGGATGAATATTTTCACGAATCCCAGATGGCCATGAAAATAAAATTGAAAAATTCCATAATAGTGAACGGGCGAAGCCTTTAGAGATTCGTCGTATCTTGAGCTCTACCTTTGGTGCCTACCTGCCAAACTCCAGGAATCTGTTACTGCCGCTACCGGAACGGGAATGATGCTCTCACGTCCGTGATCCGTGATCGCGCGGTTTTGCCCTCCCCACGGTCCCCGATCCGCGGTCACTGATAGGCTGCCACGGTGACCCGCGCTTCCAGCGGCCAGGCGGACGTTGGCCCCTCCATTTCTCCTTTTCTCGAACGCCTTCTGGAATCTTCACCAAGCTTCCAGAAGCGGACACTATGTAAACATTTATTTTCACCATTAGTCTACCAAGACGACCTTGTTTACAATAATATTACCGTAGCAAAATACATTGTTCACTCGAATGAAAACAATTGCAAAACCATTTATGAATATAATTGAACTGTATGACATTCAAAATAAATATTTAATTAAATGAAATAAAAGAATATAATGTTTACGATAACAATATTTTTTCAATCTTTTAACTATACCTTTCCTTTACCTAATATTTTTCCAAAAGCATTATGAAACCCAGATTTAGAATTTTGCAATAACATAGTTAATTTACGGTAACTTTATTAGAAGGTTTTTCTTTTAATACGAGAACGTGATTTACCCACCGGTGTATATAGAAAGAAATAATAATTTAATCATGCTAATCATTGGTAAGCTTGAAAAGTCGAACATCAACGATGGCACACTACGCGCTTTGGCGCGGGACATATGCAATAGGGGTGCTCGGTGGCCCCGCAGTTTCAGCATCCCCTGAAGCTCGGTCAGACCTCCAGCGGATGGCGATGCCCCGGCACGTAGTAGAAGCAGATATAGTCAGCATCTTCCGTCGTATTCCTTCCACAAGGCCTAGAAGAACATCTTGCTGGTGTGATATTTCCTGTTATGGGTAGGCGAAAACTCGCGGGTGAAAATATATCTGGCTCCCGCCTCAGGTCTGCGACTCGCGGGACTTTGCCGAAACATGTAGGGGGACCATTCCCAGCATTTGCGGCGCCGCATCTCCTCCTACCCTCTGAAGTAGGCCCAATGCAAAGCGTCTAAGAAATCGGGCTCCTCTTCTTGGATCTGAACAAGCTGCTCTTTAAAGGGTTCCAATGGAGCCCGAATATAGACCTCTGGATCAGCCCACCGGTCGTCTTCGGCTGGCGCGGTGTTGGGTCCGTCCTTTTCTTCGAAAGAGCTATTGTCGAACACCACTACCACGACGGGTTTGTCGTCCGGGATATTCTTGGAAGATCGCTCGGGGCTCACCTTCATAACACAGTCTCGAAACTCAAAATCTCCAAAACGCAAAGTAATGATATCAAAAGTTTAGCGCTATCATAGCAGTCCGTCCTGTAAAGAATATCAACCGTCGGAATCTCTACTGTGAGTATCTCGAAAGTGTTGCTCACACTGAGTGTCAATTTCAGAAATAAGTCAGGGGCTGGCGACTACTTCTGTTTTCCAGAGCGACAAGCAAACACGACAGGTGCAGATCATCATCTGAATGTGTGTGGTGGGAATACACCGCAGATGTACATGCACTATCGCGGTGTAAGGTCGTTTCACCCGAAAGAACCCACCCGTGTCGATTGCCACCGGCTCGTCTGGTGGACAGCGAATAATACGTCCACGTAATATGTAGGCATATAAGTTCGCTCGTATAATTAGAAGTATAGGCGTATCATCCATCGGATAGCGATAAGATAGTTCCATATTAGGTATATGTGGCCAATGCGAAATTGGATGACGAAAATTCGGTATATAATTAGTTACCGTAACAAGTATTAACGCATCAGTTGACACTGATATCGACATATCAGAAGTTGAACTAATAGAAATAGAAATGACATATACTCTATCCGATGTATTAATATGCAGTTATCCTTTATGCGATTTAGGATGGGCTGTAATATACTATAGTTGGACTGCTCCGGAAATCCTTTCACATTTTCACCAATTTCCGTATTACACAACTAACGAGCGAAAAACGAAATTGTTGCGCTATTATAAGTGTCAAGCCGTCCTTAACGCCCCATCTATGGAAGAGCGGCCGCATTACGGCGCTCAATTCGCGATGCACACACCGAACCCTAGCGAAGCGGTACTTTTTCAAATCTAGCGGACTCTTCCCGAAATTAAGTTCAAGTGCAAGTTACACCAATTTCGAACCTTCGGGAAGCGTTCGACTGGACTTCCGTTTCAACATTGTTCGCTGATACGCACACCGATAACACGTATCAACCCGCGCTGACGCTCATAAAGCTCTTCGCCTCGAATTCACTCGTTTGTTCGTAATTTTCCATTCCGTTCGGTCTTGGGTCAATGCGCGCCATTGACAATGTGTGTGATAGCTCAAAGAGTTGTAAGAGCTATAAGTTTTCAGAGAAAGTGATTAATTATAATCGGCATCTCGCGGTGTAATACCTTCGATGCCAGCACTGGAAAGAAAGCGCAAATTTGCAGTGTACGAACATTGAAAAAATTTTGATTAAATTATATGCAAGTGTTGAAAATTGGATTAAGTGTGTACTCATTTCATCGACTATGCGTACGTCCTGAACCACTTCTAATTCTGGTCGACCATCCAAGAGATTTCGGATATTGCAACGAAGAAACGTTGGCGATCCTGCCAGGATTGTGCGTAGAGTGTTTGAGTGAACATTAATAATTTTTTACAGTTTTGGTTGAACAAGTAAATTCCAATACAGATGTAAAAATAGGGAGTGCCGTCATACATGACAATTTCGGTCTAATTGTCGCATTATCTCGCGTGTATTTATTTCACTTATTTCACGGAATTTCATTAGCGTTGTTTACGCTGTTCGGGTCGTTCCGTCATTCGACGGCTGTTTCCGCAGTAAGGTCGGAATCACAGTGTCTACGTGGCGTCGCACGCAGATCGCGCCGGCAGCCGTTCTACGCCGTCGATATCTCCATTTCCAAGCTTCACCAGAGGTTGCCGCGAAACTGCATTTCACAGTTCGGCGTCTCTCGACTTCGTGCGGAAGCTCGCGATCGTCGTGCATCCTGCATGCGTGCTAGTGACACGCACACGCTCTCGCCACTTCACCGATTGATGACGTCAGCAGGGATGTTGACGAGCCTCGGGGCTGCATTCTATCGCGCTTCGTTGCCTCGTACTTATCCGCATACTCTCTCTCGCTCATGCACGCTTCAGTTACGCGTCATTGAGTTTACGCTCGGAATTCTTCCGCGCACCGCTCGAGTGTCCTCATTCTTTCCGTCCCCCTACGCTTGCATTTGGACCAACGTTTGCACGCTTTTCAAATGAATCTTCGCAAGTCGATTCGTCTTAATTTGGCATTTGACATCGTGTAATCTGTTATAATGCCAAAAACCCGAACTCAACCTGAGGAACAGGAGGACTACTACGCATTCACTTAGCTCGTGGCGCACAGAATAAGATTCTGCAATCGTTTAAATGAGCAACTGCATTGCTCGATTCGCCCGATTTTACACTCGAACAAGTACGCGCTAGACTTAACTTTATTGATAAAAAATGGAACGAGCTGTCAAACCGCGATGACAGGATGTCCATGTATGCATAGTTGCCTTCTTGTTCGAACGATGCTTATTTTGTTGAAGATTTCATTGGGAACTGTGAAGACCCCTACCTCAAGACCTATGCAGGTTAATCCATGTATATCAACGTCTTAATTCCGCAGGTGTCAATGCTTCCAGAGAATGTCGCTCCAGCTGCACCCTTCCACGAACTACAGCCACGTCCTACGCAAATACCGAAAATAAAGTTATTGCGATTTTCGTGAAACTATGTTGATTGGATAGAGTTCCGTGAGCATTTCCAAGCATTCATCATAAATAATAAGTCGTGTGATGCATTTCATCATCTGTACTACATGAAATAGAGTCTCGAAGGCGATGCTTCGGAAAATGTTAAAGTTGCGTGGAAAATGCTCACGGATCGCTACGAAAATAAGCAACGGTTATTGACGTTTCGATTAAACGAGCTACTAGCTCTTAAACCCATTTTTCGTGTACGGTCTCCGATGGGGTTACGAAAACTGTTAGACTCGGCTGAGGAATGTCTCGACGCGCTCACCAAACAAGGCCGTGGTGTGCCTGATGATATTAGCGTCCATATCATCTCTCAGTGTCTCGATCGCAACACACGGAAAGCCTGGGAATTTTCGCTCGATGGAGATGTGTACGCGACCTTTGAGGAATTAGAATGGTTTTTGAAATCGAAAATTAGATCGCTCGAAGCCGCGATCTTCGGCGTCGTGGGCAGTGAGAGTCACTCCATTTATAAATGCGCGAAATTTAAAGAAAAAAGTGCGCCCTAACGGTGGGGCTTAGCTAAACGCTGAGTTTTAATTGTTTTTCAAAGTCTCTTTCACCGACTAGTTCACGAGCGTTGGGAAGACGAGACGATAATTACCAAAATGGAAATACCGGTTAAACAATAAAAATAAGAGAATCCGTTTTCGTAAGTCAAAACAACAATATATTCTAATATTTAATTTAACACAGACGAAAATAACTAAACTTTCGGCAAAATGTGCTAAACGGGCCAAAGTCCCTCCGCAATGGAGCAGAATTCAATCCGCATAATATGCGACAGGTGAGATGAGCTTCCATTCCACAACATCGTCGCTAAGACGGACACGAAGTTTGTCGGATTGAATTTCGGCGTGAAATACCGCGTGCAACTCTCGATCGGCGCCGTCAAAGATTGTGCCGAAATCGTGGTACATGGTTGACGGTAAATCTCGACTCGAAAAGAATCGTAGAAATGCCGGTAGAAATGTGGACGTAGAATAATCGCAGGTGAACTCTACATGTACGGCACAAGTCGCCATACACACGAACAGTGCCACCTACGCCATTTGCGACCGATGATTGCAACCGCCAGCCAAGCGCATCTTGATGGGACCAGCGTAGTCGACACCACACCGGGCGAAAACGCGACTAGGGCATACGACACGAGCCAGCGGCAGCGTCATTTTTATTTGGGACGGATTAGACGCGTTATGCCTTGCACAGGTGCTGCAGTGGGACACCACCGGAGCACGAGTTTTCGGTTATGGAATACTCACACTTGTTCTCTGAGTGTGCCAAGGGTAAGTGTGATCCCTCCGTGAAGGTACTTATCATGCGCTTGACGCGCTAACAGAAGAGAAACATGTCCATGAGGCAATATTACTGGACAACGGGACGTGAACTTCATTGTTGCTAGAGCCAAGCGTCTGTCTACGTGTAACAGGCTTAATCTGCGTAACTTGCTAGATCGAGACAGTTTTAGATCGACCTTGAGTCGCTTAGTGCCATATGATAACGGCTCGTTTGCAGATTAGAGTCGGATTTCATCCGCGAACGCCGGTGCTTGCGAAAGCAAGAAACTGCACGTTTTTACACTGGGCAGAGAGCTTGCGGTTACTCTGGTATCATCTGAGGATGTAGAATTAGCCCTCCAACTTCTAGACCAATGAAGTACGCGAAGTGGGACTCGGATCATTTGAGACCAAATGGAAAAGCCAGAAGATGACGTCTACCTCTGGTTTCTAAACGTCACTATGATGCACGAGAACTCAAGATCGGTCGTGCCCCAAGAGCCAACCTCCAGAACTGGCCAGTCTGCAGAGGGCAGTCGTAGCCATTCCGGGCCTTGCCGCCACAAACTGTACACAGCAAAGTGTCCGGAGCAACACCGCGAGAAGCCAAATCTACTGGTGTTTAACACACAGGACACGTGACGCCATTCGGTGTTGGGAAGCAGAGTGTGGATTTCCGCTACATGGTTAGCTACGAACACCTTTCATTGGGACGAGTTTCCCCGTAGCCATGCAAGAACGGTGGAAGCGTCCTTCCAAGCTTAAACGGCGTAAGACGCGAATGTGGAATTCGTTCGGAGCTGGGAGATGAGCCTCACAAGAAGCACAGCTCCACATAGTTCGGACGTAGAATTGTCAACTGCTTGATGAGGGCAACTCAAGTTTTGGAGACGATCTCGGCAGTTGTACATTGACCGAGGGCATTAGTAGTTCGTACGTATATGGGTGCAGCGTAAACCTTGGGCGAGGTGCCCAAGAACCCGTGTAGTTCGTTGTCGTACCAAGCCAGCGAGGAATCGACTTCAACGATAATAAAGGTAATAAGATATATTAATAATAATAGATATTTTGGCTTGCACCACTGTTGGAGCTAACCAACCTAGCGGGTCAAAAAATGGAGCAATCTGTGGCAGGTCAATTCGTTTCGTTATCACCGCTATCTCGATGGGGTTGACCGTAAATCGTTACACGTCATTTTTCGAATGGAAGTCCTAGGTCCACAGTTGCTAGGTCATCGAGAACAGCGACATCGTTGCTTACCCACTTTCATAACGTGAAATGACCTTTTGCGAGCAACGCAATTAGTTGATCACGCGTGGCGGCGGCTTCCTCAACGAACTCGGCTCCGATGAGCGCGTCATCGACATTGTGGAGTAAAGCCTGTTTTCGTAATGGAAACCCGTAACCTTCATGCTCCACTACCTGATGCAATACCCGCTGAGCTAAGAATAGAGCACTAGCCATCCTACATGTGACAGTTAACACCAGATATGCTTTCATTTTGTCAGACGGTGAAATGCGCCATAAGATGCGTTGGAAGTTGACATCGCGCTCGTCAACCCTAATCTGGCGCTAGATTTTCGCTATGTCCGTTGCGAGGACGTACTGATAAGTGCGTCACAGTGAGTGCAGCTTCGGGTGCTCAGCTTAAAGTTTTGGACCGACTATCGTTAATAGAAAGCCCGGCAGAGGCAACGCATGATTCATTAAAAACGACTTGCTCGTTGCACTAAAGGGCTTCAACACCGAGTGATGTGGAAGATACACCAATGGCAGTTGATGGACGGGAGCCGCGATTCGCATATAACCTAATTCCTCGTACTCGGAAATTAACCGAGCGTATTCGGCGCGTTTATTTGGGCCCGAGGATAAGCGATGCTCAATCGAGCGGAGGCATTGTGCCGCTCGCGAGAACGTATCTCCGACTTGGAGCAATGTTTCGTCCTTGAATGGAATCCGAACGACGTATCGTCCGTTCGGCTCACGGTAATGCGTATCTATGAAATGACGTTCACATCTTTCTTCGTCGTACCAGAGGGATCGTTAGTTGTGACCTCTTCAATGGTCCAAAACCGAGTAAGAGCGGAATGTAATTCATCTACCGTGTGTTGATGGTGCGCATGTACCCTCACAGGCGGGACGTCGGAGCGTTTAGTATCCGTGGTTCCCATTAGGACCCACCCAAAGATTGTATTTAAAGGGACCGGCTAGTCGGGTTGCATTCGTCGTATCCCATCACGGAGCGCGTAGTATCGTGAGTTTAGCAGATCGTGAGCATCAATCAAGTGCTTGGGTGAATTCACACCTTCAGCGAGACCGAGTAGTGTGCGCAACACACACACTGGTGAGTCCCCACTTAACAAGTATAAATACCGGCGCTACACGCAGGTAAGTCGAGCAGTCTCTGCCGTGCTCTCCCTTGAGAAACACGCCGGTTGACTTGAGCCTTTACTCCTCGGTGTACGCAATTCAACGTTCGTTAGTATTAGTGACGTAGGCGGATTCGTACTTCATAGGGAACTCCCGATTGCTTGGTAAATACACAAAGTCCTACGTCGAGTCATTAGGAGTGAAATTTTCGCTTTTATTTTATGCAATGTAAATTAACATAACACTAATTTAAGTACTATAATGCACGGGCTACTATCGGCGTCGTATATTTTAGTGTATATTTTGTATCCCAGATGAATTAAATAAAAACATAATCTAAACCTTACCTCTCTCGAGTCCATTTTATTTCCAACACAATCCTTGTTCTAGATTAAATTATTGTTAATATGGAAAAAGATCCACGAACGAATAAATGGAAATCAGTTGTGAAAGTCGGGACAAAAGTTTTTGCCGAACTTGATACAGTAAGTCAGGTAGGAATAAACCTAGAAGAATTCTAAATGAATTTCGATTCCCAACCTAATGTAAAAAACACAAAAAACACAAAAGAATAAAACGTACGAAAACTAAAAGATATTACTTTTTCTTCATAAACCCAAATCAAAATTAGATTTCGTTTTCAAATGTATTAAAATGCCGCGTAGTATGCCGAAGGGATTAACCAAAAACGCGAAAATATCCGAAGAAACAAGTATTCGGAGACCTCGAGGATATAGATATCGAGAAATTCAACAGAGTGAGATAGCAAACAAAGGCCACCGAGCTACTAAAATAAATGGGAAAAAAGGGCAAGATTGCGAAAGACGCATCGAAAATCTTGAAAAAGAATGTCTGCAGCACCTGTGCAAGGCATAACGCGTCTAATCCATCCCAAATAATGGGGACGCTGCCGCCGGCTCGTGTGGTATGTCCGAGTCGCGTTTTCACCCTGTGTGGTGTCGACTACGCTGGTTCCATCAAGATGCACTTGGCGGGCGGTTGCGATCATCGGATGCAACCGGCGTACGTGGCACTGTTCGTGTGTATGGCGACTTGTGCCGTACATGTAGAGTTCACCTGCGATTATTCTACATCCACATTTCTAGCGGCATTTCAACGATTCTTTTCGAGTCGAGATTTACCGTCGACCATGTATAACGATTGCGGCACAATCTTTGACGGCGCCGATCGAGAGTTGCACGCGGCATTTCACGCCGAAATTCAATCCGACAAATTTCGTGTACGTCTTAGCGACGATGTTGTCGAATGGAACTTCATCCCACCTGCTGCTCCTCACTTCAGTGGATTGTGGGAGGCCGGGGTGCGCTCCATGAAGCACCATCTTCGTCGTGGTCTCGGGGCTCACACTCCGACGTATGAAGAATTAAGCATGCTTTTGTGCAGAACTGAGGCGTGCATGAATTCACGACCCATCGCGCCGCTCATCACTGACCTCGCCAGCCTGCACGCGCTAACGCCTGGACATTTAATAATCGGCGGCCCTCTTTTGTCCGCGCTCGCACCGCTCACCGTCGATTATTCGGTCAGCCGCATTACACGTTGGCGCTTTTTATAGGAGCTTTTGGAGCTCTTGTGGGCGGTATGGTCTCGAGACTATATTCGAGGCGGAAAAGGCGGCGGAGCCTCAGGCCGAGGTGGAGGCCAAGACGGACAAAATTCTCTTCAAGAAGCGGAGGAATTGGTGGCCCGTCATGAAAAGGAAAGGCAAGAGGCGACACAGGCCTGGCATACGACCTGCATAAGACATAGGTTCTTAACAACTCCGAGACACAGCGCCCGAAGGTATTCTGTCGAGTTTGTTGGATGCCGGGAATAGAGGACAATGCCCGAATGTCGACCAACATACCAAAATCGATTAGCACATTATGCGGATTGAATTCTGCTCCATTGCGGAGGGACTTTGGCCCGTTTGGCCCATTTTGCCGCAAGTTTAGTTATTCTCGTCTGTGTTAAGTTAAATATTAGAATATATTTTTATTTTGACTTACGAAAACGGATTCTTTTATTTACATTGTTTAACCGGTATTTCCATTTTGGTAATTATCGTCTCGTCTTCTCAAAAAAAAAAAAAAAGAAGGCACCCATGTGAGGTTTCTGAAGGAAACCACACCCCACCGTCCACCGCCTTTCAGCACACCAGTGATATTGCATATCTTACATTATTTCTATTTGTACAATTATTGCAAACTTACTTGTTTGGTTTTTTGTGTTTAATTTGCCCAGTTTTGAGTTGGGACATGTGTATATGCTGGCCCTACAGTTTAGAGTGGATTCCAAACCACTTTTACTTCTAAAACACAATATTAAATAAAAAATGTTTGATTGTTATATTACTTAGAGAATTGATTGATTTATTTCTAGTTTCTAGTTTCTTATTTGTATATGTACATTGAGATTTATATATTTACAATTTCCAGTTTTAAAATTACAATTCTGCATTTTATTTCGTAGTTGGGAGAAATGAATGGTTCAACCATTCTCTATCTCCTCTATTATTTCGTGGCATATCTTTTCATCCAATAGCTCCCTCGCGAAACGGGAGAAGGTCTCGCACTTTTCTCTATCCTTGAGGATATTGGAGAGACTGATTTCTGTTTCGTTTATTTCTTGTAGGTATTCTCTTCTAATTTCTATATAGTTTTGGCATTCTGTTAGTATATGTTTCGAGGTTTCAGGTTGTCCACACGAGCATAGCTTTGTGGTTTGATCTATCCGTATATGGAATTTCCAGTGTTTGAAATTACCATGTCCCGTGAGGAACTGGTTTAGCCATTTATTTGGTTGGATCCATTTATATTTCAGTCTCTCCGTCACCTCTGGTAGGTATTCGTACGAAACTCTCCCTTTGTCCGTCGCATCCCAATCCTCTTGCCATTGGTCAATGAGTGCTTCAAGCACTCTACTTCTCGCAGTACGTTGATGCTCCTTTTTGACCGCTTCATCTTCATTGTCTACTGGTGCGTATGTGTAGTTGTTTATGGTGAATTCAATTCCTTTTCTTATTTTGTAGTTGGCGGCTCTTTTATGGATTTCTGCATTGATTGGCCATACTCCGGCAATGACCGGAGCTGCCATTCCTGATATTGTTTTATACGCTCCAGTGACTCTGATGAGAACAAATCTCTGGGCCATCATGAGTTTTTTCTTGTCGTCTGCTAAAAGTCTGTCTTGCCAACCAGATGCCGCATAGGCAGCGATCGGAACGAACAGCCCTCCGTAAATCCAGCTCAGAGCCCCAAACCTGAGGCCCCAATCGCTTTTAGCTACCTGGCCCAGAGAGTTGAATAGTTGTCTTGTTTTTATTGCTATATTGCTCACATGAGTATGCATTTTCAAGTTAGTCTGAAAGGTTAGTCCTAAGTATTTGTACTCTTTCACTATTTTGAGGACCTGATTGCCCAATTTAACCGTGGGACCTCTTACGAGGTGCGGTCCCTTGAGCATCAGTACCTCACATTTCCTGGTTGCTAATTGTAGTTTGATTATTTGTGTCCATTTTTCTATTTCATCTATTGCAGTTTTGGCTTTTCCTTCCAGATCTAACTTGCTTTTACCTTCGATCAATGAGACTTGGTCATCGGCGTAAGCAATAGTTATGATGTTCAACTCCTCTAGTCTTTTCAGGTTCGCGTCAAAGATTAGATTCCAGAGGGTCGGCCCGAGGACCGAGCCCTGCGGGCATCCCTTGTTGATCATTTTACTGACTTGGCTTGAGTTGTTCTGCAACATGACCTTTCGTTTGCTCAGGTAACTTTGTATGATTCTGTATATCTCGTCTGGGCATTCGTGTTTCTTTAGTCTGTTAAGAGCCATAGGCCACCAGACGTTGTCGAAAGCTTTCTGAATATCGAGGAATATTGCCATTACGTATTTTTCTTTGGAGTTTGCAACGGTTTTTCTAAAATCAATAATTGCGTCTTTAGTGGAGCGATTTTTCCGAAACCTGTACTGAGTATCATTCAGCGCAGGCTCGATAATCTCGTTTAACTTGAGGAGGATTACTCCCTCAAGAAGCTTTCCCAGAATTGACAGGAGACATATCGGTTTGTATGATAGTGGATCAGAGGGATCCCTATCTGTTCCTTTCTTTATCGTCACGATTCGAGCGATTTTGTAATCATTGGGGAAGATACCTAGATTCAGACAGGTGTTGAAAATGCTTAGTAGATCCTTTTTAATTATAGGCATAGCTTGTTTGATTATTTCAGGATTCAGGTTATCTGGTCCTGGTGCTTTTCTTAGTTTCATGCGGTTGACCACATGTTCTAGTTCTTTCATTTCTATTGTAATATTTCTGTTTCTGGGTGTTGTTTTGTTATCTTCCCTGATTTGTCTCTGCTCTGTCGTTTCGTTTTCCTCCGTGTCATCCGGGAAAAGTCTGTTTAGGACTTCTCCAGCCGTAGTTTCCCAGTCCAAGGTATGGCGGTCTTCCATCCTTATGTTACTGGCCACTTCTTTGACTTTCATTTTTTCCGTTTGCATTTTATATATTATACGCCATGGGTTTTCATTCCCTTTATGCGTTGCGAAATTCTTCCAACTCTCGACTATCGTCCGGCCCACCAGCCTAGAGTACTTGCGTCTCTGCTCTTGATAGGCGCGCTGAAACTCCTGCCTAAGGTCTTGGTCTCTCTCAGCTATGTACTTACGACGAGCTCTATATGTGAGTTTCTTTTCATTTGTTAGTTTGTCGTTCCACCACGGTGCCCGTTTTTGATATTTTTTCCTTTTGGGTGCAGCAAGGTTCATAGCCTTAGTTACGCTTCTGTTTAATGCACGAATAGTTCCAATTAGTTCGGCTTTTGTATCCATTTTGATCTTTTGTCTGCTCCAATTCATAATCAATGCATTTGAGAATGCTTTCCAGTCAGCCCTTGCTAGTGAGTATCCAGGATGCGGACCTTCATGTTTTTCGTCTTCGGGCCATATCTTCTTCTTAGACTTATCTGTTGGACTTCTTATTTCGTATGTTATTAGAAGGTGGTCGCTAGAGATGCCTCTATCTTTCCCCCTCCAGTTTACTATACCTCTCACCTCCCCGGTAGTGAGAGTTACGTCTACATTCCCAATGCCCGCTTCGTTTCGTACAGTAGGACCACTGTCGATTGTATTGCATACATTCAGGTTCCACTGTCCTATCAACTCCTCCAGCAGTCTGCCTTTCTGGTCGGTTTCTCTTGATCCCCATAATGGAGATTTTGCATTCGCATCTATGCCGATTATTACCTTTTTTCCTTCAAGTTCACACAGAACTTTTTCGAGGTGAACAAGGTGCCCTTCAATGGATTGGCTCCACTGAAAGTACCCACTCCCAAGATAGAAGGTTTCTTGGTTATATTTTATTTCTGCTATGACTAAGTGCGAATTACAGAGGTGATTCAGTCTCATTACATCGACTTCTGGATTGGTGACAGCTATTGCTGCCCATGGATATTCATTATGCGCTTTAACGATCCTGGTATTAGAACCAAGACCGCGTATCTGGAAACTATTCTTGTTTGCATTCGGTTCTTGTAGTAGGACTATGTCCGTTTTGTTGTCTGCACAGAAGTTTTTAACTTCAGGCATAACCCTCGTGCACTTTCTACAGTTGATTTGCAGAATCTTTAGATTACGGCTATTGAATGCCGTAGTCTGTGGCGTTTTTCAGCCTTTCATAGGCTGTAATGTACGACGGGCATGCCTTGTCGTTCACATTGTGGTTGCTTGCTCTTTTGGTCTTGGTGCAATGAATACACTTCTTAATAGGCGGATCACCCTTTTTTGGGCAATCCTGCTTCTTGTGACCTTTTTCTGCGCAGTGAGCGCAGATTTCGTCACTGGTGCAGTGCTTTGAGATGTGACCATACCCCTGGCATTTGAAGCATCGCGTTACCATTAAAAAGTCTTGCACTTTGCAAGATGCCCAGCCGATATACAACCTTGTTTTTGCCAGTACTTGCCAGCGGAGGTCTGGTGTTAATTCTATAACCCAGTTGACCATTCCGGAGTCACGTTTACCAGTCTTAAATTTCATGTGTATGCCATCTGAGTCTATATTGTCATTTTGTTTAATAATGGTTTCCTTAACTTTTGCTGACTCTAGGTCAGCAGGCACGTCATATAGTATTACCTTCGGTAGCTTTTTGTGTGGTTTTTCACACTGGAATTTATAGAGCACTTTTTTATTGCTGGTAAGTCTATCGAGATCTTCTTGCGAAGGTGTCTCAATGACAAGGCCATTTCTTATTTTCCTAATGCTTTTTATCTGTATCTTTTCTCTTGTAGGGTCAATTGTCTGCGTTAGCATCTTTTTGACCTTATCTTGATCCTTTGCCAATTCTTGATCTTTTGCATTGAGTATAATCACTTTCGGCGGAGATCTGATTTGGGTCCTTAACTGTTGCGACTTGGGCGCAACGATTCTTGCGGCGGTTTCTGCATTATTTTGCACAGGCTTTTTCAAGCTTTTTAATTCTTCGTATGCCCCCTTTATTTGTGCATTCCTAACGGTTAAGTTGGTAATCAAAACCATCAAGTTGTCAAGTGCCATTTGTGCTTTTTCCTGAAGCCTTTTATCTTCTGTGTTGTTAATCAGGTATTGCAGGGTTCCCTTATTAGCATATACCGCCATGGGAATCGTTGCTTCCTTGTCCTCAGTTTCTTGGCTTTCTATTTCATTTTCATTTCCATTTTCATTTGCATTGTTTTTAGCATTAGATGTTTCTGGCTTAGGATTTTCCTTAGCTATCCTTTTACTTTTTGCCTTGCCATCTCGACCCTCGCTGTCCGAGCTCGACACGACTTTGTTGCGTTTTCTAGGTCTTACTTCTTCGAAGTCTATTTCCATATCGGATTCCAAGGAGCTTGGTTCTGTATCTGTCTCAGGAGTAAGGTGAGATACAGTTGTTGCCTTTGGTAATTCCAGTTTTTTGCCTTTTTCCTTTTCTTTTTCCTCGAGGTTCACTCTCGTGGCGCTCTCAGATTTGCTTGTCGGTGTTCTGGTTTTGCTTGCAGTTGTCTCCGTGTGTTTCGCTTTGACCATATTCATTGCCTTTTTCATTTCATTTGTCGTTATTTGTTTCAGTGTGCCGGTTTCTTTTGTTGGTTTGTTTTGTTTTTTGGTATTAGAATTCATTTTGGATCCCACGAGTAATGAGGAACTAAAGGACCGGCCGAGCAGAGCCTCTTGCCCGGCCTAGGAAATTGTATACTCAGCGTGCTCCCCTGGGCCCCGCTGAGGGACCGTTTGCGACACATCTTACCTTCTGCCATGCATGCCATCTGCACGGTGCCTGAACACATTATCGTTAGGGTTCTCTGAAGTTAGTCTGACCTTTCACAGTGAGCTTTCCCGGCATGATTGTATCTACCGGGGAACCGTGTCTCCCCGCCGGTATAGCCTCATAGGTCATTAAGGTACTCAAGCCCCCCCACCTCATCAAGGTCTCAGTCTTGGGGGGGTCTCTTCTTCTCAACTCGCGTAAGCTAGTCGGTGAACGAGAGTTCGCCGCGGGTAGAATCTGGTTTAGGACGTCGGGGAAGACGTCCATTTCGGGTCGTCCAGAATCCGTGCGCTCGGACGGAACCCGGTTATCGTCGCACGGCCATTATGTAATTCTGGCCCTTTATTCCGCCGGCGATTTCATTACACTATATTTAATATAACTGCGTTGTCTTGATTGTTATTGTTGTTGTAATTGCGCTTCGTCAAATGGATAAAGGTGGTTATGTAACCTCCGTATTCCTTGAGATGTCTAAAGACGCGAAACAAGGCAAGCACCAACCTATTGCATCGAGAGTTATAAATTGAAAAAACAGTACTGTGGGTTCATGAATTACCGACCTTTATGGGCTATATTTATTTTGAATTCGTATTTTGTATTTCGCGCAAAATAAACTACATTTACATTTCATTTGTTTGTAATCCGCGAGCGTCGCAGCGTTTCGGTTCTTTACGACCCACGCGGTCTCTTGTTCGAAGGAACTTCCGCCAATTTGAAATAAGTCATCAGTACACCGTCGAAATAATAAGATCCAAAACATACATTTTGAAATAAACACTGCCCATTTCTCCGTGTTCGGTATCCGAAGGATTTCGTGACCATCGCATTCACAAAATCTTATACTTTCATTCGGCAAGTGCTGCTCCCGCAATTAAGGATATAATTGTCTATACCGAATTATAATTAGATATAAGTTTTGAGCATGTGTATATAGTCGCGTGGATACATCATCGACCACGTTTTTCGCACCACCTTGTACAAGTTGCATAAAAATCACTAAATGAAATAAGTGCACTTTTAGTGATCATCTCCATCCTTAAGACTCAGGTGCAGCAAACATTCAACCTCTGCGAAGCTGCATATGTCGGTTATTGTTTTCGGCATAGCACGGCGCGAACAATACATTATATGAGTTCATTAATAATAGAAATCAAATATAATATCACAGTAAGAATATATTTTTTATTATTTAAATATTTATGTAATTTTTAACAAACACGCCTTTACCATTTCTTCTTTATGTCAGTCATCGCATTAAATGTTTGAATATTTAAAATTATTCATGCGTCCTCCGAGATACTCCATGTATAGATAATTACTCGCCATTTGTTCAACGTTTTTGAAAGTAGTCATTTCGAACATTAATGTGTATCTCCCACGTAGGAAGCACGTGTTCGTCAATGCGCCGACAAGAACAAAAATGGTACCGGTTACGCCATCTCTATTTCGAATGCGTATTACTTAGATCTATATTGTACCGATTCTTATCATCAATAACATATTTTTGCTAATTTTAAATATCGCGGATTGTATTTCCTTTTTCGCTCGCTCGTTGCGTAATAATTAGTCAGTCGTAAATTTGCTATATTTATGCTAATTTTCCGACATGGCGCGTTGTATTTCTGTTTCTTCGATTCAATATCCGTGAAATCTCTTGGATGGTTGCCCCAAACTAGAGCTGGTTCAGGACTCATGCAGAGTCGATGAAATGAGTGGACACTTAATCCAATTTTCTACACTTACATTACACCGCGAGATGCCGAATATAATTAATCTCGTTCTCTGAAAACTTATCACACACGTCGTCAATGGCACGCATTCACCCAAGACCGAACGGACTGGCAAATAGCAAATAAGCGAGTGAATTCGAGGCGAACATACGACAAATCCGTTGCCTGTGGTAAGAATGAAAAAAAAGAAGCGTTAATTTTGCGAAAATTCTCAACAAAGACTTTTATGAGCCTAAGCGCGGGTTTGTATGTCTTATCGGTGTGGGGATTAGCGAACAATCTTAAACCGGAAGTTCAGTCGGACGCTTCCCGCAGTTTCGAAATTTGTGCTCCTCGCGGTGTTAAAATCAGAACTTAATTTCGGGAAGAGTCCGTTAGATTTGAAAAATTATCGCTTCGCTAGGGTTCGGTGTGCGCATCGCGAATTGAGCGCCGTAATGCGGCCGCTCTTCCGTAGACGGCGCGACCAGTACGGCTTGACACTTATAATAGCGCAAGATACCGCCCGCCTTGCGGTAACGCTACCGCAATAAACCTAACATGGGTAAAAATACATATACAAGGTTTTAGAGTTAACTTAGTGCTGTTAACTGAGTCCAGGGTGACATTCTACGACACGAGCCAAGGTACAGTTGGCCGGAGGCAACCTATCATCGCGCATGAGAACAATTTGGTCGACACTCAATGATGTTGTTGGACTGTACCACAATTTCCACCGTGATGGAAAAATCAGTCGCTAACAGAGCTGGAGCAGAAATTAACGGGCCACCGGCAAGGAAGTGCGCCGGCGTGAGCGTTTCCAAACTTTCAATACCTTCGTGCAGGAGGGCGAGCGGACGTGAATTCGTGCACGCTTCGACGCGGCATAAAAGCTTAGCGAACTCCTCGCACGTTGGGGTGTGAGGATCTAGGGCACGTTTGAGATGGCGCTTTATGGATTTCATACCAGCTTCCCATAAGTCTCCAATATGCGGAGCTGCGGGAGGAATGAATTTCCACCCTACGCCGTCATCCGCGAGGCGTGCACGAAGTTCCTCGGATTGTATCGCGGCGCGATATGCTAGGTTTAGTTAATTGTTGACACCAACAAAGTTCGTTTCACAATCGCTATAGACTGTTCGTGGAAGACCGCTACACGAAATGAAGCCTTGTAATTCCGCGAGAAACGCACTGGACGAGAAGTCGCTGGCTACTTCCAAATGCACGGCGCGTGTGACCATGGAAACAAATAACGCTACGTAAGCGGTATGCGACTTAAAGCCTCGTCCACTCGCTAATCTCATCCGAAACGGGCCTGCGTAGTCGACCCCGCACTCGATAAACGCACGAATTTGACGAGTTTTACAAGCCGGTGGCAATGATCCCATCATCTGAGTAGGGACCCTCGCGAGCTGTCGAGCGCTTGGCACACAGTGAGCGATCTCTGACTTTTTCGAGCTTGCAACACCCATACGTGATTCCGTAACGTACTAAGCGTTACCTATATAGCCCCATGCAAGCATCGTTCATGAGCCTGTTGAACTAAAAGACGTGATACGTGTCCAGGAGGTAAAATTATGGGAAATTTCCCGTCGTACGGCAGGAAGATAATGACAGTCTTACACCCACGCGTAATAAGTCATTAGCATCCAAAAACGATTCTTTTGAAGATGGCGTTCTCCAATTGACGTGTGATTGACGACTGATTCGAGACGGCAGACTTTCATTTAGCAGTCAGATGTAAACAAAAGGATAGTACGCGACACACACGCGGCCATTTTGAAAAGCGTTCAGCTTCCTGACTGAAACACTGTGACATCGGTCTTCAACTCCCTGAGATATAAATGAGTTTACGTTCCATAGACGGATCAGCGGGCAATGCTGGATTCAACGAGGGCTTACTTACTGAATCTGACGATACCCAGCAGGATCCATGCCACCAAAAGCTCGATGACGTCAGCTCTGAAGCTGACATACCTCGAAAGGCTAAGTCTGCCGGGTTGTCATACCCGTATTAGTGGTACTCGAGAGAACCCACCAGAAAATTGTATTTAAAGTGACCGACTCGTCTCTACGACCACCAATGATTCCGTCGCGCTTCGCGTATGCATAAAGGTCCGCGCCGATGATCACATGAATCGGTGTATCGTCGACGGTATTCCCGTCCGCATGTTCGATACTGTTGAGATGAGGCCAGTGCGATACTGGGTTCTTAAATTTCGATACGTACAACGTCAATCGCTCAAGCACGAGCGCATCGGTCGTTATCGGGACTGTTGTACTCTTTGTCGAACTTATCGTGATTGGCAAAACGCGATCAACAGAGCTGAGCGATGCAGCCCGATTCCATTGACGCTCATTGAGGTCGCATACGTTCTTGCGCCTAATTCGTTAGCGGCGGTTCGCGGGATGAACGTGTGCGTCGACCCTTGTCCGAGCAACGCTCTTAATTTGACAACGCATTTCGAGGTGGCAGTGACTAAAATGCAGGCAGTAGCTAATGTGATGTGAGCGGATACGTGACCGGTATTTAAATGCGACTAACTCAGGTTGGCATCAACCTCTGTTGACGAAAAGCTCGGAGCATTAGCTTCTTTGGATTTTGTTTGACCTGAGCTGGGATGTAAAAGCGAATGATGACGCTGCTTACATTTTAAACATGAGCGCTCGTTTTTACACTCATCCGACCTACGTGACTTTGAAAGAAAATTAAAACACAACGCGTGTTGTTTAGCTAAGCTCCACCTCTAGGACGCACTTTTTTCTTTAAATTTCGCGCATTTATAAATAGAGTGACTCTCACTGCCCACCACACCAAAGGTCGCGGCTTCGAGTGATCAAATTTTCGATCTTAAAAACCATTCTAATTCGTCAAAGGTCGCGTACCCATCTCCATATGGATGCTAATATCATCAGGAACAGCACGGCCTTGTTTCGCGAGCCCGTCGAGACATTTCTCAGCCGATTCTAACAGTTTTCGTAACCCCATCGGAGACCCTTCGCAAGAAATGGGTTTAAGAGCTAGTAACTCGTTTAATCGAATCGTTAATAACCGTCGCTTATTTTCGTAGCAATCCGTGAGCATTTTCCACGCAACTTTAACATTTTCCGGAGCATCGCCTTCGAGACTCGATTTCATGTAGTACAGATGATGAAATGCATCACACGACTTATTATTTATGATGAATGCTTGGAAATGCTCACGGAACTCTATCCAATCAACATAGTTTCACGAAAATCGCGATAACTTTATATTCGGTACTTGCGTATGACGTGGCTGAAGTTCGTGGATGGCTACAGCTGGAGCGTCATTCCCTGTCAGCATTGACACCTGCGGAATTGGGGCGTTGATATACATGGATAAACCTGCATAGGTCTTGAGTTAGGGGTCTTCACAATTCCCAATAAAATCTTCCACAAAATAAGCATCGGTCGAGCAGGAAAGCAACTCTGCATACATGGACATCCCGTCATCGCGGTTTTACAGCTCGTTCCATTTTTCATCAATACAGTTGCGTCGAGCGCGTACTTGTTCGAGTGTAAAATCGAGCGTATCGAGCAATGCAGCTGCTCATTTAAACTATTGTAGAATCTTATTCTGCTGAGCCACGAGCTGAGTGAATGCATGGTAGTCCTCCTGTTTCTCAGGTTGAGTTCGGGTTTTGGCATTATAACACATTACACGATGTTAAATGCCAAATTGCGACGAATCGACTTGCGAAGATTCATTCGAAAAGCGCGCAAACGTTGTTCCGAGTGCAAGCTAGGTGCAGTCGCCGGTAACGTCGAGACGGAAGGAATGAGGGTACTCGAGCGTTGCGCGGGAAGAATTCCGAGGGGAGAACTCAATGACACGTAACTAAGGCGTGAATAAGCGAGAGAGAGTGCGCGGATAAGTTGTGACGAGGCAACGAAGCGCTATAGGATGCAGCCCGAGGCTCGACATCCTCCCTGCTGACGTCACCAATCAGTGAGGTGGCGAGAGCATGTGCGTGTCACTAGCACGCGCGTAGGATACGCGACGATCGCGAGCTTCCGCGCGAAGTCGAGAGAAATCGAACTCTGAAATGGAGTTTCGCGACAACCGCTGGTGAAGCTTCGAAATGGAGATATCGACGGCGTAGAACGGCTGCCGGCGCGATCTGCGTTTGACGCCACGTAGACGCTGTGATTCCGACCTTACTGCGGAAACAGCCGACGAATGACGGAACGAGCCGAACAGCGTAAAAAACGCTAATGAAATGAGGATTCACGTACTACAAATAAATGCACGCGAGATAATGCGACAATTCGAAAGAAATTGTCATGTATGACGGCACTCCCGATTTTTACATCTGTATTCGTATTTACTTGTTTTGGGTGTACCCTCCCCCTAAGAACTCCAATATGCTTAACGGTAGAGAGGTAATATGTCTCATATCACGCCATTTTGAAGATGATATTAGGCATGCGATTTTAAATAAAGATATCCAACAATATGAAGATTTACTGGATATTTTACAACGATATGATGATTTGGGATCATCCAATTGTCTCAATACACATGCAGAAAACCATACCGAACGACATGACCGTAAAGACTATTCGAACTTCAGGAAGGCTCGGTATGACCAACCTTCTTTTGGTTAATATGAAAGAATTATAAGATAAAATAGATTATGTTTTGAAACAATCATGGGGACTTCAATTATGATATGTGTCTTAACTTATTCTGAATACTGTAAGGATGGGCTTTATAGTCCTAAATTGTAGCTTAACCTCAAACTGACAAATCATTAATTATACATTCTGTTACGTATTTTGGTGTTATCCAGATCCTTTTTGTTGATTGTTCCTTCTCGGAATAAATAACTTTAATTTACTTTGTGAATAAATAAAAAGAAAGAAACGCGATACAGCGTGTATCACTCAAGTGGGTTCACACAATTTGTATCATGTATGCCGGTAAATGCCGGGCGACATTTTCTTGTAGGTGGCCCCGCTCGAAGAAAGAAGACAGATAACGAGGCTCAAATAATGCACCTATGTGCATGCGCATGTCACTCAGATGCGAATCACGATGAACTCGCAAAGCGAATCACGGGTTAATTCACTGTAATTCGTAGCTAAGAGACGTGTACGTGTAGCACGAACTGCCTATCATGATGGCTGCATAATGACATCATTTCGTGACCTCATTGTGAGTTGCACCCAATGTTATCTCGAACCATTTGCTTACAAAGCTAAGTAAGACTAGAAATTCAACGGATGTTGGATCTCCGGGTCATACAACCCTCTAGCAGTCCGTATATAAATCCAATGGTGAGGGTAATAAAAAAGAATGGTTCAGTCAGACTCTGCCTCGATGCTAGAGCATTGAATGAGCGGATGATTAGCGATCACGAGATGGCCCCTGATCCTGAGAAAATTTTCCAAAGATGTTTAGGGGCACAATTCATGTCGAGCTTGCATATGACCACCAGTTTTTAGCAAATTCTACTAAAGAAAAGCTCCCAACAATATACTGCGTTCATACACGACGGCTGTGTGTATGAGCATACTCTCACATCCTTTGGACTGAAAACAAGCAGTTCCAGTCTTATAAGGGCGTTGAATCGAATATTCTGGAGAGTCGGAGATCACCTAGTCAACTTCGTCGACGATATTCTATGCGTATCTCCTGATTTCGGAGCGCATCTAAAACATCTCAAAAAACCTTTGAAAGGTTGTAGAAACACAGCATTACTATTAATTTAAAAAAATTGCAATTGTGCCGTCAGGAAAGTTAATTTCTGAGAGACATCATTACCGCGGGAAGAATCCAGCAGCAAAGGGAGAAATTACTGAAATTAAAAGAGTTAACTCAGCCAAGAAAACCAAAAATAACTGAGAGGTTTTTTACGATTTGTAAACTACTATAGCAAATTCATACGTATGTACGCAGATAAACCCCTGCCAGTACTCGAATTATTAAAGAACGGAAGCATTAAGAGTGGTATGACAAACTTGCTCGTGCATTTGAGGAAACTAAGAATGCTTTTAATGCGACCATGTTCATCAAACACCCTACTGATGCAAGCGAGTACTCCATCGGGAGAGTGTTATCGCAATACAACGAAGAAGGAGAGGAAGAAATTGTTACGTATACCAGCCGGACACTTAAGGGACCCGAGCTTGCGTACCATACTACCGAGAAAGAATTACTCGCCATAGTCGCGTCAATAAAAAAGCTCCGGACGTATATATTATTAGAAAAAATAATCTTAAAAGCAGATCACAACGCTCTGACATTTCTAGAAACATGTCAACTTTTAAATAGTAGAATTACCAGATGGTCCGTGTGTATGCAAGATTACGATTCAGAGATTAAATATATCAAAGGAAATCTAAACAGAGATTGAAATCTACCCTGTAGACAAAATAATGATCGCGAATAGTAACCTACAACTATTAGACACGGATATCCGGAAGTTAAAAAGATCTGAAAGTTACAATCGGAAGACCCCTCAATTTGTAAGTTACGAGAAAAATAGGGATAGAAAATCCATGCGCTTTTTATAAAATCCATGAAGATATTTTACGAAAAAAAGGGACACTAAGAGTAGATGGCGTATTGTGCTACCAGCCGGTTTTGGAACTCAATTGGCTGAGAATGTCCATCGAATATATGGACATATAGGACAACATATGTTGGTGAAGCTACTCGAAGAAGTATTTATATTCAAAAAAATGCGACATATAGTTAATAAAATTTCGGTTATGTGTGATTCTTGTCAGAAAAATAATGTTCCTAATCGCTATTGTCACGCCCCAGAAGAATCCATTATTCCTGAAAACCCAGGCGACCTATTGTCCATCGATTTTTTTGGTCCATTACCCACCTCAAGGGCAGGCATTAAACACATTCTGGTGACTGACAATTGACGCATGCAGTAAATTTGTAATCATGTATCCCATAAAAAAAAAAAGCAAACACGACGGTTGTTATAAAGAAAATATTTGACGACTATATTCCCACGTATGGAAAGCCCAAATGTATACAATCCGATCACGGTACGCAATTTACGGCGGACCGAAGGTTAACGAGATTAAAAAATTCAGAGATAAAAGCGGTTTTTTCCTCTGCACGGCATCCACAAAGCAATATAGTCGAAAGAGTCAACAAAGAGTTAGGGGTATATATAATCCAACGATGGATTAACGAAACTTATCACGAGTCCACGGAGTATACCCCAATCGAGCTACAATTAAACAAAAAACTTACAAGAGTATGGGAGAAATGGATAAAACTCGCCACTCCACCAGATGAGCTACCACATGATCTTAAGATTATGTTGGCCAAACAGAATTTGATAAAACATGCTTAATTCCGGAATAGAAAATTGTTAAGTAAAAAAAGCCTATACACGTATTTTAAGCCTGGAGATTTAGTGATGCTTAAGGCATTAAATGTTGCAGATGCGTACAATAAGCGCATTGCTAAATTTTTTGCGCTATACGGAGGACCCTTTAAAGTTAAAGAAGTTATTGGTAAAACCACCTATATTCTCGAAACGAAAAAGGGACTAAAAATGGGGATATTTCATATAAATAATTTAAAGCCTTATTTAGAATAATTCGAAATGAAGCAGTCCGAATTAAGCGAAGCGGCTCCTTCTGTATAAACAACAACACATAGGCGTATTAGTAGATATATTCATAAGTACCAGTCGATTGATCAGTAGGTGTATCTACAAGCATGCCATCGGTCGCGAGTAATACGAAAGTAGCACACTACGGTCGGAGTGTCGCGTGTCAAGCGGAGCTTCACCCACCCGATTGTGGGTGCTATGGGTGCCGGTTGTCCCCAGTTTTAATAGGGAAATCGGGTTGTTTCAAACTCTGATATCGGGGATACAAATCCGGAAAGGCCTACCAAAAAGCGAGCTTTAAAGCATCGGGATCAATGGTGCCAGTTTTCCTCAGATCTAAAAGCGGATGACCGGAGGACATACGAGGAAGTGGTCCAGCGATGTGTGGAGCTTAGGGAGGAAATAGAACTCCGGCAACAGGCACTGCTAACACTTAAACGGAAGCATGCAGAGGCCATATCGGAAACTCTCCATGCCGATTCGGCTCCTAAACGTCTCACAGATGCCGAAATTAATCCCCGTAAGTAAGGCGAAATTAAAACGTCGCGACAGTCCGTCTGCACCGTGAATAATCATAATTTTATTTATCGAATATTTTTTTTCTTGAGGAGTCCATTTTTTTAGAACCAATTTTGGATGTATCCGAGATTGTCCCATTGGAAATCTCGATAAAGGACAATATCCTAGAGGCAGGAGGGTGCGAGAGCAAACTTGACGATTGATCACGATTTTTATTCCGATGCTTTTCTCAGAATGTTGGACGACTTAAGCGATAATTAAACATTTGTTTTAATATATTTCGTTGTTCCAATCAATATATCCATGCATGCTTTAGTTTATCTTCCGGGTTGCAAATTCATGGCCAAAAGTTGCAAGTATCAGAAATTGACGCAAAATGCACAATTTCTTGGAGGGGCATTGCAACGCGCACACTCAAGTGCTTGGGTGAATTCACACCGTCAGCAAGACCGACTAGTGTGCGCGACACGTACTTCCACTTAACAAGTATAAATACCTGCGCTACACGCTGGTAAGTCGAGCAGTCTCCACGTGCTCTCCCTCGAGAATCACGCCAGTTGATTTGAGCCTTTACTCCTCCGTGTACGCAACTCAACGTTTCGCGTCCCGTAGGGGTATTCGTGCTTCCTATGGTACTCCCGACGGCTTGGTGACTACACCAAGTCCTTCGTCGTTAATTAGCAGTGAAATTTCCGCTTTTCTTTTTATATAATATAAATTAACAAAATACTAATTTACTGACTAATTTAGGTACTTTAATGCACAAGCTATTATCGGCGTCGTATATTATAGTGCATACTTTGTATCCCAGATGAATTAAATAAAAACATAATTTAAACCTTACCTCTCTCGAGTCCAATTTATTTCCAACACAATCCTTGCGTGTTACAAACCTGTTTTGACCCACTTTGCCCTATACCATTAATAACGACCAAAGTGACATAAAATTTTGTCCGTAGCGTGTCTGCTACTTCGCGATATATAAAGGTGTAAGTCGATCCTTGGTTAATCAAAGCTCGCTGTTTTACCGTACGTTGTGAAGACCTCGTCACTATAACCTATGCAGTCGCAAGTACTACGTGAGCAGGTAAGCAAAAAGGACCGAATCTTTGCCGTCACAAAATCTTTCAATTATTCGAATATGGCGAATTCGTCCAACTTTAACGAGAAATCCTACGCCTGTCGCCTCCCGCGATCAAGGCGTTGCGTAAGCACAAAAACGAGGATATCGTCGGATATCGGACGATCCAATTTCTGGAGCGCATTAGCCTCGAGTTCAACCTCATCTCGGAGACGGCGTAGTTCTTGCGGTGAATTTTCTGACACAACCGATTTAATCGAAAATAAGCGCGATAAATGTGTATTTAACAATCGGCATTTATTCGCGTACCGTTCCTTTAAGATTTTCCATGCGAGGTGAAAGTTATCCGCGGTCATACTTACGGACTTTATCGCTTGGCTCGCCTCACCGGTTAAACACGATTTTAAATAGTATAATTTACTAAAATAATGAAAACCGCGATCGTTTACAATTAACGCTGTGAAGTAATCGTGAAATTCCAGCCATTCGGCGTACTCACCCTAGAACGTCGGTAATTTTAGCTTCGTTACCTGGGAACGACGCACATATCCAGCTGCCACAGCATCGTGGCATTCCTCCAAAGCCGTTCTTCTTAATTTCTTTGGAAGCACCATTTTCCAGGCACCTTCATCGCCCAGAATATTCTCAATAACCGGGTTGGGTCGATAAGTTATATTATAAGTTGAGTAATTCTTCGACCGACATGTTTTCCGTCCCTCTGCATTCTTCAATACGAGCGAAGAATGACTCAATTGCGCCAGAAAACGTGATTCGGCATTTTCGAACCATTTTTTCACATCTCTTGGCCCTTTATCCCACTATACCGACGAATTGAGCCTTGTTCCCGAATTACCAATATTTTGAGAACCTCCGCCTCTCCCAAAGATATCCAGATCCCCCTGGTGAAGTTGGCTCGAGATTCCATTTGCGAGATTCATTGAAGCCGTGTTTCTCTTTCCTACACATTCCTCCGGATTAAAATAATTCAATCGGAACGTATCTTGAAAATTTATCTTTGATGCTTAAATTCATTGCTCCGATCCTACCTCTGTTTGTGGGCCTATATTTGATATTCTATCGAGCATAGTGCTCGAAAATGAAATAGGCTGTATATTCTGCCCAACACGTTGTACATAACTATCCACCATTTGAGCGAGTCTCTCTGAATTCTCCATTAAATGTCGGATATCCTCCCTTTGTTTCTCTTGGATAGTCTTAGCAAATTCACAAGCCGCCATGGCGTGAAGATGACCTTTGATATTCCACTCGGTAACATGTACGTTATCAGTTCATACCCTAATATCGTTGGTTGATTTGTCGCTGTCGGATGTGTCGGCGCCGTTGTGCCATTTTGGCCTTGCACATTCGACTGATTATTCGACGCTGTTGTGAACATTGTCGATGTTCTATTAGACGCTGGTATAGGAGTCGTTGTGATCAGTACCGCCTTGGCTTTCATCAATCCGTTGACCTTCTGTTGATTGGTTAATTTCCTCTATTGCATTTTTATCCCCTTGTAATACTGGGATGATTTTCTCCAAAAAGGTGGCCAACAGCGAATTTCGGAATATACTAGCATCCTCTACATTGCCTACTTCCCTCTCTAAGAAATCGGACTAGTATAGTCCCCCATTATCCGTCGGTATAATCAGTCCACCAGAGTTAATTTTCTACCAGACGCATTAAGTTTAAGCTCCGAACAGGCCTGCGTTAGTTCTTATTCTAACTGATATGCCCAACGTTCTACTAGTAAATCCTGCAACTCTTGTTCTAAACTTACATCTTTATTATGTTCCGACATCTTGCTATGATGATCTTTACTTTTCAAATTTAAAATTAAAAAACTTTCCGACTATTAAACGCGAAACCGAGAAATTAAATAGTCACTTTAGTCCCTAGTGGCCTACAGGCAGGTCACGTGATGCAACTTACTGCCAAAAATAACATTTGTCCATTCCAATCAAAGTATTTTGACCGCACCTTCTATACAGCCCTATTGTTTTTGGCCAACAAACTTGATCTAGACCAAAAAGAGCTAGTATACCCGGACCGAATTTTAGTTGACCTTTGTAGATTTTAAAAAAAACTTTTTTTTTAACATACGATTGCAATTTTATAAATTTTGAAAATCAAATAATTTAAGAAAAAGTAAAATTTAAAACTACTGATTAAATAATCAATCCAACAAACAAACAAAAATTTCATTTTAATTTCCCATGATTCTTTAATTAATTTACTTAATCCCATTCAATTTTAGTTTCTTTCAATTTTAAATTTAATTTTCATGAAAAAAATTAATCTTCAAAATCTACCTACATTTATAAAATTGCATAATCAATATATAATTATTCATTAAAATTATTAATTTCGAACACATTCATATTTTCCATAAATAATTCTATAAAATTCATATATTCCCTCGCATATCTTAATTTCTAATTTGGCCAGTTTCGGCCTTATTTGCATTCTTCGTAATTCGACACTATGAGCAAAGCAGTTGATAAGAATTCTCCTGAAGGTCTACAAAATAAGACCAAAAACCTAATGACAATGTGTAGTAACCATGGTTTTTTATATACAAAATTCCACGATATCGAATTGATTCAGCCTAATCAGTGTCTTTCAAAAACATCTAGTCTTCCAAAGATTCACAAATTGTATTACTCTTTTCGACCTCTAATCTCAGCCGTTATAACTCCCATACATGACATGTCCAAGTATTTGAATCGTATTTTGGACAATTTAGTTAATTAACCTTTGTTTATGCTGCATACGGAAACGTAGGACGCATACGGAAATTCTTTAGATGCTATCTTAGAATAAGGGAAGTTTTAATTGGACAAAGTGTATTTTAAATTCAACAACAAATATTATAAATAAATATTTGGCACTCCTATGTGGTCGCCTATTTCTCCTTTGTTTGCTGACTTTGTTTCGGAAGACTTTTCGGAAGACAAACCAGTATTTTATTACAGATATGTAGATGGCGTCATAATTTAACGGACAAAGTGGAAGAAATTGTTAACATTTATCATTCGGACCATGACGGACTACAATTTACCGTTGAATCACGGGAAGATAACAGAATTGATTTCTTAGATTTTAAGGAGATTGTAAACGAAATTTAAAGTTTTAAAGTTACCCAGTTTAAGTGCCTGTGCTGGCATTTAAATTTCTCTTGATATATGTTTTTTGGGTTTGGCACGGGGAGCGCTCTCTTCAATATAATATCCAATATGGCGCAGTACATAGTGAACTGCTCGGAATGACGTGTAAGGTTCAGGTTAGAGCGGTAGAGTAAACATATATAGTGTAATTGCCATAATCCAGTCACTGATAACTCATTACATTATGGTTATGTATATGCTAATATAACATTCGTTACTAATAACATAATTAGTTTTGTATGTTGCCAAAGTTTATTTACAGGGTTATGAATTTAGCAATGGTAGCATGCACTACACTTTTACATTTCCTCATTGCCAACAATTTGTTAAGCTTTTTTATACGTGAATTAATTGCAACATTCATTACCATTAAACGAACTTGTATTTGGTACATCAGCAATCATTTTTCAACCCTTATGCTCAGTGCAGTAATGGTGAAATTCATTTCCACCAACGATCTTATATTTCATACACGGATAATCATTTTTCAACACTTGTGCTAATCAAATAAATGATAACATTCATTACCATTGTTCGTCCTTGCAAAATTCACTCGCGCCGTGTGAAACGGCGTGGGTTTGCCGACGAGAGGTGAGACCACGATCGCGTTACAGTCATATCAGGGCATATTAAAAGAATAAGAACACTTGAAAAGTATTTATTGATTTTAATTGACACAAATATACGCTTGGTTTCGCGACACAGTCTCACGTTGAGAGATTTTGCACTATCCGCGCTCCACTGAGGACAAAATATTAAGAAGAGCAATACTTTCTTGACGAGCTGTGTAGCTACACTGGCGCAAAAGCGATTCTTCCCTAACCGCGAGAAAGACGGGGGCGCGAAGGCGGCGGAATCACGAGATAAAACGAAAATGACCGAATGCCGGGCAGAGCACGGCCCTAGCGACGTTACGCGGGAGCTAATAGTAATAGTCTTTACCGACCTTGTAGATCGGTCGACATTTAATGCACATACTGCAACATTCCGCCCCCTTGCGACACTGTAAAGCTCGCAATAACCAAAAAGAAACTGCTATGCATTAGGCAGAGTCCGGACGAGGTTCATTAGCTTTTAGTGGCAATAATACAATTTTCGTGATCGGACGTACAAATTCCGACGACGCGGTTCGCAAACGAATGACACGGACTAAATCATCATCGCCTGGAATATATTCCACCACGCGGGCGAGAGGCCATTTAGTTGGTGGTGAGTTAGGCGTTCGCATGGGAACCAGCTGGTTAACATCTGCGTTTTCCTGTGGCCGCTGTCATTTTGTTCGATACTGCAGCGATCCGAGGTAATCCACACCTTCCAAAATCCCTCCAATAGTTGACGATACAGTTGCCATCGGGATAACTGGCTCGTCTCAACGTCAACAATCGTCGGACTGGGTACCGGTGATAGGGAGGTGCCGATCAAAAAATAACCGGGAGTGAGAGCATTGCAATCCGTTGGACTGCCATAAGATGCATCACGGGTCTTGAGTTCAAGCAGCTTTCTATCCCGCAGAGAAGGGTGCTCAACTTTTCGAACGTCGGAGTATGAGCACCTAAAATCCGTTTCAAATGAAACTTTAGGCTTTTCAGCTCTGAGACGAGTGCATGTAACGCAATGGAAAATTTCTGAGCGGATAAGTTTCCGAGCCTGAAGAATCCATACAGTTTCGCGCAACCTTTGCAGAGTGAGAGATACGCCTGCGTGGAGACATCGCTGATGAGCGTCTCGGATAATGAGCCGAACGACTGGATGCACCTTGAGAACAACAGGATGAGTCTCGTCGTAACTTAAAGAAGCATGACAAAGACGTCCACCGACTCGTATAATACCCTGATCGTCTACAAAGGGAGATAACGTTTTCAACGAACTGAGGCGTGAGCTTATAGAGCTGATAACTCTTCGCCAAATAAAGTCGACTGCAACCATCGAAACCATACTGAGGAGGCTTTGCCGGCATACGAGGAAGCAGAGGGATGATCAGATTTTCATGGTCTAGTCCAGCATAATAGATAAGTAATAACTTTGATTAAGCGACTCCAATTCGAAAAACGTGGAGCCAGGTCATCTAGGACATTAGTTTGGGAATACGTCGTAAGCGCATGCGACCGCTCCTCGAGCGGAGTATCCGTGCTCATTTGCCACTGATTTTGAGGCCATTCAGCAAGAGAAGCTGATACCCACTCAGGGCCGGATTTTCACAAAGCAGACTCAATAAAGTCACGCGTTGATATACCTCGAGAACATGGCGCCATCAACTTTGGAAATTGTAGTCTGCACATCCGACACTCTGTTGGCCACAAAGGTATGCCATTCTGTAAGAGGCTGAGAAATCCAAGCTAAAACGATCATTGAGTCGGTCCAACAATGCAGACTGAAATCTGTGAATTGCGGTACCTCGATAAGAGCTCGCAATGAACGAGTCAGAAGAACGGCAGCATTAAACACTAAGCGTGGTATGCTTAATTGTTTGAGGGGCGCTACTCTAGTTTTACTATACAACAACGACACAATGCCTTCGCCCGAGTGTAGGGTAAGGCGTGAATAAATAACGGCTGCATATGCGGTTTGAGAAGCATCGGCGAAACCATGCAACTAAGATGACACGACCTCTGATCCTGTGCCGATCCACCGCGGAATAGTCATGGCCTCCAAATGATGTAATTCCCTGGCAATGCGGTTCCAATTGGATAGGACAGAATCTGGAAGAGGGTCATCCCAACTGAGTTTTAAAACCAGAGTTGCTGCATAATTGCTTTGGCAGTGACGATCACTGGAGCCGCCCAGCCGAGCGGATCATAAAACCGAGCAATCTGCGAGAGTAAAGTACGTTTAGTATGAGCCACCGTTCTGAGGGAAGCAATTTGAAATTGGAACGCATCTCTGTCCGGATTCCAAAAGACGACTAATATTTTAAGGCTTTCGTCAGAACAGCGAGAGGGGTTCCAGACAAGGCCATGATTATCGGAACGGATATCCGCGAGTAATGAGGAATCATTACTCGCCCACTTTCGTAGAAAGAATCCGCCACCTAGTAACAATGACTCGTCATCTTTTCGTAGAGCGACAGTTGTGGCGGCATCATCGGCTCCGATAAGGCAGTCATCTACGTACAGACCTGTTAGAAGACTAGAGCTAGCAGATGGATATTGGTCACCGTCATCGGTGAGTAGTTGACGGAGTACTCGCATGGCCAGAAATGGAGCACTCGAGATGCCAAAAGTTACGGTATTGAGTCGATAATGGGATATCGGCTGCTCGGGAGAAAATCGGCAGGCAATGCGTTGTTAGTCACGATCACTTGGATCTACCAAGATTTTCCTGTACATTTTGCTGATTTCAGCCATAAAAACTATTTTATGCAGACACCATTGTGTCAGAACTTGTACAATGTTAGTCTGCAATTTAGGACCAATGAGAAGCTGGTCATTTAATGAAGTGGAGTTGGAGGTTCTGCTCGAAGCATTGAAAACCACTCTTACAAGAGTTGTCGAACTGTCTTCCTTTCTTATGCCATGATGAGGCATATAATAATGTGAACGGTTTAATAGATAGAGTGGAGCAAGGCTCATGTGTCCTTGTTTCAGATAATCCGTCATGAAGTCGGAGTATAACCGATAGTCGTCAGGTGTACGCAACAATCGACGTTCGAGGGATTTAAACGAACTCACGGTTGCATCGTGAGATAACCCGAGATCCGGCTGTTTGTTGCGAAAGGGTAGACGTACTGAATAACGTGCTGAAGGAAGTCGACCATGAGAGGCAAGAAAATGAGCCTCGCAACGTTTGTCCTCCTGGGAAAAAATAGTTTTTTTAGGAATCTCTTCAGTTTTCCAAAACTCTTCCATGAGCTCGTAAAGTTTATCGTGATCGTTGCACGTGTGTACGGTAATGCTTGAACACACCTGTGATATCAGACTATTTACAGAACCTGAAAGTAGCCATCCCAATATGGATTGTTGGGCAATGGGCTGATTAGGCGGTCCTTTTATTAAACCCTTCTTAATAATTGAGCCATAAAGGTTGGCTCCAATGATCATTTAAATGGAAGAGGATCCACCTGGATTCTTATCTGCCAAAGATACGTGCCTCAAATGAGGCCATTGACCAGGAGCGAATAAATTTATTATATATGATTATTTGCATCTGAAGACATTTCATATATCGTATTTTGCTTAATCGATACTAGAGCTGTCAAGTCTATTTATATGAGTCTGGTAAGAAGCGAATACTTGTTATAGAAGATTATTTGCATCTATAGACATTTCATATATCGTAATTTGTTTATTATGACATTTCATAATTCGCATTTTTTTTAATTATTACCAGAACTCTCAGAAGGTGGAGTCTGATAGGATGCAAATAAATTATTATTGTTAAAAAAATACCTGGTACAATTGGTTGGTGGATTCATTGGTGAATCTGCAGGCTGCTTCCCCGTGGTCATTGTGCCGTTGTGTTGCCTTCCTCCTCGTCTTTTGTCATCATGGAGAGACCGATCTCGATGCAATATATTTACACAATATCGTCACGAATCGACAAAAACTTTTTGCACGGCTCGCGCGGAGTACAAAATTTTCAAACTTTGGATTTCGGAGTTGAATGCCGAATCCATATGACTGACGAATAGCTGCGTGTCGGGCCGACATATTAGTTATATTTTCGCTTGATTTTTTGACGTCATTGAAAACATTACGGCATGAACCGATTGCAGCGCTTGCGGTAAAACTTAGAATTTATGCATGATCAAATAATTATTTAGTTAGAAAATTCAGTGATGTTATGCACAATTTTGGCTGCATAAAAATCTGCTTATACGTCTCAGAGAGTTGTAAACAAAATTTCATCGCAATCGGTGGAAAATTTAGGACGTAGGATCCCGAATAAAATTCGAGTCGACAGAAATCGACTGTGACATTCGGTTACTTTTTTTACAAAATTTGGCGATATTTTTCCAAATTTGGGCTCCACAAAGGCCTTTTTAAACGTCTCATGTAGTTGTGAACAAAATTTCATCGCAAACGGTGGAAAATTGAGAGCGTAGGGTTCCGAATAAAAGGAACCAAAAATGCAACGGGCATTTGAATTTCGTTTAGAATCCCCTTAATTCGAAATAAAAATAAGCTAAATTTTGATTGGTATCATAAACCTACCTTTTCGGGAAGGTTACTCAACTATAATTCAGAACATCCAACCCATCAAAAAATAGCTATGGTATACATCATGGTTGACAAAGCCGTTAAATTCACAGATAATAGGTTTCATAAACAAAATTTGAAGATCATAAAAGAAATTTTTCTTAATCCCAGTTATCCCAGTAATTTTATTTTAAAATTCATAAAAAACGATTGATTATGTTGAAAAATATTAATGTAACAATTAGCAAATACGTGATAAATTGTAAATTTTTAAAAATTTCGTATCTCAAACAATCTTTTACGACATTAAAAATATGATTAATTGCAATGGCATCCAATTGGTTCATTATAGTATCAATAACCTTAAATATATCATTAAATTAGGAAAAGATGTTACAAATAAATGGGATAAAAATAACATTATTTACAAAATTAACTCTGTAACTTTCAAGTATCGTATATTGGTCAAACAAAATGACAAATAAGAAAATAATATGAAATGGACATCACAAACAGATTATAAAAAATTAATAAATAAAAAATTTTTTTTAAAAACCACGTTTTTATAAATGGACTAAAAAGGATAAGATAATTTTCCCCATCCACACAGGTCACTAATAGCATGCCGAAATAAATACACAATAATTTTTCATTTTATTAGGAAATAGAATATTTATAAGACTTAAAATGCAAAACGTGGGGCGCAATAGAAGTAACATAAATGAGTAGCATGTCTAAACTAGCGTGTCATATTGTTCATTTAAGCATAAGTTTCTCATTTGTTATTGTTCGTTGAGGAGTCATTTCTGTTACCTATATTTACGCCCCACGTTTTCCATTTTAAGTCTTACAAATATTTTATTTTCTAACAAAATGAAAAATTATTGCGTATGTATTTCGGCATGGTATTAGTGACCTGTGTGGATGGGAAAAATTATTTGATCCTTTTTAGTCTATTTATAAAAACGTGGTTTTTAAATTTAGTTATTTATTTATTTTCGGCTTTTTAGTTTTAATAGGTCAAATTTTACAATCGATTTTAAGCTATTACATTTATAAGCAATCTGAAAAGAGCAGTCTCAAAATGAAAAGAATATGCAAGTGGTTTTAGATGACAGGCTCCTCTGGTGGCTTACACCGTCCAGAATTGTTGAGAACCCTGATGAGGTTTTCTCACGCCAGAATCCGTGAGCTGTTGCAGCACTTATATATGAGACTAATTCGCTACTGCTCCACTTGCCGTCGTGGATGAGTATATATAGGCAAGGGAATTAATGACGTCTGTGAAGGACTTTTCCCGATTGCGAAAAGAAAACAAAGGACAAGCGCGACGGAGGAAGGGGGGAAAACGCCGGGCCCCCCGCTAAATGTTAAAGGACAAAACAACGAAAGAAAAACGAGTATAAAGGAATGTAGAGATTCAATCAAGAACAGAAAATAAGCGCATTTTTTTTTTAAACTTATTTTTTTTTTCATATAAAATTTAAATTTTCTGAAAATGTTCTTAAAACTGATTGAAGCTTGTAATAAACGGTAAAGGAATGCATTGTCGTCCAATTTTGGGGTATCCTAAAAGTTTCAAGTCTCTAGCTCATCGGTAAGTTAGTTTAAAATCGATTGCAAGATTTGCACCGGACAAACAGACAGACAGACAAGAATACGAGTTAATAAAAACATGGTAATAAAAAAATAAGAGCGATGGTGGCTTAGTTGGTAGAGTATCGGCTTCGTAATCAGAAAAAACACTGGTTAGTGTGGGGATGCGCCTTGCGGCTGTCCCCACTATAGCGCAATGTTATAGGTAAATTTCCGGTGCGATTGAGAAGTTAGTCTGCTGCGACTAGCCACACCGATTGGTATCGACATATGTACTTAACCCTGTGACATTCAGTTACCACGCGCGAGTCGGTTGTAATGAAATGTCTATCTATAACTGCTAAATAAATACAAATTCCGATAATATGATATGTGGTGTCTTACTGCTGTGGTTACCCTGACCCTGCAACCATCCCACATTAGATCCCGGTCTCTGCCATCTGTCATCGGAACACCTCTGTATTTGTTTAAAAGTGTCTAATAAAACTAGGGTGGTTCGGATTCCACCTTCATAAACTGTAGGTACCGTCGCGATTTAGTCCCATATGGGTTTAGAAAAGTCGACGTAAAATAATATAAAAAAAACAAACAGATAATAGGTCGAGATCGATAACATTGTCAAGGTTTAAATATTCATTAAAGACAGTTCCTTCGGTATGAACCGATTACGAGACCCAAGGAATCCCTTCATGTCTACAATGTATTCCATTTCGAATAATACTGATCCCTGCCGATTAAAATATAACCATGTTTTATTCATTAATTGACACATGCGCAATAATGACTATCTCCTGCTCAAACCAATTTTCTAACGCTACAACTAATCGGATTATATTCGTTTACGATCTCATAAATTCTATTACGATTGTATAAAATTAAGCAATATGCAGATGTATTTGCTGGAAAATTTTACCAAATAAATGATTTTTACATGGTAAGATGCATAAATCTTGATGTTGCACAACAATACGAATTTCATCACGTTTTTTGAAAGAACTTGTATTGTAAGACTGATGCGCATCCAGCTCGTAATGCGCTAAACATTCGTCGTAGACGACCGAGTTTTGCACGTTCAGCATCGAATCCTCCATTATTGTAACGGACCTTAAAAAGGCAAATACAGCACATGTTAACGCCCGATTGGAAATGAAAATGGTATGTTTTCGATAAATTTAAGTATGATTCCGTATGATTACGTACGATTCGATACATGTACACATGTTTTGAACACATGTTAAGATTCCAACATTTTGTACAGCATTATACAGAAACGTACGCGAACGTACGCGAACGTACACCCAACCGCAGAATATCTTTCGCCGTAATTTCCGCCTAGTTCGAAAAATGTGCAACCTGGCTTGAGTAATTTATTATTCTACCACATAAAGCCACCAACCCTGACATGATGATAAACATCCACAGAAACACACAGAGTCATGCATATTGATTACCGTTTTTGCAACACTAAATATTTACGGACGTATGTGTGTGCATATGTGTGATTTAAATGATTGCCTTCATCTATCTTCCTCGCTCTATCACACACCCTCTTGCTCTCTCTTTCACCGCGGGTATCTGCGTGCCTGACCTAGGTCAACTTCTCTTCACCGGTTCTTTCCAGGGGATGATCTCCGCAACTCTCCAATCCCGTTATGGTCGTCAACGTTCTTGTTAGGTTAGTAGTATATTAAACATATTTTACAATGAAATGACTTTTTGAATTTATCTGTAAATAATATAATATATCATGGCAATTTTTTCAAATTAATAATGAATGAATGTAAAAAAATATATACATAAATGCTAAAATAAAAAGATATACCCATATATCCAAATATGTAAAGGTCATTTGCCATTTACTCGAAAGAATGTGATTCTTGGTGGGTTATGTCTTTTTTCAAGGACACACCTGAAAGATCGGATTGACTGCCCATAGATACGCATTGTGTTATACACATAGATGCCCTGCAAGAGAAAAAATTAAAAGGCTAACAAATCTTTTCGTAAACTTAAAAAGCTTCCAAATTTTCATGTCGTACCCTCCTATTCTGTATATTCTTCAGACCTTACGTCAATGTTTCATGATTATATGGCTCGAATAAAATCAGGATTATGCAACTTATATATCTGTGGATAATGATGATGAGTGACCGAAGAAAACCAGATGAATTTTTTGCAACAAATGTCGATAGAAAAGGATCGGTTGACCCACGCTAGGCTCGAATGGCAACATGAATGTGAAAGTAAAAAATTGCACAAAGAAGTTGCAGAATAGCTCATGCAAAATGCGGTATAATGCGACAAAAATATATTTTTTACAAGGAACGAAATTGTGCAAATTATATTTATATGTGTAAAAAACATATACGGATTTCTACAAATACGGAACAGCAGAGGCAACTGCAGATTCTCGTTATTCGATTTTTATTAATTCGCAACTCTTGCCTGTCGCTCTCAGAAAGCTTCAAAACTTTCATATACGGTACGCCTTTTCATTAGTTCTCTTCTCGCTGCCCAATTCTTTCTTTTCGATCTTAAGAAGTCTCCAAATTTCAATGTCTTGTCCGCATTCTCAATAATTTTCTTCTCGTAGCCCAATTCTTTCCTGTCGCTCTTCGACGTCTTCAAAACTTTCATATGGTGCTCGCCATTTGATTAGTTCTCTTCTCACTGCCTAATTCTTTCCTTTCGATCATAAGAACCCTCCAAATTTCAATGTCGTGTCCGCCTTTTCAATAATTCTCTTCTCGCAGCCCAATCCTTTCCTTTCGATCTTAAGAAGCCTCCAAATTTCAATGTCGTGTCCGCCTTCTCAATAATTCTCTTCTCGCAGCCCAATTCTTTTCTGCCGCTCTCAGACGTCTTGAAAATTCTCATATCGGAATCGCCTTTTCAAGAATTCTCTTCTCGCTGCCCAATTCTTTCCTTTCGACCATAAGAATCCTCCAAATTACAATGTCGTGTCCGCATTTTCAATAATTCTCTTCTAGCAGTCCAATTCTTTCGTTTTGAGCTTAAGAAGCCTCCAAATCTCAATATCGTGTCCGCCTTTTCAACAATCCTCCTCTCGCAGCCCAATTCTTTCCTTTCGGTCTTAAGAAGCCTCCTACATTACATTTGTGATAATTTTATAAATTATTGTTGATTTTTTAGAAATTCAAAACTACACCTTGTATGTATATTATTTGTTAAGGGACAGAACGGTGCGTTTAAGTAATTAAATAAATATATAAGTAAATATCGAGGCTAACTTTTCTCTCATTCTCCTGTCGCTGTAATTGGATGGAAATTTATTGTAAAATTAAATTACATAGTGTCATGAAAATATTTCATTATGTTTTCCCAAATATGTTTTGTTCTGGTATGCATTTAAAAAAGTATAATTTAAAAATTGTAATTTAAAAAAAGATCTTTGATTGTTTGATAAATGACTGTTACCTGATGCAGATATTATTTTGTTTCAACTACAAACTTCAGAGCAATTGGTATATACGTCAAAATTGTTAACCGTGCAAATAATCGTCAATAATTTTTTCTGCATTGTCGTAAATATGGCGTTTACTCCGACAAAGGTATGTAGCTCCGTACTAAAATTTCTTTAAAATCATATGATAAATCATATGATAAATCATATGTTTTTTCATCAGATCCTACAACATTTCTGTTTGATTTTTCATATTATTATTAATTCTCAGCTATATCATAAGAAAGGTAATGAAAATTTTCTTCAATCATCTGAGATATTAAAACGATAATAAAAATCTTCTATGATCTTAGGAAAATTTTCACCGGGGTTAGCAATTATTTTATTAGGAATAGTATTATCCATTCTTGTCTAGTATGTGTGTTTTTAAAAATCGTGATGATCGTCATGCAATGTCATTCGTTCCTTACAACCAATCAAGTGCACGCAGGAAGAGAAGGAGCGAATTTTAAAATTGAATAAAGTTATCGCGAAGAAAAGCACAACATAACATAGTTGTATAATTGAAGAAATAAATAATTAATGTAGAATATTACTTGTTTATAAAGAGCTAAATTTTACATCATTATTATTTATTTATTTATTTATTTATTTATTTTAAATTTCAGCATTATTAATTCATAACTGATTTCAGTGTAATTTATATTAAGTGGAGGGAATCCAGAGGATTTTTTAGCTCCAAGATACAATCGGACATTATAGTCGACAAATTTATTTCTATAGTAATTTTTGCGACCCAACGTTTTTGCAACGAATACAGTTGTGCTAGAATAAAAAGTGTAAATAATTTTGTTACCCACACATTTGCCTTTCCGATAAAATGCTACTGCATTTTTCTCAATTAATTTAAAAATTCTAAAAAATTAGAGTGAAGATAAAAGCACATTTTCTAAATAATTACAGATGGATTTTAAACGATTCTATTTTTTTTTTATTTTTTTTACGGGTAAAACTTCCATTATTTTTATCTCGGCATAGACTTATCAAGGGGACCAAATTTCATTTCTTACAAGGGGACGGTACGGAATGGTGCTCTCCGATTTTGTTGAAACTTGGCCATGATGTGGTAATTAGTATCTCTTCAGTTGTCATAAAGTAACACGACCCCATACGCAGTCATTTCCGAGAAAATTAATATATATACTAAAAAACACATTTTAAGATTTAACACTGACGTCTTACAAAGTCTTATACGTACCGGTCGAAACGGCGATCGATGCGAAGCCGCGTTGGTAATTTATTTTTTTTCCCTTTTTTTCCATAATTTGTTAAAAACTATTAAAAATGATAAAAATTGCGAATATTAATTATTTTTATCAATTTTAAAATATTATATAAATATATTGGTACTGACATCCTGTGATATAATATAAAAACATTATTTAAAAAAATAATATCAATAATTTGATTAATAATTCCGTTGATTAAATTAAAAATTAAAAAACTAAAAATATCCGAATATGTTATTGATACAGGGTACGTAAAGTACTTGTAGAATTTGTATCGGAATGTATGATTTATTACTACGGGTTAATATCTACCGCATATTGTATATAAACAATGCTTTGAACTCGAATTAGTTATTAAAATCCTAATTAGCACTGTATTATAATTCAGAAACATTAATTTTTATTTAAAATTCATAAATATATGAATATTAAATATAATAAAAATCTAATTTTTCAAGATAAAATTTACGAAATGTATTATTAAAATTAAAAACTTGACATTTACCCGTTTGATTCGAATTCATGACAAATTTCTTTGGAAACAGAGGAATCAAAACTTTCGTTTGTATTCGAAAGGTTTCGGCAGCTGCCAAGGTTTCGTCCATGGTAACCGTTTCCCTTTCGGTCACAAATTTTGTCACTTTTCTTTGACGAATGCGATGTTTCCTTTTGAACTTGCTTACCCAGGCTTCAGATGCCTTAAATTGAAACCCATGGAATTGACTTGCTGCAGCCAATGTCCACTGTTGCAAATTCCTTGTTGTTACCTGCATCGACTTGCCACGATTTTCTTGAAAGCGATCGTAAGTCCACGAATCAATTATTGCGTACTTATCTATGTCACTTCCACCTTCTTTAATCTGCTTTTCCCATCGTGCAATATGGTGCTTATATTTTAATTTCGAACATCCATGTCTTTGCAGAGTGTTAATAGACCATGTTGGATTGTTCTTCGATATATTTACTGCTCTAATTTTATATTCGAGCGGAATATAGTCGTATTTCTTTTTTTATCTTCAGGCTCGTAATCGGAATCTTCCATTTTTATATCGACCTGATGAACACTTTGAAACAAATTGTCACAATCTTCATCATCAGGAAGAATTAATTCCTCATCGATAAATAATTTTTTCTCTACAAGCAAATTTACAATATACTCAAATATCTCTTCTCCAATTGCCATGGCTTCTTCACCGATAACAGATGAGCTGGAATCAGTGATTAAATTATTCTGAGCAAGTAGATTTTCGCAGTAATCCATTGCATGTTTCAACAGAGATGAAGCATCAGGAAGAAACGAAGACATTTTTTCAGAAGGAAAAAACGGAGATATTTTTGTCTAAACCACAATTTAATACTGACTGCGAAGAAGCTACGAAATTTTCAATCTAATCCACAGAAACGGACGAATGTTTATGTAAACTTGTAATAACACCTTCTACTTTTATAATTAGAAATGAAGCATGATACATATATTGAAAAATATCAGTTAAAAATTCCAGGTAATGAGTAAACGGTCAACATACAAATGTTTTTTAATGTCATATTTTATAAACATACTTTTCATCACAAATTACCCATTTTTATTCACTAATAATTACTAAAAATTTTGCATGTTCTATTAATGTATACAGCAGAATATTGATAATTTTTTTTAAGTTAAAACGTTTGCCTGCATAATTTAAATAAATAAGTAAACTTTAAGTATATCAGAAAGATATACGAAGAAGTAAATTTTTCCAGCAATTTGTAATTAAAAAAATGATTAAAATTTATTATTTTTATGATTTTTCATTAATTAAATTAAATTCATAATTTCCTAGTCTGGACTTTTTGTATTAGAAAAATAAGCAAACACGAAATGTAGATAGCATACTGGAATCTCAGCCTCGTGAAATGCATGCGAAAATGCAAAATAAGTTTTAATCTTCGCGTTCATAAGATGTGTACCAATTTTTGTTAAGTATCACTGTGGAAATTGCATTGTAGCTCCAGAAAATTAAATAATAAATATAGAAGATACTCTACTTCTAATAGAGATTGATTTTTATTTTCATATAATAGTGAATGATGAATAGAAATTATTAGTAGTAAATATTAATAACAATAATAACAATAATAATATTAGTAATAATAAGTTTTGTCGAATTCCTTCTTCAAGAGGGGCCCAAAGGGAATGACGCGTAACACAATGCGGCTATGCAAAAAGCTGCATCTTAGCCTATCTTCCCAAATGGCCTACTCTCACCTCCACGTGTGCTTATTAAAGCCGGTGGGCCCTGGACTCTTAGCAACCTTGCCAGACGACAAACGAGAGAGGCATAACAACGGGGAGTAGGGCTAACCACCCTACTCCCTGTATTTGCGGTTACTATAAATAGAACGCGCAGGGCTCCTGACCACCGGGCTGCTTCGGATGCAGCCCAGTCCCGAGGTGGAGGAGCCGAAACAGGTGTGTCGGGACAACGACCAACGAATGCCCACGGACGATTTCAGTGGACGGAGGATCTCAGGCAAGATCTAATGCGCTACCTCGAGGAGAGCTGTCTGCAACAAAGGGGCTACATGGCGCGAATGCATAGTCGGTTTGCAGTAATGCATCCCGAACTGGCAGATCGCTTTTCTCAACAACCACTGAGAGATTATGTGGCTGAGAGATTAGCTGTCAACCGGTACCGGATGTGCGGGCAATAACAACTGAGCCCGTACGCGGTGCTGAGAGAGATGCACCACATTATGAAAGCACGACACTCGTGTTTAGGAAAAATTTGACAACGAAAATTTTGCCTAAACAACAAGAATTAGACAGAGAAATAGCCTACTTCTGGATGCTCTTCCAGATGACTGCGACCTGTGGCAGGTCAATTGTGCCGTTTACGAGGCTGCAAGTGATCTGGTGACTCCGCGAAATCTGACACAGATATCGGGGAGACGGCAGATTACAAAACGCATGTCTCAATTAAACGGTAAGATTCGACTGACACGGAAACTCGCTTCCCGAATTCAGTGTGTGATCGACTATTTAACCTCTGGCCGTTCATTTACGGCTAAAGTCAAGAAGTTCGCACAACAACTGCCGACGTACTATCAGACACTGAACAAGCTGAAGTTGCTCAACATCAAGCAACGTTTAGCGGATAAAATTCGGGTTTTGGCCGATGCCAAAAAGAGGCTGCAAAGACGGGAAGAAGGAATTCGACAAAACTCAATATTTTGGACGAATCCTTCCAACCTCTTCAAACATCGTATCGCAGCCTCAAGCGAGTTTCCGTCGATGGCCGCAGTTGAGGAATTCTGGGGGAGCATCTACGAGAAAACATCTAGGCTTAATACAGACACTCCAGGTATTGAAATCTTCACCGAGTTGTGCGACGAAGTCACACAACAAAGTGAAGATTGCCAACCCGTCAGTGCATTAGAGGTGAAAAATGCCATCACAGGAGCGAGGAATTTCTCCTCGCCGGGCTGGGATGGAATTAACATCTATTGGTGGAAGAAGTTCATTTCTGTCCATCAACACCTAGCCCGAATATTCACCTCTTATATAAATGGAGACCAACTCATTCCGCACTGGCTGGTGGAGGGCCGAACGACACTGATCCCAAAATCGGGAGACTTCTCCGATCCGAAAAACCATAGACCGATCACGTGTCTCAATACGTTACACAAATTGTTCACTAAAATCTTGAAAGAACGTATTGAGAAATCCGTGAAACCGGTGTGGCAACGGATAGTAGAACAACGAGGCTGCAAAATGGGTGTATCCGGCTGCAAGGACAACTTGCTGATCGACAGGTGTGTTTGTCAGGACGCAGTCCAGTACAAGCGTAACCTGTCGATAGCCTGGCTGGATTACATGAAGGCGTATGACTCAACATCGCACGAGCTTTTAAGTTTGTTGCTCAAACGCCTCCATCTCCACCCAAACATAGTGAGAATTGTAGTGCCTCTTTCTAATGCCTCTTTGGAAAACACGCTTTGTCATGACATCGGGCAAGCGTCGAACCATGTCTAGACTGGTTCAATTCCAAAGAGGTGTCTATCAGGGAGATTATCTGAGTCCTCTGCTCTTCTGCATCTCACTATTGCCTCTATCCGTTGCTCTCCGGAAATCTCAAGGGTACATGTGTGGACCGCCTGTTGAACGTGTACATAAGATCACCCATCTTTTCTATATGGATGATCTTAAATTATACGCATCAGGCGAAGATCAATTACATCGATCTCTGAACATCGCCCTCACATACTCGAGAGATATCGGTATGGAATTCGGATTGGACAAGTGTGCAGTCGTTCATTTGCACAGAGGAAGGTCAGGCTCCCATAACAACGATATGGAGCTCGTCAACGGAAATGTCATCCGCCACCTTAGCGCCGAAGAAGCCTACACACACCTGGGCGTACATCAAAGGCATATCCAGGATGTGCAGGCTGCTAAAACCACCATCATTAAGAAATACCGGCGCATTCTCCGTCAGATCTGGTCATTAGAATTGACCGGGAGAAATAAGGTGGCAGCCACGAATATGTTGGCCGTATCACCAGTGCTCTATTCTTTTGGAGCACTGAAGTGGAACGTTGACGAGCTAAGGGATCTTGACCGAAGCACACGGAAGATGATTTGTATGCAACGCAGTTTGCATCCAAGATCTTCCGTGGAACGACTGTATTTGCCCCGAAATATGGGAGGTCGTGGCCTTTTAAGCCTGGAGTGTATGCATGACCGATTGGTCCTCGAGACAGCTTGCGACGTGATTAATCGAACGGAGGATCCCCGGATGATGCTAGTACATCAGCATGAAATTCAGGGGAAGGGGACGTTTTTGTACAACGCGGCGGAACGAGCGGCGCGAAACCTCGGTCTGGTTTTCAACGTGGGACGTAGTGGTGCACAGGAGGCTGAATCAGTCATCAATCTGTGCTCAGTGCGTTTCAGGGCTAACATACGGAAGGAACAACTCCGTATGTTGGAGGGAAGGCATATCGACAAGCCGTTGCATGGACAATTCTTTCGAAATGTCCAACAACTTGGCTTGTCGGCAGAGATGACCTTCTCCTCCTTAAGATCAGCCGGCTTGAAATCCGAGACCGAGGGTTTTATCTTCGCATGCCAGGATGGGGTCATCAATACCTTAGCGTATCGCCAGAACATCTTACACCATGCGGTACAGAGTACGCTCTGTAGATTGTGTAGATGTCATGCTGAGGCACTAATGCATCTTTTGGCAGCATGCCCAATGTATGCAGTTTCAGCATACATCGAACGTCACAAAGCGGCTCTTCGAGTGCTGTATTACCATCTTCGCAGCACTTATGGTATTGATGCAACCCCAGTTTTGCCGTACGTCCCCACTGATATTGAATCCGTTGTCGGGAATGAGTCGTTCCGAATATACTGGAATTACTCATTCCCGACGAGCAGGCAAATATCAGCCAATAAGCCTGACATCGTCCTTGTTGACTTCGATGACAAATCCATCTTCGTCATCGAGTTTTCTGCACCAGCAGAAACAAATATAGTCAGCAAAGAGGACGAAAAACGGATGAAATATCAGGAACTCCTGTTCGAAATTCGCAGGCTGTATCGAGGATTCAAAATCAAGCTCGTCGTGCTGATAATTGGAGTGCTGGGAGGAATGAGACCAACTTTCCTCCAAAACATCAAAAGCATTCCGGCCTGTCGAGAACATGCAAACTCCATCGCAGGCCGAATGCAGAAAGCAGTGCTACTGGGATCTCTCCGTCTACTGAGGTCACACGAGATCCTGTAACCACTAACCCAATTGTAGAGGGAGTGGTTACAGTTGCAAACGAAATGGCCCGGCGCAGTCTGCAGCGGAGGAGATGGATATCGGAGCCGCTTTTCTGCTGCAGACTGCACACGTGGATTCTGGAGGGCCAAGAGAGGTTAGGGTTTTAGTCGGTAAACCTTGCCGTTAACATCAAAGGTGAGGGAGTCCGACACACGGGGGGTTACACAACATCTTTAACCCCCTATGGTGCCTAATGCATTTCCCCCCTCCGTCAAGAAAAAAAAAAAATATATATTAATTATTACAATCGGGCATCGGGCAAGCGTCGAACCATGTCTAGACTGGTTCAATTCCAAAGAGGTGTCTATCAGGGAGATTCTCTGAGTCCTCTGCTCTTCTGCATCTCACTATTGCCTCTATCCGTTGCTCTCCGGAAATCTCAAGGGTACATGTGTGGACCGCCTGGTGAATGTGTACATAAGATCATCCATCTTTTCTATATGGACGATCTTAATTATTTAATTATATTTTACACTACATATATGTGTTTTATATTTTAGTTTTATTCACTTTCACTTCACTAATTGGCATCACCGCAGTGCCATGAACCCTCGACGAAACCAAATTTGTTTTTTTACATTAACACCAAAATAACATTTTCAAATCGTTGCATAGTTTCGAGGGCAGCTAATTTTTAATTTTTTTATTTAATTAAATTTTTTTTTTTTATAAAGAGAGATGATCGCGCACAGGCTGACGTGGATGGTTGCATTTCAGCCTCTTCATTCTGAGAACAGAAAAACTGCAGTGTCCAATCTGTGGAAGATACATACCCAAGATATTTGTACATAGGTTAAAATGTATCGAGAAATATTTATACTTACTGCTTTCTGAGATCAGATATCGTCAGATCTTTTCTCTTAATCTTCAAAGGAAGTTAAATACGTCCACATGCATATGTAGCACCCAGTTCCTCCTCTGACAGCTACGCCAACATGAGCAACGACAACATGCTGCTACCTCTCTAATTAAACCATAAGAGGGAGCCTCCTTACTAAGCCGCGAAAATTCAAAACTCGAAGTCACTTTAACGCAAATTTTAACAGCTTAACACGTAAAAAATTTCTAAAATCAAAAGAGAGTAATGCAGTTTCTTATTCGTGACGATTTAATAATAAATAATAAGTAATAAATTAATTAAAAATAAATTGTATTTTAAGCAATAAAAGATGCAGCCGGATAGAAATTAAGTTTTCATTTGTTTAATCAGTAGCCGTGAAGCCATTTGTATTAAACAAAACACATTCAGCATCAACTTTCTTATTAAAAACAACCTGAAAATGCGGAGAAATTAGCCGTAAGTATTAATTACAGTACATTAATTAATTAAGAGTAATTAAAATACAGTTTTATATATATATATGTGTGTTTTTTTCTTTACAGGATTACGACAAAGCAGCACAAATGGCTAAGATGGATAGCCGCCGCCAACGAATGCATCCGTAAAAGATGGGATCAAAGCGGATGCACCGAAGTCGAAATAGAGGCCACACACATCCGGTGGCACCAAATCGAATTCATTTTAAACGATTTGCGTAAAGATGTAAGCCACATGGAGAAATGTGTTCACCAGTGGAAGGAAGAAAGTATAACATCATCAAGTTCTTTAAATGTTATAAAATAAATATTTTTAAGAAAATTTTAATTTACGTTTCAGGTAATGGACCTGATAATGGCAAAAACCCCAAATTTCAGGAAAAAAGCAGGAAATGTACGATGTCCATTCTATACGGTTCTGGAATGTCGAACATCGGTAGATTACGAAAAATATTACAAATTCATAGAATATAAAGAAGGATTGACGGAATGAACTGAAATACTACTTTATAATTGTGTGTATCACAAAAAATATAATAAAATAAAATAATAAAAATTTTAAAACTACTTTATTGACTTTTTATTTATTTATTATTATTATTATTATTATGCGTCTTTATTGACACAACCATTTGATACAATAATTGAACAAACAGATCGCTCAAGGGGCGAGCCACAGCAGCAGCTGTTTTACAGACTGACCCGTTTCTTTATATAAGCGGTGTTACAGTTGTGAAGCTTTCTGGGAGCGAAAGGTAAGAATTAGCTTCGAGAAGATGATGAATGTAAAGTAAGCGACGATATTAAAATTCTCAAACTTTCTTAGACTGAAGAGGAAGAATTGGGCAGCGACAAAAGAATGAATGAAAAGGGGGTCACGACATTGAAATTTGAAGGCTTCTTAAGATCAGAACGAAAGAATTGGGCTGCGAGAAGAGAATTATTGAAAAGGTGGTCACGACCTTGAAATTTGGAGGCTTTCTGAAAGCGACCAGGAAGAATTGGGCTGCGAGAAGAGAATTATTGAGAAGGCAGACACGACATTGAAATTTGGAGGCTTCATAAGATCGAAAGGAAAGAATTGGGCAGCGAGAAGAGAATTATTGAGAAGGCGGACACGACATTGAAATTTGAAGGCTTCTTAAGATCAGAACGAAAGAATTGGGCTGCGAGAAGAGAATTATTGAAAAGGCGGACACGACATTGAAATTTGGAGGCTTTCTGAAAGCGACCAGGAAGAAATGGGCTGAGGGAATACAATTAATGAAAAGTAGGACACGACATAAGAGTTTTGAAGATTTCTAAGAGCGAGAGAGAAAAATTGGGCTGCAAGAACAGAATTAATGAATAGGTGGTCACGACCTTGAAATTTGGAGGCTTTCTGAAAGCGACCAGGAAAAATTGGGCTGCGAGAAGAGAATTATTGAGAAGGCAGACACGACATTGAAAGGGCATAGGGGGTTAACTATAGAAAAAATGCCCCCACAGCTCTGTCACCCGAACTGGGTCCATATATTGCTACCCCGATGACTACAAATTTCTGAAAGTATGAACTCAAAATTCGCTTTTTCGAAAAAGTTATGGAGGGGGAAAGAAAAATAAAAAAACTAATTTTTCTCGAAAACTACTTGATCGATTTTAATGAACTTGAAATATGTTAGAAACGTAGGTAAGACAATTTGAGAGAAACAATATGAATTTTTTTTTTTTTTTTAATAAGTAAAAAACTGGTTTGAAATTTTCGAAATTTTTTTTTTGGCATAATTTTTTATGTGACCACCTTCATCTTTTTTCTTGAGGTACCTTACAATGTCCCCTTTTATATATATTTTTTTTAAATTTTAAAAAAATATAGTTTTTGAATAAAAAATCGTAAACCATGGTCGTCCTGCTTGACTTGCGCATTCGCACACGCGCTCGCGCGCACGCATGCATGCTTATATATATATATGTAATACTGGGTACACAATTTAAAACTACCACCCGGAAATCTGAGAATTAATGCTGTTTAGAAAAAAAAAGTTTAAATAGAAAAGTTTTTGGATTCCGAGGGGGACATCCAATAGTGACCTTGACGTTGACCTTTAAGGTCATTTCAGTATGAAGCCTCTTTTTAATGAGACCCCTTATTTTTTCACTCCGGAAATGGAAAAAGCGGAATTCACGTCCGAATACGATCTTGTCTTAGGACCCAGGTCCCATGCTGGGGTTCTATAATTCTTTTTCTTTATGTCCGTTAGTTTGGACCTCCCCGTCGGCCAGCATTCAGCATGGTTGAACCTGATCTGATATAGCCCGAGCGGATCGTTAGCCGTAACACCCCCACTACGTGAAGGTGGACAAATGAGGGCACCCAGCCAGTTAAGGCAAGATAGACGAGTCACCCAGCCAGTTAAGGCAAGATAGACGAGTCACCCAGCCATTTAAGGCAAGATGGAGGAGTCACCCAGCCAGTTAAGGCAAGATGGAGGAGTCACCCAGCCAGTTAAGGCAAGATGGAGGAATCACCCAGCCAGTTATGGCAAGATGGAGGAATCACCCAGCCAGTTAAAGCAAGATGGAGGAGTCACCCAGCCATTTAAGGCAAGATGGAGGAGTCACCCAGCCAGTTAAGGCAGATGGAGTTGTTACCCATACAATTAAAGCAAGATGGAGGAGTCACCCAGCCAGTTAAGGCAAGCTAGAGGAGTCACCCAGCCATTTAAGGCAAGATGGAGGAGTCACCCAGCCAGTTAAGGCAGATGGAGTTTTTACCCATACAATTAAAGCAAGATATATTATCTTGCCTCTCACTCATTGATGCTACAATTGTTCAGTCTTCATCGCTATCAGATTCGATTACTGGTACAATTTTAGTTGTGGTGAATATGTCAGTTAATATCTCAGCTGGTTTGAAAATTCTTGATAAATAACGCGCATGTGATAAATAATATATAACAGCCGCAATGTGGGAACAACAGCCAATAGTTCTATTTCCATTGGCACATTCACATGTGTATTCTGTAATTCCAGAATGTCCAATAGTGTCAGGTTCGTATTTAATAAAACACCTATAGGTTTGAAGAGAAATGTGACGGGACGGAACTCTAATTTTTAAAGTCGTTGAATCATCTTTAACAAATTCCATTTTCAGATTGCCATCTTTGTCAAGCATTTCTGCTAAATAGGAAACAGCCCGAGGAAGTTGATAGGTACCAGTGAATAAAATTTTCAAATCATTTGTTGTTAATTCCGGAAAATCATTAAGATCATCTGAGGAGATAGTTCCAAACGGAAGTTTACGACGTAGCCATCCTGCTTCTTCTACTTTATCAGCCAAAGAAAACTTCACATTTTTCTGAGTTTGCATCTTTTGAAGAATATCATCGAAGTTATCTACATCAAAATGTAATCTTTTTCCGAAAATATTATTAAGAAAACATGCAATTCTGAAGTATGATCCAACTTTTGGTAATAACTCATTATCGATTTTATGATTAAGAAGAAGATATTTTGGCTTGATGACACCGTGAACGGATTCTACAGCCCACCGAATTTTCGTAACAAAGCGAGAATTATTTGATTCTTCTGCAGTTAATTGTTTCCTTTTTCCTTTTAAGGCAGGCATCAAAACTCGAAATTTTTTTTCTTCCAACTTTTCTTTTACGTCACGAAATCCACGGTCAAGAACAAAAATATCACCTTCATTAACCAGCTTAGATAAACCTTCAGGATTTTCGAGAATTGTTTCCAAAATCTGGGCATCATTTTGATTCGCAAGAAAAGGTCCAGCAATGTCTACAACGTACCCGTCAGTTGTGCAGATAGTAAACGGTTTACAAAGGGGAACTTTCTTTTGGCCAGAGTACGATTTCCTTTGGTAATCATTATTAGAACTTTTTTGGTGTCTAGCGTATGTGCCGTCGCATATCAAAAAAAGTTTATCGTTAGAATCGAATAAATGTTTTGCCATTTTAGTGGTATGGTTTAGAATGAGTTCATTCCGACTACAAGCATTCACTCCAAAACGGAGTGGCAAAACAACATCTTCAAATGATTTCATTACACTGGCCGAACAGTCCGAGACATCGTGTTCATTTTGCAATTGCAAAATTGACGCGATCATTGCATTCGAATTACCCGACCGTAATTTGAACAAAAAGACAACAATAGCTTGAATGACGGAACGGGAATGACTATTTCGCAATGAAGTTAACATGTCTTTCAGTTCATTTAATTGTTCCCAATTTAAGCCTGTAAAAATGTTGAGTTGTTTCTCAGAAATATTGTATTCCCCTATTTTATCAAGCAATGTCGAGTCACATCTAATAGAAAGAGTTTCCATTAGTTTTGATAACTCAGATGCCGTAAGGCTTGTAGTATTAGAATAGGCTTTCAGTTGGATAAGATCTTCTTCGTATATTCTATCGTTTATCAAGTGCATACGACAACATCGATTCTCAGATGGAATGTAGATTTGAGTTTTGATATAAGTTTTTATTCGTGTTTCCTCAGGAATGACACGTAAATGTTTTGTGTCGCCACAAAAGCAACATGATTTATGCGTTGCAATAGTTCTCCGAATAAAAACTTCCATACGTTCAACCTCAGAAACCGATGCTTTTGATTCAACTATTTCAAACGTGGGATCATTATCTACCGAATCTGGCACAACATCATTTACGACATTTACTGCAGATTTCTCTGCAGACATATTTTTTCTATAAACAGACATTCTACATTTTTGACAAATAATGTCATTTACATTTATTGCTTGCTGCAAAGAATTGGAGTAAATATTCGCTTCCTGTTGATTTGTTACTATTTTTTTTCGGCCTGTAGTATTTATTAAAAAAGTATTGCAACCCAATTATGAAGAAATAAGAATGTCAGATGTAAACAAAAGAATGTAAAAAGTAAAATTCTCCAGAATCACAGAGATATAACTCCGAAAAAAATACTAAATATAAACCTGCACTCAGCTATACCGATTTACATAGACTATATGAATCAAAGCACAATATCATACACAAGTGTCAGGTCGCATTGTCCGGATTCCTAATCTACTAAAAAAAGGATGGATTTCGATAACGAGAATGAAATGGCTATCGAATAAAAGGAACGATGCCTACCGGAGAAGAAGTCACCTATTGCCTCGCAGTTCTTCTATATAGGAGTCTCGTGTCAACAATCACGCCGACATCACACCGGATAATAAAATATCTCATTGACATCGGTTAAGGTCGACCTATATTATATACACTCAGCACCGGTTTTTGTTTCGGTCCAATTTAACTTCGTACATTTCAACACTGTGCATTAAACACGAAAAAACATTTGAATATTTATATTGGCTACAAATGAGTCTCAACTGTATGTATGTATATAACATAGAATTTTTGGTCAGTGCGTGCTTGCGTGAGTGCACGGGTGTGTGCGAATGCGCAAGTCAAGCAGGACGACCATGGTTTACGATTTTTTATTCAAAAACTATGTTTTTAAAAATTTGAAAAAATATATATAAAAGGGGACATTGTAAGGTACCTTAAGAAAAAAGATGAAGGTGGTCACATCAAAAATTGTGCCAAAAAAAAAATTTTGAAAATTTCAAATCAGTTTTTTACTTATTAAAAAAAAAAAAAAAAATCATATTTTTTCTCTCAAATTGTCTTACCTACGTTTCTAACATATTTCAAGTTCATTAAAATCGATCCAGTAGTTTTCGAGAAAAATTAGTTTTTTTATTTTTCTTTCCCCCTCCATAACTTTTTCGAAAAAGCGAATTTTGAGTTCATACTTTCAGAAATTTGTAGTCATCGGGGTAGCAATATATGGACCCAGTTTGGGTGACAGAGCTGTGGGGGCATTTTTTGTATAGTTAACCCCCTATGCCCTTTGGAGGCTTCATAAGATCGAAAGGAAAGAATTGGGCAGCGAGAAGAGAATTATTAAGAAGGCGGACACGACATTGAAATTTAAGGCTTCTTAAGATCAGAATGAAATAATTGGGCTGCGAGAAGAGAATTATTGAAAAGGCGGACACGACATTGAAATTTGGAGGGTTCTTATGATCGAAAGGAAAGAATTGGGCAGCTGGAAGAGAATTATTGAAAAGGTGAATCCGATATGAGAGTTTTCAAGACGTCTGAGAGCGGCAGAAAAGAATTGGGCTGCGAGAAGAGAATTATTGAGAAGGCGGACACGACATTGAAATTTGGAGGCTTTCTGAAAGCGACCAGGAAGAAATGGGCTGAGAGAATACAATTAATGAAAAGTGGGACACGACATAAGAGTTTTGAAAATTTCTAAGAGCGAGAGAGAAAAATTGGGCTGCAAGAACAGAATTAATGAAAAGGTGGTCACGACCTTGAAATTTGGAGGCTTTCTGAAAGCGACCAGGAAGAATTGGGCTGCGAGAAGAGAATTATTGAGAAGGCAGACACGACATTGAAATTCGGAGGCTTCTTAAGATCAGAATGAAACAATTGGGCTGCGAGAAGAGAATTATTGAAAAGGCGGACACGACATTGAAATTTGGAGGGTTCTTATGATCGAAAGGAAAGAATTGGGCAGCGAGAAGAGAATTATTGAAAAGGTGAATCCGATATGAGAGTTTTCAAGACGTCTGAGAGCGGCAGAAAAGAATTGGGCTGCGAGAAGAGAATTATTGAGAAGGCGGACACGACATTGAAATTTGGAGGCTTCTTAAGATCGAAAGGAAAGGATTGGGCTGCGAGAAGAGAATTATTGAAAAGGCGGACACGACATTGAAATTTGGAGGGTTTTTATGATCGAAAGGAAAGAATTGGGCAGTGAGAAGAGAACTAATCAAAAGGCGAGCAACATATGAAAGTTTTCAAGACGTCGAAGAGCGACAGGAAAGAATTGGGCTGCGAGAAGAAAATTATTGAGAAGGTGGACAAGACATTGGAATTTGGAGACTTCTTACGATCGAAAGGAAAGAATTGGGCAGCGATAAGAGAACTAATGAAAAGGCGTACCCGATATGAAAGTTCTAAAGCTCTCTGAGAGCGACAGGCAAGAGTTGCGAATTAATAAAAAGGGGAACCCGTTTTGCGAGAATCTGCAGTTGCCTCTGATTGACGTAAGGTCTGAAGAATATAAAGAATAATAGGGTTCGACATGAGAATTTGGAAGCTTTTTAAGTTTACGAAAAGATTCCTTAGCCTTTTAATCTTTTCTCTTGTAGGTCATCGATGCCCATCTATTTTGTATACAACACAATTCAACATAAATAAATAAATAAATAAATAAATTATTTAATAAATAAATAAATAGGTTTTTATACTTAACCTGACTACCAAATAGGAGTTGTGTTTACAACGATAACGGGGTTGCAGAACTTCGGACATCATCTCCTGGGGGGGGGGGGCACGGAAGTCTCAAGTACGGTTGATTCCTGTCAAGATTCCTCACGGCCGTCTTTCCTCTATTGATTGAATTTCGGCAAATGCACCTGACGACGGCTTTGGGGATTCTGATAAGCCATCCGACACAGGCGTGGTGATTAGAGCTTCTTGCCGCTTGGTGTTCCCTATGAGCGGATCTGGCAGGTATGTCTTTGAAAAAGGACATAACCCACCAAGAATCACATTTTTTCGAGTAAATGGCAAATAACCGTTATATAATTGGATATATGGGTATATCTTTTTATTTTAGCATTTATGTATATATTTTTTTACATTCATTCATTATTAATTTGAAAAAATTGTCATTATATATGTTATTATTTACAGATAAATTCAAAAAGTCATTACATTATAAAATATGTTTAATTTACAACCAACCTGGCAAGCACGTTGACGACCACAACGTGATTGGAGGAGATTGGTGAAGAGAAGTTGACCTAGGTCAGGCACGCAGATACCCGCGGTGAAAGAGAGAACAAGAGGGTGCATGATAGAGCGAGGGAGATAGATGAAGGCAATCATTTAAATCATACATATGCACACACATACGTCCGTAAATATTTAGGGCTGCAGACACGGTAATCAATACGCATGACTGTGTGTATTTCTGTGGGTGTTTATCATCGTGTCACGGTTGGTGGCTTTATGTGGTAGAATGATAAATTACTCAAGCCATGTTGCCATTTTCCGAACTAGGCGGAAATTACGGCGGCAGATATTCTACGGTTGGGTGTACGCAAAGATATAGTAGCGTCTGGAATCCTACAAAAACGTACGTTTACAATAAAAAATTGCATACCAGAATATTTTGAAACACATTAAAACGTTCGAAAATGTACGCAAACGTACGGGAACGTGCAGAAACATACGCGATGGTACGCAAAAACGTAAGCGAACATAAGGCCAATGTGCATCATTGTGCAGAGTCCTAGAGAAGCATACGTAAGCTCCGAAAATAATTTTTAGATAACAATTAGTTTTAAAACATTATCGTTACCAAATCGATTTATAATACATTAGAGTCTTATTCTATTGGCGTGTCGCTACACTCATCCCCAGCAAGTCGCCGGATAGCTCAAGTAGTGCCTTACAGCAAGCTATCGGGGCATTGAATTCAACGTTACGCGCAAAATGGGTAGTTACGTATGGGTCATTCTAAAAATAATCATCTAGACACGGTGGCTTGTTTGCTTTAAATACACCTGGTGTTAATGTATATTGTTTTTATTTGCACATTGTTAAATAATTAAGTTATCATAAGGTGATAATACTTTTAGTTTTTTTTGTTATAAGTTAAAACAGTTTTAGAGAAAATATATGTTAAAGATTTTTTATAGGTTAAAAATGGCACTTGCACCCTATTTTACAATGCCATTTTCTGAATAAATATCAAAAATATCAGTGTTAACATAAACTTGAATTTCTAAACGTATATTGAAGCATGCACTTTTTTTGTTAAGATTTTATTTTAAGTGATAAAATTTTAAAAATATAATGCATATAAAATGTCGCACTTTTCAACTTTTAGAGTCATATTTCTCCCATAGAAAAAATTAATATTTTTCAAAGATATATCATGTGGTAATTTGTCAAATGCCATATTATGTGATTTATTATGTGGTAAATGTAAAGGACCATAAAAAACTTAAATACTAGGACGAATTATTATAGACATTTAAATTCATTTTATTGATATTTATGTGAATTTTAGATATGTCATTACGGAATATAGTTTTACAGATTCCATCGAAAATAAGTCTATGAACTTGAAAGTAATCTACCCCGACCGAGGATCGAACCCGGGTCTTCCGTTTATTAAGCTGATGCTCTAAACACTACGCTACGCTCGCATACATATTATTACCGCGTGAAGAAGAAATGCCTATACTCAAACGTAGAAGGCATATTGATAATGGCGAATTTCGTTAAAACAAAAACTTAAGCATTTCTTTGAAAACATAGCTGGTACTAAGTCTCGGTTACGATGAACAACTTAGGTATTGTTAATTTGTTAAATGTTTATATACTGCGCACTTCGACATTAAGAGCGGAAAATTGTCATAAAACTTTTTACATCTTTTAAAAAACCGTTTGTATCCACCGGGTATCAGGCGCTTGGTCGTTGGATATGCAATACATTAAGATATTCTCGGCTCATAGCACGCGGCACGAGTAGACGTCATTGGCTGTAAAAATGGTGTACCGATAGATATTATCAAGCGAGCAGCAGGTTGGTCGGGAGAATCTCGCGTATTCGCTAACTTAGATGCCAACACGTTTTCAGACGCAATATTCTATGCTGGAGCTAATATAATACCTTAGTAATGAAATCGTTTCCTCTTCTTACGAATAAAATAAAATAATCTTTCTAATTCTCAATTTCACATATTTAATATTATTTTCCGATATGACTAAAGCTATTTTGCATGGCCAGTCCTTAATACAAGTCGCAATTTGTGAGCATCTACAAAGTTTATACATTTCTCCATCCGGACGAGACCCCATGCATAATTGGAAGATTAGTTCGATCTTAATCATGCTGGGGTCACGTCCGGATGGAGCTTCCCACCGTGAAATTTTGTATTTTTCAGATACCCACCCAATTTTTTATTAAGAAGCGACTTGAGTGTTGTCCTGGTTTTAAAATATGAAGAAAATAAACGACGTAGGTGCAGCACCATCAGAAGGGTCGATTTTCATCTTGCATTTTTTGGCGGTGCATATTAGAATACCATTAATATCAATGTACATGAGAGCACGAACTACAAAATTCATACATTTCTCCATCCGGACGAGACCCCATGCATAATTACTTATATGAATGTCCGCTATAACATGAGATAAGAAAGAACCCATCGTAGCACGAAACGTTTGTTAATAATTAACATTATGAAATTGAAAGTAGAATATATTACTACATGTAAACTACTCCATCTTGCTTAACGTATTCTTGGCGCATTAATTATGATTATACTGGCACACTTTTTAAGAAAATTGTTAAAGACTTCATTGTTTTCATTTTTTTCGTATTCTGCAACACATTGCCCTCACTTTCGTCTAAGATCCATCAATATCTTTCCATTTTAACTGGAGATATTAGATTGATGAACGGTTTAGAAACACCGTGCGGCGTGGAAGAGATCCCTACTACTAGATACCCCAGTTTCTGTACTACATCAATCGCAGTGTACTTAAAATTAAACCCGTGTCTTGGGAACAGAGTTTGCCAGCGCGTTTAAAAACTAAAATTTTCGTCTGCCCTTCGTGTACACTAAGACCGTTGAGGTCTCCATATTCAACGAAAATAGTGAGTGGGTTTCCGGCGTGTGTCTATTGGCGAGTAAGCAAAAATTAGCAGATCATCTGCGAACAGCAGCATTAGAAGATCGCAGTCCGGCACGTGATTCAGGCCTCTTAAATTTTTAGCACGAAAATAATCAGCACTATTAGCAATATATAGTATGAGAATCAGGGGACTTAGGATCTCACCCTGGAGCACGCCCACCGTTACTTCGACCTCCGCTGAGGGTTCAAGACTAGTTGTAACGTGCAATGTCGCCGTGTCATATAGCGATTAAATTTTCCTAATCAGCTTGGGGTTAACCCTCATGTTATAAAGTTTCAGCCGCAGCAATTCGTGATGAATCGAATTTTATACCTTTCTCTCCTTCTCAAAAAGAAAAATCTTCTTAATACCTACAACTTTCGGTCGTAATTTTTTTGTGCCAGGAACTATATATTTTTTCTTTCATTTATAATTAAAATTTTCGTACATTAGGAATATTTCATTTTAATTTATCCACTAGGGCGATGGGGGAAAATTATATCTTTACTTTAATTTGTTTTCCTATATGATCATATTTTTTGCCCCCTGTTTGCAGTCTGTGGGAAAACGCGTACCAATTATCCCGATGACGCCGAGAGCGGCACAAATTGTCACGTTTTTCATGTAAATAGTGTTCAAAGAACGTGTCAATAAAATTGCACGACATCTCATATCCTACCATTTTCGAGTGTGTTCTTTTCGAATCTGGCTTCCATTTGCTCATTAATTTCGCCGTTTTTTCAATATAGCGTCTTAAAGAGGAGAAAACTCGAAAAAAACTGAGAAACTTTTTTAACAAAGTTATTTATCTATCTGAAGGCGTCGTACAATCGAATGGCGCTTCTGAATCCAGTGGTATAATAACTTGTACTTTATGAAGACGTGGCGTCCATAAAAAATTCAAAATGGCAGCTACAATACGGAGCCATCATGGAGAAAATCGTATCTTTCTATTCGTATCGATTTTTTAAATTAATAATTTTTAGTGAAAATCAGTGTAGGGGTCGCAGATTGCGAATGCTCTCAAAAAATTAAAAAATTCAATATAGTGTACTAAATTTTGGCAATTTTCTTCGATTTTTGTGAAATTTTACATCCGACTATTTTAGAGATCCCAGATTACGAAAATCGTTGTCCGATTTTTAAAGTTTAAAATGGCGGATTATGAGAACGGGATGGTTAAGTGGTTAGAGTACTCGCCTCGTAATCAGAACGTTCTCTAGGTCTCGAGTTCGAATCCCCGTCGAGGGATGTTCTGTATGTTTTCCATTTGTTTGGATAATCGACGAAGTAAACATTATTCGGCGAAGGTACGAATTCGGGACCGCTGTCGACTTCCGTCGGCAGATTGCCGGTACCGTCAGCGGCTTTTCCGCGGTTGGTGCGTCGTGGGCATTACCTCGGACAAAGATGGGGTAAGATTCGCGTCGCACTTGTCCCGGCATAGACCACCAAAGAGGTCAATGGCGGTACCGACATTGGGACTGGCTCTGGGTGGGTATTGTGTTGCCGTGTTCCGTCATGTACCATGTCTGTGTGTTGTCCATCCTATACCTCTCCACCTGAGAGCCGACCCGCGAATAGGCATCAAAGTCATTAAAGCGGGGGAAAATACCAAATCCTTTATCCTGAAAAAAATGGCGGATCAAAAATGGCGCACTAAAATTGAAAATTTTCATAGATTACATGACATTGTGCATAAAAGGGTTTTAGGGATCGCAGATTACGAATCCGTTACCTGATTTTCAAAACTAAAAATGATGTATCCCTAATGGGTTATTATTTGTGCGTCGTTATTCCCGCTTCCTGTGGTCAATGAGACAATCTGGTGAAATCTTAAAAAATTAATTTGGAAATTGAATTTTGAATAATCCTTTGGAGGTATTATTGATGATGTCATTAAGTAAAATTGATAATATGAATATACAAGCATTCATCCACGGGCTAGTAAGAAATCTGGATGCCCTTTTTTGAAAAAGTTTTTGGAAAATCTTACTCAGTCAGGTAACTATAATAAAATAGTATTTATCTCAAAGTATCAAAATCACTTGATACCAGAAATCCCCTGCACACTTTGTATTGAGTTTTCAAATCTTGCAAAAAGTTGGCAGCATACAACATTCAAACTTCTAGATATTTTCAAAAGTTTAAATTGTCTGTGACTGTGATATGGAACGAATAGGATAAAGGATATGAGAATTCTACCCACCTTTAATTCAGTCTACTCATGTGTAAGCTTTGAAATGATAACGTCAGATAAAATTGCATGTCAATAACATCCCGAAACAACAAGATTTGTACAGGCGCCACTGCGTCATCATCCAAAAATTATAACTTTATTATAAGAATAAATTAATGTAAACATCCAGACTTAACTTGCTCAGGTGTATTATTACACTAAATAGAGTTTTACTGCAAATTGAAAGGGTTTTGGGTAGGAAGAAGCAAAGTGGCAATAAATATATATTTATTAAATTATTAGTTGCTGTTAATGTTAACCTTTTCATTTCAAAAGCCATATAATTATTAAACAAATTAAAAATTTCTTTTTACTCCAACATTTGAGCAAAAAGGCAACCAGGTTTTTGACTAACCAGTAGAGGAATGCTTATACATTTATATTATCAATTTGATTTTGAAAGCTCATTAATTAATTAATTTAGTATTTGTTCATTAAATTATACTTTTAAATAAGTACTTGCCATTACTTTGTTACCGTTCAATATTTTTGTTATTAACTTATTAACGAGCGATATGACCCTTTTTACAGAATTTTATACATAAATATTTATTTTTTAAATTTGAGAGAGCTGTAGATCGTCTTCAGAGATGGCGCCATACTTCACATTTGTATATGAAATTAAGGTCATGAGTCGATTTCCATCAAACAAACAATATTGCAAAACGTAAACAAACAACGTGGCTTGTCTTACGAACTGGGAGTCCTGTTTGAAAATCATTTTTGAAAAATTGTTCCCTGGACGGGGATCGAACTCACGACCTTCGACTATCAACAAAATCAATATCCAATTCAATGTTCCGACAGTAAGAGGAAATGTTTGAATTGTTTTGGTCGTAATATAAATGTTGCCATCCCTGTCTATGTGTATTGTATCTTCACCCAAGTTGGGTTTTCAAATTAAAAAATGGGTTATATTTTGTGCTGCGATGTGATGCAAATACATTTACAAATGTATGCACCTTAAAAGTACATTTACACCTTAAAAAAACCTTGTATGCGCATGTCATCAAAAAATGGCGCATAATTTTCATATACTATGTAATAATAGAACATTCGATTGAACCATAGGGTAGAAAAAAACCCGAGTCCTCGGAGTATCCATGTAAAATTGTTCATTCTTTTTTTCTTTTTTTTTTTAATCTGTGTCGATAAGACCAAGGGAATTCCCGTAACGATTTGAAGTAGCTAGCCAGGTAACTCAAATGAAGCGGAATAAGACCAAATTAAATATTTTCAATTCTTCAGAACTTGAGCATTCATCACCTGTGTCCAGTACAAACATAGGAGTCTACCTAAGAGAGAAGATGATGTTACCGGCTGCTGGTCAGTTTGCTGGTGAGCATTCACAGACACCTGAAATTTAAAAACTTATCAATTTTATACGTTGTTCCTTTGATGCTGCTAAAGTTACATTGGCTTATATTAACAACCAGTTGTCAAAATTTTCAACTAGAATTAATAATATTTTATCATCTCTTAAAACGGATGTATGCTGTATTGATACAGGAGCCTAATGAGAACTCTGAGAACTTAACTCGACAACTGCACAGTCAAAATTGAATATATATAATGCCACATTCCTATAATGTAATGATCTACGGGTTTCCAGAGTATTTCACTAAATGATCAAGATGCTGACCTTCTTGTCACCAACGAATCGTTTGCGGCTATAAAAATTATTCACTTTTCGCCTGTTACTTAACGTCGTATTGGTCAACAGTCATCGAATAAATCTCGCCCGATTATTGTCAACTTTCAGTCTGGTGGGTATACTCTAGGTGTTGTAAAAAATTGAAATCTGTTACCGCAAGGCATCTTCTGGTAAAACAATAAAACAAATTCTTTCTACTCTTAAATCTGAAGCCGATGTAATTTTAGGAAACATAATCATGCTGACTATAAAGTTATAAGGAATATGAATAATAAATCGGTTTTAATTACGATTAAAAATCTTCGTGTCCTGATATTGATGCTCATGTGACTTTTCCTGAATAATGATTTATTTCACAACAGTGAACTTATCAAAAGGAGCGGTCGCTCCGCGCGCCAAGTTTTTACAGCGCGCAGTGAGCGGTACTCCCTTACCGTACACGTAGCGTTAGTGCTTGTGCACTCAATGTACTTTTCGCTTATCCCCAGAGGGGAAGGGTATGTGGGCCCCTTCAGGTACCTGAAGTGGTGCGCCCGTTCCTCCCTCGGGAAGTTTTCCGTTCCTGGGACAGCTCGAGACAGCCTTAGGGAAGGAAGAGGGTCGAGCTTGATTCAGGCGGGCTCTCTAAGGGGGAAAGTCTCGCCTCCCGAGTTGACCGAAACAACCTCAGGGAGTCGGTCGGAAGATGTTGGGCTACCCAACACAATGGACGGCAGGCTACGAGCACATGGTCAGCCCCGAGAGACCCGAGACATGTGGCTTCGGCTGCGCCCCACAGTAGATCGAAGGATAGGGAACTCGAGACATAGGCTCAGAATTCTTAAAATTTTGCGTAAGTAATATGAAAACTAATATGATTTCTGGGGTCGATGAATTCATATCCGGCATTAAAAATACAAAATTCAAAATGGCGGATCCAATATGGCGGACATGAAAATTAAAATGTCGTCAAATTTGAATGAAACATGTGATATAGGAGTCTGTGGGGTCACTGAATTCAAATCCGATATTAAAAATGCTAAATTCAAAATGGTGGACTCAATATGGCGGTTTTGAAAATAGATATATCTTCAAAATATAAATGAAATTCAAATTGTCATGCATAAATGCAGCCATTTCCGTGTTATTTTCTTTTCTCGCTTTTACAATTAATGCAAATTGCAATTCTTCAGTAGACGCGTTCACTAAGGTCGAAGTCCTTCTTCGTTTCTGCTTCTCAGAAAGAACATTCCAATCTTTTCGATTTTGTGTAAAAGAATAACCACGTTCACTGATCGATGTTGAAGCCAGAGATTCAACCGTTGAAACAGTTTCTTTTTCTTTCAAGGAAGATTTCAAATCTAGCCACTCTGCATTTTTTCAAAAAATCTATCTAAGTGGCGATTGCATGTCTGCCATTTCTTATTTAAAGAAAATACAATATATTCTTAATCGCTCCTCAAGAACTTTTTTAGTTTCCAAATTATTCTGTACAGATTCGCATATGTTTTTGGTAATCAGCAAATGTAATAAATTTTTTGCATCATTTAAGGCAGATTTTGAATCTCTTAATATAAAAAATAACGATCTATACGTTTGTTAATTCATTATATGAAATATATTGTAATAATGATAAAATTTAGAATAAGAATCTAGCAAAAATTAAATATGATTATCAAATACGAAATTAAATATATTGTTGAAAAACTCAGTGCATATAAATTACGTATAGTAATTACGCATGTGATAGATTAGTATCGGTGGGTCACAACCCGACCTCTTATAGCCGAATAGAAGTGGTACTTACATACTTCTATTTGGAGAAAGAGTATGGCGTCGAGAGCACGCAACCCGGCAGCGAAACATTTAGCGGCAACAAAGCTAACTATAAATCGCATAAGAATAATATAAAAGCTTCAAATGATTCAAGATTAAATGTTGAAATTTGCAAGGTTTGAATGGGATCATATAATTGATACTTAGATAAGCCACTCATTTGTACCTCCACTGGTGGTAGGGGGAACCTGGTTAGGGGAGGGGGGTAATTTCATTAATAGCACAAAGGACCGTGTGATGGCTTATATAAATGGACCTCTAAAGATGATTTCAACCGTTTTTGATAGTAGAAATTGTGTTCTTGATCTGACTATGCTAACTTAGGCTTTCATATAAAAAATATTATGTATCTACTTTTATCAAAATTGTGAATTTCTTTTCAAGGCGCAAGGATGCGCAGCTGAAATAAATTGGAATAGTTACTCCAATCAATTCTTTAAACAATCCAACTCACAAATACTTTAACAAATTGTTAGATTTTTTTATAAACAACTTTCAAATCCCAAGTCATATGCTTTTTTACCCTCCATATGCTTCACAAGTAAAACATTTTAACATATATTTTTCCGATATCTAGTGTCATTCTTTTATACTTAAATATATTATTAAGAACTCCAAAAAATATATATTACATTAAATATTTTTATCTCGAAAGAATTGAACTTTTAAGAGATTAGCAATATAAAAACATTAGTGAATTTTTTATGTATGAACCTTAAACACATATTAATAAGAACTAACGTTAATACTGTTATTAAAATGATTGGCTGTGAGTCACAGAAGCATTTAAGAATGCATTTATGTGTATTTGCTTTTCATTTTTAGAAGTTAGTCTGACACGGCAGAGGTCCATGGGAGCGCATAGCGCATTTAGAGACGTGAGTGGCGTCCCGCCTAGCGGGTGCACGGTTCAGTATGCAGGTGAGCGCTTCGGCCCTTCGGGAACTGGCGACCCCGCATTCCACCAAGCTGGGCGACCAATTCCGTGTAGGCAAGTACTCAACTGGTAGAGGGCTGGTGTTTGAATTATGGTCAGTCCTCGCAATGTCTCACCAGATCATATTAGATGGTACGCGCGGGGGCTGTTCCAAGCAGGGAATACTTCCGGGGACTCTCTCAGCCATTCATGTTGGACCCGCGCGGGTAGTGGTTTCAAAAGCCTGCAAGCTGGGCTAGGAGCCTTCTGTAGGACTGGAAGGACTCTCCCCGGGTCGGAAAGGTCTCGCTTGCTCCGATGTGTCAGTTGCAATACAATTCTGGTGCGACCCTGCAGAGTGTCGTAGGGATTAGAAAGGTCCCCTCCTCACCGAGGAGTTTGAGAAGTATTGCTACTTTGAGATAGATTGGTAGAGACTACCTAAAGAAAGGGTCTCGCAACGGTCCGGGCGTATCCCGGCTCCGCGCCATGGGGCCCGAACCTTAAAGCCGTCAGGCGGGTGACTGAATGTACTTTTCTGAGTGACATTTCAAAGTTGTTAGTATGCCTAGTATTTTATATATTTTTTTATCTTTTATTTGGGCCTTGTCCGATTAAAATCGGTTTATTAGTTCCTGAGATATGAATATTCAATTTTACCAATCCCGATCGAAAGATTTGACGATCGAAAATTCTTCATACAACCATTGAATCATGCGATTGCACCTTTGATGTGTACATTTCATGTGTACCTTTGATGCGATACTAGTGCAACCAGTCATGGATATGCACACGTGTGTACGCTAATGCAAGCTTGTGGTACATCGAACACTTTTACTGCACACCTTCCGCGCGCAGGTTGCTTCGGCAGTCGTCGGCGGTCTGAGCCCTCGAGAGGGGAGCGGAACGAGAGGAAAATATGTAGTCGGACGCGCAAAAGCATTCAAATTAAACAAATGACGGGGGGCTGATCTTTATCAGATACTTCGAAAATTAGAATCGTATATACCCCTCGATTTTTTACTTGTTTACTCTTATTTAATTTATTTACAAAAATGAATTGTCAAAATTAACTTTAAAAACATTTAAAAATATGTGTTTGTAGCATTAGATCTGTAAGAATCGAATTCTTTTTTAATATTGAAAAAGCAAATGTAAAACATGTTATTATAATTCCGGAAATAATATACAAAAATGACAAGTCGTACATTTTTCTAAAAATCTTGTTGTAGTTACTATAAGCTGGTAATTTATTAAGAAAGTAAAAGTTTTCATTTTAGTATTTATATCATTCAAACTCACTTAATTTACCATTCTGTTCATGATATGGAAAAGCGTTTGAAAGTAATAATATTAATCTAATATAACTATTTTCTTTTATATTTTTCAAATATGTACCTTGCATCAATATTATACGGCAAAAGTTTATTTAACAGAAACAAAAGTATCGTACAAAGAAATATAATTTAGGAAGAAACTATTTGTAATACTCAATTGATCCTTATAATATTAACAATACCATTTCTTTTATATATTATATGTGATTATTGAAGTGAGTTAATTCTTTGTAAAAGGTAATGGTGCCGGAATTTTTGTTTAATCCTTGTTTCATTCAACATTTGTAATGATAATAATTTTTAAACACACAATAAGTACAATACATTTCACAATATACACTGTGCGCATACTTTATGTTACGCTGAAATTTTCACTAGGGTAAACTTTTACTGCAGTACGTAAGTATATGTAATAACATTTACAACGTTAAATAAATATATATTTCTACAGTGCGCGTTTTGTACAAAGTAAGTAATAATACTAAAAACTTACTGCCATATACTGTTACTAAATTATCTGTTTTTTTTTAATAACATTTAAGTAAATGCAAAACTCGAATCGAGAAATTGACAAAACGAAAATTGATGTTAGGAAACTAATTAGTAGAATATATTACGCTTTATGATTGACACCATCGCCGTAATATACAAATTAAAACTATATGTTATTAAAAACTAATCCTATCAAATTAGAAATATCATCCATTATAAAATTGTTTGTTCTCTTTTTATAAAAAACTTAATTTTTTTCTTATTTTTAATTTTATTACCGTTTTATTTAATTTTATTACTTTTTTAAATTTTTAAGATGATTTAATTATCTTAAAACAAGCTGTTCTCATGCGGTCACCTATCCAGTCGTAGTCCACTGCGTACGGTGCTTAACAATAAATATCGAACACGCGCGACACCGACCATTGGTCTACCACCGTTGAACACCATTTATAACATAAACTGATATTTGTGTTACCCGCAGTGCACAATATTAAAACCGTACTCGTTTTTATACATTTTTCAGGGATTTTCGAGATTATCAGCAGAAGGTAGAGTTCGATAAAGACCTACATGAATTTTGAAAATTTGAAAAATTAAAAATTAATAAATATAATATTCTGAGAATATGCACAGGATATACGTTTGGCGTGTTTACTTTTAATTCTTAAGTATGTAAAATTTAGATTTAGTTTGGGATATGTGGGTAATAGACGATATTGGAAATAAATATAATATTTTTTTCGATATTTTAAGAATATGTTTAGAATATGCAAAATATTATATGATGTTTATGATATTCTTAGTTTATTCTGAGAATATTACGGATATTCAAAGAAGATTTTCATATGAGTTTCGAATATGCGGCGAATATCATATGTTATCTGAGAATATATGAAATTTGAAATAAATACAATATTCTGTTTTCGGTATTCTAAGAATATGTTTAGAATATACGAAATGTTATATGCTGTTTACGATATTCTGAGTATATTCTGAGAATATTACGCATATTCACGGGAGATTTTCGTATGAATTTCGAATATACGGTGAATATCATGTGTTATCTGGGTTAGTAACCCTATTCCTTTCTGGATTGCCAGCCCCCGAAATTTAATACTCTTTTATCCCATGAAAGTATACAAATTCTTTACATTCTAATCCTGATCAACTTTTATTGCCTGAATACTTTTCTATTCAATTAAAGTATAAAAATCCTTTCCATATTAATACTTTAATTGAATAGAAAAGTATTCAGGCAATAAAAGTTGATCAGGATTAGTATGTAAAGAATTTGTATACTTTCATGGGATAGAAGAGTATTAAATTCCTAGGGCTGGCAACCCAGAAAGGAATAGGATTACTAAGGATTGCATTTGTATCCGTTTTAAGACTAACAAAGTATAGTAATGAAATTTTTATTGATGGGGATACAGTTTGTATCCGTTTTTCGGATTCATATTGATAAAAGTGTAAGTGGGATACATGTGGATAAAAATGGATAAACTTAGACTGTACATAGTGTATAAAGATAGGATAAGAATGGAAAGGATTCTCTTGCTGTGACAGAATTAGTATTCAAAGTGATAGGATTCGCGCAGAAAATCAATACTTTTCTTTCCTTTTCTATCCCCTTTTTTAAGCAGGGTAAGATGTTAATTAATTAAAATGTCACTGTATAAGATGAAAGAAAGCTGAGTACTCAGTAACTCAAATTATTATTATATTTCAATGTTATTTTACACATAGAGAGAAAAACCATATTTAAATTAACCCCTTAATGCCGAAATGTACAAAGTTGTTTCATGAAGTACGATAATATATTTAATTTATTTATTTAAACCCCACGAGAAAAAATTATCATCAGTAATTTCTTATTGCCCAAATGCGCTCTTTTCAATGGTGCATTTCAACATATAAAAAAAAAACAATTAAACACGTTCTTCTTAAGCATGACATTTTTTGCTTTTATTTTCAATTTATCGAATTTTATTATGGGTATGTATTACCATACCTCTAAAAATCGCAAATATCATGTAAAAAATGAATGCAAAATTCGAATCGAGAAATTGACAAAAACCAATATTTATGTTGGGAAACATACTAGTAGAATATATTAATCTTTAATATGCAATAAAATTAAATAAAATGCAACATCTTATATTGAATAGCATAGAGTTGATTAAACGTAACTTTCTTATACGGATAACATATAGCATATGCATAAGTAAGAATATAATAGACAGGAGTAGAGTTTTATACCGACATAAAATTGTTTCAGGCTTATGAAAATTATATATAACGTATTCGCAACAATCGTGTTAATGTGCAAGAAAATTAAATAAATTAAATGTGATGGAAAAGAAAATAAATTGTCAAAAAGAAAACCTAAATCTGCACTAGATTTAATTGAGTGACGAGATATCGAAGTTTAGAAATAAAATCGTTTTTTGGCAATAACTCGGATTGCTTTGAAGTTATTTCAATGATTGAAGGCTCATTTTGAAGCTTATTTAAGCCCTGCAATTCACCTACAACAACATTTGATATTTGATGAATATTTCTTAAGTTATGGCCTCAAAAATGGGAAAAAGACAATTTTTGTCGGTTTTTTGCATCTAACTCATTTCACTAAATAGATAATAAAATATCGCCCAAGAAAAAATGTTAGAGCGTAAAAAGAGGATGAATTAGATCACTCATTCCTTAAGTTTCGACAAAAATTGAGTCCACGGGAACGGTCAGTGCCAATTTCTTCTAAACTTCAATAGCTCGTCACTCAAATTCTGAACTTCAGATCTAATTTTGGTACAGGACGTTTTTGTTCGAAATATCACGGACAATCACCTTCTGTAATATCATTACTCAGTTCTGAGACACACTATATATTAAAACTATAGTTTGAACAGAAAAACTGTTTTAATGGGCATGCAATTATTTTAACAAAATATTTCCATATATAAACTCTACTTTGTTTGAATTTATATTCATTTGCACTACACGTAGATACACGACTTTAATTACTTTTCATATTTTCAAAATATTTTTAATAAGGGCAGCCAAGTTTTTGACAAGTTAATTGGAGAGATGCTTGAATAAGGGCCTATAAATATATTAGCGATATTGTATCCATTTTTAAACTTAAATAATTAAGATTTAATGGAATAATATGTCATTAAATCTTATTTTTATGAAAAAAATGGTTAGGATTACGGTGTATTAATTGTTATGAATTTTCATTGCCTTTTAAAAAGATTCGGTGGAGTCAACAATGTACAGAAAGTTTGCCTTCCCAATTTTTGTATGTAGCATTACACAATGGTTTCGTTCGATAGAAAGAACTTGGCTTTATTACATGATTTCAATTGTATTATTTTTGTAGAATGAGAACTTGGCTTTTTTTTTGCATAAAGTGTTTTTTGGGGGATTTCACAACTTTTTGCGAATATAGTTAGCACAAATATACTATCGATGATATAGTCATTTTAGACATATAAATTTATTCTAAGCAAAGAATATAGAAATCCTTAACATCGTTTAAAACAAAATTATAAAAGTATAATTAAAAAGTTTATTTAACATATTATAAATGGCCAATAAATATGCAAACAACATTTAAAATATAGTTATTTTCTACATATCTTTTCCGACAAAAATAACTGTAAAACAATGTTTGCGATAATTACTTCGTTCTTTTTATATGGCGGTCTTTTTATATACCTGCACAATTGTTTAATTATGTTATATGATGAATGATAAATCAAACTCCTATTACAGAATCCGTTGTATTATATTATTATTTCAGAAACATTTGTTTTAACAGGTACATATAAACAAAAATTGTTCTTACGAAGCTACAAAGTTCATGATTATATCAGTTGTTTACAAATTATTAATTTTTAACCTAATGGTTCTCAATAACATAAATAAAATCCTGATAAAACTTAGACATATTGTTGAATTCGCTGGACGCGCATCCTTTACACTGAACGATATCGCTCTACCGAGCTTCGCCGCGTATTTTGTTTATAATTACCATAACTTGGCAAAGTTAACTCCAATCGACCTCAAATTTTTCCAAAAAAAACTTTCTTTCCATGTAAGGAACAAATCTCTCGCTCGAAGTTTTTTGAAATCGTAAGTGCCCCACAGACTTTTCAACGACAAAACTGCCCGTACGCGGATTCCTACAGTCGCGATTTAAAGATTAATTTGTTATTAACAAAATTAACTTTATTTATGTCGTGTAAAAAGAAAAAATTTTTCGAAAATGGCTGAAACACGTGAAACAATGGAAAGGACAAAATGGAAAAAAAAAGTATCCGGAATATGCCATTGATAGTCCCAAACCCGTGTTAAACAGGAGGGTGCTAAGAATTTTGTGTGCTATGTTGGATCCGAATATTGTTTCAAGATTAAAATTTTCAGAAAAAAATCTTTCTAGTTTCTGAGATTAAAAATTTCAAACGACGAATACCTTAGCGAAAAGTGGACGCACCGGCATCTATGCCTAGTGTTTTGTATTCGTCTCGAAAAGTGCTTTCAAATGAGCCCCCACTCGACCCATGTTGCCATTTAAGATATTCATCCCCTCTCGTGCCCCACACCACCCCTTGGGGCGGGGGAGTTGGGACCCCGCAGAACAAATAGTTTGTTTAAAAAATCATTTCAGGTTTTTCAGCGATTTTCTTTCAAAAGTTACAGGACCGTTTCCATACTTTTCGGACACCCTGTATATCATTCAAACTCACTTAATTTACCATTTTATTCATGATATTGAAAAGCGTTTGAAAATAATAATATTAATATAATATAATTAAGTTTGTTGAGATTTTTCATATATGTACGCCTTCCATCAATATTATACGGAAAAAATGTATTTAACAGAAACGAAAGTATCGTACAAAGAAATTTAATTTAGGAAGAAAATAATTGTAATACTCAATTAATTCTTATAGTAACGATAGCACGTGCTCCGTTACTAAACACATATATATTCATACGTAACTGACAGATAAGAGTACGGTATGAAAGCAACCACGGTTACGCGAGTAACAGAGAATTCGGAACCGTTCGGCACAAATCGGTTCGACTCGACTCATCGCTTATCCGCAAGCAAATCGACATCGAGAAGGGGCGGAGCGAAGACAGTCGCGATAAGAATACCCGATGATCGGAAATGGAAAAAGAGCGAGTCGAAGTCGGGAATATTCGCGTTACGACACTGGCTCCGAGACTCGGCAAGATTCGGCGCGAGTCGCAAGTAGTCGGACATAGAACTGTCACGGCGGCCGGTAATTAGTCGCGCGAATAATTATCCCCGCCCCTAATTATGAATGCATGAAATGTATGCATATAAATAGACCGCTTTTTCGACAATTAGACAGATCGGTTTGACAGTCGGCCTAGTAGAGGTGCTCCTCTCTATCCCAACTGTGAAACGTCGTTTTACGTGATATAAAGGTCCTTTTATCACGCAAAACTAAAAAGACGTAGCGTCGAGGTGCTCCTCGCACTACCATCTTTTACCGCCAGGTACATTTGGAGGTGCTCATCTAATGTACTAAAAAACCGGACAATTACCCGACCAGTACCAGTACCTGAACCTGAACCTGTACCCGAAGTAGTTCTGGGTGTCCCCAGACTACTAAAAATCCCCATCCTGCTCGAGGTGCTTCTCGGCTGGATCAGAAACACTTCCGTCCTGACAAAAACCACACGACCCGACTTTAAATTCCTGTCACTGTAAAAAGTTGTAGGCGCTCCTACACTTTTTTTTACGATTAAGGTTTGAGGCGCTCCTCTACCTTACTCTCGCTCTAGACGCTCCTAGGCGAATACAAGTAGATTTAAGATTTTTAATTATAAGTGTTCTTTCGAGGCGCTCCTCCAAAAAATGGTCTTTTTTTTGTTACAGGTTCCTTACTTCCAGCCAAATCATCCGAACAACAAATCGGTGTGATTAATATATTTTTGTTACTAGTTTTTTATATCTTTTATATATTAAATTTTACGTTAAATATAATTGTTGCTAAAAGAACTGAGTTATTTCATTTTTTCTACCTCCGATTAAGAGAAGCATGAACCACAACGTTACATTATAATATTAACAATACTATTGCTTTTATATATTATATGTGATTACTGAAGTGAGTCAATTCTTTGGAAAAGGTAATGCTGCCGGAATTTTTGTGATCCTTGGTTCATTCAACATTGGTAATGATAATAATTTTTAACAAACAATAAGAACTATACATTTCACAATATACAGCGTGCGCATACTTTATGTTACACTCAAATTTTCACCAGGGTAAACATTTACTGCAGTAAAAAAATATATGTAATAACTTTCACAACGTTAAATAAATATATATTTCTACAATGCGCTTTTTGAACAAAGTAAATAATAATACTGTAATCTCCTCCCTTTTTGTCTCTATTGAGGGGTTGAAATAAAGTTACTCTCATGAGTAAGTGTTACAAAAAAAAAGATTTATTTTCACTGCGCTCAATATCCTACGAATTTTACACTACGATATTTACACTACGCGGCGCGATGACCGGGCGCTGGTTCGATGTCCTCCACGGCGGAACTTCTTTGAAAAATAACCGAAAAAACTAACTACACTCGCGACGGATCCCGTCCCACTTAATTTTAGGTTCTTTTTAATTTTCTCCAGACACCATACTTATTCCGTTATTAGACACCTTACAAGCCAGCATTGACAAGTTCCTCTCACTTCATCCACAAGCTATTTTTGTACTTGGCGGTGACTTTAACTCCTGGGTGGGCACCCTGGACCTCGACTGCGATTTTTCCGAATTGTTTGCCAGCACGTTTCTCCATTGTGAACAGCGTTCGTCCGACCCAAGAACAAACCAGCGAGATATAATACAACTTTATGCGGGATAATAATCTGGTTCTGCTGAATGGTCGCACGAGCGCTGATTTTCCGGCCGGTTTTACCTTTTTGAGCGAGCGTGGCCGCAGTATAGTTGATCTTGTCTGGATCTCTGGCAATTCCCTACAATATGTCCAACACCTCGAAATCGGTACCGAACCAGGCGTCTCTGACCATCTTTCTATTTTACTAAAATTACGTTTGTCGCTCACGGAACAGGAAGCGCCGCCAACTGAGTCTTGTTACAGTGGAGGAAGAAAGATTCGTAATACGCCTGCAACTAGTAGCAAATTCCAAGAGCTTCTAAAAAGGTCTTCTCCTCGCTTCGAAATTAAAGAAAATATTCCAGTCGATACGATCCTTCCTTCCTTCACTACTGGCTTGATTAACTCAGCCCTGAGCGCAGGTCTTTTACGCGACTTACATAAAAGTTTCCAGGTGTCCTGTCCGAAAGTGCCATGGTTTGACGCGTACTGCAGACAAGCGCGGAAAACCTTGAATCGGGCCTTAACTGTCTTACGGCGCAATGTTTCCCCACAGTCAGAGTCAATATATCTAGCGGCGAAACAAAGCTATTGCAAAACTATACGGTTGTCTAAAAAGCAATATGCCGACAAAGTTGCTGACAGCTTTGCCGGAGTTAAGGATGCCAGTGCATTCTGATCTACGATCCGCAGGCTTAGGATCCTCTCGTTCTCAGACGGTTTCTACCGCATCCTGGAACGCTCATCTGGCACTCGTTTTCCCGTCTAAGTTGCCGCTAATGACTACCTATTTTGGCACTTGTGACTAATTTTTAGACATTCCAATTGCGGAACGAGAACTTTTGGACAGCATGAGAAGACTGAAATTCGGTAAGGCAATTGGTCCTGACGGTCTTCCAGCGGAGCTGCTTAAGCTCTTGAAGGGGGAATGGCGTCGGATCACCCTTGATCTTTTAAATTATATCTTTATGTACGAACAAATACTTGAGGGTTGGATGAGCGCCAGTCTCTTTATACTCTTCAAAAAAGGTGATCCTGCGAATCCAGAGAATTTTAGAGCGATAGCTACAACTAATGCGCTGGCGAAACTTCTGTCTCAGATTATCTTGGCAAGGATGGAATCATGGGCAAATCGCATTAATATTCTGCCAAACGAGCCATCGGGTTTTAGGAGGGGCCGTTCGACGGTTGATAACATTTTCACCCTAATAACAGCTGCGCAGATACTCCTCAGACACCGAGCTGGGAAATGTTACGCTCTGTTCGTTGATTTTAGGCGCGCATTTGATTCCGTCCCACACGATCTCCTGTGAAAGAAATTGTACGCTTACGGCTTAAGCGCCAAACTTATCCGTTTACTGAAAGCAATGTATGGCAAAGCCACAGTCATGACTAACAGCGGTGAATCACCTTCAGACTCGTTTAGGGTGACGGCGGGTGTTCTCCAGGGCGAAATTTTAAGTCCGCTTCTTTTTATTTTATTTTTAGCCGATATCTTTCGGGACCGTGGTGTGCGAGGCATTGACTATACGCGTCTCTTTGATCTTCTGCTGTTGCTCTTTGCTGATGATATGACGATTTTTGCCTATTCACCTGCCGACCTTAGACTTAAGCTCCGAATTCTTGACGACTACTGTAATTTAAATGGCCTAACGGTGAATACCAAAAAAACTGAGATAGTTATCTTCAGAAAATGTGGTCGTCTCGAAGCAAACTCGGGCAATTCAATTTTGCAGGAAGGACGATGGAAATTGTTCCATTAGTTCCAAATTAGTCTCATCGTCAACTAAGGGTCTCAAAGCGGCCGACGACGCAATAGTGAGAACGCGGCAAGCGACTGCCTCTGCCCTTGCCATAACAGCCTCGGCAAGGGCAGACGCGTGGTCCGGTGCTCTTAAGCTTTACCAAGCTACGATCGTGTCCGTGTTGCTCTACGCTGCCCCCTGCTGGGCCTTACAATATTTCGACCGGTTGGAAGCAATTCAAGTCGAATTTTTTAAGCGCCTTTACTGTTTGCCTAGGAAAACATCAGCCTACCTTATACACCTAGAACTCGGGCTCTATCCAATTTCGGTGGAGATCACTAAACGTGCGATGTCACTAGTTATACGTTTCCGGAACCAACCCCCTTACAGTTTACCACGAATGGGTTTCTTACGTCTTGCCGAATTAAGCCAAGGGCCAAACAACCCGGATGGTTACAACTGGGTTTCGCGAGAAGCGGCGAGTGGCACTCGGCCGAAAGAAGGGGGTACAGAGCGGTGCGTGCCCGCTCGTTTCAGGCTTGCTCCTTGTGACGCAATACAGATAATTAAACTCACAGTGATCTCTACGAACGCGATCGATCAGTGCTTGCGGGAGGTGTGGAAGTTTATTCTCTATTTGGGCCAACTGACCGCAACGGGACAACGGCGAGGAAGATTCAACTCGCTTTGATCCTTAAATTACTAAGTCCCGAAATGAATAACCTAGAGATATATACACAGGGTCCCGCATTTAAACGGTAACTGAACTTGGATACTGTTAGTGACTATATGTTACAAAAAGAGGGCAATACAACAGCCGAATTAGATAACACGATTTTCTCAAAGTATGTCCGTGTAAAATCAGTATCCATAATGACGTGGACGGTAACGTCACGTCAGGCTATCGATATTACATCTCAGGTTAGGCTGCGATGCGTAGACTTAAGGGGGGGGGGGCATATCGTGTTATACTAAGCAGATTACGCGACTGCATCGCACATATGCAACTGCATGATATTTATAGACCAACCAAAAACGCAAGGGGGCAACAAGTACCAAGACGTAGGGGTACTGTTTAGCGGAACTGAGTGTCATAAATGAGTTAGGGATTTATTGCGATGTAAATCAACTAATTAAATACGTGGCTTAACAAAGGTCCACTAGAACAAATTGTGGATGCGAATTAGCGCAATTTAAGCCAAAAGTCATCGATTGTATGACGTAGCTTGAAAGAAAAATAAACCTAATTAACTGCGCGATTTAGCGCCAAACAAAAATAAACTATGTAAATGCGCGACTTCAAGCAGTATCCAAAATAATCTTATTGAATACGCGATTCAGTGCCAGACTAAATAAAATAGGCGATTGCGCGATTTAGCGCGAATCAGATGCAACTGAATAATTTGCGCGGCTTAGTGCGAATAAATTTCAACTAAATAATTTGCGCGATTCAAATTAAACTCAATAACTTCCGCAAATTAAACTTACGTCACGTACGCGCACATTGTTGTAAGCAAAAATTGAATTTTATTAAGAGGTATGCCTCAACGCACTTGAATTTAACGGCACGAACCCGACTTAGAATCTTACTAGAGGTTACGACTTTAGCGTGATCGTCGTTAAACGCGTAATCTAGCGCAAACAGAACAGACTTTTCTAATACTGTACATTTTAACGTAATATGAACTTAACCGAATGAATGTGCGGAGGCATGGGAGGATGTAAGTACACCATCAGGTGAGTCATGCGCGATTGCTTGGCACGATCGGGACAACAGTATAACGCAACGGGCCAACCAACAAAACAAAGTATAACCTTATACAGGTAAGGGAATGATAGACTCATCGAAGTCGTTCAATCGCCAAGCGAGAGACTATAGTTCCTGTAGGTGAACATAATATCAAACAAGTAATTGAAAATAATTCAACGAAAAACTTCGAAATTTCTCGACTTACACATAGCAGGGGCTGGCAATACTTCGCAAGGGCCAACGTCAACGCAAGGGATAGCTACACGCGCACTCAGCACCGACACATTAAAGATACCGAGGCGGGCAGGAAGAAGCACCAGTACCCGTTACCGGGCCGGTTACATCCGGCTTATTGTGGGTGACTCGCACCCTTATCGCGAGGGTTCCTTGCCCTCAATAATCGTTGAGTGCAGCGATGTGCCGGGTGGCCTTGCTGGCTACAATTCCAGCTAAGATTGGGTAAGACTACCAAAATCAATCGTTATTTTCGGTATAACCCTTCGAAAATCGGGGTACCAGTGCAGCAACTAGATCCTACGGGATCGTAGACCATAACGTCGTTCGCGTAACGGTGTGAGTGGGGGAGGTGTACGCGGCGTGGACGTCCTACACGGAGACCTGGGTGCCTGTGAATACACATTGGCGCTGCCACGGGCCGCTACTTATGACTACACGATCGCATGTGGGCTATGCTGCGGCATGGTTTACTCATTACCTTCAACTATCAAATTCGGTATACCGCGGATTTCGCAAAGTCTTTTAAAAAGACGGAAGGAGAACTCAATGTTTTTCGCAAAAATGTATATCAACTCTAAACACGCTACAAAAGGGTATGAAAGCTCAAACATCAGGAGTGGTGTGCCGCGCAACCTGGCGTGGAGGATGGCGGTTGTGGTACGTCGACGGATGTCGGCTAGGGGGGTCCGCCTGTGCGGCGTGTGGCACTCGGCCGAAGGAAGGGGATATAGAGCGGTGCGCGCCCGCTTGTCTCGGGCTTGCTCCATATGACAGAGAGAGAGAGAGAGAACTGAGGGTACTTGTCTCGGCGTGCTGGAAGGGGGCTCTCGACAGCGAATGACTTCTGGAGCGCCTGGCTGGGAGGTATAAATATATATATATATACTTCAGGAACGGATCCTTCGTCACTGCAGGGCTAGATATGTAACTTCGTCACAATACTAAAATCTTACTGACATATACTGTTACTAAATTATCTGTTTTTTTAAAATAACATTTAATTTATGTTAGGAAACTAATTAGTAGAATATATTAATCTTTGATACAGAAATTATAACTATATGTTATTTATAGGTTATATGTTAAATATAATATACAAGGAGGATTTACTATTTTATCAGAATGTAGATATCTTTTTTCAAGAAAATAAATATTTCAATCCTTAGATCAATTTATGAATCTACTCAAAATACATTTTTATTTTGTCCAGAAACTCTAAAAAAAATTGCTTTTTCTCAAAATTTCAAAGCTTGATTTTGTGATACGACAAATAATCTTTCATTTGGAACCAGCAATTTAACCTAATTGTTTAAAATTGTACAATCTGTATCAGCTGGCGTAAAAAACTGATTTTTGAGATTTTAACAAATGTCAGGGTTTTATTGGGCAGTCTTGTAAATCGATAAAAAATAAAGGAAAATTGTTGCTGGAAAACGTTTATTTATTAATGAAACCAAAAGAATATCTATATTATAATGAATAAAATAAAGTAAGGCACGTGAAAGTGTTCCAGTTGAATTTTTCCATGATATTTTAGGTTATGAAGCTCATATTTGGCTAACTTCTAAATAACAACTTTTTGTGTAGTTTTTCCCCTACTCTCGAATGCCGATGTTAGAATTGCCATTTTCAAAACGAAACATGCTCAAAATTTGAAAAAAAAAACTATTTTTATCGCATTTTTCCCACTTTATTGGTACATAACCTCAAAATTATATACTTCAATAGGTATTAGAAAACAGTTTTTAGAAGCAAGTATTACTTTGCTATTGCTGCAAAAGTCCTTATTCAACCTGTTTTTAGGTATAGGAAAACTTCATATTATTGGAAAGATATTAATCAGTATAATTAATGCTAAGAATAAGTGAATATTTTTGATAGAAATTAAAATAGCGTTTATCAAAAAGTTGTAAATATATTCATTTTTTCATAAAAATAGTAAAATAATGATTTAATTCGTGACAAAATTACACCAATTACAATTATAGGAGTTTTAACATCTAACTGGAATATTATTAATCTTCGTCACTATCGTTGTCCATAACTTCAGTTCAGTATGCATTTACTAACTCAGCTCTCTCTCTCTCTCTCTCTCTCTCTCTCTCTCTCTCTCTCTCTCTCTCTCTCTCTGTCATAAGGAGCAAGCCCGAGACAAGTGGGCGCGTACCGCTCCATATCCCCTTCCTTCGGCCGACTTCCACTCGCCGCTTGCCGCTCGCTACCGGGCCCTGACTCGAGGTGGCGCCAGAGTACTGTCGTCCGAGATAGATCGACTCCCGCGGGATAAATAAGTTCCGACGTGGAGGACTTCGAACTCGGCCCCGTCATCGTGCCGCGTAGTGTAAATGTCGTAGGATATTGAGCGCAGTGAAAATAAATCTTTTTTTTGTAACACTTACTCGTGACAGTCACTTTGTTTCAATCCCTCAATAGAGGTAAAAAGAGAGGGGATTACGAATGGCATCCCCGGTGGGGACAATCAAAAAGGTTTCCCAACAAAAATAAAATAAAGAAAAGTGAAAGACTGACTCTTAGTGCTGTTCGAAAAGTGGCGCAAGTTCGCCGAGAATTATATATTGTATATTTTCCGATTTTCGCGTTTTCGTTACGTCGTCAGCGAATTCGGATTTTCCAGGCTCCTCCACGGTTGCGTGTGTGCAGGTGATGTAATATTAAGAATAGATAATAAACATTTTCTTGTTTCCCTTTTTCGTTTCTCTTCGACAGACAAAAGAGGGGCATTTTCGGCTTGAGAAAACGCCCATTAAAAATTTCGTTCTTTTTTTTGAGATTTTTCGAGAAATTTCCGATAAGTGGTCGGAATTAAATTACCGAGTTTCACGATTAGCATTTTCAAAATTACGCCTAACCGTTTGTTGTTCATTTTCGTATTTTCAGCGAATCTTAGGAATAATTATATTACTGCCCGGTAATAGCGCGGTGTTATGAAACACCTGCCTTGTTGTCCCGTGCCATCCGATAAGAAAATGATATTTGGAGAAATTACTCAAGATATTTTTCGCTGTTTTGATTTCTAAAAATTCAAATTTTACTTCGTTTCTTTTCGAATCTGTTTTGAACACCAAAGTCTTTGAATTGCCTATGATTAATCGTACATTGATTTGAATATTTCGAAATTATGGTCATAAATAAATTCCTATAATTACCTGTGAATTATTTTCATAATTTCAGGAACGAATAATAAATTCCAAGTCGAAAATAATAGACCTGTTTTTGTTATTCTAACCACGTTGCTCGTTAACAAGCATTGTTTACATTCTCAACGGTGCGATTTTCTCTACAACCCCCCCCCCCCTGTGCTACCCCAGGTAAGGACAAGCACGTTGGCCAGAGAGCGTGACGCAATCGGTGGCGCGCATTGCTGTCCCGTTATTAATACCGGTTTGTATGGAATATTATTAGGAAATATAGTAAAAATATTAAAATAAATTTTCTTAATATTTCCAAAATTTTTTTTTGTGATGATAGGGTTTCGTTGTTTTGAAACTTGAACAATGAATTATAGAATACAAATTAAAAGAATCGCGAAAAAACAAATTTTCGCGATTGATTCTCTAAGATAAATTCCAGTAATTAGAATTTCTAATTTTGAAGGTTTCGTGAAGTTTTGAATCCGCTTCACACTTGTGATTTTTGAGAATCGTAATTCAAATATTTTGAGTTTGTTTTTCGCTGTTGATTTCTCGCGCCCTCTCTCGCGCCCCAAACTACGGACGTCAAATTTCATACGCAATCCTCTGATACGCGATGACACGCGATTGCCCCGACGAAGAGCTCGACAGGGACTTCCTAATCCGATGCCCTGCGACGGACTCGACAGGGACTTTTCGCACGCGATGCCTGGCGACGAACTCTACCAGGACTTTCTAAATACGATGCCCTGCGACGGACTCGGCAGGGACTTTTCGCACGCGGTGTCTAGCGACGAACTCTACCAGGAATTTCCAAAGACGGGGTGCCCGCCGACGAACTCGACAAGGACTTTTCGAAGCGCGCTGCCTTGCGAGGGACTCGATCGGAATTTTTGTTCGCACGCGGTCGCGGCGCCCTGCGACGAACCCGCCGATGAACCGTGCTCGTCCGATAATCACGCGCCCTCCTCAATACGCCACTACAATACCTACATGAACTTACACGATTCACATACCAAAACTACACTGAACAACGATATCTGAACCACACGAAACTTTACCGAAACCGACCAAATTGACAGATTATACCCCTTTACTGAAATCTACGAGACCCGGACAAATGACCAAAATCACGCTACCTGAAACCCACTCGAACTTACCGCGTGAATTAACGAACCGAGTAATTCCCGAATTGCCTAATTGAACCATCTTTTGTTACTAAATTTGCACGCATTTGTCGGCGTCGCGGTTTGTCGTCATAGAGCATCACGTTCGGCAGACTTAGCTTTCCTCGCGTCTTATTTCCGTTATCGTTACCATCTCTATTTCCGATCACCAACCCCGCACTTTCGAATCGATAAAGATAACCACACTAGAATCGATCTTACGTTCTCCCGAACCACTATTTGTTTCTCCCGGATACCGAACGATCTCAACAGATAACCACGTGACGGCTTTTTCCTGAAATCCTCGAAAGGACGAAGTTATCCTCTTACCGAAGCATCTCATGGAATTTTAAGAAGAAGATCTTCGATCGCGTTTCCGGTAGTTAACCATACTGACGCGCATAGCCTCTGGGCACCGTCTTTCCGAAAGTAACGAGAACTAGAAAATCGTAAGATAACCACATGTTTCCCGAATATGCCGAATAAAACAACGAGAGATAACCACAGTCGGTTTAAGAATCTGCTCCTGGTATTCTCCGCGAAAAGAAAAATTCCCGAAAGATAACCATAGAGAAATTCGCGGCCAAAGCAGAAATTCACCGAAACACGATACTTACCGAAGACTCGACTCAGATATCCGAGGGCGATTCACGTTTTTCACTTTCACTTTCATTCGCGAAACGGCAGCGGACAATCGGAAAAGCGCATTTTATTTACACAACCGTGAGCTCAAAGAATCTAATTATTGGCATACAGAAGGACTTCGTAGCCGAAAAGTATACGTGCTCGGGGCTGTTGGTACCATTTTGATGACCAGACGTACCTCCAGGCTCCAGGGCTGCTACTAATGGACTGGCGATCCGACGCGTCGGTTGCAATTACTTTTTCGGAGTAGTCCCCCCTATAATGACAACATTTCCCCTTGGATAAAGGCCTTCCGGCAGATATATAATATATACATTCAAAAAGAGCCGAATGACATCATAACCAAAATAAACATTAGCGCTTCTTCGCAGCAGTCCCCCCTATAAGGTGATGAGATCATTTCGGAAATTGCACCCATTCAAAATATTAGCGGTTTTTTAAGACAACCCCCCCCCCCTTAAGTTATCTCCGTGTTGAGTCTCGTGGCAGATAGCACTGTAACGTCTTTTTCCAGGTTACAATATATATTAATTTTCAATTCATGATATGTGTGTTAATAATTTGTATATATAGTATTTTTCGTAAGTCGCAGGTAACAGTGCACCACATCGAACAATTTTCGAGTAAAAATAAAAAAGCCCATATCGAATCGCGACTCGCGCCTCCCTACCTCCTACAATTTGTACGAGTGCATCCGTCAATTCTTCAAATATCATTGACAATTTTCGCGTGCTATTCAAATAAAAAAAAAATTTTTGCAGATTTTTTATCTCCCCTGTTGGATTTTCAGGTTTAGTTTGTGAATATTAGATTTTGATTAGAGAACGCCATAATTACCGCATTCGTCCACATCGAGCATAGTTAAAGAAAATATCTCCTCCCGGAACGATTTTCACCAAGTTGATCTTTCGTTTTCTTTTTGCATTCTGCTTGCATCGGACTGCAGGTTGCTCGATCGGTGAATCAAGTGGCTCGATGTAGAACCTCCACCTATGTCGCCACCGTGAGAAGCGTGCGATTTTTTTGTATCTTTTTAGATTTGAGTATTTCCGGTATTTACCCCCACTTACGCTCTTTACTCTCTAGCCGTTCTCGTAATTGCGTTCGTGTTGCTTCTTAAATTCGGTAATATGGATTTTTTCGTATCCAACCCCGCTACTTCTCCCGTAACGGTAGTACCAACGTTATACGGTGATGACGCCCACCACTGCATCGGGACTCGTCACCATTACGACTACGCCCGTGTCGTTTGCGGCAACCACAACTAACGCTGCGCCATCTCACGCGGCTGTGCGACGTATCGCTAGCCTTGAGCAAATCTCTGCCATCCGGGCAGAGATCGACAGGATAGAAAACTTGCGTAACCTCATCCGTCGGTGCGATAAGGCCGAGTTACGAATTGCCGGGTCAATAGAAATAATTCGTGATCGGCTCGAACGGTACACGATTTTGCGGCGATTTCCGGACACCCTGGTCGAATGAGACGCCAATGTAGATGGACGCGGCGACCCCCCCCCCCCCGTACGTTGGCCGAGGCATTCAGTTGTCCGTCTCTAATGAGTGTCCTAGGTGGACCACTTACCGACCCTTATAAAACGAAATTTAGATTGAGAAATTCTCTCCGTCCATTGCGTCCAACCTCCTCCTTATCGTAGAATAATCCATTAGAGGGTTATGTTCGAACTCCGAATTCAATCGCCCGGGCGCGCCCCCTTGGAAGGAACTTTCTCGGATAGTTCTACAATGACATCCAATACTGATCCAATTTCACTTGCAGAAGAGGTCTCGTAGTTCACAAATTCGAAGATTTAATACTCCTCCTCCAAGCACATCTGTCGGAACCCTGTCGAAGGGATCATGTCTTCCATGAATTCGATTTTCCCCGGTCTTTACTCACTCCGTGGAATACGTCCCGCAAGGCGCCTCCGCGCCAGGTTGCGCGGCACACCACTCCTGATGTTTGAGCTTACATACCCTTTTGTAGCGTGTTTAGAGTTGATCTAAATTTTTGCGAAAAACATTGAGTTCTCCTTCTGTCTTTTTAAAAGACTTTGCGAAATCCGCGGTATACCGAATTTGATAGTTGAAGGTAATGAGTAAACCATGCCGCAGCATAGCCCACATGCTCCGTGTAGGACGTCCACGCCACGTACGCCTCCCCCACTCACACCGTTACGCGAACGACGTTATGGTCTACGATCCCGTAGGATCTAGCTGCTGCACTGGTACCCCGATTTTCGAAGGGTTATACCGAAAATAACGATTGATTTTGGTAGTCTTACCCAATCTTAGCTGGAATTGTAGCCAGCAAGGCCACTTGGCACATCGCTGCACTCAACGATTATTGAGGGCAAGGAACCCTCGCGATAAGGGTGCGAGTCACCCGCAATAAGCCGGATGTAACCGGCCCGGTAACGGGTACTGGTGCTTCCTCCTGCCTGCCTCGGTATCGTTAATGTGTCGGTGCTGAGTGCGCGTTTTCGTTGAATAATTTTCAATTACTTGTTTGATATTATGTTCACCTACAGGAACTATAGTCTCTCGTTTGACGATTGAACGACTTCGATGAGTCTATCATTCCCTTACCTGTATAAGGTTATACTTTGTTTTGTTGGTTGGCCCGTTGCGTTATACTGTTGTCCCGATCGTGCCAAGCAATCGCGTATGACTCACCTGATGGTGTACATACCTCCTCCCATGCCTCCGCACATGCATTCGGTTAAGTTCATATTACGTTAAAGTGTAGAGTATTAGAAAAGTCTGTTCTGTTTGCGCTAGATTACGCGTTTAACGACGATCACGCTAAAGTCGTAACCTCTAGTAAGATTCTAAGTCGGGTTCGTGCCGTTAAATTCATGTGCGTTGAGGCATACCTCTTAATAAAATTCAATTTTTGCTTACAACAATGTGCGCGTACGTGACGTAAGTTTAATTTGCGGAAGTTATTGAGTTTAATTTGAATCGCGCAAATTATTTAGTTGAAATGTATTCGCACTAAGCCGCGCAAATTATTCAGTTGCATCTGATTCGCGCTAAATCGCGCAATCGCCTATTTTATTTAGTCTAGCACTGAATCGCTTATTCAATAAGATTATTTTTGATACTGCGTGAAGTCGCGCATTTACATAGTTTATTTTTGTTTGGCGCTAAATCGCGCAGTTAATTAGGTTTATTTTTCTTTCAAGCTACGTCATACAGTCGATGTCTTTTGGCTTAAATTGCGCTAATTCGCATCCACAATGTGTTCTAGTGGACCTTTGTTAAGCCACGTATTTAATTAGTTGATTTACATCGCGATAAATCCCTAACTCATTTATGACACTCAGTTCCGCTAAACAGTACCCCTACGTCTTGGTACTTGTTGCCCCCTTGCGTTTTTGGTTGGCCTATAAATATCATGCAGTTGCATATATGCGATGCGGTCGCGTAATCTGCTTAGTATAACACGATATGCCCCCCCTTAAGTCTACGCATCGCAACCTAACCTGAGCTGTAATATCGATAGCCTGACGTGACCTTACCGTCTACGTCATGATGTATACAGAATTTACACGGACATACTTCGAGAAATTCATGTTATCTAATTCGGCTGTTGTATTGCCCTCTTTTTGTAACATATAGACACTAACAGTATCGAAGTTCAGTTACCGTATAATTTCGGGACCCTGTGTATATATCTTTGGGTTATACATTTCGGGACTTAGTAATTTAAGGATCAAAGCGAGTTGAATCTTCCTCGCCGTTGTCCCGTTTCGTTCAGTTGGCCCAAATAGAGAATAAACTTCCATACCTCCCTCAAGCACTGATCGATCGCGTTCGTAGAGATCACTGTGAGTTTAATTATTTGTATTGCGTAACACTGATGATTCTTTTTTCTTTCGTCATCCGGATTCCTCTTCACTCCATCCTTCTCTTCCCTCTCCGTTTCGTCGTGGAGGATAGAATGATTAAAAAGGTACGGAGCTGGTATACGCGAATCCAAGTATCGCGTTAGAATTTAAGACCTAGTTATAAGTTTTCATGTATCAGCCAGATGGCGATTTTGCTATCCCGAGTAAACAGGGAAGTACCCCGTTGAATCTGTTACATTTTGATGTATTACCTACCTTGTGATTTTTGGTTTTCTATTAGCGGCTAAAAATGTTGCGATATCTTGTTTGCGGCCAGGAACTTTGCGATGTTCTGTTTGGCGATTATAATTTTGGCGACATCGTGTCGTTGCGGCATTTTATCTTTGCTGTTGATTTGTGTGATACCCCGTTCGCGATCATAATTATTTGTTTGCGATATTCCGTTTGCGCTCATGATTATTTGTTTGCGATCCTGATCCTGGCGTTGTTGCGTTTTGGGTTCGCGTCCGCAAATCTTGCGTATCCACGTTTCTTTCTCCGGTTTTGCGATTTGCTTTATGCAATTAAGATTTGCTTTATGCAATTAAGATTTGCGTTATGTAATTAAGAGTTGCGATGAGTGATCGAGATGCGTTAGAGATTTTCTTGAGTGAATTAGAGAAATGTCGAAATGACACTCGTACTCCTTTGGACAAAGAGCCCTGTAGTGAGGAAGAATCCGTTCCTGAATTTTAGAGGTCGAGGTATATACCTCCCCGCTAGGCGCTCCAGGAGTAAGTAGCTGCCGGGAGCCCCTTTCCAGCACGCCGAGACGAGTACCCTCAGTTCTCTCTCTCTCTCTCTCTTTCTCTCTCTCTCTCTGTCACAAGGAGCAAGCCCGAAACGAGCGGGCGCGCACCGCTCTATACCCCCTTCCTTCGGCCGATTGCCACTGGGCGCTTGCCGCTCGCTACCGGGCCCTGACTCGAGGTGGCACCAGAATACCGTGCGTCGTCGCAGTGTAGAGGCGACCGCGCATCGATGGCGATCGTGGGTCAGTTCTCGGCAGTCTCTCGTCCGATATAGGTCGGCTCCCGGCCGATGGTGCTATTGTGTCGCGAGTGAGGATTACGACAGGAAACCAATTGCAGCGAAGTGCAGGTCCCCCTGGATCGCAGTTGGACAGACTCCACCCCAGTGCACGCACAGGCGGACCCCCCTAGCCGACATTCGTCGACGTAACACAATCGACACCCCGGATCCCGGGACATTACCTGTGAGTAGACAAATTTTGTGTACCCCGACCCGCATCGTATCCCGAGGAGGCCGCGGATCCGTCGCGAGTGTAGTTAGTTTTTTCAGTCATTTTCAAAGAAGTTCCGCCGTGGAGTCGAATCCGCGCCCGGCTATCGCGCCGCGTAGTGTAAAAGTCGTAGGATATTGAGGGCAGTGAAAATAAATCTTTTTTTTTTGTAACACTTACTCATGAGAGTAACGTTATTTCAACCCCTCAATAGAGACAAAAAGGGAGGAGATTACAGTATTATTATTTACTTTGTTCAAAAAGCGCATTGTAGAAATATATATTTATTTAACGTTGTGAAAGTTATTACATATATTTTCTTACTGCAGTAAATGTTTACCCTGGTGAAAATTTGAGTGTAACATAAAGTATGCGCACGCTGTATATTGTGAAATGTATAGTTCTTATTGTTTGTTAAAAATTATTATCATTACCAATGTTGAATAAACCAAGGATTAAAAAAATTCCGACACCCTTACCTTTTACAAAGAATTGACTCAGTTCAGTAATCACATATAATATATAAAAGCAATAGTATTGTTAATATTATAAGGATTAATTGAGTATTACAATTATTTTCTTCCTAAATTAAATTTCTTTGTACTATACTTTCATTTCTGTTAAATACATTTTTTCCGTATAATATTGATGGAAGGCGTACATAGTTAAAAAATCTCAACAAACTTAATTATATTAGATTAATATTATTATTTTCAAACGCTTTTCAATATCATGAATAAAATGGTAAATTAAATGAGTTTAAATGATATACAGGGTGTCCGAAAAGTATGGAAACGGTCCTGTAACTTTTGAAAAAAAATCGCTGAAACACCTGCAATGATTTTTTAAACAATCTATTTGTTCTGCGGGGTCCCAACTCCCCGGCCCAAGGGGTGGCAGGGGGACGAGGGGGGATGAATATCTTAAATGGCAACATGGGTCGAGTGGGGGCTCATTTGAAAGGACTTTTTGAGACGAATACAAAAGACTGGGCATATATGCCGTTGCGTCCACTTTTCGCGGAGGTATCGTCGTTTGAAATTTTTAATCTTGGAAACTAGAAAGATTTTTTTCTGAAAATTTTAATCTTGAAACAATATTCGGATCCAACATAGCACACAAAATTTTTAGCACCCTTCTGTTTAACACGGGTTTGGAACTATCAATGGCAGATTTCTGTCACTTTTTTTTTTCATTTTGTCCTTTCCATTGTTTCACGTGTTTCAGCGATTTTCGAAAATTTTTTCTTTCTACACGACATAAATAAAGTTAATTTTGTTATTAACAAATTAATCTTTAAATCGCGAATGTCGGCATCCGCGTATGGGCAGTTTGAAAAGTATGCCGTCGAAAAGTCTGTGGGGCACTTTCGATTTCAAAAAACTTCGAGCGAGAGATTTGTTCCTTACATGGAAAGGAAGTTTTTTTGGAAAAATTTGAGATCGATTGGAGTTAACTTCGCCAAGTTATGGTAATTCTAAATAAAATACGCGGCGAAGCTCGGTAGAGCGATATCGTTCAGTGTAAAGGATGCGCGGCAAGCGAATTCAACAATATATCTAAGTTTTATCAGGATTTTATTTATGTTATTGAGAACCATTAGGTTAAAAATTAATAATTTGTAAACAACTGATATAATCATGAACTTTGTAGCTCCGTAAGAACAATTTTTGTTTATACGTACCTAATAAAACCATTGTTTCTGAAATAATAATATAATACAACGGATTCTGTAATACGAGTTTGATTTATCATTCATCATATAACATAATTAAACAATTGTGCAGGTATATAAAAAGACCGCCATATAAAAGAACAAAGTAATTATGGCAAAAATTGTTTTACAGTTATTTTTGTCGAAAAAGATATGTTGAAAATAACTATATTTTAAATGTTGTTTGCATATATTTTCCATTTATAATATGTTAAATAAACTGTTTATTTATGCTTTTATAATTTTGTTTTAAACGATGTTAAGGATTTCTATATTCTTTGCTTAGAATAAATTTATATGTCTAAAATGACTATATCATCGATAGTATATTTGTGCTAACTATATTCGCAAAAAGTTGTGAAATCCCCCAAAAACACTTTATGCAAAAAAAAAGCCAAGTTCTCATTCTACAAAAATAATACAATTGAAATCATGTAATAAAGCCAATTTCTTTCTATCGAACGAAACCATTGTCCAATGTTACATAGAAAAATTGGGAAGGCAAACTTTCCGTACATTGTTGACTCCACCGAATCTTTTCAAAAGGTAATGAAAATTCAAAACAATTAATACACCGTAATCCTAACCATTTTTTCATAAAAATAAGATTTAATGACATATTATTCCATTAAATCTTAATTATTTAAGTTTAAAAATGGATACAACATCGCTAATATATTTATAGGCCCTTATTCCAAGCATCTCTTCAATTAACATGTCAAAAACTTGGCTGCCCTTATTAAAAATATTTTGAAAATAAAAAAAGTAATTAAAGTCGTGTATGCACGTGTAGTGCAAATGAATATAAATTCAAACAATGTAGAGTTTATATATGGAAATATTTTGTTAAAATAATTGCATGCCCATTAAAACAGTTTTTCTGTTCAAACTATAGTTTTAATATACAGTGTGTCTCAGAACCGGCTAATGATATTACAGAAGGTGATTGTCCGTGATATTTCGAACAAAAACGTCCTGTACCAAAATTGGTTCTGAAGCTCAGAATTTAAGTAACGAGCTATTGAAGTTTAGAAGAAATTGGCACTGACTCCGCCCGTTTTTCGCCATTTCTACGACACTAAGAGTGTTCCCGCGGACTCAATTTGTTTGGAAGTTAATTAACTTTACTAAAATAGGTCGTAAGGATTAAAGTCAAATAAAAGGAACAAACGAGGATTGGTTAGCTAAATAACTCGAACACACTTTCGCGGTAACTTTACGCACTTGCCTAGGCATAAAAACTCCCACGGAGTAGGGAGAAAAGCCCGGGCAAGCGGATATCTTTATTAAATCCCAAAGTACAAAGAAAGTACAATTTAACGCGCGGAATTCGATCGCACACATTCATACACGCATCCAACGACCAGACTCTTACCTCGTGCTGCTGCACACTTAACCTACACGGATCTTTCTTACTTCCTAATTGCAGTCTTCAACTCGGCGCTGCCTCGCACAATCTTGAACCCAATGGCCGCAAGGGGCCGGGTGCACTTCACAAAAAAACACAGTCCTCTGGGGCGCCTCGACTTCTAGCAGGAACCTACCCAGGGAGACGAGCGACACAGGGTCGCCGCGTCAAGTGCATCCCGGGAGATGGCACGCAAAAAAAACTCACACGTGGCCAAATCTCCCACTTTCAACGCACGCAAAATAATAGGCAGTTCTCGCACGCTAAGACCGCTGATAACACTAATCCAAAAATTATCACACCAATAACTCACGAGAGACCGTACCGTCAACCGAAAACTATTCCGCGTCTAAGCCGGAACAGAACTGACGTCACGCTCGCGGGGCCAGACGCAATTCACCGTGAGATCCCCTCCAGATATGCTCGCGCATCACATTCGCGCCTACGCGGCGACAATCGGAGGTATAGGGCCTTATCGAGATGCAAAAGAACCAAACATTCCGCCCGCCTTCGTCCGACGGACGAACACTCTACCCTACAACTAACCTTCTCCGTCTAGTTGGAGTGGACAAAGTCGAGCGATGTGTCGCTTAAATGAAGCAGTAGCAGTCTTCACTGTAACTACTCGGACCAGGCCGTCTGGGCCATGGTGGATTTCAGTGATTCGAACTCTCCACTTTTCGCGCTCTTGCAAGTGGAGAAGGTATTCTGAGGACCAACGCTTCCAAAACTGATTCCTAATGCGTTGAAGCAACTGAAACCTGCTCAAGCGATTCTGAGGAACATCGGGAATATCGGCTTCTGGGAGTAATCCAGAGGAACTTCCGTTCAGGAAATGAAACGGAGTCAACGCATGAAGGTCGTCTGAATCCGTACTAAGGGCGCTCAATGGACGCGAATTAAGACAAGCCTCAATTTCTACAAGGACAGTGGACAGCTCCTCGAATGTGAGGGTGTGTTCACCCACCGCCCGCTTTAAATGATGCTTGACGGATTTGACCCCAGCTTCCCACAAACCGCCATAATGGGGAGCGCTTGGTGGAATGAAAGTCCACTCGGTGCCATCGTTAGCAAGAAGTGAAGCAACCCGGTGGTAGAACTCCGAAGCCCGATGAAACATATCCTTAAGTTCAACATCCGCCCCTTTGAAGTTAGTAGCGTTGTCGCTATAAAGCCGGCGGCAAATGCCACGTCTACCTACAAACCGTCGATACGCGCAAATGAAGGAAGCAGTCGTAAGATCGCTAACCAGCTCAAGATGAATGGCCCGTGTGGAGAAGCAGACGAAAACTGCGGTATACCCCTTATACGACTTGTGCCCTCGACCCTTTGTCGTACGCACCTGAATGGGACCTGCGTAGTGTAGACCCGATATAGCAAATGGGCGTCCGATAGTCACCCGATCGGCAGGAAGATCACCCATCAACTGCTGGGCCGTTTGCGGCTTAACCCGCTGACACGTTACGCACTTTCTTATAATAGATTTCACAAGACGATTTCTGCCAAGAATCCAGACCTGTTGCATTAAAATGCTGGATGTCAAAGTGGGGCCACCGTGCAAACAAAGATGATGTGAATGCCGAACAAATAATCGACTAAGCGTGGAATTTTGCGAAAGAATCGGGGGATGCTTTTGTTCAGACGTAAGATTAGAGTGGGACAATCTACCTCCTACGCGCAGAACTCCATCGTGATCCAAGAACGGATTTAACTTCAGAAGGCGACTACGCTTCGGTAATTCTTTCCCTGACTTTAGTAGATTTATTTCCTCGACGAAATCACTAACCTGTGCTAATCGAATGACTACGAGTCGTGCAGCAGATAACTCATCGGAAGTGATGAACGAAGGTAATCGATCCTCGCCTTGGGCGCGCCTACGCAGATTAACCAGCGGTCGCATACACAAGGCTACTATGCGAATCAACTGAGTCAATGAGGAGAAACGATTAAAAAGAGTCGATTCCGCAGGCCGAGCCTGGGTATGGAGAGTTCGTGAAGTTTCAGAAGTTTGCGGCCAATGTTCACGAGGTTGAGAAAGCCACTGAGGTCCACGCCACCATAGATCACTCCTAGTCAGATCAGCAGGCTCGCAACCACGAGTAGCTAAATCTGCCGGATTCTCCTTAGTGGGCACGTGCGACCAAGTGGCAGATGGTAGCTCCGTTTGGATATACGATACTCTATTTGCGACAAATGTCTTCCAATTGCATGGGTGTTTGCGTAGCCACATCAGCACAATCTGGCTGTCAGACCATGCGAAGACAGGGAGAGAACGAAGGAAATCAAGCTTTCTAACGTGAGTGGTAAGTTTTACTAGCAGAGCCGCCTCACGTAGCTCCAAATTCGGTATACTAACAGTTTTAACCGGCGCGACCTTAGATTTAGCAGAGATCATTGAGATATGGACTCGACCGTCACTCTCCTTAACCCGCAAGTATACTACAGCAGAATATGCACGAGAGGAAGCGTCTGAAAATCCGTGGATCTCACATGAACGGGCAGCCGTAACTCCCAGCCAACGATCGACGGACAGTGAAGTCAATGCGTACAAAGAGTCGCAGTAGGCATGCCAGCGCTCACGAAATTCAGTGGGCAGTGGAGAATCCCAGTCGCATTTCTGGATCCATAGATCCTGCATTAGAATTTTTGCAATCACCGTAACTGGAGCAAGTCACCCTAGGGGATCGAATAAACGAGAAATAGCGGAGAGGATACCTCGTTTGGTTGAGGCTGTCGCCAACTCTTCAATATCATCAGCTTGAAACCTAAACTGATCTCGCATAGGGTTCCACTGAACACCGAGTGTTTTCACCGAAGAATCTGTTACAATAGCTTTCGAGGAACCTTGCTCTACCCGAGGAGGAAGGAGGTCGGGGTGATTGGCAGACAACTTATCCAATCCTATTCGCGCAGAGCCTACTAACGAGATGAGTTCGTTTCGCTTCGTGATAGCAGTGGGCAAATCGTCCGCGCCTGCAAAGGTATCGTCTACGTATGTCTCCGATTGGAGACATGTAGCGCCTAGTGGAAATCGAGTGCCTTCATCACGAACTAACTGTTGAAGTGTGCGAATCGCCAAATATGGAGCGCAAGCCGTCCCATAGGTGACGGTATTTAAGCGATAATCGACGGGATCGGAGTCAGGTGAAGCTGCCCATACTATTCTCTGGGAATCTCGATCTTTGGAATTTACTCGAACCTGGCGAAACATTTTTACAATATCAGCAGAGAAAGCAAAGGAATAACGACGCCAGTTCAATAGAATTAAAGATAGGTCTCCTTGGAGCGGAGGACCTTTTAAGAGGAAATCATTCAACGAATAGCCATCCCGAGTTTGTCGCGAAGCATCAAAAACGACCCGGAGCTTCCACGAAACATTCGATACCTGCACTACGGCATGGTGTGGCAAATATCATGCGTTTCCCTGCTGAATCTCGTTAGACGGAATCCGCGACATGTGTCCCAGTCTCTCGTACTCCCCCATGAAGCTGCAGTACGCGGCAGACAGTTTGGGATCACGTGAAAGACGGCGATGAAGAGACGCAAGGGACCCTACAGCCATTCTACGAGTTTCAGTGGCCACCAATGGTAAACTCGGGTTTAGGGGAAGACGAACTTCATACCGACCCTGTAAATCGCGGCAATGCGTTTCTCGAAATAAACATTCGCAGGATTCATCTTCTGGTTTCAAGGTACGAGCAGTTGAGGGTACCTCCTCGAGTTGCCAAAACCGCTGGATTGATTAATCGAGGTTGCATGTACTACAATGCAAAACTTGTGAGGTCAAAGGAACGTCTTTCTCCGCCCGCCGTGAAGCATCCACAGGCAGAGAACCAGAAATAACCCAGCCGAAGGCGGTATTTTGAGCAATGAGACGCGAAGAAGGAATGCGTTTCAATCCCGAACGAAGCAACAGTCCGTAGGCATCGGCACCTAACATTATATCTATCTTTTTTGATACGCAAAATTCCGGATCCGCCAAGGAAAATCCCTCTAACTGCGAGAAATCGAAATTTTCAATAGTTTCCGTCGGCAAATACGAGGTGAGTCTGGGAAGAACGAGAGCTTCCGTTTCAAGATGAAATTCAGAATCGATTTGGATCGCAGAGCAAAGTGGGTTTTCGATCGGGCAGTGCCTGCGGTACTCGCGCCCAATTCGGATAGCGACACATTAGTGCACTGCTTTCGCAGCCCTAGAAGTTGTATAATTGATTCTGATACAAAGGATGATTCAGATCCCTGGTCTAAAAGAGCTCGAGCGCAAGTATTATTACCATTTAGTCCAATCACCTGGACCTGTGCAGTAGCGAGGATAACTTTACGCCGCGATGATGGAAAGCTCGAAGCATGCAAACTAACAACAGGCTTGTCGACTGTTGTCCTATCATCGTCGTGTCGCGAAGTTGGAGCGTTGCTATGCGACTTCAAATGAAGTGCCGTATGATGCTTACGTTGACAGACCGAGCAACGTCCAGAAGAAGGACAGGCGTTTGCAAACGCTTAACCGAAGAAACACGATCACAGGGACTTTGATTTTGAAATTTGTGGCACCTTATAAGAGGGTGAGACTTGGAACAAAGAGGGCACCGTGAAGAACCTCTATCAGAAGAGCGAGCAGTTCTAGCATGGAAAACTTTTCGCGGTGGAGGGCCCGCCGCAGGTGATGAGAATGAGCGCTTTTCTACTCTATGCTCCAAGGTGGACATTCCAAGAGCCTGCGTTCTCTTTTCAAGAAACTCGATGTTGTCCAAGACAATTATAACACAATTGCAAACGCTTAACCGAAGAAACACGATCACAGGGACTTTGATTTTGAAATTTGTGGCACCTTATAAGAGGGTGGGACTTGGAACAAAGAGGGCACCGTGAAGAACCTCTATCAGAAGAGCGAGCAGTACTAGCATGAAAAACTTTTCGCGGTGGAGGGCCCGCCGCAGGTGATGAGAATGAGCGCTTTTCTACTCTACGCTCCAAGGTGGACATTCCAAGAGCCTGCGTTCTCTTTTCAAGAAACTTGTCGAGATCCGAGAACATTGGAAGCGAATTCAGAAAATCATCATCTTCTCGGAGAGAAGAATCCCTTTCACTCAATTCTGCTTCTCAGAGCTTTCGCGAATCCGAATCCAACTTCCCAGAGAGCATAAACACGAGCCAGACGTCCCAGTGTTCAACCGGCAATTTAAGGTTAGACAAGGAACGTAAAATACTTTGAGCTACGTCGACGAATGAGCGTAGCTCGGAGGCTGATTCCTTTTTTACCTGTGGGATTTCCATAAACGAAGTTAGCAGCTTGTTAATTATCAAACGAGGGTTAAAATAGCGGGTCTTGAGAGCTTGCCATGTGCTGGCATAGTTGGCACTCGTAGTAGCGACATCTCTAATGAGGTCTGCCGCACTTCCGGTTAAACATGACTTTAAATATTGCAATTTAGTTGCATCTGCTAATTGAGGGGCCTCATGCACAAGAGTAGTAAAGAGATCGCAGAAACTAGCCCAATCCTCGTATTTACCCGAAAAGGTGGGTAGAGGAATGAGTGGGAGTTTTGCGATACTAGATCCTCTCCCTTCCGAAACGTTCGCGTCATCTACTCGGCCCGCGAGCGTGCTATCGGTCGCTTGCTCGATTTGCGAGCGAAGCGTTAAACACTCATCGACCGAGCTTTCGTAACCGCTTTGAATTCGAGAAAACACATCTTGTTCGACATACGCCTCGGATTCGGCATCATCCTTCACAACAATCTCGGAATGAGTCATCCGGACTTCCTTCCACACCTCTCTTAAATCCTCGAGACGTGACTCTATTATATCTTTACTCAGTGTTTCTCGCGGTTTACATATCAATCGCGTGCGAATTTTATTAATTTCCTTCTCCCGCGCAAGCTGTATAGCTATAAGTTTCTTTGAAGCTAAAGGAGCCATAGTGCGATACACGAGGAAAAAGAGGAAACTTAATTATACTATTCGTAACAAGATTATAACAATCGTCAAAAACGCAAAGAATCAGTGTTTTTACACCGTGAAAGGTTTACTCGCGACGATAAGGGCTTAACTTAATAATATAATATATTATATAATACAGTAATAATAAAATTTAATAATAACTTAATATACATCCGTAACACGGGCAATGCGCTCCACAAAGTGTTTCTTTCTAATCTTCTATCACAGCGCAACGCGTTCGAACGACGTCCGATCGTTCTAGCAGCTCGGGCTTCCGAGAACCGCCAAACCGTGCCGGTCGCAACCCGCGCGCGGGGTAACAAAGACCGAGCGTCACCGTCAAACTCCGCGCACGAAACAAAGGCCGAGCGGTATCGAAGAAATCGCGCGCAAGAAACAAAGACCGAGCGTCACCGGCAACTCTGCGCACGACACAAAGGCCGAACGGAATCGGAAAAATCCCGCGCACGAAACAAAGACCGAGCAATCACACACTGAATTATAACGCAATTACAAGTGGGAAGCTTCGACTTACTTAGCCACCAATCACTCGTCCTCACCCGGGGCACCATGTTTGGAAGTTAATTAACTTTACTAAAATAGGTCGTAAGGATTAAAGTCAAATAAAAGGAACAAACGAGGGTTGGTTAGCTAAATAACTCGAACACACTTTCGCGGTAACTTTACGCACTTGCCTAGGCATAAAAACTCCCACGGAGTAGGGAGAAAAGCCCAGGCAAGCGGATATCTTTATTAAATCCTAAAGTACAAAGAAAGTACAATTTAACGCGCGGAATTCGATCGCACACATTCATACACGCACCCAACGACCAGACTCTTACCTCGTGCCGCTGCACACTTAACCTACACGGATCTTTCTTACTTCCTAATTGCAGTCTTAAACTCGGCGCTGCCTCGCACAATCTTCAACCCAATGGCCGCAAGGGGCCGCACAGTGTTTAACGGTTAGAACGTTGACGTCAAATATGTTTCGACAATTTTCCTGTCGATTAAAAAATACAAATTTTTTTTTAAAATACTCTGGAGGGATTGTACTTTGGAAGGTAGCTGCTATTGGAAGGTCACAAACGACCATAACCTCAAAATTGTACTCTCTATGTAAAACATAGGTTTTGGTAACCACTAAATTTGTTCGAGTGACAAGAAATGAATGATTTGTGCTTTAGGAATACATGATTATGTGCAGTTGAGTTACATTTAAGTAGAAATTATGCATATATGCATATATATATACAGGGTGATCCAAAAGTCCCGGAACAGCAAAATATCTCAGCGAGAGGACATTTTCGGGAAAAATGTTTTAGACAAAAGTTTTAGGATTTTTCACGGGCTATTTAATGGTAGCATAGAATTTGACCTTGAACATGACCTTGAAGGTTATTTCAAAGTTAAGTTTATTTTTTTTAATGCGAACCTCTATTTTTTTCATGGTTTCGGAAAAAGCGGGAAATTTTACGTCCGATTATGATATGAACGATATTTTGGTCAAGGTCATTTAAAGGTGAAACTTGAAAGTCCCGGAACGGGGAAATATCTCAGAGGGAGTTCATTTTCTGTGAAAATGTTAAAGATAAGAGTTTAAGGATTTTCTGCTATCGATCTAATGGTGATATTAATTTTGACCTTCACTATTATTTTGAAGGTCATTTCAAGGTCAAGTTCAATTTTTCAAATGGGAACCACTATTTTTTTGAGCGGAAAGGCTTACGTCAGAACACGACTTCACTTCACGACTTTCACAGAAAATAGACTCCCGCTGAGATATTTCGCAGTTCCGGAACTTTTAAGTTTCACCTTGAAATGACCTTGACCAAAATATCGTTCATAATATATGCGTGCGTGCGTGTGTGTGTGTGTGTGTGTGTGTGTGTGTGTGTGTGTGTGTGTGTGTGTGTGTGTGTGTGTGGGTGTGTGTGTGTGTGGGTGTGTGTGTGTGTGTGTGTGTGTGTGTGTGTGTGTGTGTGTGGGTGTGTGTGTGTGTGTGTGTGTCTGTGTGTGTGTGTAGGGTGGCCGTTACTTTGGTCATTTTTGAATTTCTTCGGTCTCACCCCCGAAAAGTGTTCATGTTTATGAAAAAAAATATCAGATAAAATTTGGATCAATTCGACCAGATCAACACGAGCCACCCGAGGATTAAATGTAACATTGTTTTTAAATGGGGAAAAGAGGTCTCTTAGTTTTTTTTCACGTAACTTCGACCCGTTGAGTCTTATTTCTTTTTAAATTGACATATTTCACTTACAGGGGTTCTTGGATAACAGAATACGCCAAAAATGTTTTTTTTTTTAATTTTAAACCAACACCCGATTATCTTAGAAGATACGCATTTATTGAAAAAATGCTTGACACAAAAGTTGCACGGTTGAAAGAGGGTCAATCAAGGTTATTTTAAGGGCAATTATGCAAGTACTGAACAAACTGTAACATCTTTGACTATTTTGTAGCGCTCTCGATCTAGGCTGAAAAAATATGTAATAAAAGATAATGGTTTCGTTAGGAAAAATTGAAGGTAAACTTCACGTGACCAACGCGTGACTATTGACAGTCAAACGCATGACATTTTACATTTCCCAAGATCATTAAACAGTGTTTTATAAATCTTGCGATTCCTCCAATGTGTGTGCAGTAATCCAAGTTTCTTTTTCGTAATTGCTGTATATTACGTCATTAGCCAGTACTGTATCGGTGACTGTTACCGATTCTTACCGCGGGGAGGTAGACGTATATCAAGAATCATGTTTTTTTTAATTGATTTTTGTTTTATTATTTTTTTTAATTTTTTTTCTGGTTTTATTGATTTTTTTTGATTTTTTGATTTTATTGATTTTTTTGGATTTTCTGATTTTATAGATTTTTTCACTGTTGAAGATCAGGAATTTAAGAAACTAGCATTTCTTCAGCTTCGGGGGAAAGCTCAATGAATTTCTTTTCTAATTTGAGGCTCAACGATGTTAGTACTGGATCAGAATACATTAGTAGGTAATGTATTATGTCTTCATTAGTGTTTTGGCGTGAAGACATGCGACTATTGGATGCCCGAGCTTTGCGGAAAATTTTGTTCGTTGCCTCTTGTGCCTCTTCTGACAACCATCCTATCGGAACACGAAAACAGTCAATTATCTTGCTACCATGACATAGTACTTTATGCACAGAAGGAGCCATTTTGTACCAAGGATATACCGCTACGCACAATTCCGCTGTTTCGTTACAGTACTTTTCAAATTGCGGAACATTGACAGGTTTACCACACGTCAGAACTTGCAGAATGTTATGGAAGCGTTTTATTATGTTGACGTCTAATCCTGTGACCTCCGCAACCGAGTCTGCTTGGGCAAAAAATGAACGAGCGACATTGCCTGTATTGCTTGTCCCAAACCCTTGTTTGACTATATCCACATAAATATTTATTTTCCTTAGGGATTCTTGAACTCTACGTTTTGTGATCTTTTGAGTTTCTTTATCAATTGGCAACTTCACCTCGGGTTTTTTAACGTCCATGTTGTACGCAATATGTAAAAGGTATTCCATGAAACGAATCCAGCAATGCAACGTGGATAAACCATATTCGTAATACTCATGATACCACTTAGTTGTTTTTATGTAATCTAGATTGTTCATGAGTTTAGGCCCGACTTTGCAAATATTGCAACTCCTAGTAGATCTTTGATCCGTAAAGAAATTGCAGACTTTGCCGTCAATCATCGTGCAGTGTAAGTGAAATTTAATGTCATACGTCGAATTCGCCATTTCAAAGGAATATGTCTCTACTTTCTCTAACAGTTTTTTATAGCGATCATATAATTTTTTAGCCAGAGATTCAGTTTCCTTGACAAATTGAAAACGAACTGGTCTACAGTAGCGAACTGAGGACGGAGTTGGATTAGTCCAAATGATTGATGATTTGCATTTCAGTTGCAGAGGGACGAATGAAACCGTAAAAACAGCTGCATCTCGATTTGCACGAGTTACATTATTATCACAATTTGCAGCCTTTTTAGGTTCTGCTCCTTTTGGAGGATTACCGTTAACATATGAGTCAACCCCGCCTTCTTCTTCTTCGAAGCTGTCACCATCACTGTGTTCTTGAGAGCCATTATGCATTCTTCCTTCACTCCAATTCTGCCTCGTTGTCTGTTGACCACCAGCACCATCCATGCCCCATTTCCCAATGAGAGTTAAAGTTTCACTACCAATTTCAGATACTTTATCATCACCAACAACCAAAAGTATTCTCTTAGCAGTGTGCACTAATAAAGATATAAAATGCACACTTGCTTTTGTTTCAGAAATTGTGATATGTTCTGGATAGCAATCTGCTTTAGCTCTTTGCAAATGGTGATAAGGTGGGAAATGGCCTGAATCACTAAACAATGAATGATGTTTTCTTGCCATCTCATACATTCTTTTACTATATCCTACATCCATATACATTGCAAGAACTCTGTTTAAGTCGACGGCATTTTCTTCCTCGCTAATATCAACCTCCATTGTATCATCCATGTTTCGTAGTTCCTCTTTTTCTTTTAATTTTAATGCTTTCTGCAATTCTTCATTACTGTGAGTAGAAGCTAAGTCTCCAATTCGTCTTTGCTTCGTTCGTAAAGATGAGTTATCATAGGTTAGCCGTGGACGACCTTTTTTGAGGGAGTTACGATCTGTGATTATGGCAGCATCAGTGCTAGTAGCAGCAATTTGGCTGGTACAAAGGTCGACCTCAAAAAGTCTTTTCAAATAATTGTCGTATTTTTGTTTAAAATAATCTTTACGTCTTTTGACTTGTTGCCACATTTTATTGTACTGTGGTAAGAAATTATTGAGAATTTTATGCGAGATCATAGCGTATTGCTGATCTGAAAACGTAGTACATCTACGTATTTCATTCATCACAGCTTCAACTTTTTGATTATTCGAAGTCGCACCTGCATTCCATATCATGTCACAAATTATGAAATTTTCGACACTATACTTCATTTTAAATTTAAAAATAAAAATAAAATACAGAAATAATTTGAAACTATAAACCAAGTAAAATGCAACGAATCAAGTATATAGAATGAAAAAATACCTGAATGTAACTGACGGATTTTATTAAGCAAATAGTAGACACGCAATTTCATACATTTCTGCCAAGAACATTTTAAAAAAGTGGGTAGTCATGTTCGTTCCTCCCATCCTCTTAATATTGAAACGGAATGCGGTTCTACTTTCGTATTCGCTTCCACCTAGCGGACGCGGACGAAGGCCAAATTATATATTCGAAGAGATCATGTGTTTCTTTCTATTGTACTGTTTTAAAGTAGCATATGTACTTTCAAACTCCTTAAAAATGTTAGTCAGCGTTGTAGTTGTGAATGTTTAGAAATTTATCCACATAAGGTAAAATAACGGTGTGAAATGATTAAATAATTAATAGAATAAGTTTAAAAAATACGTAAGGAATGCATTTATAGTCGTAATACTGTAAATCATAAAACGATTCTCATTATATTTCGTTTGGAATGTTGAAACGTATGTCAGTTTACTGTTTATATCATTTGATGCAGACAAATTGTTAAGCAAGAGTTCTTAAATAGTTGAAATCAGATTAAGTTTAAAAATATTGTTGTAGAAAAATAATGAAGGTCCGAAAACTATTGCAAATGTGCTCTATCTATTTCCCTTGGGAAAATAACGAAAAATAACCAATTACTTGTAGAAATTTTATGCTAAATAAAATAAATACATAATTTTTTAGGATCAATTTGTTTTTATTCTTCGTGTTTTTTCACGAAACGTGTCATAATAAATGAAATACATATATACGATGTGATTCCGATAGTTGAACCTACCCTACTGAAAATGTTCGTAATATCATATGATAAATCATATGAGATTTTTAAAATATCAGACGATCCGGAAAACTTTTTATGTGATTTCTCATGTAATTATAAGAAATAATAATAATATGAGAAAATGAATTACAATCATCTGGATTCCTCTAAGATATTAAAGAAATTATAAAAATCTCTTATGATTTATCATATATGATTTTACGGAAATTTTCACCAGGGTAAATAATATGGCACTCAATTCTGTCAAAAGCAATGGCTCCAACAATGTAACTGAGATATGAAGTAAGTTACAGCAAAATATTATAAATTACAAATAAATAGCAGAATTTATATTGATTGATTTATGTATAATTGATTGCATAACGCATTAACATATTTACATATATGCGAATCTAGGCAATTATTTTGAAACTAAATGAAATATAATATTAACGAAAATAGTATTAACAATAGAATGAAATTTTGAGTGAGACTGAAGTCTTCATAGAGTGGATATTTTGGTACTTTTGTCACAGAGTGAATTATGATTTTGAACTTTTTGAAATAAGTTTTCACTCGTGAGAGAGAGGAGGTTCGCCAATAAGGAATGAAAATTCACTCTTTCATAAGAGTATTTCAATTTAAATGATATATATATATATATATACACACATATATATTTCTAAATTTACCAACTTTTGTGGAGGAATTTTACAAAATATATCTGGCATTATCACAATTACCAACTAACATTTTACCTATACATTTTTGCATTTTATATGCATGGGTCATTCTCTCAATAAGTACAAATTACGTCTTTAAAAAATATTTTCAATCAAATGATTAAAGCGAATAAAAGTGGTGCTAACCATACCCAATGAGAACATGGTTGTTTCATATACGTATATCAGAGGTATAAAAACGGTGTACGTATTCGGCATATACGTTTTCGAGATATACGTCTATACAACGGTAGTTTAAAATACGTCTAAGATTAACGTTTTTTTCTAATTATTTGCGTTTAGAAAAATTGCATAAAGTTAAATAACGTAATGCAAAAAATGTAAAAAATTAAAAAAAGGATATTTTAATATTTTTAATGTTTTTGTACTAAACGTATATATACGACTGTAATACTTTTAAGATTAACGTTTACAGCGCGTTTAAAAAATGGCATATTATTATGACGTTTTATAGACTGTCATCGAAACGAGAATTATACGTAACTTATAAACGTGTTATATCCCAGAATTATACTATAAATTAAACATCTATTGAACTATCGAGTTCTTATTATGTATTATAGCAGTTAAGATTATTCAATATTTACTTGATTCTTGAAAATAGATTTCACAAAATATTGTATTGTGTATGTATTTTTCACCATTAAAACAATTTTGTATGGCAATCTAAACTTCACTCTGTTAATACAGTAAAATTTGATTTTTTATTAGTAAATGATAAATATTATTGATTATTCTTACAAAAATCTTTTATTTGAATTAATGCCTACAAATCCTATTTACTATTTGATTATATAATTAATTATTTTGAAAGCAATAACTGTTTGAATAAGATTTGCTTTGTGAACGGTTACAGAGTGCAGTTTTTCCACCATGTGAACATGGAGTAGAAAATTAGGGTTTCCATCTATAATTTTCAATTTACACTTTCAATAACCTTCAAATTTGACTCCAAAGGCAAAAGCAAGGTCAAGATTGATCGACCCCTTTAAACCCTGCGATTTTTGTCTCAGATATGTTTTTACTTTTCGCATACCATAAAATGTATTAATGTTTAAACGTTTTGAATTTGAATATTTGTCACAGGAAATCGTTACCTTTGCATGACTAGACATCTAAACCTGAAATTCTCCGCTCTTATCATATCCAGAGTAAAAAAGTACGGTTTCCGTTTAAAAATTTCGTTTCGCCCTTGAAATAACCTTGATTGACCCTCTTTCAACCGTGTAACTTTTGTGTCAAGCATTTTTTCAATAAATGCGTATCTTCGAAGATAATCAGGTGTTGGTTTAAAATTAAAAAAAAAACATTTTTGGCGTATTCTGTTATCCAAGAACCCCTGTAAGTGAAATATGTCAATTTAAAAAGAAATAAGACTCAACGGGTCGAAGTTACGTGAAAAAAAACTAAGAGACCTCTTTTCCCCATTTAAAAACAATGTTACATTTAATCATCGGGTGGCTCGTGTTGATCTGGTCGAATTGATCCAAATTTTATCTGATATTTTTTTTCATAAACATGAACACTTTTCGGGGGTGAGACCGAAGAAATTCAAAAATGACCAAAGTAACGGCCACCCTACACACACACACACAGACACACACACACACACACACACACACACACACACACACACACACACCCACACACACACACACTCACACACACACACACACACACAAACACAAAAACACACAAAAACACAAACACAAACACAACACACACACACACACACACACACACACACACACACACACACACACACACACACACACACACACACACACACACACACACACACACACACACACACACACACACACACACACACACACACACACACACACACACACACACACACACACACACACACACACACACACACACACACACACACACACACACACACACACACACACACACACACACACACACACACACAAACACACACACAAACACAAACACACACACGCACGCACGCACGCACGCACGCACGCATATATTATGAACGATATTTTGGTCAAGGTCATTTGAAGGTGAAACTTAAAAGTTCCGGAACTGCGAAATACCTCAGCGGGAGTCTATTTTCTGTGAAAGTCGTGAAGTGAAGTCGTGTTCTGACGTAAGCCTTTCCGCTCAAAAAAAATAGTGGTTTCCATTTGAAAAATTGAACTTGACCTTGAAATGACCTTCAAAATAATAGTGAAGGTCAAAATTAATATCACCATTAGATCGATAGCAGAAAATCCTTAAACTCTTATCTTTAACATTTTCACAGAAAATGAACTCCCTCTGAGATATTTCCCCGTTCCGGGACTTTCAAGTTTCACCTTTAAATGACCTTGACCAAAATATCGTTCATATCATAATCGGACGTAAAATTTCCCGCTTTTTCCGAAACCATGAAAAAAATAGAGGTTCGCATTAAAAAAAATAAACTTAACTTTGAAATAACCTTCAAGGTCATGTTCAAGGTCAAATTCTATGCTACCATTAAATAGCCCGTGAAAAATCCTAAAACTTTTGTCTAAAACATTTTTCCCGAAAATGTCCTCTCGCTGAGATATTTTGCTGTTCCGGGACTTTTGGATCACCCTGTATATATATATGCATATATGCATAATTTCTACTTAAATGTAACTCAACTGCACATAATCATGTATTCCTAAAGCACAAATCATTCATTTCTTGTCACTCGAACAAATTTAGTGGTTACCAAAACCTATGTTTTACATAGAGAGTACAATTTTGAGGTTATGGTCGTTTGTGACCTTCCAATAGCAGCTACCTTCCAAAGTACAATCCCTCCAGAGTATTTTAAAAAAAAATTTGTATTTTTTAATCGACAGGAAAATTGTCGAAACATTTTTGACGTCAACGTTCTAACCGTTAAACACTGTGGGCCGGGTGCACTTCACAAAAAAACACAGTCCTCTGGGGCGCCTCGACTTCTCGCAGGAACCTACCCAGGGAGACGAGCGACACAGGGTCGCCGCGTCAAGTGCAGCCCGGGAGATGGCACGCAAAAAAAACTCACACGTGGCCAAATCTCCCACTTTCAACGCACGCAAAATAATAGGCAGTTCTCGCATGCTAAGACCGCTGATAACACCAATCCAAAAATTATCACACCAATAACTCACGAGAGACCGTACCGTCAACCGAAAACTATTCCGCGTCGAAGCCGGAACAGAACTGACGTCACGCTCGCGGGGCCAGACGCAATTCACCGCGAGATCCCCTCCAGATATGCTCGCGCATCACATTCGCGCCTTCGCGGCGACAATCGGCGGTATAGGGCCTTATCGAGATGCAAAAGAACCAAACACAATTTTTATCGAAACCTAACAAATAAGGGATCTAATTCATCGTCTTTTTAAGCTGTAACATTTTTTCTTGGGCGATATTTTATTATCTATTTAGTGTAATGAGTTAGATGCAAAAAAACCGACAAAAATTGCCTTTTTCCCATTTTTGAGGCTGTTACGTACCGCTTTAATTGTTGATATATTCGGTCCGTTTAAAAGTTAATGCTATGTCTGTGTATTCGGAGAGTAGCAAGCGAGCATTGTATAAGTGTATGAGTTTAGGTTTAGTTGTATTGATATTGCATAATAATTTGATATTCGAACGAGCTGTCACCGTTGACATTTAGTAATGTTTCGCGGAATGTCAAATTCGGTTGTTCGCGAACGTTTTAAAAGTTGAAAAGATACAACGACCTTTTTCGTCAACTACTCACTTGTGTCCAGGAAGCGACTTGAGCCGGAGCTCGTCACTAAGGATTTTTATAATAAAGATACATTTCTATAATATTAATTAAAACGTAGTGTTTTATTTCATCTTGAAATACCATAAGGAGTGAGCTATTGGAATATATAAAGGTAAATATAAAACAGTGTATAACCTGATTAAAGATAATTATTAATGAGAAATATAAAAAATAATCGAAGTCGATCCACGTAACAAAATTGGTGTCAGAAGTGGGATCTTGATTTCGATTAATTGGAAGTTAATTTAAATTAATTATTCAATTTTATGTTTTAATTTATTTTAATTGTGTATTAGAAAAGATAATTTTTTAGTTTGATTAAATTTTTGTTAAACTTGAACGGAAAATTAGAAATCCAAAATTTATTTCAGTTTTAAATATACGTATGATTATTAGAATTATTGTTAGATTAAGAATATATTTTATTTTTATGTGTGCTAATTAAATTTTATTTAAGGTTTTGTGTTAAAAATTCATAAAATTAGTGACTAAATTTATTAAAATTGAAAAAAAACGTGGTTAAACAATATTTAATTATATGGTTTTGCTCTATGGTTAAAACACGTGGCAGTTGAACTGTAAATTATACTTATTTTATGAATTTTTAAGAAAGGAAAATAAGTGAAGTGTTTTAGTGTGTTGATAGTGGTTTATTTAAAATAATCATTGAATTCAAATTTTATTAATTATTATATTGTAATTTTTCTCGAACACGTTATTCAGCAATATTCTATTATCTGGCTATGCCCCATTGCTGAATCACGTTGTTTTATAATTAAACAAAGATATTTTAAATTGACCAAGTCATATAAATCTTATTGGTATAAAATTAAAAAAGGTAAAAAATTAATTATAGTGTTATGGTTTGTGTAAATTACTAAAACTTAATTCATTTAAAATTTTGAAAATTTGATAACAAAAATGTTAAAGTATCGAATTGTTTTTCTAATTAATTTTAAATATAATTTATTTTATTTTACATTTTATTTAGTGAAATTTCTTTTAATTGGTTATAATTAAACGTAGTTAAAAGTGATAAAATGCAAAATTGATTTTTAATTAAGAAAGTCTATTATAAATTAATATTATACCATTTAAAATTCTGGGAATTGAATGAAACGTCTAAAGGGACAAATAATTTATTATTTCGGTATTACTTTATTTAAGTGAATAAAATTAATTCTTGTTTTGAATCATAATTTGTAGTGTTATTTCATTAGATATTTGTTTTAAATTACAGTGCTAAAATATTATTAAAACATCGCTTATAAAAAAAAAAAAACACACAAATAGAAGAATAATTTCGTAATTTAGTTAGTTAGTTAGTTAGTTCGTTTATTAATGGCACGGGACTTCAAGTCCCTTTAGCCAACCATACAAAGTGTACATAATAGTGTTTACAATAATGAAAAAAGTAGTATAAACGCAAATGATGAATACATATAAAGAAATAGAGTGTAGCTTAACTTAACGGTAGATAGATAATAATAATAATAATAAATTTATGTTAACACGGCGAGAATAGATACCGCAACTAAGTAGAACATTATAACGCAAATATAATATAATAACAGAACTTAACACTAGTCTAAATAACGCAAATTAGTGCGCCAATAGCACATTACGGCCCGACTTATCAGCTTCCAACAGATACTCATAGAGTCTACTCTTAAAGGACTGTAGTGTGGCGCTAACTGTTATGTTATGAGGAAGTGAGTTCCATAATCTACTAGATGTAACGATAAATGAGTTATCAAATACAGATGTACGATGGACAGGGATTCGCAAAGCAGCCCTTTCGGCCGGAGCTCACGAGAGGCGATATCACTGCGCCAGAGGTAACGTTGGTAGAGATAAAGTGGTTTCTTATTGTGGATAATCTGATAAGCCAGGCAACCAATCATAAGAATTCTGCGGTTTGTGGCAGTTAGCCAGCCAAGTTTACGACGATAACAAGTAATATGTTCGAATTTCCGTACCCGAAAAATAAAACGTATACAAGCATTTGACATTCGTTCGATTTTAAGTCTTTGGGTGGCATCAACAGCATTGTAAACCGCGGCACAATAATCAAAGAAAGGAAGAATCAATGATGTTATTAGTTGGCATCGCAGTTTTTCGGATAATGCCTTCTGGCTAGAATATAGCTGCCGTAGCGAACCGTACACTTTACGGGACAACTGCACTATATGTTCTCGCCATGATAGTGTTGGGTCGAAGTATAATCCAAGATTTTTGACGGTGACAGCCCAAGGCAGTGACTGTCCGAGAATAGCAATTTGAGGGAAGGTGTTAATGTCTATTCGGTTGATGTTTCGTGAGCTGCCTATTATCATAGCCTTAGTTTTGTTAACATTGACATTGAGGTTATTCCTCTCAACCCAATCAGCAAACAGTTGCACGTCAGATGTGATTCTCTGCACTCCTAAGTCCATTCCATCCGGGCGAAATTTTAAGAATATTTGGGTATCATCTGCAAATAAAATATTTTGCACATAAAATTAATTTGAAAGCATTATTTTATATTACATTCAAACATTGAAAGGCTTACCAAATTATTTGTTTTGATTCTCGGAAAGGTTTTTGAACCCTATGCGCTTTCGTAGAATAAAATAATATAGTCTGTATTTAAATTTAATAATAAGGAATTTGATTTATTAAAGTAATTTATTTCATAATTTTTAATAGGAGATTATATTCGGTGTAAATTGGAATATTTGATTTTACCATTTGCATTAGGTTAATATTAAATTTTGTCGAGTTTTTTTTTTGTTGCATTTGGTTGAAACTGAAAGTTATTTTGGTTTTAAATGATAACCTGCTGTGTGAATCATATTTTGATTATTTTCCCCGTAGAGTTATTATTTAAATTAATGCATTTACTTAAATGATTGATAACATTTAAAGATTTTTATTGTATATGAAGTTTGAACACCAATAAATTTTTATAAAATCAATGTTAATTATTATTTTTCATCGTGTTCGGTTATAGTCCAATTATTTAAAGGCATTTTCAAATTATTTGTTTTGATTCTTGAAAAGGTTTTTGAATGTTATGCAATTTCATAGAAACGAATTACAATAATTCAACTTATAAATTATTTTTAATTTTTATTTAACATTTCAGTTTTAAAAATAATTTACTTAAAATTATTAATAATAATTAATTATATTTTTATAATTTATAGTAGAATATTCTTGTTTTGTGTTACAGTAGAACCCCCTTTTAACGCCACCTCCGTTTATCGACATACTCTTTTCTACGACACTAGTGACACCCCTTTTAACGACATACCAGCGATTCCCGTCATCCCCACCACGTCTAAACGCTTCCCCTCAACAGACGGCGCATGTATACGTGCATAGCCCGCGAAACAACTGCATTGGTCAAGTGACATGTGACGTCACTTTAGCATGCTTGTCGATGGGTTGCGGTGGGGGAACGCACTTTTCTAGCTGGCATGTCGATAAACCAGAGTTTAAGGGGAAGTCGCGGAACCGACCCATGTCGTAAAAAGGGGGTTCCACTGTATTTATATATTTATTTTATTTTGTTTTTATTTTTTTTTTAATCGCAAAATAGACGAAACGACTAAATTAATGACTACTGTCAGAGTGCATGATATTACAAAATGCCATGTCAAGCATTCCTTATTTTGATGGGAAAAATATGCCCATTAAGAATTTTTTGTCGGATGTTCAAAATGCATCTGCAAACGTACCTGATGAATTTGAAAAATCTCTAATTAATAGCATTATTGGGAAATTACAAGGTACAGCTCGTGATAGTATTTTTGGAAAGACTTTTGTAAAAGTAGATGATGTACTTAGGCATTTAAAGAATAGATTCGCGTCTGGAAAAAATTATCCATTTTATATACATGAAATCCAACAAATTCAGATGAAACGAGGAGAGACAGTATCTGATTTTTATGATCGTTTAAATATGTTGCTGTCAGGAGCAACTTCTGTTTTAAAAGATACATATGGCGTTGGCGCCTCTGAAATCGTGAAGTCTCTAAATGATTGTGAGTTAGAGTCATTTTTAAGGGGTCTACCGGACGAGATTTCGGGTTTAGTTGACGCGCGTGATCCTAAAAATCTAGATGAAGCTTTGCGTTGTGCCGAAAGATTGGAACTGAGAATAAAACCCAAAAGTGCAGGATTGTAACCCCTCTATCATGTGCAAAGTGATAATGAAAGTACAGAAGATGAAATTAGGCATAATTATCCTATTATGAAAACTCCTAATAGTCCTGTATCTCGTTCATGGTTAGAAGAGAGAAATGAACGAAAATCGGGAGGTATAACATCGCAATATAATGAGGTAATCGAACCTATGTGGCCATATTATCCTCCTTATTTACCTTATCCTCCCATGTATCCTTATCCTCCTTATCCTCCGTATTATGGAAACCCTCAATTCTCTGTATCATTATCGATATTATCCAACTGAACCGAATTTCGGTATGAGTAATTCACCTAGATGGTCAGGTAGAACGAGTCACTATAACAATTTTCAGAGACGTAATGAACAGGTTCAAATACAGGTTCCTAGATCTCCAACTGCTAATAATCCACATAAAACAATAAGTCCTTTAAACTGGAGGGAGACTCGTCTTACAGACGCGCCGACGAGTCTAAGCGGCGATATTCAGCGTCATCCGAAAGTCAAGTTTGTGGAGGAACCAGAAATATTAAAATAGTAAATATGGCTACGAATGCGTTGAAAGTAGCTGTTGAGAGTGTCGATTTTAGGAAAAATCCAGGAATCTTTTTAGTTGATACAGGAGCAGAAGTATCTGTTATTAAATTAAAATCATTAAATTTAGAATCAGAAATGAATATTGATGATAAAATATTTTTAAAGGGAATAACAGATTATAAAATTGAGACATTGGGTTCTATAAGAACAAAAATTTTTGGAAATAGTAATATAAAGCTTTATGTAGTTCCATCAGCTATACCATTAGATTGCGATGGGATACTAGGTAAAGATTATTTAGATAAGGAATTAGCAATTATTTCATTATATTACAATACCTTAATATTAGCTTCTAATCCAATAAATCCGATTAAATGTTTGAAAAATCCAATATAACGAAGGCATCCGTAACGAAGGCATAACAAATTCTGTTGATAATCATGTACGAAATTATATATTAAAAAAAAGAACTAAAACTATGGTTAGTATAAATGTACTGAATCGCGATCTAAATGAGGGATATTTGCCTAACTTAAAAACAATAGAAGGTATTTACATAGGGGAATCAATAGTATCTGTAAATAACGGAACTTGCAAAGTTTTTGCAATTAACAACTTAGATAAAGACGTAGAAATAGAAATACCTAGTCAGGAATTAATTCCGTTTGAATATTACGATATAGTTGGAGAACATGAATACTTTAGTGACGAATATTATGATGAAGTAAATAGTAAACCAATTACATCTTTGGCGAATAAAGTAGAGTATTTAATAAGTAATCTAAGATTAAATCATTTAAATACTGCACGGAACGAAGGATCTAGGTTTTATAGCATGAAAACTGTCGCTTTGAAAGCATTGAATGTTATTTTGCTAAATTGGTTAGAAGTGAACTCTATTGCAGTATAAGTTCACTCCTATAAAGCATAGACTGTTTACGAGCTAATAAAGGTAACCTAACATCGTAATATGTCAAGAACAGCCTGCATCTCTTCAACGTTCATTACGGATTTATTACGAAGTGAAACGTCTCGCATTGATGGAAACAAAAGATATAGAATGTCTACCGATCGATTTCATCTGCATGTTTGCTGAACGACAAATTGAAGAAGCATGGACCTGCTTGCCACCTGCTATGCAAATACATCCTGAAATACGTGAATGTCGACGATGTTATAAACATTTTGAATCAAGCTATGATACGATAGATGGTGAACCGCCTATGATTAAAGACTGCATCAATTGTCAAATTAAAAGCGATGCATTAGTTGACGATATTGAAAATAAAAATTTTACTTGATCGCTATTTCATATTCTTATGTATAACAATATTGTAAGCAAAATAAAATGAATGTAATGTATGAATATGAATGTGAATGTGAAAAATAAAATTTATTAAAAACATCTTCTCTATTTTCTTCATCTTCCTTCCTGCATGATATTGTACCAAAAAAGAAAATGAGTTATTATTTAAAATGGTTATATTTAACAATGGGTTCAAGAGTAAACCTTCTTCGGAACGCGTTGAGACTTGCATGGCGTCTTTTATGCACCTGTCGTAGCTGTCAGGCCCCGAGCGTTAGTAGGTCATCGTCACGTCTCGGGCGTCGGCCCTGGTCGTAAATCTTAAAAGCACGGTTAGAATAAGATCATGGGAGACGTAATCACTAATGGGTTTTACACGCGTCTCAACTCGTATACCATCTTTGAGAGACATAGGTCCCGACATATTATCTAATATGCTTGGAATTTACATGTGTTTTCCCAAGAATGGTCGAAGTTCCATGTGTTTTCCCAATGATTGGAATCTAGAACGAGCGCTTTCGAAGGGGTGATGTAGGAAAAATAGACCTGCCGGGTCCCGCTCATCAGGGGGTCGATGCCAGGTCGTTTGAACGCGTTGAGACTTGATTAGAGGCTTTTCTAAATTAATTTTAAAATGGTCTTAGCGGTTTTGTCACTATTGGAGATCATTGAATTACGCTAACGGCTTTTCAAGACGACTGTCATATCGATGGATAGATTTCCCCGACGAGAGAAAACTCTGAAAGGTGAATTCGAACTTACAACATGGCAAGGGAGAGGTCAACGCCCTTATTATTGCATCACTAACGAGTAACAGGTTTTTAAAATTTGTGTGAGATTTAAAAAGTAGGTCGTCGATATACGAAATTGGGCCAGACACCTTCAAGCTGGTATTTAGACTAATGGAAATCTACGCTTTCAATTCATCAAAAAAGATATGTAACGGTGCGCCATATTGAAAGAAAGATTTCCTAATAGGGTACATTTAAAAGATCGAAAGATATATGCATAACGCTACAGCATTAATCATCGAAAACTCAATGGGACCGTCCACGAAGTCCTTGCGTCATCTTAATGGCCTCATTAGTGACGGTCAGATTTCCTAATGAGAGAGTCTTGAATTATAAGCACGCGTACTAAACAGCAAATCAAAAATGCGAATCAATCCCCGAATCCGCCCGCGAGTCTGTCCGCGACTTAGACCGCGAATTAGTCCACGAATCAGTCTGCGAATTAGTTCACGAATCTACCACCTCGCATGCTGCGACAGCGCCGCGACTGTGGCGACGCCTGGTGGCGGCGGCGGGAACTAATTTCAAACTGTTCTACCTCTAATACTCATATGCTATATGTTATCCGTATACGAAAGCTACGTTTAATCAACTCTAAGCTATTCAATGTAAGATGTTCAAACATTTCTTCTATAACTATAAATTATCGTCTATAACTATCTATAACTGCCTATTCTATGACCCAATAAACATTTCGACGAGGGCATGTCTAAAAGATATCGAAAAGATGTCTTATTTAAAGATAGCTTTCAAAAGATATCTAAAAGATGTCTTTTTTAAAGAGATCTTGCAAAAGATATGTACAAGATGCATTTCCTACAGATATCTCGCAAAAAGGCTTCTCAAATATATCTGTTCGAAACATATCTTGCAAAAGATATCTAAAAGATGTCTTTCCTAAAGATATCTTGCAAAAAGAATTCTAGAAGTTATATTTTCGAAAGATATCTTTTTCAAAGGCATCTAAACATTATCTTTTTGAAAGATATCTTTTACAGGACGGGCGAAGGATGGGTTCCCTCCATTCCCTCCCGTTTTTTTTTTAATTTTTCAAACCTATGGTCAATGTTATTGTTTTTATATTAAAAGTTAATTAATTAATTCTGTTAATTTTTTTTTAATTAATCATATTTTTTTAACAAATGCTTGGCATTACTTTGAAACGTTGTTTATTTTGTTATTGTTAATGTAGTATGTTGGATTCAAATAACCTTTTTATCAAAAGTTGTGTTCGGATTTATATTATGTATATAGCAATGAATTCGTGTTTGCAATTGTCCCACATTTCATTGTATACTTTCTTTGGTTCGAAAGAACCTGGCCACATCACATGATTTCACATTATTTTGTAGAATAATAATATATATATATATATATATATATATATGTGTAACCTTCTTGGTAACAAATTTGACTTGAAGTAAAAATTGCTTTTAGTTAAGAGAAAAGGCTAAAATAAACTGACATATTGGTTAGAATAATCTAAAATCTTCGTCTTTTAACAGGTAATAGAAAGATTGCAATCCCTATGCGTAAAATACTATCTTTTACGGGGCATAAGAATTCTAATAGTGGGTAAAAAACACTTTTCTCTGTGTACATATAATTAATAGCGGCTGCAAAGAATTGCTTAATTTAATGTTAAAGAATATATCACTTTTTTTAACAAAAGCTGCATTTATGAATAAGCCTTCTTCGATTGATATTTATGTATATCCGAGCGTAGCGTAGTGGTTAAGGCGTCAGCGTTTTAATCGGGAGACCCGGGTTCGATCCTCGGTCGAGATAGATTTTTCTCAGGTTCATAAATTTATTTACGAGCGAAATGATATAACTACATTCCGTAATAACCAATCTAACGACACACAAATAATAATACAATTCAAATTAAATAAAATAATTCGTGGTAATTTCTTTATCTTTTTTTATTTTTGAAGGTAACTAAAAGATGTCTAAAAGATATCGGAAAGTGTTGCATAAGAAATCTAAAAGATGTCTTCTAGATATCTTTTCGACATTTTCAAGATATCCTTGGCGGATTGCAAGATATCTTTTAGATGTCTTTTAGACATCTTTTTGTTTATTGGGGAGTTACTTTGATCACAATACTTAACCAATTATTGCAGTTTTTTATTTGTTGTCAGTGCAACAACGTCATTCGTACTGCGATCTCTTATTTTCTTTTAAACCCGCTTATAATTGGTTTAACTGTGTAGATATTTTTTCGCTTTATCGCTTCTTGTCTGCCTTTCGTTTTCGTCGCTTTTGGAACACTGTTCCCTCTTCTATTAAGGAAGGTAATTCGGTTGACCCTGTCAAATATCCAATCCTATTAAATTGAGTGAATCCATGAATTAATGATTGAATAAATAAATAAACACGCAAACAAATAAATAAATAAATAAGCATTGGCTAATTATATCTTAATAAGTCATTGTAAAAAGATTGTGGATAATGACGCAAATAATTGACAATCCCACCTTCTAAGAATATCGCAGTAAAGGGAAGTAACTACTACATTTTTTTCTACATCCATACCTGAATCACCTATGACCTTTTCATAGTAAACAAGTAAAAAACACTTTTAAACAATATATTCATATCATTCTTGGTCCTCTAAAATAACCGTTAAAATAGGCGTATAAAAAGGGTGTTGCACTTTTCAATACAGTTTCAATTATATGGTAAACATCAATACACGTACTTAGGCTATGGTTTTAAACATTTAATAAATGTCATTCCGTCCTTATTTGTCAGTATGTACTAAATATTAATATCTAAATTATTTTACATTAAAACTATATAATATCATGAACATACAATTTAATTCAATATTTAACCTTTCCACATAATGAACATTTATAATAATAACAAATAGGTGTTTTATTATAATTTTAAAGAACTTGATTTAATATTTTTGACGATAATAAACTAAGATACTTATATTTAATTACACTGAAACCCTTTCCGGCATAGCGTGATACGTTGTCATACCTAGATTTATTCATATTGCGTTACTTTTATCGCAGAAGGGAAAATATTTTTCAAGGTTTTATAAGACCTATATTACTATAAAAACCATAATCTCATCATTTAATATTATTAATATAATTGTCAGTAAATTTGAAAAAAACTGACGGATATGATATAGTGGAAAAAATGGTAAAAAGTACCTCCATTTGAAACAAAATTTGTTACTTAGGGTTTTTCGGGGTTAACTTAACATAATGGATCCGATATGTTTAATATACTAGAACTCACATCTCATACGTATTCAAAGACCTAACTCCCCCCCCCCCCCATGCAGTAACAAATTTTGCGGTTATGGTGGAATTTGATTAATTTCAAAAAATCGTGTGCCACATTAAATACGCCATTTTTAATTTTTGAAAACCGACGTCAAATTTGTAATTATTAAAACAAAAAACGTTAGTATAATAATTTTTGTAAATAATTGTGCATCTGAAACATGTATATCTCACAGGGTTAAAAAATAGATTTTTTAAAAATAATTAAGGATATTTTCAAAGGACATGCGGAGCTTGTACTTTCGATTCTTTACGGACAATCTGTTATCATGCCCATCTTGATTTTCTGGAAGTAGATATTATAATGCAAATTTAGATACGATGTTATATTAAATTTTGCGAAGAAAATAATTTTATTTAAGAGTTCGTTTAGTAAAACTTAAGGGGAAAAATTATTAAAACCACTTTTTTGCGTAAATAATATGCTCTTGTAATGTAGTACATGTAAGAAAGATACGATACGTGGAATTGACATAAATATATTAAATCTAATTATAATTGGCGTCGGCGTAAAAATATAACAGCGATCGTTGAATTTTATGAGACACTATTTACATATTTGCATTAATTAATAATGGTACAGACACCGGTTATTCTGCACTAAAATATGCATAAGTATTTTAGTCGAGCTATTTAGAAACAAATGTCGTAATTTGTAATATTATGAAAGGTTTCTAAACTTTAATAAATACCTAAGTATATGTTTTGCACGCAAATAGCCGCGTATGTGCACGCATATGCATAGGCTCAAGTGCGTGGGATGAAATATGTGTATACTTGGAAAATAACAGGACTCATTTTGAATTACGGTTTCCTACATAAAATTCGATAAATTTCATATTAAGTCTATGACAATGTATTTTAAAAAAGTATATATATATTTCCTAGCGTTTATAACACAATTATTTCCGCAAATGTGACATCATTATTTTGCATAAAAATTTATTTATAAAGTTACATTTTATGGAGACATATAAGAACGAAAAGCAGAAAAATAACAAATACAAAGCTATTACTGATAACTTTAATTGTTTCAGATATCCAATAAGAAAAGTTTTTGTAAAGAACTTATGAGTTCGGTGTTCTATCACGGGAAAGTGGTACCTCCGATGGAATCTGCGGATCTTTGTTTCTTCCTCTTCTTCTTCTTGCTGCCGTATCCATAGTTATCTCTGGCACTCCAGCCGGGATATCGTTGCTGGTGTAGATGGCGTTCCTGCCTGGCCGCTTCATAATACCTCGCCTGCTCTTCTCGACTTAACGAGTGCCACTGTATGATATATCCCCAAAATACTTCAAATTTATATTGAATACATCACGAGATTTTATCATTAAATAGATATATGTCATCTGACATTTTCTCATCATCCAAAATTTTCATCACTACACTCATATATATTTATAACTTTCCAATTGCTTATACCCTGTGCTAGTATAACTTAAAGAGTGTCCGGATTAAATTTTGATCAAAAAACAAGTAAATCTCAACTTCTTATATGGCACCAACATAGCACAATATATTTCTTGAGTTGAAATTTTACTAATATTTTCACAATTCGTCCGCTATAGGGTAACAGTTTTTTATTTAAAATGATGAATAATATATTATCTCTTATGACATATATGCAATTTAATCGTATATATCATTACATAGAATGGTACGCAGTTATATAAATTTTTAAGTAGTTATGAAGCAATGTGAACGAAAAATGAAATTTAATGGAATTCAATGAACGTAAAATTGTATTATTATTTTGAATATAACTATTGTATATTGATGTAAGTTACCATAACACTGAGTGCCAAATAAGCGTATCGGTGAATTCAATGTGTACCAAGGTGGAGATATTTTTATACTTAGACTAATATATTATTATGGTATTTCCCAATACGAATTTCCAATGCGAATATACATTTGAACGCATGTTCATGATATACATGAATTACAAACTAAGGAATCCTACACATAAGTAACCATTTCTCGTTTTTTAATTGTAATGTTGAATCTTCGTTTTTTATACACGTGATTCCTTTATTTTGAAAAGAATTTTTTTTTGGCAGGAAATAAAAGTTAAACAATACTATACGCAAAGCACACAAGCCATTATAATGTGATATATTTATACAATCGATGTTAAAATTCGTTGCCCTAAGAATGCAATGAGTATTTTCAATTTCTTTATAATATCATTTTCATTTAAATTGTTGTAAAAATTAAAATACGAACGTAAAAAAGGCAAAAATTATATCAATATCCAAAACTAGAATAATGGAAAAATTAATAAAACCTACCCTGGAAAAATGAAGTGTTACCCGAGCGTAAAAATGTCCAAATTCACGCTTATGATACGATTAACACACTCCTTAGCTCTCTGCCAAAAATCGAAGAGTCGTTAAGCGTACACGTTAATCATTTTTTTTACCAAACTCTTCTGGCACGCTTTTCTAACGCTTTTCACACTCCTTTGACACTCTTACAGTCACTCTTAAGTAAACCCCCATTTTTACCAGGGTAGACAAGGGTAGAGAAAATGATGATATAGTGCATTTATAACAATCGAATGAATATTTTTTTTTATACAATATGACGGACCCGGTAATGTTCAAATAATTACATATAACTGAAACCCATACTCGCATACGGGGACTTTTCATAAGCATTTGACAGCTGACGATACCAGTTTATGTTGCCAGATGTGTGAGTGATCGGGTTATTGACAATTTATAATCTACAGATTGTCTAAATAAAAGAAGAGAAGCGTGCAAACTGCTAATATATAAGTAGTCGTCAGTGCGCACAAAATCTATTTTTAAAAGGTTGTCACAGGGGTTTCAAGGCAGCAATGAAACATGGACAATATCAAGCATAAAATTAACAAAATTCAGTTTCTCAACAAAGATTTGAACCTGTAAAATAGCCGAATTATAAAATTATAGGATTAACGGTATTATCATGTTAGAAGTGGTCGCGGGAGTAGAAATATAACTGTTAGTGAGATAATGCTATCGGTACTGGTAGTAGGGGTAATAACGGTAATGGTAGTGGCAGTAGTCATTCTGCGCAGTTAATGGAATATTGATATATGTATGCATGAACCACTATCAAGAAGACTGCTCTTAAGAGATGATAATCTCGGGAATCGGAGTCTGCCGAGGAACGAGCTTGTGGTCTATTCGGACAGTGGATATAGCTGCTGAGTTTTGAGTCTTTAAATTTGAAGTATCCTTAGCTGTAAAGGTGAGACGCCAATGTCAAGCATCAAGGAAATAAAACTCTCACCGAGAACCAAATCGCTCTATGCTTTAGCCCACAAGTGAGTGCTAAAACTTTAGTGCCGCGAACGGTTTGGGTGTTTGTTAATTAACGTACAGGTGAAGGAGCAAATATCACAAAAAGGAGTTCAAAAAACGCAATGAAGGATCCGGAATGCAAACACACACGGATCTAAAAATTTAGAGTGTCACTATAAAGGGTGAAACAATCCGTGGAAATAATGTGAAAAATCATACAGGGAGAAACACATATGAAGAACGCTGTCAAATGCTATAATGATTATATAGATAGCTCCCATGATACCACAGAAACGCTGCTTGAAGAAGTATTTCGAAACGACAAAGGGGTGATAAATTAACCATCATGAGAAGCGCGTTCTCGCACATAATACACAAACTACTCAAAATTTTCATAAATAATACAGTTCGGTAAGGATGGCAATGCCCAGCATAGCTTAGAACAAGTTTCGAATGGGAAACTGAATGATAAACAATATGGCTTCGTTCAAATGAAGAAAGCACAGCTACAAACTGCAACAGTAAGTATCTGATTTCCATTTTCTGAGACATCAAAGGAACCTTTCATAGCATATGTAAACAAAAAAGTGAGTGCGGATTGTCAGCAGGGTTCCGGCTCAGACATGCACCTTGGAATATGGCCTTAAATAGCAACCAAAAATCGGTAGATGGGACTAATTTCTAAATTATTGCATATGCTGACGATCAGATCATATCGGTCGAAGGCTACTCGCTTTTAGAATTACATATGAAAGTCAACATTACCATGACGAGGTCAATAAGTTAAACTACATATGTAATAAGCTTCTTGCATGGTGGCATGATGCTCCAAAATCCAAAAACGAACTCGAGAAGCACACAAATTCGCTGCGCTAGGAGTAAGGAGTTCGTACATTACTACATCTGCGGATGTTATGACTATACTTATGAAGGAAGAATGATGGTGCAGGGGGGGTTGTAGTCGGTTTCGTGGCTGACAGTAGGGAGAAGGACAATATGATCTCTTCATACTTATTACGGTTTCTTCGTGGCAAACGTCACATGCTCGGGACTTTGGAAAGAGATGAATATATGATCGAGCGTGGACTATCAAAAGATTTTAAATCCACATTGGGTGGCAAAATCTACCACGATGTACAAACCGAGGACGGGAGGGGCAAACATCAACAATAGGTGAGGAACACTACAAACCAAAAGTGACGGCAGACAGACAAACTGTCTCACTAAAGGGTGGGGTATCGCATTAATTATTTATTTTAATAAAAGCTTAGCTACAACATTGAAATCAATCATTATATAGTAAAATGCCTAACTGAATGTGGACATTTCATAGCCAATCTGGCTTAATTCAAATTAAAGGAAGATGGGCCTGGCAAGTATGGAGGAGAAGATTCTCCTGAATGTTGGCTAAATCTCTGTGCAAAATACGCAGACTTGAGAATTGACAACAAAACTGAGTTGAGAATGGAGGAAAGTGAGAGGTTAGAACTAAAACGCCCAGTTCAAGAAGTATGTGGAAACATATGCTGAAGCATAACAATTTTAATAATAGAAACAACCATGAAATAGCAATAGTCACCAAACCAATAGCTAACACTACGCCTTGGCTAGGCAAATAATCATTGCACTTGTATAAATATAGCTACAACTAATAGAATACATTCGCCCGAGGAAGATTGTATATTAGCTGTGGTCTATATGAGGTTCTCAAAACTGCAGGTCAATCCCGGGTTACAAAACAATAAGAAAACAACGAAAATGCAACATGTATCCTGACACCAAGGCAAAGAATTCAGTCACAGGAAAGTGCTGGAATCGGTAAGTAACTTTCTCATAGCCAAGTAAAAATATTTAAATAGTAAAAGTATCCTTTGAAAGCTAGCTTGTTAAAAAGTAACCTCCACAACAGGAAACGTGCCTATCGTAAGTGTAAAGTCTCTTGGTATAGATACATGATATATTATAGTATTGCCCCTTTTTTTATTAGTCAAAAATTATTGGAAAATTTTTCTTCACTAAAGGGTTGGAAGTCTTGTTTAACAGGATTTCTATGTACCAAACATTTCATCGCGTTATTGGTTTCTATTGCAACAATACTATTCCAGCTCTCTTATGCTCTCGTATGCCCTCTTCCGCACTTACGAGTATCATAAAGTTATTCTTCTTAACATTACTTCGCTAATTTGCAGACCACAGTCTGCTCATGGGTTCAAATAATTTACAGCAATAGCACCTATGAATATTTTTTTTCACTCCAACTATGCAGCGCATGCATCCCGTTTTCAGGCGAACATTCTTCATCAGCGTTGTCCCTGCCGAATGTATCCGGCTCAATATTTACTGTCAAGTTGCTGCTCGTAGCCTCGAATACGAGGTTTTGTAAACAATTCTCGAACTCACTCGTGATGTCGAGATCCGTACTCATAATCATAAAGATGCTACGTTCATAAAGATTCATACAAGTGATCACAATTGAAGCATCCGATTTGTACATTTTACGAAGTTGGTTTTGGAGTATGATGGGGGTGGGGGTAATTATTTATATTAGAAGGTTAGTATTTTTTTTTTTTTTTTTTCACGGAGGGGGGAAATGCATTAGGCACCATAGGGGGTTGAAGATATTGTGTAACCCCCCGTGTGTCGGACTCCCTCACCTTTGATGTTAACGGCAAGGTTTACCGACTAAAACCCTAACCTCCCTTGGCCCTCCAGAATCCACGTGTGCAGTCTGCAGCAGAAAAGTGGCTCCGATATCAATCCCATCCGCCGCAGACTGCACCGGGCCATGTGGATGGTAACTGCAACCAATCCCTTTACCATCGTAGGTTAGTGGCTGCAGGATCTCATATCATCTCAGCAGATGGAAAGATCCCAGCAGCACTGCTTTCTGCATTCGGCCTGCGATGGAATTTGCATGTTCTTGACAGGCCGGAATGCTTTTGATGTTTTGGAGGAAAGTTGGTCACGGAACGACTCATTCCCGACAACGGATTCAATATCAGTGGGGACGTACGGCAAAACTGGGGTTGCATCAATACCATAAGTGCTGCGAAGGTGGTAATACAGCACTCGAAGAGCCGCATTGTGACGTTCGATGTATGCTGAAACTGCATATATTGGGCATGCTGCCAAAAGATGCATTAGTGTCTCAGCATGACATCTACACAGTCTACAAAGCGTACTCTGTACCGCCTGGTGTAAGATGTTCTGGCGATACTCTAAGGTATTGATGACCCCATCCTGGCATGCGAAGATAAAACCCTCGGTCTCGGATTTCAAGCCGGCTGATCTTAAGAAGGAGAAGGTCATCTCTGCCGACAAGCCAAGTTGTTGGACATTTCGAAAGAATTGTCCATGCAACGGCTTGTCGATATGCCTTCCCTCCAACATACGGAATTGTTCCTTCCGTATGTTAGCCCTGAGACGCACTGGGCACAGATTGATGACTGATTCAGCCTCCTGTGCACCACTACGTCCCACGTTGAAAACCAGACCGAGGTTTCGCGCCGCTCGTTCCGCCGCGTTGTACAAAAACGCCCCCTTTTGGAGTATGATGGGGGTGGGGGTAATTATTTATATTAGAAAGTTAGTATTATTATTATTATTATTATTATTACGACTTTACAGAATCAAACGAGATACATACTTCTTGAAAGAGTCAAAGGGCGAGCCACAGCTAATTGCAGGCTGGCTTGAATTATCTACATACGCGTAATCAAATTCAGTACGAAGTACGGGCCTTCATAGGTTCGCTCTTCAATTGAATATACATAGCACATTTGGGCAGCTTTACATCTTTGGCACATAGATTATCGCTAAATAAACTGGCCATATCGATATAGAGTTCACGCGAAAAATTAACGGCTCTATGTCTCAAGCTTTATGCATTAGCGAGTAGCATTCAAAGATTACATATGTTAATCCTTTTCGATGATGTAACGATAGAACACACCGTGGCACACCGTGCCAATCGACTGATATATGCCTTTGATATAACTTAAATTGGATAGACTGCTATAATCTGTGATTACCGTGATATAGGTGCCGGCTATATAGGTTTTTATTTTTGTTTTTGTCTACAAGCATTCATTTTTCGTTTGAAAACACATCTGGTAGTCCTATGTCATGTGGATGTTCCAAATTCGTCGACTTTCTAGGTGAGGAAGGTCTCAACCCAAATTCACTGCACACGTTTGTACTTTTAAAAAAATGTCGAAATCAGGGTGCGCAAAATATGGGGTGTTGATGAAAAACCCTTGCAGTTAAACATAATTGAACACAAAATGTGAGAAAAATAACCAGGATTATAGTTTTCCAATATTTCGTCAAGGAAATGAAAGCTAACAGATAACCACCAATTTAATTCGGCAGAGCATTCATTTTTTAGATGAAAACCAGCTAAGAGTGAAGACTCTGGTGTGAGGGTTGCTAATTATAAATTTGAGCTCAAATTCTCAAAATTCACTGGTACGTACGGAGCGGTCGTGCGAAGGGGGGTGCGAATGACGCAAAAGATATCCTAATAGTATATGTTTTATTAGGCGGTCCAGCACCCGCGCCCCTTCGCGATCTCGCGTTACCTCGATTGCAAACGCCAACTTGTTGTTATTCTAATGGCGCGCGAAGTCGAACACCGGAGCGCGCACTTACAATTTCCGGCGTTCCGCTTGAAGTTGGTTACTACGAGTTTTAGCGGACGCGAGTCGATATTGTGGCTCCCCCTACTAGCGTTACTCGCTCCTTCATTCGTCTAGTCTTGGCGATCAGCCGAGCTCTGCTGACGAGGTCGCTGAACTTGAGACTGGTTTCAAAGTCGTTGCTGGTGCGGGTGTCACCTGATCTTGCGTCCTCTTTGGTGATGATTTCACCTAGGTCTGCTAGCGTTACCAGACTTCCGTCAAGCATTTTAGTGAGGTTAAGGCGTCCGGGTCCTCGGTAATCCATTGTAATTTCGGATTCTATTACGCGCGAGGCCACGAGCGTGATTTTGTCCGTCTGTGCCTTGCAGCCCGATGATAACCGAAGCAGACCTGTTCCGTTGAGAGAAACCGTGGCTACAGTATTTCCTCCACACATTATCCTTAACGGTTCTTGGATGGTGACTGAGTACAGCCACCGGTTCGTAATGCGGAGTTTGAGCCAAAAGGGGGTTTTCTGCTTGAGCAATCTTAGATCGGAATTGTTGAAGTCGCTGAACTTCAACTCTGTGATCATGCAAACTTCACAGTCACTGTCCAGATCTCGTTCGTGCTGCGGTAGCTCCCCGTGGCAAACGTAAGTATCTCCACTTTTGTGACATTGGCGGAACGCGTCCACTGATAGTCGGACATACTTGTGTTGATCGTTGGCCATGCCCGAGTATTGGGTAGAGGGTACGATGAATGCTGATCGTGACTAATTTCCGAAGTGCTGTGGGACCGGCACGGAGTTGTGCTCGTAAATGGTGAACCGCGTATACGATGCCAAGGGTATGTACACAATATAGATTAGGGACGTCTTCCTCTATTCTCGATAGGCAGGCCTGAAAATCGCTCATTTTGTCAAAGTATCCCTGCAGCGGGACCATTGATATCTTCCGCCATTCAGTATGCGAGAGCCGCATAGGTCCAATCTTTTCGGAGTACAGACCTGGAATATCGTTGATGTTGACGTTTACGAACTTTTCTCGGTTATCCCTGCAAGCGGAATTCGAATGTAGGTTATTTTCTATTTTTCGCCTGGTGGGTTCGTCATTACCGACCCTACCAATGGCTTTCCCTCTATCGCCCTTACATAATTATTGAGAATAAATGATTCTGTTTTCTACCCGACAGATTGCCTTGACAGATGTCACACCTTGATTACTTCGGCCAAGTCGGCTCTCATATTCCTCCAATAATGGGTGCGTGAAAGTCGGCGGTATGTTTTCTTAATTCCTTTATGGCCACCACTCGCAGAGCAATGATGTTCTCTAACTAACAGATATCGCTCGCGGTCAACTGGTACAGCCAAGGAATCTTTGAAGAATGCGATTGTTATTCTGTATTTTGTCCATTTTCGGAAAAGCTCAGTAATAGTCGGCCATTTTTGTTTGGGAATTATGTCGAAGTCATACCCGACATGTATGGCGCTGATTTGAGCTGTCAAAAAGTGCCTGTTTAGCGTTTTAATACACGATATTATTGCTGACATCGATGCTCTTTCGTCGATGTATTGCTTTATTAGAAGCGCGAACATCGTTTATTTTCCAACGTTAGTTACTATTATTTCGCCAATTTTTAGAGCGTCTTGAGCAGATAATTGCTCGATGATTACGCGCCGTCTTTCGCGAAGCAGCTTTCCGACTTCGCTGTCTAACTGACGGTCGGTCGTCGTAAAATAGGCGACGTTGCCCTTTTCACTCGTCAGATGATGATTTGAAAATTTCACGATCGGTTCGCCTTTTTTGGGCGCATTCTGCTGTTCGTTTGGTGAGTCACTGTTACTGGTTGCCTCTGCCTCAGTGGACGATGTCTGCAATGGATGATTTTCCGGTGATTCTGGCGAATCGGAGGTATTTGCGTAAGTCTCGATTGCAGACAATGTGAGCAGTGGCTGATTCTCCGGTGCGCTTCCCTTAGAATTATCATCGTCGCTTTCCGATGGCTCCGAGTGCGTGTTTTTGGAGGAGCCTCCCCCTGGATCCTGAGATCCTCGAGGCTGATGGAAGTGTTCTGAGCCACTCTGTTTTAAGTACGGCGTACAGTGCTGTCTCTCGAGATGCAAGTGATGCTATCTCGCTTTATCGGAGACTCGCACGTGGAAATATCTGGTTTGTTCATCTCGATGATCATAATGAACGCAGATATTCACACCGTAGAGATGCGCGATTAGGCTGGTATGATTGTCATCGCCGTATTCAGACTACGCGAGTAAGACGTTGTGCGCTCGACCGGGTTCGGCAATAATGTCAAAATTGCCTCGCAGCAGGAGAAGCCTTCTCAGATCGTCCGGTGACATTGTCAGGTGCTGAACCTTGATGAGTGAGTCGAATAGGCAGTTGCCGTCAGTTACGACTCCTTCGTCCCTCATCAGAATTTCATATGGTTCAGCGCAGTCATATCAGATATCAGACTGCTGATAGTTTAACGTTCGTTAAAAGAGTTCGTTTCGAACTGCTAGAACTGTCGCGCGTCTCAACCAATTAACGTCATAAAGGACATTTTTCAGGATCCAATTTCAATAGAGAATTTCGTAATAAAATCGAAGTTAAAAATTTGAAAGAAACATATCCTACTATTTTCGAGGTCGCTCTTTTCAATGGTGCAGTCCAAATATGTCTAAAATTTCAATTTATTCATATTTTTGGCATAAATAAATAAAAAATACGATTTTTTCAGGGAAATTTTTTTTAAATTCAACTTCTGTCCCGGATATAGGGTTTCAAATGACTTAAAATGTATCAGAATCGTGGACGCGATAATTATACTTAAAATTTATGCTGGTGGATTTTCAAATATTCGCGTATGCAAATATAGCATGTTTTCAAAAAGTATCTATGTGAGACAAAAACCTGTTATTACGTTTTTGAGGGCGCTGATCACGAATCTGAAGTCAGAATTTTGAAATTCAAAATGGCGGATCTAATATGGCTGGCGAAAATTCGTTAATTACATCTATTTTGATGATACTTTGTACTAGGGCGTAATTGAGGTCGCTGATCACAAATCTGAGGTCAGAATTTTGAGATTCAAAATAGCAGATTCAATTCGCCGGAAGAAAATGAGAATCGTATAAAACTATGTTTTTCGAACGTCGAGTTTCTCGCAAGAGAAGTGTCTCGTCGGAAAAGCTAAGTACGCAGGAGTAAATACACTGACAGTTTTCCTAAGGCGTCATTCTCGCATCATTTACTTAAAATTTTATACAACATAAATACACGATTTATATAGTCCTAGATACTGTTTAAAAGTTTTTCTTTCTCAAATTTTATGCATAAGAGAAAAGGAAATACCATAAAATATCATTCGTATAGAAACAGCCGAAGAAAATGATTATATCGGAGCAGTATATATTCCTAATGCTGAATGCTCCGATGAATCCGATATCACTAATAAATACGAATCTGATAAAGATTTATTTACTGATGAAAGTGATTCAAAACTTCATGTACCTTATCCTTCTATGTCCTATAAAAATATTTTAAAGAATTACGTCTCAAAAAAAAAATACAAGTTGATTATATCATTGGGTAAATGATGAAAAAATATATGATGAGTTATTATATGATATTTTACTATATTGTTAGTAGAGATGATCAAAATAAAATAATATTGCGTACTTCGTACCAAATGGTTGAATTATTTTTTTCAAGTAATTTAAAAAATGTGTAATTGATGCTACTGCACGAAATGGACGTGGACATTCTTCAGACCTTTCAAATATTTTTTTTTAGAAGGAAAATCTGTGATAAGGGTTTTCGGGTTCGGAAATTGTTAACTATTTTCAATGAAAAATATAATGCAATTTCAAACTATTCACAACTGTGTGTAAAATTGATATGCAATACCTATTATCATCCGACATATTAGCATGTTGTTTTCAGTTCGAAGAGTATTTTCGTAAGATATCAGCTCTGACTCGTTGTACATAGTTTTATACGATTCTCATTTTCTTCCGGCGTATGAAATCTGCCATTTTGAATCTCAAAATTCTGACTTCAGATTTGTGATCAGCTACCTCAATTACCCCCTAGCATTAAGTTTCATCAAAATAGAGGCGATTAACAAATTTTCGCCCGCCATATTGGATCCGCCATTTTGAATTTCAAAATTCTGACTCCAGATTTGTGATCAGCGACCTCAATTACCCCTTAGTACTAAGTGTCATAAAATAGAGGCGCTTAACGAATTTTCGCCCGCCATATTGGATCCGCCATTTTGAATTTCAAAATTCTGACTTCAGATTTGTGATCAGCGACCTGAAAAACGTAATAACACGTTTTTTCTCACATGGATTCTTTTTCAAAACATGCTATATTTGCATACGCGAATATCTGGAAAGAATATTCTCGATTTGGCCGCCATCTTGGTCGCGGAACCGCAAATTTAAAAAATCCACCAGCATAACTTTTAAGTTCAGCTATCGCGTCCACGATTTTGATATATTTTAAGTCATTTGAAACCCTATATCCGGGACGGAAGTTGAATTTAAAAAAAAGTTTCCCTGAAAAAATCGTATTTTTTATTTATTTATGCCAAAATTATAAATAAATTGAAATTTTAGACATATTTGGACTGCACCATTGGAAAGAGCGACCTCGGAAATAGTAGGATATGTTTCTTTAAATTTTTGTTAACATTGGTTTTATTACGAAAATCTCTATTGAAATTGGATCCTGAAAAGTGTCCTTTTTGACAGTAATGAGTTAATGTGGCTCTCTTCGTTGACCGGAAAGGCGGGCAATTGAGCGTCAGTCCCACTCGATCGGCCGTGGGATGCATTAGCATCCATTGATGTGAAATTCCTCTCGCTGCTCGACCCGTATGTTGCTGGGGTAGCGCTATCCTTCTCGCGCGCTTGTTCGCGCTCTCTGACTAAGTGGCGCGGAGAAGGAGTACCTGAATTGTCAGTGTGGCTCGGACGATGATGCGAGCGGCTTCTAGCATCGTTGCTGTAGCGTGTGCTCTCACTCGCTCCGTACCTCTCCCTATCGCTTTCGCTGTCCCTGTTAATCGGCGCGGACAGTGATTTCTCTATATGCCTCGTGCCACTGCGTTCGCGGAGATTTTCCGTTTCCGCTGCACTCGGCATGGATTCGTGAATTTCGTCGACATCTGACGGTGCTCTGCGACGAAGTTCGCGGTTCAATGCGACGTTTCGTTTTTCGCGCTCTTTGCGCCGTCGCTCTTTGGGGCGTCCGTGATTTTTTCTTACGACGCCTTCTCCAGTTCTCGCTCATTTCTAAGCTCTCTGAATTTCCTTCGTCATCGTCCAAGGGTTGAATGTTGATTTTTCCCCATACGCGATGACTAAAATTTCCGTTCGGAATGGTTTTTTCCTGTTTTCTAGGAGATTCACCTCGTATGTTATTTTCCGGGGAGGAAAGTTTTTTGTCCTAGCGATTCACCCGATAATGGAAAAGTCCCGTGTGCTTTGTAACAAGAGCGCTCACGTGCTCTTGTTGTTCCCGCGATAAGTCACTCAAATCCATGAGCGCCAACACCTTCTCAGCTCGGGTGTTGTCGGGCTCTCGATGCTGCTTCGTTGCGCGGACTTTCGCGCGTCGCGGCTTCGCTCGTTCCTGCTCGATTTCGGAACTCTGTTCGCTCTCGAAGTTGCTTGGCTCGAGATTTACTACGGGGATTTTTACGCGTACTGATTCCTCGTGGGTATTTACCGCTACTGCAATCGCATATCCGTTATAATTATTGACGAGGGCTCTGCCTAAATAAACTCCATCGATCGTGTCCATTTTTGGCAGCACTCCCGTCTTTATGTCGTTACCGATTTTCACGCAGATTACTTTCCTTGTGCGCGGGCGTAACTCAACAAATTGCGTGTCCGCAAAAGGCATTTTCGATTGCCTAAATGGAACATTTCGTCCGCGTAATCGATTTTTACCGCGTTTTGTCGCAAAACTACGAGTTCTTGTGGACACGAGCCGTCGAACTTACTCGTTTCGCAGCTACAAACTGTCTGTCTTGAGAGCCCACTTCCTCGAGATCTGTCAACGTGTCCGTGGACGGATCGACGTCGTTCTCACACACCGTCAGCATTTCCTGGCCTGGGGACCTGCTGAATTTGTAGTTTTCGCGAGCAGGCGACCGTCGCACAGAGTTCGCTCATCCCCCCGCCAATTCTTAACCGATTTTAACTTTTTTATTTTTAATACTAAGGAAGGCCTCTATTTTCAGAAACGTGTTCCCCGTTTTCGATATATTCAATTAGTTATTATCAATTCGTCATTAAAATTGTTAACAATCGTAGCCGAACAATATTTTGGTGGTGTGAATTGATAATTAACAAATAAATTGCTAAGATATTGTACCCTATGGAATTTCGAGGTCGCTGAACATGAATCTGAAGACAGATTTACAAAATTCAAAATGGCGGATCCAATATGGCGGACGACTTTTTGAAATTGATGAGATTCGCTTGAAATTTCTTTCTTGGAGGTTTTCGTGGTCGCTGAACACGAATCTGAAGTCAGATTTGCAAAATTCAAAATGGCGGATCCAATATGGTGGACGACTTTTTCGAAAGTGATGAGATTCGCTTGAAATTTCTTTCTTGGGGGTTTTGAAGGTCGATGAACAGGAAACTGAAGTCATATTTGCAAAATTCAAATTGGCGCATCCAATATGGCGGACGAGTTTTTCGAAAGTAATGAGATTCGTATGAAATTTCTTACTTGGGGGTATTCGAGGTCGTTGAACACGAATCTGTCAGATTTGCAAAATTCAAAATGGCGGATCCAATATGGCGGACGAGTTTTTCGAAAGTGATCACATTCGCTCGAATATCTTTAGTCTGGTTCTCGCAGTACGTATCAAATTATGAATTCTACATCTTACCTTAACTTTATATATCATATTAGATTCGTGTTTTTTAATTTTATTATATGAAAATCTCTGCCTAACAACTTGAATGTGGATAACAGTTTTGTTAAATGTAATGAAGTATTTGTCACATTTTGTTTCCAGGATATTATTATCGTTATGTCGAATATTGAAAAACAATATATTAATTAATGGGCGGTGAAAAATTTACAAATTTTTCCAAAGTAATAATAAAGCATCTATGGAAAGACGAAATGCAAGACTAATATTGATTCACCAACATAATCAGAGAAAGAACAATTTGAACTTTACATTCTTAGATCTACATCTATATGGGCAAATCTCTGGAACTTTTAAATTTCAGCCTCTTAATAAATTTTTTTTTTAAACTTCAAGCACAACATTGGCGTTGGGTATATGTATTCATATCTACATAAGAAGTAAAAATGTACGCTCGTGCATCCTTTTTACTCAACGGCATTAAAACTTTGCGGTACAATGTCCAAAATATTGACCACCGGGATGAGCTTGAAATTTTTATTTTTTGAAAGGTTAATAATTAAATTACGCATTTGCGCCCAATTTTTTTAAAATATCACTTATGTGAGAGTTGAAGAATGGTTCATATATGATCCATATATGATTCATTTTTTCCCGGGTTATCACTTATACACAGACTCGAAATGCATATTTTGTATTACAATAGCTCTAATTTGAAACACAGTGCTTAAACAAGTATAATAAACAATTGTTTTTCTTTAAACACATAAAGAACACCAAATTTTATCTGAATAAACATACTTTTAGTTTCTGACCACAATGTTACTAAGCTTACAGTGTTTAATTCATATAATAAATTACGACTTTATAAATAGTTCTTTCAATAACTTTGAAAATATGTAAAATATAAGAATGCCGCGCACTTTACATACTTATATAAGGTATTTACTTACCAGCACACCGAACAACAACTTGATATTGGCGATATTTTGAATGTGCCACGAAAAATAGTCAATTTTCTGAAATTGGCACGTTTTTGGAATGTATGTTTACACTTGTATAACATCAACAGTTTAAGGTGCACACAAATGAGTAAAGTGTCAAACACTTTATTATTGTGTCCTTTAATAACCAAAAACAATAAATATTCGATTTCTAAGACGGCGCGGATAATAAATAAACAAGTTTAAATAAGTTTAGAATTTACGAAATTCAAGGGACGGGTACTGTAGGCTCACTCTATACAATTAAATGTGTGGCACATATAATTCATATGAATATATTGCTTTATGAGATGTTTGCCTCCATTTCGCGCGAAAAACACAACGTTAACTCACGCGGCGCAAATACAATACTCATAAGAGTAAAAAAAAACATGCAAGGGACGCATGAAATTTCATTATTTTTTTATTTATAAATAATTATAGAGCGTCTCTGTAACGTCGGCTGACTTCGAAACTCAGCAAGCTTTTTATTTATGATATCTTGATGTATAAAAAAAATATAGCATTTGTGTGAAAGCAATGCCGTTCAAGTAGTGTCACAGGACTCCACAGTTTAAAAGTTCTAGAGATTTGCCCATGTAACAATATGAATGTAAATGTGATCCCTACGCTCCAAAAGCTACATAACCACAGCGATACGTGAACTTCAAATTCCTATATCCACATAAGCATATATTATATTTCGGTAATATTTCAGGACTTAATGAAGACTTGATAATATCGACTATTCTAACGACAATAGCCAGTGGGCGTGATATTCATATTGAGCCATACAAAATATATTGTATAGAGACGGCAAAATTATTTGTATCACTCTACGAATGGGACTAAATGTCACCGAGTCTCCACAAAATCCTTATCCACAATGCATCCATTGCAAGTAATGGCTGTCTACCGTTGGGACAATTATCGGAGGAAGTTTTCGAATCCAGTCATAAAATTTTTAAAAGGTTTAGGGACAGGCATTCGAGAAAAATTTCAAGACTTGCAACAAACGAGGACGTATTTCGTAGGTGGTCCCTATATGCGGATCCTAAAATTACGTCCTCTTACTCGTTAAACCCCTCGCGATCATTTCCTCTGGAAATCTTGAAGCCGGAAACACCGAGGGAAATATTTCAGATGATGATTATTCATCACAAGAAGATGGCTTAAATCGAGTCTAGTTATTATAATAATTTCAATTTTTATAACATATTAAAAAAAAAAGAAAAAAAATTGTGTTGCATTTCTTAAAATCCCCATTATTCAAAAGTATTCTTGGGGATCACATTTACATTCATATGGTTATATAGATGTAGATCTAAAAATTTCAAGTTCAAATTGTTTTTTCTCTGATTATGTTGGTGAATCAATATTAGTCTTGCATTTGGTCTTTCCATAGATGCTTTATTATTACTTTGGAAAAATTTGTAAATTTTTCAACGCCCATTAATCAATATATTGTTTTTCAAACTTCGACATTACGATAATAATATCCTGGAAACAAAATGTGAGAAATACTTCATTACATTTAACAGAAATGTTATCCACATTCAAGTTGTTAGGCAGAGATTTTCATATAATAAAATTAAAAAACACGAATCTAATATGACATATAAAGTTAAGGTACGATGTAGAATTCATAATTTGATACGTACTACGAGAACCAGACTAAAGATATTCGAGCGAATTTGATCACTTTTGAAAAACTCGTCCGCCATAGTGGAACCGCCATTTTGAATTTTTCAAATCTGACTTTAGTTTCCTGTTCATCGACCTTCAAAACCCCGAAGAAAGAAATTTCAAGCGAATCTCATCACTTTCGAAAAAGTCGTCCGCCATATTGGATCCGCCATTTTGAGTTTTGGAAATCTGACTTCAGATTCGTGTTCAGCGACCTCGAAAACCCCCAGGAAAGAAATTTCAAGCGAATCTCATCACTTTCGAAAAAGTCGTCTGCCATATTCGATCCGCCATTTTGAATTTTGGAAATCTGTCTTCAGATTCATGTTCAGCGACCTCGAAAACCCCATAGGGTATAATATCTTAGCAATTTATGTGTTAATTATCAATTCACACCAGCAAAATATTTTTCGGTTACGATTGTTAACAATTTTGATGACTGTTTCGCTTGATGCATTATCTCCAAAATTATTTGATAACTGCACACTAGCTGCGTGGGTCCAGGTCCCTCGTAAATAATATTTCCTCGACAATGAGTTTGAGTTTCTAATTTTCTTTATTTTTCGTAATCCAAATGTAGGAATTCTCACTACACAATTAAACGCGATAACAAAACTGAATCCACAATCGATAACGGTGCAAACACAAAACCAAAATGCATGAGCGCACGTGGCCGATGGCGCACGAGTTTGAAATTGCGGATTATCGCAATTTCCCAGCGAAATCGGTAATTGACGCACGGCGGTTGAGCGGCGTTTCGTCTTTCCGCGCGGAGACTCGACAAAACGTGGATCGACTGAATCCTAAATCAATTTTTCGCAAAAGAAAATCGCACACGAGGCACGCGTGATGGCGGTTTTCTCGAATCTGATTTTTTCCGGAAGTCTTCCCGGGTTCCTTCAGGAAGTCAGAACAGAAGTGTAGCGCCGCAGGGCCGGAAAGAACAATGACTTCCCGAAACAATCACCGGGAATTTCACTTATTAACTATTTGTTAATACCGTCGGTAAGAACGCGAAACATAAGTCGCGGTCTCATTCGGAGATGGCGGGACGAGTACGATTCGAGGCTATCAAGACAATATACGCAATGAATATGCCAACAATGACGAATTGTTAATAACTAAACGAATATATCGAAAACCGGGTACACGTTTCTGAAAATAGAGGCCTTCCTTAGTATTAAAAAAAAAAGTTAAAATCGTTTAAGAATTGGCGGAGGGATGAGCGATGTCTGCCAGCGCTGTGTCAGGGAACTCTACGCGTCGTCGAGTCCTGCGAATTGCCGATTTCTGCAGGTTCCCAGCCGAAAAATGCTGCTCGGTTCCTGAAATGCAGTTAGCGGAATTGTTCGGGAAAGGTCCCAGGTCGTCACATGAGACCGGATGCGCGGCGTTACCTTACATTTAATCTGATACGTATAATTATTAGTAGCTATAAGGAATTTAGATGATCTACGATCGACGAATCGTATCATTCACAATGGCGGCTCCAACAAAGTGAATCAAAATATAACAAATTATTTAATTCCTACAAGATTAAGCGCTTTGGTTTTTTCCAGTTAAAGATAATAATAGTCCATTGGCAACTGGTAAAGTCGAGAGGCTATTATAAAATATTTCGAGAGCTCAGAAGTCGTTTCATCCTTTATCAAATTCACACAGTTTTAATAAAGTTGCAAGCCCCGTGATTGCTAAATAATTTAGTTGATAAAAGGACTACCGAAACTCCCAGTTAGCTACCGTTTGGTGTAGAACACCATGGTTAAGTTAAGTAAGAACGTAATAGGGGGAAAAATAGACATTGAGGAACTGAGAACGAAAGTGGCAAAAAATATTGTAAAATATCAGAATTATAATAAAAACTATGTATATAGGCAGCGATAGAAAGAATATAAAGAAGGGGTTACGTTATGATAAAAAGAAATAAAAAATTTTCCAGGAGTTTCAGAAAAAGGAGTTTAAACGTCAGAAAGCTTCGTGCCTTTCTTTTGTCGTTCGTGGTCGGCGACAATGAAAATTGTCCTTTGTCGCAAAAATCGTATGAAGGCGTATAGCATGTGACTTGAATCATTGACGAACAATTTCATAGACTGACTGTATCATTTACTACTATTTATGTGAGATCGATTTTATATGCAACCGATATATAATTGTTATGCCGAGTAACGACCATGTGTATCCGCGTCGGATAATGGCAGGATCGAAACAGTAATATATTACTTAAATTTAGCTCTACGCAAAGAATCAAACTGTATAGAAGGTGAAATTAGTTTCGATAATATGTTTGTGTATGATTTGTATAAGTTGTGCAAAAGTTGAAAGTGTACATGGACAGTAATGATGGGCATCATTTTCTTGACACCCGAACTTGCTGACGGCGAACGATTCTTTCCGTAGACTGGGTAAAGACCTTTCATTAAGTTTTGCTTTTCATTTTGGAATTGACCCACCTACTCGATGTTCAATTGTTCGTTACATCTGGATATGGTCGACAAATGTAGAAATGAGTCCAAAATCGTGGTGTCCAGACTAATGAAAATGACGATGTCTTCAAACCAACGATACCACGTGTATTATTCTTGGATTTTCCAATTTCACAGCACGCCAATTTATAATTAAAGTACAGACTAGTAACTGATGACAAACGCGATAGTAACAGAATCGCGAAGAAATTTGTAGAAAGTCGACGCGAGTAAAGCTAGAAAGAATTTTGGTAGACATAACGTATTTGTTCGAATACCGATAAATCGCAACTGACAACGTGCCAGAACGTAACCTCGAGAAACAATGAAAAAATGCACGCGGATACTCCTGGGGCCGGACCATGACAATTAGCGCAGTATTCGGAATAATAATAATATTTTCGAAGGTCATGGTGGGTTTTTAGAACTCAAAACTACAAAACCAAACATTGACGGATCCAAAATGGCGGTGATCGTAAATCAGAATTTTGCGTTAACGTTACGTAAAATTTAAAATCAGGGTTGCCCGCTACTATATGACATCTCAGTTTCACTGTAGTGTGGATTCGTATGCAGGGGAGGACTTCAGCCCTTCGGGAACTGGCGACCCCGCATTCCGCCGAGCTGGTCGACCCATCCCGTGTAGGCAAGCACTCAACTGGTAGAGGGCTGCTGTTTGAATTATGGCCAGACCTCGCAATGTCTCAGCTGGTCATATTAAGTGGTACTCGCGGGGGCTGTTCCAAGCGGGAAAGCCTTCGGGGGATCCTCTCAGCCATTGGTGTTGGACTCGCGCGGGTAGTGGTTTCAAAAGCCTGCAAGCTAGGAGCATTCTGTTAGGACTGGAAGGACTTTCCCGGGTCTGAAAGGTCTCGCTTGCTCTGATGTGTGAGTTGCAATGCAACTCGGGTGCGACCCTGCATAGTGTCGTAAGAATTAGAAAGGTCCCTTCCTCACCGGTGTGCCATGGGGCCCGAGCCAGAGAGCCCTCAGGCGGGTAAGGCTGGGTTAACAAATTACGATGTGACTGAATGTAGTGTGGATTCACTTTACAGCCCCTCTGCCCGTGTTAAGATACCGTGTGTGCAAATTTCACTTTGCCGACGCGGATTTATGCAGTACTTTTTGTTGAAATAAAGTAATGACATGTGAATGATACGCGTTACATCAGTATGTCCTCGTCCTGCTCCATCCTGATACACGCATACATACTTTTGGTGTTGGACTCGCGCGGGTGGTAGTTTCAATAGTCTTCATGCTGGTTTAGGAGCATTCCGTAGGTTTTATAGGACCCACCTACGGAAGGCTACGGGCGACCCTGCAAAGTGTCGTAGAGATTAGGGAGTTAACATCCTCACTGAGGACCTCGAGAAGTCTTGACGCTTTGAGACAGATTGGTAGAGGCACCGGAAGTGTATGTCTCTTTATAGCCTTAGAGCCGTACAAGCGGGTGAGGCTCGGTCATCAAATTAAATGGTCGAATGTCTGCATGGCGCAATAAATCTTACCGTCAGTACCGTATGCCAGGAACTATGGAAAGTTCAATCCCGGAAACTGGTAAGATCGATAATCGTCCGGCGCGTTATGTGCGAACGACATGCCTCTACTATTCAGAAGCTCATTATCTGATTATGTCACAACGACCTACTGCCACCCGCTAAGTGGGACCCGCTCGTGTCAGCTCATGTCATCCGGAGCATAACGGCCTAGTGACGATTGTTGCTCGACTTACATCTTATGTCGGCTTTCCGAGGCCTATCTGGAAATAGGCTCTGCTCCCAATTGACCTCCAAGATCCATCGCAACCGAAGTTTCCTATTATTTCTTAATATTTAGTACTTAAGTCTAAGTTAGAATTATGCAGGTAGTAGCCAGGAAATTGCAACAATACTTCCGCAAGATAGCCGACAGATTCGCATTTGAGCCAATTGCGTCAAAGATACTTGTCGTACCATCGCCCGATACATGACAGTATTATCGGTAGTATCCAGTTATAGTAAGTTAATATATGAGTATGTCGCATTATTTATGTTATGCGCAATAGTTGAATAGGACGCTAATGTCGCTAGGCATCCGGAAAGTCTATTATTGGGCTCAATATGGTAAATAGTTTTTCGTTTGGTATGCACTGAGCAATCCCTGTGAATTGTTCCGCTCCCGATTACATAAAATATAAAATAACCGTTGCCTGAATTGCAGATTCGTTGTAGTGTGGAATCACTTTAAAATGCCTCTATCTGTGATAAGATACCCGGTGTGCGAAGGATAAATTTCAATACGGTGAACGCAGATTTATATAGTTAATTTTGTTGGAATAAAGTTATAAGTTGGGAGTGTCACGTGTGACATTAGTGCCATATTCTCCTGCTCTATCATAATGCACGCATACGTGCGATCAATTTGTAAGACATTAATTATTGAGCTAATGCTGAACCGCGTGCACGCCGCGATTTCAGGTTATTCATATATACTATGGACAATCATTCAAATCCTAAAAGAATTTTAGCATTTCTGAAAGCTAGTTAGAATTCTGTCATTATTATCTATGAAACTAATCTCGTCGAATTTGATCTTTCCATTTAAATGACCAGATATGTTTATCTTATTATATTATTGCTTGAAATCAGAATTTTAATCCCAACTTGCAAATTTCGAGAAAATGTGCCATTCCATTTTTCAAATCAAGTCTGATTTTTGTATATATTTAGTTTCAGATATTATTATTGCTAATTTTTACATATTAAAAAGTTGTTTAAAAAACTAACAAATTAATGAAGACGATATTTATTTAATAAATAGTTTTATTAAGTAGATATTTTTCTACGCTTTTATATGCATTTAGGGTAATATCACTCTAAGTTGTAAATAAATAAGAAAAAATGTTCTTTATTTTCACCTAGAACACATTACAAATAAATAAAAACTGAATATCTGAAAATTATTCAATATCAACTTGTTAAATTTTCTAGAAAATAAAATTATCTTCGAAATACCCACAAAACATGTTACATAGTAATACTCAGTACCAAGCTATTACTAATTACAGAGATTAAAGAGGAGATCGCTTATTTGCCTGAATTCAGCGAACCAATTTTGAAAACGCTGTAAAGAGACGCCCCGAGGGAATTCCATCGGAAATTAAATTAGGGAAAAGGAGAGAAATATATTTTGACTGCGGTAAAGCAGAGGGCAGAGTTTAATCGTAATTAAACAAAATACGATCAGTGCGACAGGAGCATGAGGGGATCGCGGGGCAGAGAGGGGGTGAATTGAAAACTCGTCATCAGAAAGCCAAAAAAAATCGAGATGTCGGCAGGGACGTATGATTTAATGCAAACACGGGTTCCCGCGCTGATGCATGCAAAAGATTTTATTATTTTTATTATATTTTTCTGCATCCATTGCAATTAAAATTTGATGTCAATAAGCCCTTTTTGTAAGAAATAAGTAATCATACAAAATTATTTCAATAGCAGTTCGTCTGCAAATGGTAAGTAGTACGCACGTAATTTGCACAGCTCTTAAATTTGTTTTTGTATTCATGTAATTTTTTTGCTTGCTCGAGTATTTAATTGCCGAATCCAAGCGGCAGTGCCCCTATCCATCTGAAAATATACATACAGAAATACTGGATTTATAGGGGGTGTAGATCACTTGATCTTAAGCAAAACTTATTTCTCTGAACTTGGACATGTTAATGCAACGCATGCGCAGTAGGGTGGAGTGAGAAACGCGCCATTCGACGGATCAAATTCCAGCACTGCAGTTGCTATAGCCAATTACGAGTAAAACTCAAACAAAAAATTACAAAAAAAGGTAAGAAATGAATTTTTTTTCGATTTTTTTTAGAACAGCATTGCAGTTGTTATACTTATAATTAAATATGATAAACGAAAGGGGAAAAATATCTGACGTAAGAGAAAAATATTTGGAAGGGGACATCAGCTCCTACGGGGAGGATGGGACGTGGGGTAAACTTTATCAAAAAATTCATTTTTTGCATCGTTTTAGAATGTCGTTATTTTTGGTACAATTATATTTAATTGCGCAACTTACACTAAACATCCGTCTCAAAATTATTGTGAGGAATGTAGGAGGGGGGAGGGGGGAGATATAAGCACCTACATGAGAGAAGGACGGGAGCGATTTTAACAAAATGCTTATTATAATGATACAGACTAACTTTTTCCGTACTTTATTTGCAACTTTTAGCTCAGTTTAAATTAATAAACCGACTCTGAACTCACCGCGAGAAGGTGGCTGTAATTCTAGTTCCATCCACTCCCTACCCAACCAACCAGTCATTGCTCCTTCTAAAAAGTTGATATTACTTGAATATCCACCACGATAATCTTACGATTTTAGGCACAATTGCTAGGAGAGGCTTTATGTAAGGAGTTAAATTAATGTCTACCAGCCTCATCAATGAGAAACTGTGACTTGGTGTAAAAAAAGGCATTTGACAACGAGAGAGCAGAGTAGATTTTATGTAGCCTTCTCGGTTCGAGAATCCACAAACTTGCCTGCTACCTCAGACACTAGCTTCACACATCGTTCGATGCTTTGAGTGTGACAAGGAAAACTGATAAGGTCTGCATCAGAGATCACATGGTCTTTGATTGCATGGGGAATATCTTGGGATGGAACGTCTTCCAGAAGAGGCGGGAATGTTATTTTTTCAGTATACCAGTCAATCATTTCATAATAAAAAATATAATAAATAAATAATAAATAAATAAATAATAAATAAATAATAAGATGTGGCATCGAACTTCAATTTTGCCACAGTAAATGTTCGAATTGACTTCCCTTTGGATGAATTCTCACTTGATTTTATAATACGTCTCAATCCTAGCTCCCGAGTCAGACTATCCTCATCAAATGCCATCGTCAACGATATATTCTCGGGATGTGCGAAATATCCATTAGTTTGAATAACTTTGTCAATAACGTCTCTGATATAATTTAGTAAATACCCGGAACTTTGAATGCATTGGAAGAGATGCTTTGGACCATCAAAAAGCGAGGAATGTGATTTTATAGCAAACCAAAGCGGTGAGTATACATTATAAATAAAAGTAACGAAGTGAATTAATGTAGATGGTGGTTCTTTTGTGGAGATATATAATCTTAAAATTCTGTTTCCAGTTGTCAACCACCTAGCAAGACTCATTGGTCCTGGGACTCGAAGTGCCTGCTCGGGAGGATAAAAGCCGTCACCAACTGTACGGAAAATCTACAGTAAGTACCTATGAACTTTAGTGAGATCTAAAACATTAACTTTGGACAGCGAGTACTTAATCCTGTCATACTCAACGACCGATATCTTTCCGCAATTTTGGATGATCTTACCTAGAGGGTCAGAGTACGTTTCAGGTCCCGTACTCATACCATCTAAAAATTTAAACAAGTACGGAAGAAGCAACTCATTGAAATGAAACAAGCAAACGTTCCTCTGCTATGGTCTTCCAAGCTAGAGTTCAATATTTCGCAAAGATCCTGATTTCCAGCCAGTATTAACAACAGCACCATCTCCTCCAATTACCTTTAGTTTCCCTTATCAATCAAGTTTTCTTGGAGAAGAGAAACAATTTCCTCGCCTATGTCCTTCTGTTTGCTGACTTTGGGACTAAGTGAGATATGTAAGCATAGCCTGGCTGTTGAACAAGTGTAATAGGTTCCTCCTTAATAGTTCGACGGTAATGGTTATGACCGACTTCTTCAATAATAAAAGTTTTGTACTTTCTCCCATAAAAATACAACCCCCTAATTGCATCTGCACTTTTGTCCGCGACTAATTCAGTCCAAATTTTGTTCTTTTCACGTCTTATTTAACTTCGTTGAACAACCAATGACATCTCCCTCTGAAATCAGACCAATATCCAGCAGGACACTTGACACAATAGCTGCAGTAGCCCTATCTGACACACGAAATCTATCAATTGCCAGAGCAGTAGCAGAAATTTTAAGCCTCATTTGAGAAACGAATAGCAGGTTAAGTTCAGAGTAATTACGAGTACTGAATAAACTTGTGTCTTTAATACTTGTATTATTTGTTTCAGGTCCGTCCTCAGGTAAAGAAATATCAACGTCACGATCCTCTAGTTTCCTTCATGTCAACATTGTGAATCTTTTCCTTTCGATTATTTCTTTCGTCGAAGAGAAACTTTCTTCAATTTTCGCAACTCGTCTTTCATTGGGACAGGAACATTCAATCTGAATGGGCTCTGAGCAGAGGCATACTTCAAGAGATCTTTCACAAGCGCATGAAAGGATCATCTTGCATTTACACTCAGAAATTTCAAAGAGGTTGTTCTGAGCGTCATTGATAAACCAGTTAGAAGATTCTGTCTTATGAGGCTTGTCTTTGTCTCTCTTATATGACTTACGAACGTTGTAATACTTGTCATGATAACAAGTTATCATTTGTAAAACTCTTGTTCGCGTAACAGTCGGAATGGATGCTTTCGAATACAAGCTTTCAATTTGTTCAACAACTTTTTCCGCAACAGCAGAAAAGCTTGGCTTTTTACGACAGGAAGGCGTTATCGCCAAATCATAACGAACTTGCTGGCAACATCGAATCACATCTGCATAAGTTGGCAGACAAGACGGATTAAACTCTTTCGGTGTCCCAAATATTGGATAAATCCAGTCCTTCCTGGTAATCACAGGTACCATAATTTCTGCTCTGAATCCGAAAAGATTCGAGCAATTAAACCTTAGACACCTAGTAGGCACGCGCGTAAGATTTTAAAATATATAAAAATTTAAGGCTTTTTGTTTCAGGTCCGACCTCAGGTAAGGAAATATCAACGTCACTTACAACAGATCGGAATATATCTATTTTCAATGGGCTGAAAATAGAAGTTAGAGGACATTCTCAAATACGACAACTACATAATACATACTTTCATAATATCAAACAAACTACGGATAATATTAGCAATGAAGTTTCGAAATCGAAATTGGAGATCATTCAAGCAAAATTTCCTTCCGTCGCTCCCACATCTGATTTAATAGTTACTGGTATTCCATCTAATACAATTATATCTACTGGCGATATTGCGGATTAATTGCTAAAATATCTTAAAATTAACAAAATTTCTTACCATGTTCTATCTACTAGACGGTTACCTCAAAATCAAGCATCTACTTCGACTTCAATAACTATGAATATGGCTCAAAATACCACAAATCAAACGCAGATATCGTCCTTTTCATTTTTAATTACATTCTCTTCGGTACATACAAGAGATTATGCTGAATTTTACAGCCGCTGATATATTTGCTACAGGAGCCTGCACTAAAATATTCTTAAATGAATTCTTACCGACAAAATCCTACGCTCTTATTATTATATGCTCTTGAGAAAAGCAAAGACCGTTATCCGACAAAAAAAATTGTGGATTTGTATGGACTCGTTTGGGACCCATTTTCGTGAGGACAAATAAAGGTTCACCACGAATCGAAATACGTAACGAACAGGACCTTTCTAAGCTGCAGTGAGTCTCACCACAGATTTCGTCTCAACATGACTCAATTATAATTGGCTTCGCAAATGTTAACTCTCTGCGAGCTCATCATGAGCTGAAATTAATGATATGCTTTCACATGAGCAAATAAAAATATTTAATATGGCTGAAACTTGGCTCGTTCCACTTATTGACGATCATACTGTCCGCATTGAAAAAATTCTTATCCGAATTGATTGTGGTTTCACTACAGGTAGTGCAGATAACTATTTACATGGTTGAGGTATCGGTTGTTAATTAAATTCGTCATTGACTTATAGCGTATTACATGCTCGGCAAATTGAAAATTTGGATGATACAGAGTATTTAGTTATCGATGTCCATTCCACTTCACAGAATGAGCATCTTATTTTAGTAGTTGTATATAGAAGACTAGGTGTGTATGTTCCTATTAGTATATACAATTATCTCGAAACACTCTTCCCAATGTATACCAATTTTTTCATTATGGGTAACTTTAATTCAAATTTATTGCAATCTGAAAACTTTTATGCAAAACATCTTAATATGTTTATCTCTGACCATTCGTTTTATCTAATCAATAAAGACCCTATCCATCACACAAATCATTCAAACACTTTATTATACTTTAAAATAGTCGACGACTCTGAAAAAGTTCTTGCGTTTAAATAATCAGAGGTACTATTTGCCGGAGGTCACGATTATCTACAATGCAAATATACATTTCTCATAACAAAAAAAGATTTGCGAGATGCTAAAGATTTTAGAAATTTCAATAAAACCCAATTTGGTGTAGAGTTAAAATCGACGCTTGAAATCGTTTTTAGTGATATAAATTCTGATCTAGATTCTTTGTTTTTAGCCAATGAATTTACGAGTATTGTTAAATGCATGTTAGACAAGTTTGCACCATTTGTAATACGCAAAATCCGATGACCACCGGCTCCGTGGGTGACAAATGAAATTCATAAACTTATAAGGTGCCGAAACCGTGCTTATAATATAAGCAAACGTTGTATTATAACGCCTGTAAGACTTGCGTATCAAATAGACTATAAGCGACTCCGTTCGTTAATTAAATGTAGGATTGCCAACGTAGAAGTGATTATTTATCGTCTGCTTTCCTTCGATCCTGATAGCCTACACTCATATTATACGCAAGTAGCCTCTAAACATGCACCATGCACACGTCACGATCTTTTTAAACTATTAGAAAATTCTATACCATTAAACAAACATTTTTCGATTTTCTTCTGTAGACGTTGCAGAGGTTAGGCACACGCTATTACTTTTCTGATCGCGCACATCCAGACTTAGCCCTGATGGCTTACCGTTTAAACACTTAAAAGATTTATTGTCAATCATAATACCATTAGTTACTATCCTCTATAATCCCTCACTTTCTACAAATTCATATCCGGCAATATGAGAAAAAGCTTTCGCAGTCCCACTTAATAAAATAAAATCAACAATTAGTCCTTCTGACATGCGTGCTATCGTCGGTTTATCTCATTTTGCGAAGTACTTGGATTTTTGTTTACTCGCCAAATAACACAATTCTTATGTAATAATAATATTATACACACTTTACAATCTGGGTTCCGAGAATCACATAATACTCAAACTGCATTATGAAAGGTCTCTGACGACATTCGCTATGGCATAAATAAAGGTCACATGACCATACTGGTTTTATTTTATTTCCGTACAGCTTTTGACACAATAAACTATTCTATATTACTTCAATGTATAAGAGAGATAGAATTTTCGGATGAAAAATTGATATTTGTAGGGTCTTATATAATGGATCGGAGCCAAACAATACCTGGTAGGGATAGAAGACATTTTCATACTTGAGCATTAATTCTGGAGTCCCGCAGGATCTTCACCTGGATCTAAATTTTTCCGCATTTTTATTAATTTTCTAATTAGTGTATTATTTCATCGCAAACAGTAATTTCTTTTATTTGCTGATGACCTACAGATCTACCTACTTTACCTACAGGGATTGCCAGGTCAAATTGACGAAATTGTTGAGAAGCTTAACGTAGAGATTGCTTCTAATGTCACCTGGTCAATTAAAGTGAGACCGGATATCAAAGGAAATAAAAGCTATAGCTATAATATGCGATCGTCGAAGCCAATTAAATGATTTAAAAAATTTATGCGGTTGATGGAATTAAAGTACAATATCATGAAGTAGTAAACAATTTGCGGTTACATGTGGGGCATTCCAAGTGAAATCACCCGCGTTTTGGAGTCGGGTTTCAGATTTTGTTTTTCATTAGAATACTTGCAGCAGGTGCCAAGTTGTAGCTTAAAATATTAATTTGTTTAAATGTTATTGCAAAAAGAATATACGGAAAAATTGAAATCAAATGTCTTTGAATCGATCATAACGTGAAATTTATAATCGATAGAGAAAAATTTCTAAAACATACAAGCTCGAAAAGTACCTAAACTTTTAAGTGGTGAAAAATAAATAAACAAATTTTTATTATTTATAACAGTTTTAGTCAATTTTTTCATTAAAAGTCAATGTTCTCTGTAAGGGGATGAAGCGATTTTTTTGGGACCTTAATAAAAAATTCCCGCAAAATTGTCCTCTTTAATTTCATGAAAGAAAATTTTAGTACTCTTTAAAAATGGATGGTTAACTGATATAAAACCGACAAAGCGCGGGCCGTCTTGCGGCTGCGCCGCGCTGACTCCACGCTCAATCGGTGTCGCAAACATTTGCAGTCTATAAGTGTAATTAGTATATACGCCTGTATTTATTATTATTTTTTATTTACTTTTATTATCTTTTGGAATATATTTTAGACTTAATATTTAATTTTCCTATGAAGTTGTATAAGATAATAGCCTAAAAATCATTAAACTTCCTTCATGGTTTATCCAGGATAAGTCTAAAATATATTCCAAAAAATAATAAATATAGGCGCATATACTAAGTACATCTATAGACTGCAAATTATTACTACACCGAGTGAGCGTCGAGTCAGCGCAGCGCGGCCGAAAGACGGCCCGCGCGTAGTCGGTTTTTTATCAGTTAACAAGGCATTTATAAAGAGTACTAAAATTTTCTTTCACAAAATTAAAAAGGACAATTTCGCGGTCCTAAGGTCACACAAAAATTGCTAAATCCCCTTACAGAGAAAATTGACTTTTAATAAAAAAATTGACTAAATTTATTATAAATTATAAAAATTTGTTTATTTATTATATACCATTTAAAAGTGTAGGTATTTTTCGAGTTTTTTTGTTTTAGAAGTTTTTCTCTATCTTTTATAACTTTCACGTTATGATCGATTCAAAAATATTTGATTTAAATCTTTTCGTATATTCTTTTTGCAATAACTTTTAAACAAATAAATATTTTAAGCTAAAATCTGACAGAAAGGCTTATCTTTGCATCTGCTACAAGTATTCTAATGTAAAACAAAATCTGAAACCCGACTCCAAAACCTGGGTTATTTCATTTGGAATGCCCCATGTATCATGTGATCTTACATGCAATGTGCAAATATCACAGATTTGTTGCAAAGTATATGGGACTCTCTATCGTTTAAAATACTGCGGGCATTCATTTCATCCCTCTATCAAATTGTTATTAGGAAATTCATTAATTATTCCAATCGTTGATTATGTATGCATTGTGTACGGTGACATTACAGCTGAATAGCTGTCCGCGTACAAATACGATGTTAAACGGGATCAGCATATTACACCATACCGTCAGAAGGCAAAGTAGATTACCACTGCATCGCGAAGGAATTATTTTTTTTTATGTTTACTTTACTCTATCTTTCGAACCAATACCCCATCTTATTTATACGAATTATTTCCAATGGTTTCTCCGGATATTCGTAGCTCAAACCGTATTAACAAAAGTCCTAATTTCTAACGTCCTCTTTGCAAAACAAACTTCTATGAAGGATCATTTTGAGTTCGTGATATAAAATTTTGGGAATCTCTCCCATCTGGTCTATTGAATTCCACGTCGATAGGATTGTTTAAAGAATGACTACTTCAGCACCTCTTATCATCAGATAATATATAATATACTACCTACAAATCAAAACGATAGACGAACGCCTTATATTTTCAGAATTAACTTTTTCGAATAATCACATTAATTTGACCATCTTATATAATTTAATTATCAGCAAAAATTATGTACGATTCACCTCTTAATAGTCATCGTATCCCGTTATTGACGTTTACTTTATAGTTACTGTAATTTTAACATGAAACTCGTATTTGACTTACAAAATTGCGTGAGAAATTGTAGCAATTGTATACGTAAATTCTATTGCCTAAAGGTTGCATAAATAAATAAACTAACAAAGGAACTAACAAACTAATTATATTTTTTATAAGTGATTAGATAAATTATTTAAAATTATTATTACACTACTGAGAAGTAATTGTTCACATTTATTAAACTTATGTTACTTTTAATATTGCACATTCATTTTTTAGTCGCAATTTTAGATTAATCTTTTCTTCTTGTATATTTCATTATTTATATAAAGAACAAGTCTGTAGATACTTATTTCTTATTTCTTTTGTTATTTTTTTTTGTTTGACGGAGGAGAAATGCGTTAGGCACCATAGGGGGGGGGGGGTGAAGATGTTGGTTAACCCCCAGTGTGTCGAACTCCCTTGCCCATGGTGTTCAGGGCAAGGTTTACCGACTAAAATCCTAACCTCCCTTGGCCCTCCATAATCCACTTGTGCGGTCTGCAGCAGAATAGTGGCTCCGATATCAATCCCATCCGCCGCAGACTGCACCGGGCCATGTCGATGGTAACTGCAACCAATCTCTTTACCATCGTAGGTTAGTGGCTGCAGGATCTCATATCATCTCAGCAGATGGAAAGACCCCAGCAGCACTGCTTTCTGCATTCGGCCTGCGATGGAATTGCCATGTTGTCGGTAGGTTGAAATAAATTTGATGTTATCGAAGAAAGTTGGTCTCATTCCTCCCAGCACTCCAATCATCAGTACGACGAGTTTGATTTTGAATCCTCGATACAGCTTGCGAATCTCGAACAGGAGTTCCTGATATTTCAACCGTTTTCCGTCCTCTTTGCTGATTATATTTGTCACTGCTGGTGCAGAGAACTCGATGACGAAGATGGATTTGTCATCGAACTCAACAAGGACAACTTCAGGCTTATTGGCTGACATTTGCCTGCTCGTCAGGAATGAGTAATTCCAGTATATTCGTCACGACTCATTTCGATTACAGATTCAATATCAGTGGGGACGTACGACAAAACTGGGGTTGCATCAATACCATAAGTGCTGCGAAGATAGTAATACAGCACTCGGAGAGCTGCATTGTGACGTTCGATGGATGCTGAAACTGCATATCTTGGGCATGCTGCCAAAAGATGCATTAGTGTCTCAGCATGACATCTACACGATCTACAAAGCGTACTCTGTACCGCATGGTCTAAGACGGTCTGGCGATACGCTAAGGTATTGATGACCCAATCCTGGCATGCGAAGATAAAACCCTCGCTCTCGGATTTGAAGCCGGCTGATCTTAAGACCGAGAAGGTCATCTCTACCCACAAGCCCAGTTGTTGGACATTTCGAAAGAATTGTCCATGCAATGGCTTGTCGATATGCCTTCCCTCCAACATACGGACTTGATCCTTCCCTATGTTAGCCCTGAGACGCACTGGGCACAGATTGATGACTGATTCAGCTTCCTGTGCATCACTACGTCCCACGATGAAAACCAGACCGAGGTTTCGCGCCGCTTGTTCCGCCGCGTTGTACAAAAACGCCCTGAATTTCATGCTGGTGAACTAGCATCATCAGAAGATCCTCCGTTCGATTAATCACGTCGCAAGCTGTCTCGAGGACCAATCGGTCATGCATATACTCCAGGCTCAAAAGGCTACGACCTCCCATATTTCTGGGCAAATACAATCGTTCTACGGAAGATCTTGGATGCAAACTACGTTGCATACAAATCATCTTCCGTGTGCTTCGGTCAAGACCCCTTAGCTCGTCAACTTTCCACCATGCTTCAAATGAATAGAGCACTGGTGATACGGCCAACATATTCGTGGCTGCCACCTTATTTCTCTCGGTCAATTCTGATGATCAGATCTGACGGAGAATGCGCCGATATTTCTTAATGATTGTGGTTTTAGCAGCCTGCACATCCTGGACATGCCTTTGAGGTACGCCCAGATATGTGTAGGCTTCTTCGGCGCTAAGGTGGCGGATGACATTTCCGTTGACGAGCTCCATATCGTTGTTATTGGAGCCTGACCTTCCTCTATGAAAATGAACGACTGCGCACTTGTCCAATCCGAATTCCATGCCGATATCTCTCGAGTATGTGAGGACGATGTTCAGAGATCGATGTAATTGATCCTCGCCTGATGCGTATAATTTAAGATCATCCATATAGAAAAAATGGGTGATCTTATGTACACGTTCACTAGACGGTCCACACATGTACCCTTGAGATTTCCGGAGAGCAACGGATAGAGGCAATAGTGAGATGCAGAAAAGCAGAGGACTCAGAAAATCTCCCTGTTAGACACGTCTTTGGAATTGAACCAGTCTAGACACGGTTCGACGCTTGCCCGATGTCAGGACAAAGCGTATTTTCCAAAGAGGCATCAGATCTTCTACAATTCTCACTACGTTTGGGTAGACATGGAGGCGTTTGAGTAACAGGCTCAAAACCTCGTGCGATGTTGAGTCATACGTCTTTATGTAATCCAGCCAGGCTATCGACAGGTTACGCTTGTACTGGACTGAGTCCTAACAAACACACCTGTCGAAAAACAAGTTATCCATTGCAGCCGGAAACACCCATTTTGCAGCCTCGTTGTTCTACTATCCGTTGCCACACCGGTTTCACGGCTTTCTCAATACGTTCGTTTAAGATGTTAGTGAACCATTTGTATAACCTATTGAGGCACGTGATTGGTTATCCAATTAATTTTATCCGCCAAACGTTGCTTGATGTTGAGCAACTTCAGCTTGTTCAGTGTGTGATAGTACGTCCGCAGTTGTTGTGCGAACTTCTTGACTTTAGCCGTAAATGAACGGCCAGATGTTAAATAGTCGATCACACACTGAATTTCGGAAGCGAGTTTCCGTGTCAGTCGAATCTTACCATTCAATTGAGACATGCGTTTTGTAATCTGCCGACTCCCCGATATCTGTGTCAGATCATTCGTCACCAGATCACTCGTAGTCTTGCAAACGGCACAATTGACTTGCCACAGGTCCCATTCATCTGGAAGAGCATCCAAAAATAGGCTATTTGCTCTGTCTATTTCTCGTTGTTTAGGCAAAATTTTCGTTGTCAGATTTCACCTAAACACGAGTGTCGTGCTTTCACAATGTGGAGCATCTCACCCTGCACCGCGTACGGGCTCAGTTGTTTTTGCCCGCACATCCGGTACCGGTTGACGGCTGGGAACAACGAAACCTATCCGCGACAGATAGGCCACATAATCTCTCAGATGTTGTTGAGAAAAGCGATCTGCCATTTCGGGATGCATTACTGCAAACCGACTATGCATTCGCGCCATGTAGCCTCTCTGTTGCGGACAGCTCTCCTCGAAGCAGGTCATTAGATCTTGCCTGAGATCCTCCGTCCACTGAAATCGTCCGTGGGCAATCGTGGGTCGTGGTCCCGGGACACCCGTTTCGGGACTCCACCTCGGGACTGGGCTGCATCCGAAGCAGCCCGACGGTCAGGAGCCCTGCGCATTATACTATTTATAACCGCATTTAAAGGGAGTAGGGGGGGTTGGCCCTACTCCCCTTTGTTAAACCTCTCTCGTTTGTCTCTTACCTCGCCATCCACTGGGGTTGGTTACCCAATCTCTGGCAAGGTTGCTAAGAGTCCAGGCCCCATCGGCTTTAATAAGCACACGTGGAGGTGAGAGTAGGCCATTTGGGAAGATAGGCTAAGATACAGCTTTTTGCATAGCCGCATTGTGTTACGCATTATTCTCCCCCCCCCCCAATAAAATTATTGTTATTGTTGTTGTTATTTTTATTATTATTATTTTAAAAATAACTTAAACAACAACATTGGTTTCTTATGTCGCTCAATCTGTCCAAAAAATGAGATTTTTTTTTGCTCAATTCTCTACTAAATTAGCGTGAAATGTCACTTCATCCACGCCTCAAACCATGAGGTAGGTGATTGCAGTGTCGGTACTGAGTTCAATTCAATGCGCAGAAAATTGTCTACGCGGGGACTCGAACCCAGAACCTTCGGAGACGTTCAAGTTACGAAACAAGGCGGACGCCTTAGCTATCGTAACCATCTCGCCCTATTATTATTATTGTATTAGTAGCACTTAATTATTTACATTTACAACTCTATTATTTCATATCTTTAATGTGACACCTCTTTCAATGTAATAAGAAATTGATCGATTGCATAACAATTCCCCCAAAAACAATATTGAATCTTTTTATTGCAGTATTTTCACCTACGATTCAATTTGCAAAATCAGTGCAATTAAAATATCAGTCATTTCTTAATTTAAATTAAGTAAACGATTACGTTATCGGTTTGGTAGCGCAGACGACAGCGTACTGGAATACGAACTCGTAGGTCGTGAGTTTGATCCCCGGCCGAGAAAACAGCTCTTCGAAATTGTACATAGGCAGCAGCTTGCAATATACGTAAGTCGGGCCACGTTGTTTGTTTACATTTTGAAGCGATGTTTACAAGGCGAGACTCGAGTCATGGCTGCTGTTGCACACGTAGAGAATCTCCGTTTTTGATGACCTCTAAACGTGGAAGTTGGACGCTTTCCGGTATAGTTTGTACAGTTTGTGATTAAAAAGAGCTCTTCGAATTTCTTACGTCTAAGTAAAAAAGGACAAGGAATTTTGCCGCTTTAATGACAAAATGTCTATTCGCGGGTCGACACTCGGGTGGAGAGATACAGGACAAAGACTTAGCGGAACAAGACAGAACTATAAGCGGACACACATAACACCCACCTATAGCCAGTCCCCCTTATCCCATTATCGGTACCACAGCAGATTCGGCGGTCTGTGCCGAGGTGAGTACGTCACGGAGATTATTCCATGTTTATCCGAGATAAGACCCACCACGGACCAACCGCTGATAAGACGCTGATGTTACCGATAACCGCCGATAAGGATAGGTAACGGTTCCAAATTAGTACCTTCCCCGAGAGTGTGTGCGCGCTCGTGCGTGTGTGTGTGTGTGTGTGTGTGTGTGTGTGTGTGTGTGTGTGTGTGTGTGTGTGTGTGTGTGTGTGTGTGTGTGTGTGTGTGTGTGTGTGTGTGTGTGTGTGTGTGTGTGTGTGTGTGTGTGTGTGTGTGTGTGTGTGTGTGTGTGTGTGTGGGTCTGTGTGTGTGTGTGTGTGTGTGTGTGTGTGTGTGTGTGTGTGTGTGTGTGTGTGTGTGTGTGTGTGTGTGTGTGTGCGTGTGTGTGTGTGTGTGTGTGTGCGTGTGTGTGTGTGTGTGTGTGTGTGTGTGAGTGTGTGGGTGTGTGCGTGTGTGCGTGTGCATGTGCGTATGCGTGCGCGTGTGCGTGTGCGTTCGCGTGTGCGCGTGTGCGCGTGTGTGTGTGCGCGTATGTGTGCGTGTGCGCGTGTGTGCGCGCGTGCGCGTGTGCGTGTGTGCGCGCTCGTGTGTGCGCGCTCGTGTGTGTGTGTGCGTGTGTGCGTGTGCGTGTGCGTGCGCGTGTGCGTGTGCGCGTGCGTGTGCGCGCGCTTGTGTGTGTGTGCGCGCTTGTGTGTGGGTGTGTGCGCGCGTGCGCGTGTGTGGGTGTGCGCGCGTGTGTGGATGTGCGCGCGCGCGTGTGTGTGTGTGTGTGTGTGTGCGCATTACTGCTGGATCAAAAATTTATTTTTGAAAGAAATATATCTGCAATCGCTGCCTTCACTATTTTCTTAGTAATGAAATGCTTGTGATGCATAAGCTTGAGTGCAATGAAAATGCACGAGTATGCGGTTAAACTCCCCGAAAAAGATCTTTTAAAATTTAAAGGTTTCAACCGGGCGATGCCGGTACCATTCGTAATCTATGCCGACACTGCATGTTTTCTTAGAAAAGTGGAGTCAGATGAAGCCCCAAAATCAGCTTATGAGGAGCTCAAAATATACAGTGCAGGCTACAACCTCTACTGTAATCACGATACATCTCTGTGCCGATATCGCTCACAGAGGGGGCCTGACACCGCTGCCTGGTTTGCCAATGAGTTGGAGGAGATCTCCGAGGAAATGAATGTGATAAGGTTTCATTTATTTGTTGTAACATTTTGTAAAATACATATTTAAAATATGGCATTTTATTTAAAATTTTTAAAACTAATTTACAATTATTATACTAAATGATTAAAAATATATTATATACTCTATATTCAGATTTTTCAAGAAGTGAATCCAATGAACTTAACGCCGATTAATTGGAAGATGTTCCATACAGCAACAAAGTACCACGTCTGCGGGGAATCATTTGACGATGGGGAGATCACAGTCCGTGATCATGATAGCCTTACTGGTCAATTTCAAGGTGCAGCACACAATCGCTGCAATATAAATTACAAAATTGATTTCAATATACCGATTACATTTCATAATTTGAGCGGTTATTTCCTCATACGCGATATCGACAACTCTTTCGAAGGTAATACCACGGTGATTCCATGTAATATGGAAAAATATATTTCCATCATAAAATTTGTAAAGGAGTCTAAAATACGCTTGACGTTTTTATTGCCCCCTAGATAAATTCATATCATATTTTAGTAATAATTATAAAAGAATTTTAAAATCTCATTTTCCAATTGAGAATGAATTTAATTTATTACCACGTAAGGGAATTTTTCCTTACGATTACGTAAAGGAAATGAGCATCTTAGATGAAGCATGCCTACCATCTCGTTATCAATTTTTTAATAAGTTGTATGAATGTGAAGTGAGTGAGATTGATTATGCGAATGCAATTAATGTATGGGATGCGTTTCGTTGTAATTCCCTGGTCGAGTATTCGGACTTTTACTTGAAAACAGATATACTACTGCTGGCAGACATCTTCGAAAATTTTCGTGAAATATTATTAAAAATGAACGGTTTGGATCCAGCTCCTGTGCTCTTAGATTACAATTATTGACCGACATTGTTATGGTAATGTTCATCGAAAGTGGAATCAGAGGAGGACTTTCTCAATGCTCTAATCGCTATACAAAAGCAAGTCTATATCAGAGTATGATGCTACAAAAGATTCAAAATACTTAATGTACTTTGACGTAAACAATTTATGGATGGGCTATGAGTCAATCATTACCAACCGGCGGTTTTGAGTAGATCGACAAAGTTAATTTCGGCTATATCTCCGAAGTCGACTTGACCTACTCCGAAAAATACATGACACACAGAAAGATCTCCCACTATATCCTGAAAGACCAGTTCCGCACAGGTTCAAAACAGTTTACATTACTCGCTACATTGATTGATAAACACAGGTGTATTCATGACCACAATTTACAACAAACACTCGCCCACGGCATTATTTTAAATAAAATTCATCGTGTCATCTAATTTAAACAATGTTTTTGGTTGAAATCTTATATAGATTTAAATACCGATCTCCGCAGAGTCTCGACGAATGATTTTTTTTTATTATTTAACGGACGGAATCGCCTTTTCATTAACTTGTTTCCATATACAATTTAATTGTAAGATTTGCGAGAGCTGCAGATCGACTTAAGAAGATGGTGCCATACTACACATTTGTGTATGAACTGTACACGGGGAGAAATTTCTAACGATCATAGTACGGATCTTATCGATGCATCCCATGCCACTACCCACCTTCAAATCCGGTGTGTCTTGAGAAAATACAGTATGTGTTTACGGTAGAATACTTCGTCAATCTCTGCGGCCGCGGCAAAAGAGTATGAAAACAAATGAATTTCGTAAGTGAGAGCCTGAGTCTTTTCGGGCGAAGATGACCCACGGTATAAACAGTAGAAATGTCTCTCGGTGTAGGAACTGCAGAAACCTATACCAAGTACTGCAGCGGTCATGAGTCCATTTCCGCCAGATAAACAATATTTTCGAAACGTAAAACAAATAACGTGGTTCGTCTTACCAATAGCAAGCTGCTGATCCTTCCATCACCGCCCAGACTGCATATGTATGCATGTATGTGAAAAACACACTCATATCAGTAAAGTTCGACTGCGAGCCCTTTTTACGGTCAACAGGGTTGTAACACTGGCACAACGTCACGCGATATGGCGAAAAGTGGGGGCTGTAATTCCTTCGTGAATAAACGGTAGCTCCGGCAAAATCCTAACGCTACGTGAGGATACACGCTAGAGAAGGAAATGCTAGTGAAGTTTCTACTGTACACGGAGAAAATTGTCCGGCTAAAACAGCTTCCCACTGTCCAGCAGATCGCGATGTAAATCGCGAGTGAAGACGTAAAATGTCAATTAAAAATCGAAAACCTCAAAATTTGTTTGTTTATAAATAGGTATACTATTCTTATGTCGTAGTCTAATGTTAATATGTACGGTATGAAAAACATCGGAAGTTATTGAAAAAAAATTATTGAAATTTTAGAACAGAGATAGTTATCTTATTCGTGACGTATCTATTAACATTAGACTATGGCTCTCACTGACTTTTTTGTAGGAAATTTTGTGCTCTACAAAAAAGGTTGAGTGCATTTTTGTCGTATCTAACACGGTAATCAATAAGGAAGCCTTAAAATGAAAAAAGTAGTGATTTTTTCATTATTAACGACTTTAAAAAATCATATAAAAATAATATAAATAACCACATCGTCTAGAAATTATGTAGAAATATTCTTAAAGACATAAGAAAAGAACAACTATTTATAGAAAAACAAATTTTGAGGATTTCGAATTTTAATTGTCATTTTACGTCATCACTCACGATTTACATCGCGATCTGCTGGACAGTGAGAAGCTGTTTTAGCTGGACAATCTGGTTGGAGCGACGTTCTATTTTTTTCCGTGTAGCTTGATTTATGAATTTACCGTTTGCGACATATATGATTGTGTTGGGGCTGATGAAGGATGAATATGATGGAAAGATTATGATACAATTTGTAGTTTTTAGGTAAAAAGTGTAAATAATATAAAAAATAAAAAAAATATAAATACCCATTAGGTGAGGGTGATAAAAAGAGAGCGAAAGGCTTAAATGCGATAGTCGTGAAGTAAACTATTACGTTCGACGACTATGTCCACTGCTTGGTGAATGAATGTGAAAAAGTGTGTGAGCAGCGGTGTATACGAGCAAAGCTTCATAACGTGTGTTACATCCTAACGAAAATCGTAACTAGGTCATGCCATGAAACGTCGGGTTTTCTCCATGGATAAAAATAGAAGAGATAAGAAAGAAACAAAGACGTTTTCCAGAAGAAAGATATTAGTGCACAAAACTAAAATGAACATTAATAATGAACATTAAGTGAACCTAGTGATTAGTGAATAGCGTTAAGAACTAGATCATAAATTTAAGTTAAGAATAAAAATGAAATATGATTAAATAATACTCAAAAACAATAATTAATTTTTGTTTCAAATTAAACCAAACTATTAAGTGTTTGGACTTTTTTTAACGATAATTTAAAACCTAATCAAATGAAGTTAATTAAATTTCATTTTTTACTTTATACAATAAATTAGAAATTAGTTTTTAGATGCCTTTGGTCGAACAGAGAAGCCGCCCAATGCACACACGATACTTGAGAGTTTTATGGCCTACCCAATAAAACTACTGCACTCGGCGGAAATTCATTTTTAACGAATAGGAAAATTTAAAAGATAGACTTCCGCTAGAAAACTCTTGCCGCCAAAAGTTTTTAACCAATAAGATATGTATTTCCTATCTCATCTTCTCTTTTCGTCCAACGCATGCAAGTATACGTAAAAATTCTGTATAAATTCAGCCTCCTCGAACCAGATCTTTACTGCACTTTAAACGCTACTCAGCGGTTGAGGGGCAGTGACGACTTCAAACGCTACTCAGCGGTTGAGGTCGTTCCCAAACAACCCTAAAATATTCCTTTTCCCGTAAAACAAGTAAGTGAAAAAAAAAGAAATAAAATATATATACATTTATAAAATGTTTTATTCATAATCTTCCTTTCCTTCCACTCATGATCATAGGCCAGCTCCCAGGTAAAGGGCTTAAGTGCCTTGACCAAAAAAATGGCCAACTAAATATGTTCCAGATCTGCTTCTCAGATTTGGGATATAACACGTGTATGGGTGATATTACTGAAACGGACCTGTTTCTGCTAAATTTTTTTTAATACATTTTTTGTTAAAATATAATATTTTTATTTGCCAAATACATTAAAGATACAATATAAAGGGAAAATCTGGAGTCGCGCAAAATTCATTGCCATTATTAGAAATTTTATAACTTTTCTTAAATGTTGATATATATTGACTTGCATTTAACATTGTGTTACGAATTATTTTTTTCATCCAATTAATTTCAAATTCGTACTCGGAGGTTTTTGAGGTCGCTGATAACAAATCCGTCGTCAAATTCTCGAAATTCAAAATAGCGGATCTAATATGGCGGATGGAATTCTTAAAGTTTCCCTGATTAACTCGAAACTTGTTGTCCAAAGGTTCTCGAGGTCGTTGATAATAAATTTCTTAAAATTCCATAAGGCGGATCCAATAAAGGGCAGACCAAATTTGGTGGGATTTTTATAAAACCTTGTGTCAGGAGGTTTGCGGGGTCGCTGATTACAAATGTGAGGAGCAATTTTCCGAAATCAAAATGACTGTTCCAATAAGAAGGATAAAAGTTTACAAATTCGTCGGATTTTTATATAAAACTTGATATCTGTGTATATCGGTTTCACTGATTATAAATGTGAAGTCAAATTGTCAAAATTCAATTAATTTAAAATTCTTCATGTTAAGTTGTTTAATTTTATCTTTAGGTACACGAACAGCTAACCCAATAATGTTCATTTTTTCATTTTGAATTTCGACTTTAGATTCATAATCAGTGCGCCATCATAAATTCTCTTCTTAGTAACTTTTACATTTTATTCGGCCAAGTGGATTCCGTTATCATGAATTTACGAAATTTGCCTGCATATTCATAAATGACGGGCCCAAAAATCCTGGATAACAAATTTCAAATAAAATTACTTGTATTAAAATACTAGTATTTTTAGAAAAAATCATTTGCAATATTTCATTCACTATTTTGAATTTTTAAAAACGGATTTCATAATCAGCGATTCCAAAAACGCCGGAGAAATTTTATTCAATAAAAATCAATTAAATTGCGGAAAACTCATCGTCCTTGTTGGATCTGCCATTTTGAATTTTTAAAATCTGATACCAGATTCATAATCAGCGGCCTTAAAAACCTCCAAATACACAATTTCAAGGAATTTCGTTTAATTTTGCAAAACTCATCAGCTATGTTGGATCCGCCATTATTAATTTTTGGGATTTGACTACAGATTTACAATTAGTGGCCCCAAAAATAGCTATGTAGCAAATTTTAAATGAATCGTACGTCAGGAAAAACAGTATGATAGCAAACTAAAAGGCTTCGGAAATGAAAGGCTTGGGACATCACAAAATTTTATCATTTTCTAATGCTAAAGACGGATATAGTGGAAGCCAAGAATTTGTTCATATAAAATCATCAAAGATAGGATCAATGTTCACGTAGCACTGTTGATGTGTTGAAAATGACCTTGTTACTGACCAAAAACCAAGGATTCGGAAATGAAAAGAATTTTTAGTCGCGAAGAAATATGAAATTTACGAAGTTAAAAAGAGTAAAAAACAATAAATTATAAAAAATGTACAAAGTAGATAGATGATATTGATCTCTATAGTCAAAACATAATAGTTATATAGTTTTGTTAATTAATATGTAGTTAATGCTGTAAAAGTTTTTATTTATATTGTTTATTAATTTTTAACGGTGATAATATATCATAGTGCTATTTGTGGAAAAAATTGATATAAACTTTCAAGGGCCTGTTGGAAAACGAAAAATGTAAAATATACTATAAAATATACTTTGACTCCTTGAAAAGATAGTTAATATGTGCTAGTTTATGAAATAATTGACACATTATTGATAAAATATAAAATTTATATTAAAATTCATTGCGAAACTACAACATGACGGTGACCACATGTATCTGGGCCCCTTTCAGTAGAATCACCCATTATACTGTCTGTGAAAATAAGATCGCGCTAAGCCTGATCATGATGATAAGCGTTATTTAATCCAAAATTGTACTCATACTTTACCGTGGAGACATAAGGACATTATGGGATTGAGTTAAAAGCGTGTTGGTCTGTATGTGTATATGTGGGTGTTTATGATTTCAAAAATTAATTAAATGTAATCAAAAACTCACCTTTGAATTAATTTTTCAATTTCTTTTCCTTCGCAAGACGTAAAGTGCGCAGTCGCCAACCTCAAACTCGCGTACATTTTTCAAAGAATAACTCTTAAAGTCACATAGTTTATCCTGAGTGATTTCTAACTTTCAACTAATACGTTTGTTTTACGATACATATACAATTGTGCGAAACGCATAGTTCAGGGACGGTCCTTGTATTATACGCTTTTTATGACGTATACTTTATGGAAAACCGTATATTATTTTTTAATGTGACTAACTCGGCCGCCTGTACGGGGGGCTATGCCCCCCCCCAGGCCCCCCCTAAAACTATCCTAACCTACTCCCTCAGAACCTCGCCTATACTCGGTTATGCCTAAATTTGGCTATAGGTCCTGGGACTATAAGTCGTGAAATTTGTCCTGGAACTATCGTGAAAATCGGTGAAAAGTTCCAGGACCATCCTGGAACGATGCAAAGGTCCTTGAAGTATCGTAAATTTATGTATTTTGTTCCTGGAAGTATGCGTTTTGCATAAATATTGGAAGGCTATTTTTCTCCGGGCCTAAAACGAACTGATCGGGGCTCCGGTAAACCCAACTCCGGAACAGATTCCCGATTGTTCCGGCCTTATCAAATGGCGACGTCCTGGATGGGACGCAACCCGCGGTGAAAAATTCGTTTACCGACTAACTGTCGAGTGGAGAGCACGAAACGGTCGTTACAGATTTGGGGAATACGGTGTGAACAAAACGTAAAATAAAAACACGACGTTACAAAAATATAACTAGCGTTCATTGAAGGTAATTTAACGCGGAGCAATGGGGTAAAAAATCTATACAATAAAATGACGCGCGAGCTCTGACCCGAAACAATATTTCGGCTCCAGAGAGTGTTGTTTAAGCGGTCGCAATTTTTGCGGTCCCTCGCCCAGAAACTGAAATCGTGCGACAAGAACTCGTGCTGGTACTTACAGTGACAGGGATCACCAGGTCCATGAAACTATTCGCTCGTCCACGTCTCTGCGAAGGTATCCGGGCTTACACCGTACACTAGGTTGGAGCACTATAAACCGATACACCATACGCCACTCGCAATACGGCACGTGAAAAAAACGACGTGCACGCAAAACGCGTGACAGCTTTTCGCCAGAAACTGATACGTCGCCAAAACGACTTTCCCGACGGTCAAATCTAATCTCTCTCAGTTTTTCCACGTGTCAGATTTCGGGCTCACGAATTCGCGGTTCTCTATCGTTCTCCCTCTCTCTCTCTATACTTAGCCAGTACTGTGCCAATGTATGGTCCGCATGGCCCCTATAAATATATAATGAATTATTCTATTTAATATATAATTCTAATTCTACGGGCCCGAGTATGGCCGCGTAGACACTGATTTCATCATCCCTGACATAAACTCCATATATATACACCAAAAAATTAGATCATGTTCCGCTTGACAGTCATTATTAAAGTAAGAGGGCCGCCTTTCAACCCACGAGTTATATTTATCTTCGAAACCTACCCAATTAACAAATACTTTGTGACCCTGGCGTATTATTTTCTGAATTGAGTCATAATCGATCAGGATTTGTAGTACTTTACAATTCATATTCATAAAATCCACCCGATATACGGTTTCCAACATTGTCTTCCAGTAAATATGTTACAGGGTGCGTTTTTTGAGCTTTTATTACTTTAAATGCTTCAGTCGTCCAATTTGGTGTATATCCCTTTTCAAATATGTGTTTAAATTTGCTAATACGAATTTGATGACCCACTTTAAACTTTAGACGAATCTTTTCACTTATAGTTTTACTATATGCACGTTCCAATACCACCTTTTCATAGTCTTGATTTACATCACAGGGTATCATATTAATAGTTCAGTGTTTGATGCTCTTGTAATCATTAATCAAGTTGGGTAAAATATCCAGCCCTTGATAATTACCGCGAAGACTAAACTGGGACCACATTTTATTTTTCAAAGTGCGATTAAAGCGTTCGCAAATTGATGCTTTTAAATTGCTGATTGCATGGCAGATGTGACCTCATCAGCAATCTTTCTTCTTTCCGAGCGGGCCCTTGCATACTTAGGGAATACATCGATGACAGTTAAGAAATATTTGAAACCCTTATTTTCATCTGCATATGGAATCATTTCTGCAAGATGAGCTTGCCAATTTCAATCTAATCCGCGAATATCTACTCGTTGTCTTGAATAATTTTTTCTAGCCGGTTTATGAAGCTCCTTCACAACTTCTCTCTTCTCTTTAGAAATCATTGTTATCGAACAGATATGATGTCGTCTTGATTGAAACTGTTGGGTGGATAATTTCAAATAGTTTATTTATTTATTCACAATTTTCAGACTAACTGATTAATTCGAAAAGATCAAATGTCAAATCATGTAAAGTGTCAGTGAGTTTTGAAAAAGGTCAATTAACCTCATCGACGGGAAATGACCTTAAGATCGGTCTTTCCACTTCTAGCAATGCTGTCAAAATTCATGCTGCACTCACCAACACTACTTTGACATTTTAATACTGCATCGCGTGATTTTAATTTCTAATTCTTTACAACCATAATTGTAAAAAAATAAACTGAAGAGGGCACACATCAGGTTGCCGAAACGTTTTTTTTAAATTTAAATTGTTTTATTCGAGGGACCGACTTCACCAAGAAAAGACTCATTAGAATTTTCATTCTATGAAAATTTCTTAAATTAACTGATTAATTCGTCCGTAAGGAGAACAAATGTGAAATGTCCTTCTTCATATCATCCGTTATTTCATTAATCTTCTTTAAAGCATCACTGTTTTTATGGACATATTGTTCTAGGAGAAAATTTAATCTCTGCGCATCGCGAGCTACAGTACTACTATCCCTTATAGCATAGGTCTGTTTTTTGAGGTCTCTCTCTATATCAGCAATATCTACCGTCAGACTGTCCATCAAACTATTATTTTTATTCAAATCATCTTTATTTTTTTTACTTCCCACTTTAAGACAATTATATTATTCGTAATATTGCTAATCGTGTAATTATGTTTATATAAATTACTGATATTTTTATTTATTTCTTACCGTAATTCAGCAATACTATTTACTATACCGTATGAGTCTTTTGCTCCCGGTCATTGGGGATCCCATGCTATAGCCTTCAGCCAATGAGAGACGGGCTTGGCGTTTAGGTCGGCCAATGGCGTGTTAGCAATACAGCCAAGTGAAAATACCTTACGCAGAAGTAAACAAATGATTAATTATAACTATTATAACCGAATGAAATAAACAAGGAGAAAAATCCGTCACAAAATATTGCCTGGATTAGATAAGTATTAAGTTTTTAGTTTTTATATTAGACCAAAAAAGAAACCTGATCCTTTGTGTCATTTTATTCTTTTCAGGATACAAGGATAGAGGATGAACCTCATTTGTAGAGTCATGGGAAGTACACATACACAAGAACCAAGAGCTTCTGAATTTTTATCAAGATGTATCAGTTATGCAGAAGTGTCCATGTTAAAGGTGTACCATTGAATACATTACAAGCACTATTTGGAGTCAGGTTAGTTTTCAAAATACCTACAAATATTTATTATTAATTTTTAAAATGATGCTTTGTGATTATTTTTTGTCGTCAGGAGGAAGAACTGCCGACGAGAATGAGATCCTGATTACGCTAGGCACTTGACAGCGCACCACTGCGATTCAAGGAATCTGTACACAGGTCTAGATTGCTCGAATACCTGGCCAAAACCTCCATTTTCGAAAGTTGTTATATCCGATTTATGACTACGCATTTTCGTAGAGGTATTTCTGTTAAATGTAATTCTGAAAAATAGGGTCCTGAAATCGAATACCTGCGGAGAAAATGGTCAGTGTAGTGAGAGTGTGCCCAGAGCTCGTATCGCACGGTCCTCCGTAACACAGGTAGTTTCATATTTTGTTTACTACAAAGGAATCGTCCTTTGTGTTGTGCGTTATGGATATTGTTAAAGAAGGTTTGTAATATATAATTATAATAGTTATAATCATAATAATCACATGTAACGCGATATAAAAATGCCGTCAAATCACGACAAAATAATAACCATCATAAACGCACAAAATATTGAAAAAAGTTATGATCACCGGAGATCCCACGTTATACTCAACGTAATAGTGTTCTGTATGAATTTAACAACAATATTATAAAAAGATTTTGAACCGAATTTTCCATTAATCGCTTATATTTTGCATTTTAACCGAGCGGTGCGGCGTTCCGGCCGACGCGACGCCATTATTCGTGTCAAATGAAGGCCCGGCGCACGTAATTTGTTTGTTTCTTTGCGACAGTGCTGTTTACATGTCAACACAGGTTTCGATTGTCATATTATGATATATACATTTTCTTCTATTTACAGAATATTCAGAATATTATTCTATACATAATGAAAATTCATAAGAATATAATGTTCATGTGTGAAATTTCAGTTTTTTCGGTTTTTTCCTTGAAATTATGCTTTGTATAAAAAAAAAGCTTGAAAGCCTGCGTGCGTGCGTGCGTGCGTGCGTGCGTGCGTGTGTGTGTGTGTGTGTGTGTGTGTGTGTGTGTGTGTGTGTGTGCGTGCGTGCGTGTGTGTGTGTGTGTGTGTGTGTGTGTGTGTGTGTGTGTGTGTGTGTGTGTGTGTGTGTGTGTGTGTGTGTGTGTGTGTGTGTGTGTGTGTGTGTGTGTGTGTGTGTGAGAACGCGTCTGAAGCTGCTTGTACGTCAACACGTGCACAAGAGAACGAACCGGTAGAACAGATACCTACCAATGGAGGAGGCAAACCAGTAGTCGGTTTTGAGAAGGCGAGTGATCGAACGAAGATGCGAAGAACAGAAGAAATGAGGAAAAGTCACACCACTGCTGAATTAGCTTATGCCACAGGAATGAGTTTTCGAGCTTCCGGATTCAACGATTGTGACAAAATAATTCAAGAAATAGGTTTCAATTCACCAACGCGAGCTAAAAAATATCATGCTGCTGTAAAATCGAGTGAATCTGAAAATAACAGGAAAGAACTGTACGAAGATGAAGCACTTTTATTGCATCAAAACTAAAAAAAGCAGGGTTTCAAAAATGTAGACAGTATCAAAAGAGGTTTGGATTACCTCTTTTCCCATCTTAAAAACACATTCTAGAAGCTAAATCTCGTTGCAACCCGGATGATATAACATTTACGAAAGTAAGCGCTGAAGTTAAATTACAGGCATTACTCAATCATACAGCTGAAAGAATTGTAAGTATGCAATTGGAGGTCTTAAAAGCCAATATAAACAAAATTTACGTCTTCTACAAGTTGCGTATTTTTGACGTCTTTAGTTCCGTTGCAGCTTCTTCAGGTTAACTGTAAATTAGGCCGCGAAATAATAATATGGCAAAATCCACGCTCATCGTTTCCAAGATATTGTAGACCGGTAAGAATACAATTTCTTCATTAAAGTACAACATCAACGCAAGAAGAAGTAAACAAAGTTAATGATGAAATAAAATCTCTGAAGGTGTACGAAACCATATTGAATGGTATGGCGATCAAAGTAAACTATGAATTAATTTTGTCAATGGTCGATGGTAAGGTTGTCAATGCAGTAACCGACACTAAGTCGTCTATGCGTTGCCATCTGTGCAATGCAACTTCCAAGGATTTCAACGATATCGATAACATGATTGACAGAGAAATAAATACCGATAACTTGCGTTTTGGAAATTCATCCCATCATGCATGGATACGATTTTTTGAACTTTTGTTACATATCGGTTACAAATTAGAAACAGCAAAATGGCAATCGCGGAAAAAAAACGAAAAAGAAATTGTAGCTCGACGAAAAAAAATATCCAACAAGCCTTTTTAGATAAATTAGCGCTTCGCGTGGATTTCCCAAAACAAGGTTTCGGTAGTACCAATGACGGAAATACTGCCAGAACATTTTTTGAGAACGCGAAGGTTTCTGCGGCAATTCTGGGCGTAGCTCTTGCATTTTCAAGTGTTTCACACTGTCGATGCGTGTTTTCTTTTATGTACATACCTATACTTGAAACCTGTGTTAATTATTAACTTACGAATTATAAAATGTTATGTATTTAATAATATTTTATTTAAATTTGTATCATGTACAGAGAGTTCTAAATAAATATTTGTATTTGAATTTGAAATTTGACTACCTTCCGTAGCTGTGCAAAAACCTAATCGGTCGTAAAAGTGTTCTCCACACTTTTGTAATGTTTCTGCACTAATGGATTGTATGATTTCTATTATTCTGTCCTGGAACTCTTGTTGAGTTGTTGTAAATGGACCACGATATAACTCATTCTTTATATGACCCCATAGGAAAAAATCCAGTGCGGTCAAATCCGGAGATCTCGCAGGCCACTGGACAGGTCCAAATCTACCTATCCATAGATTTGAAAAATGTTGATTTAAGTGATTTCTATCACTTACGGTTTCATGTGGAGGGGCTCCATCTTGCTGGAACCAGATTTCCACCTGTTCCTAAAATTATTAAGTATTATCAGGGAATCAACCTATTTCAGTGGATTGGATATCTAAATAGTGGCATACGTACTACTTCTTCTACTTGATGTATAAATGGAGTTAAGATTTCTTCCAACATCTGTAGATATAGCTCGCTGTTCAGATTGTCGTTTATAAAAACTGGGCCAACGATTCGACTACCCACAATACTTACCCAGACATTGACTTTAATTGGGTAATTGTGTCTTAATTTGTATCAATTTCTGGGATTTTCGCGGGACAAGTACTGGTAATTTTGTCTATTTGGCGATGATTTCGCAGAAAACGTGCACTCATCGCTGAAAAATCCGTCGAATTGATTTTTACGATAGGTCAAATTGTCTTTCAAGATGCCTCGTAGATGAATGAGGTTCATCCTTAACAGCGACACAAACTAAAATTTTGGATTCCTCTCCAATAATATCAGCACCACGAACATTTTTAGGTGTGTCTTCTTGATGATGAAATTTCTTGATGACACATTGAATCGTAGACACTGCCGGAATTGGTTCATTTTCATATTCTACGGATTAATGATCTCTTAATTCCCTTGCACTCATTCTCCCGTAGTACCATTTAATTATTCGTACCTTTTGTGGTGTTGAAAGCATGATTTTTGGGAATAATATTTTCAATAAAAATTCGTTTCATTTATTTCTCCTATTGGGACGTCAAATTCAAACAAAATTCGGGCGTCAGAGCCATTTTGGTGAACGAACCAATCACCTTATAGCTTTCATAAATATGGCGGACCCCGCCAATTTTAAAATTTCGTATCATATCCCAGTACCATGGTGGAAATAGACAGGTGTAGATATGAAATGTGTTAATGCTTTTGGAATTCAGAATATGAAATGATTATATTGAATTCATTTACTTATGGAAATAAAAGTCCATGAATGCCTTTTTTAGGAATAACTCGAAATATGAAATTTGTCGTTTCGATCCATTTGAATTCCGAAAAAGTTTCCAGATTTTAAAATCAGTATATAGAAGAATGAAAATGTAGTAAACTTGAATCCATTTTAATTCCTTTTCGAATGCTGGCATCAGAAGCTTCTTAAAAAAATCTGTTTTAACTGAGTGCAAAGATTAAATTAATAGAAATTAAAACTCAATACTTTCTCAACTAAGGTAAATATGGGAGGGGGGTATTTGAGGTACTTGATTCATGAGCCAAATGTTTATGAGTAACAATTTGATACGTGTAATTATTTTTATATAAATTACTGGTATTTTTATTTATTTCTTACTGTAATTCAGCGACACTATTTACTATATCTGAAGATATAATATATATTTATACTTTTTTCAAAATATTCAATCTGCTCGTTATTTTAATTACATTTTTACGCGTTTCATATATTTGCTGTTAAATATCGCAAATAGATGTGTCGAACACTCTCAACGTAATGGCATCATCCGAATATGTTGGAGTTCCGATATTAGATAACTTCCTTTTCTTAAAATATAAGAACCATCTGTAGCAATTTCAACGCTTCGAAATACTTGTTTCCGTGCTCGTTGCAACGAACCTCTAAACACACCAATGCTCATTACGATACTGATGTAATTATCACGTAATTAATAGATTATATTAGCTTCGCGCAACTCTTCAATGATCGATAAAATTTCATTCGAAAGACTCGATTTACTGGCAGCTTGAGATGCTATTAGACAGCGCAAACGATCAACAAGTTCATTAGGATGATCCCAAAAAACGTAATCATAATGTGGATTTTCTCTAGCAATCATGTAAACTTAGCAGCATTAATTCCTTCACATTCGATTGCAACAGTGTGGGATCAAAATAAAAAGAGCGAATGCGAATCACATCCATACAGAAGTGTATAGTTCGTGACTGTACTGTGGAAAAAAGTTACTAGGGAAGAAATCGAGCAGAAATCGGAGTTCTGAGTAGACTGACGATGTTTGTTATTGTAAGCGAATAAAAACTTGTTGAAAAACTTTAATGCATAAAATATATGTTGTATATTTTAATAGGCGATGAGTTCTCCACTAGCATATAGCACACTTCTCAGCCTCCAGGGTATGGTCTGAACGAGGGGTGCATAATAATCTGGAGAAATATTCACCCATTCTCCTTTGACTCGATGAAAAAGCCATTGAGGAGCCTGGTGGTTTTGTGGCACCCATTCACGCACCATCTCAACCCCCAAATGTTTCATGTGAATGAAATCCGTAGATTTCGTTGGCCAGTCAAACCTTGCAAGATGGTTTTTTCACCAGGACTTGGCAACAACCCGGCTTGAACGAATCGGTCTATGGTTTTCCACGATACTAATAATTAGGTATTCTTCACGAGGGAACCGCTCACGAATGCCTGCACAGGGTATTTACACCATTTAGCACTTCGGCTAATTGTTCAGCATTGAAGCCTCTACCCACTCATTATAAAGCATGTCATTACGCATAAAAAACTTTTTATGGGAAATGCAACATTTTAAAACTATTGTTAGTGTGTTTTTATGCACGATTTTAATTTAACTACTGCTGTTAAATTTTTATACATTCTAACATCAATTGATCACTGCCTTGTGCAGGCATCAATTCCCAAAAAGCAGCCGTTATACACCCACATTTTAGGATTGGTAAGACATTCCATGGATAGAACCAGATATTTTGTCGCCAAACTTGGTAACGACCGTCTTTGTAGGTGGAAAATGTTCTTTTATTCATTAAATTATTTCAGCCTTCTTCTGATAGACCTATAATGTTCAGGGAAAAATTCATGTCCACTTTATGCCCCTTGCATTACAAATTAATACAGATACAATTCTACCACTTCTGAGACCCTGACAGTTGAAAAATGTGAATTTGCCTGAACAGCGGCTACGATAGAAACATCTACTGAAGTATTTGCTTTACGGGGCCTCGTATTGTCGGCTTTGTTGTCTCGCAGTTCGCCCTCTTCGTGCCTTTGACACCACTTAAATGCAGTCCTCTACTTACATTCTGGTTGGTCGCTTATTTGTCGAACAGAGTGGATGGCGTCTGTTGATTGATTATTCGTATTTTATGGTAGGATGGGTGAAGACACGATTAAAATTGATGCACAGGTTACCTTTAATATAATTGTGTGTATTCCAGCCAAGAATGTTATCGATCGTACAGTTGTAACGAGTGTATGTTCCAATATTGACCGCGACGCTCGATTACCCATAAACTTCTTCCCCCTCTCGCGAATCAACAGATACACACATATGTACACATACATGTCGCTTCACACAATGTAAATACATTCGTCCATTTTCACGTTAACATGCCGCCCACCTTGACAGCTTTAGCTTCAACATATTATATTCACAAAAACACGCAGACCTTGACGCATGGCGATACATTACTCAAATATCTTAATTACATGGCAGAGGGCAGATTTTTGCGATGCTTCGCATCGTTTCCCCCATTTTCGTTTTAATCCTTACTACGCGAACTCGTCCATCACCACCCGATATCATTTCCAAAATACGACCGTACCGCCATTGCATGGGCGGGACATTATCATCCCTTAATAAAACTAAGCTACCGACTGTTAAATTATTATCTTTCTCGCGAGACCACTTCGTTCTTTCCTGTAATTGCGATAAATATTCAATAGACCAGCGACTCCAAAATTGTTGTTTTAATTGTGTTAAAAGCTGATATCGGGTAACGCGATTGGAAGGGGTTTCACGTATGTCGACTTCCGGAATCTCAATCATCGGCTGCCCGATTATGAAATGACCAGGGGTAAGGGCAGTCAAGTCGTTAATATCGTTAGATAGAGATACCAGTGGTCTTGAATTAAGACACGCCTCAATTTGTGCAAATACTGTATATAACTCTTCAAAAGTCAATATTATATTACGAACGATTTTAGTGAAATGAGCCTTTGCCGACTTGACTGCAGCCTCCCATAATCCTCCCATATGTGGAGAATATGCCGGTATGAATTTCCACGTGATACCTACATCAAGCAAGTATTGATGAACTTGTTTTTGATGTTGTTGGGTTTTAAAGTACTTAACTAATTCCTTGAGTTCTTTATTTGCTCCTATGAAGTTCGAACCGTTATCCGAGTAAATTGTAGAGCATTTTCCTCGGCGAGCAATGAACCTCTTTAAGGCATTCAAGAATGATGGCGTACTGAGATTACTCACTACCTCTAGATGAACCGCTCTTGACGAGAAACATACAAATACTGCTAAGTACGCCTTTTCGGTTTTGTTTCTCGACAGTTTTACCTGGAACGGACCAGCATAGTCGACGCCGCAATTAAAAAATGGCCGATTCACTAACACCCGATTTGTCGGTAAATCGCCCATAATTTGTGTTATACATTTTGGTTTGAAACGGAAACAGTTAATACATTTTTTCAATACTCTCTTCACGGTTTCGCGTCCGTGAATGGGCCAGTATCTTAATCTAATATGCGCCAATGTGATTTGTGGCCCCGCATGTAATTGTACACAATGTTCGTGAGCAATAATTAATTCAGTCACAAAATGATTTGACGGGAGAAGAATTGGATGCTTCTGTGAATATGGTATTGAGGCATTGTTCAAACGCCCGCCTACACGAATCAGTCCGAACTCGTCAATGAAAGGATGCAATTTTAGAAGTTTACTGTGCGTTCTCACAGAGTTGGTTTTCTTCAATGTTGCCATGTCGATATGGAATTCTTCCTCCTGTACATTTTTAATTATGTATTTAGTCGATTCTTCAATTTCAGAAACGGTGAGCATCTCAGCTCGTTGTGATGTTTTATGTCGTATGTTGTGCACAAAACGTAGGCAGTAAGCCATGACCTTCCTTAGACGCCGCCATGATGATATCTGTTGAAACAATTCAAACTTCTTGACCATGGTTGGAAGTGATTGCAATACTTGGGTTTTTTCTTCCGGAATATTTAAATCTCCTGATGGTATCTTATCAACAGTTGGCCATTTATCTTCATTTAAACGCAACCATTTTGGTCCGTGCCACCAAATATCTGATCGCTGCAACTGTTCAGGCTCAACCCCGCGTGAAATTAGATGAGCTGGATTGTCGTTTGTATTCACGTACCGCCATTTGAGACGATCCGTAACCTCTTGAATTTCAATGACTCGATTGGCAACGAAAGTTTTTCATCGATATGCCTCGCCTAGAATCCATGCCAGTACGATCATGGAGTCTGTCCAATAAACTATATCATTGACTTGCACGTCCAAACATTCCTTCATCTTGACACATAGTTGCGAAATCAAGACTGCTCCGCAGAGTTCCAATTTTGGGATCGTCTGTCTTTTCAGCGGTGCTACCCTCGACTTTGCGCATAATAATGATATTTGTACATTTCCTTGTATATCGATTGATCGCAGATAAATACACCCCCCATACGCCTTCTCTGAAGCATCACAGAATGCATGAATTTCAACCCTAACAGGCTGACTGCACAACACATGTCTTGGGATCGAAATATTAGAAATCGTATGTAGTGATTTATAAAACTTCATCCAAGTCGTATGTAAGTCGACCGGAAGTGATTCATCCCACGATGTCTTAAGGTGCCATAACCTTTGTAAAATAATTTTGGCTCTGATAATAATTGGTCCTACCAATCCCAGCGGGTCAAATATTTGTGAAACAATTGACAAAATTGATCGTTTTGTAACAGTCGTCAGTGAGTTGGTTTCCTTAATTTCGAACCGAAATTCATCCTTTCTTGCATCCCAAATTAAGCCAAGCACCTTTGTTTTTTCATCGCTATTAAACGTTTTAGTTTCCAATGAAGACTGAAGTATGGATACATCATTTGTCGCCCATTTGCGAAGAACTAGTCCATATGAAGATAGGACCTTCGATATAGTTCCCTTTAGTTCCTTCACCTCATCGATAGTATCCCCTCCAGTGAGTAAATCATCCACATAAAAGTCACGCTTAATGACCTCACAAGCGCGGGAATAATAATAATAATAATATTTATTCAGGTTCTTTTTATCATTACATACATATTTTGGGGTATGACCCAGATACATAACAATAATTGCAAAAGTGCTTGAATGCACTTGTCCGCAACCTGATATTCTGAATGATTTTCGTCGGCGATTTGACGTAGACTTCTTACTGCTCCAAATGGCGAAGATGACAATCCATACGTCATTGTCCTTAACCTATAGTCTTTAATTGGTAAGTGTGCTGCTTCTCGCCATACAATTCTCTGTAATTCACAATCCTGTTCGTCGATCAATATTTGTCTATACATTTTCTCAATGTCACCAGTCAATGTATAGCGATATTGTCGAAACCGACTCACGATGCTGATTAGATCCTGTTGAATAGTAGGACCAACTAATAAGATGTCGTTAAGAGACACACCTGTTTGTGTTTTACATGATCCGTCGAAAACGACTCTTAATTTAGTCGTTGTACTGTCAGGTTTGAACACCGCATGATGCGGCAAATAGTGCACACGCGTTGCTGGAGTAAGCTCGTCATTTATGATTTCCATATGATTTAACTCTTGATATTGTTGCATAAATTGTACGTATTCCTTATGCAATTCTGGTGATTGTTTCAATTTCCGTTCCATGGAATATAACCGACGTAAGGCTGCCTCACGATTGTCGCCTAGCGGAGGAGCATCAATTCGAATCGGCAACCGAGTTACGATTCTCCCATCGTCTTGTCTTCGATATGACTGCACGAAACTATCTTCACTCGCCTTTTCAACTGGTGACAGTTGTTTTGGGTGATGAAAGTCTTCGACCTTCCAAAATCTTTCCATTTGTTGATGAATCTGTTCCACTGTTACGCATCCACACATTGAAAACCCCGAACTAATTCGTGCATTGCCAATACCTATGTGTCCTGACATGATCCATCCTAATTTGGTCTTTTGTAACATTGGTAAATTGCGACCGAGTTTAATTTGCCCGACACACAAGAGATCCCAAAAAATACTAGCGCCTATTAACATGTCGATGTGACCCGATACATTAAATGTCGGGTTTGCCAGTGTTAAATTTGCAGGGATTTGAATTGAATGTATATTTATATTGTTAATCGGTAGCTTAGATGTTATGTTTTCAACAACCAAACATTCTACATCTGTTTTAAAGGCATTAATTCGCGATTTCATATGAACAAATGTAGACCCTAATACTGTACAATTATTAGTCATCCCTACTCCTTGAAGCGCTACATTGTCTCGAGATTTTGATATACCTAACCGTTTAACAAACTGTTCAGTTATTAAGTTGGGCTGAGACCCATTATCGAGTAATACTCTACATTCCTGTTCAATGCCATTTTTGTTACAGATATAGACTATAGCAGTAGCCAATAACACCTCGTTATTAACCTTCACATTTGATTGCACAATGTTACAACTCATTTCAACTGGACTGGACCCGACATTTGGCGAGGACGTAGACGGACTCATGTTGTTCTCGTAATGCAACAATGTATTGTGTTTGCTATTGCATCGTTTGCAACGTCCCGTTATACACCTTTGAGTTTGATGATTACCACGAAGACAGTTAAAGCATAATTTAAACCTTTTAACCTCCTTTATTCGATCTGCTACAGATAATTCACGAAATTTTGGACAAATAAAAATTGGATGTGACTCCGTGCACATTGAACATTTATTCCGCGAATTAATTGTAACATGAGTCAATCTACTAGTCATCATATTTTTATTCGATTTAAAATTATTTACGAATCCTCTATCAACATTCGGTTCATCTAGAATAGTTACGCGATCTTCTAAAAATTCAATAAAGTCTTGAAGCGACGCATCATCTTTTCGCTTCACCGAATCTCGCCATTCGCGTTTACTCACAGGGTCTAATTTTGATTGCAAAATATAAATAATTAAATTGTCCCAATTATCGGCACTCATCAATTTTAACGCACGCGAATGTTTCACTGAATTATCAAGTAACTGGAGAAGAGAAGAATTTGACTCTTTTAAAATTGACGGAAAATCGATTAATCCTCGTAAATGCATTTCAATTATCTTTCTAGTTTTTTCATAGCGGCGCGACAACTGTTCCCAAGCATTTCGATAACTGTCTCCCGCGGTGCCGACGGACTGGATGACGTCAGCAGCCGGTCCGTCTAGCACGCCTCTTAAATAAAATAATTTTTGAACATCGGAAAGCTTGGGGTTTTGGTCAACAATTGTCAAGAAACTATTCCTAAATTCGAACCATTTCTCAAAATTGCCGTTAAATCGAATAATATTCATTACCGGTAATCGAACTGATTCTTCTATTTGAATTCGTCTTGAATTTAATTGATCGCGGACAATATCATTATTTTCGAGTTCGTGGCCTATTATTGCGTTAGAAATGTTATCAATATTGCTATCTCCGTCTACCGTGTTTACAATTTCTTCGCTACGATTCGCGTTAAGTCCACTGTTTGATTCGACTCGATTGTCCGCGCTACTCGATTTGTTGTTATTGCTATTCTGAACTATTTTCGTTTGTTCCTTTGCTTGTTTGACTAACCGTTTTGCTTTCGCGATATAATTCAAATAATTATCCTCAAATTTTTCTCTTTCATCGTCCTCCATATCAGTTTCGAAACCTAATTCTATTTTTGTTTGCACCTCGTTGAATTTTCCCCATACTTGATTCATTGCTTCAATTCGTATTTCTAATGACTCGAGTAATGTATCTGAATTATATGAATCGACAAATGTCTGAAATCGCGTCAATCTCGATTTTTCCACACCTCTCGCTTTTTTCAACTGTACTCATTGATTTTCCATTTTGTTTTGTTGTTATTAAACTTTATGATCGCGATATATACCCTCGCCACTCAGATATTTGTCGTTTAACTAAACCAATTTTGTTTGTTTGTTAGAATTTAAATATTAATTAAATCAACGAACTTATGATTCAATATCGTTAAATATTATAATATAAAATAATAAAACATCAATATATATTGCTTATATCGATTGAATCAAATATTCAATGTCGTTAAATATTATAGCGCAGAATAGAGATAGGTTAACTCTATTTCTTGTCAAAATTGGAACACACTTACAATATTTCGCTCGCTTGTTATAATTCGCTGCACATCTGCAATTCCACGATGATTTTTCCAATATGTTGATTGTTGTTAATTCTTGGAATACCGTTAGCTTCGCTGTTAATTTCGCTGTTGACTTCGCTGTTAATTTCGAATAAGATGATTGATGATGATTTTTCGAATCCACGTCGTTGCTCTTGATTTTTGTTGACTGCTTGTTTTCTGATTATGCTGATTGCTGCTGTATCCGGCTCGAAGGACCATTTGTTGATTGATTATTCGTATTTTATGGTAGGATGGGTGAAGACACGATTAAAATTGATGCACAGGTTACCTTTAATATAATTGTGTGTATTCCAGCCAAGAATGTTATCGATCGTACAGTTGTAACGAGTGTGTGTTCCAATATTGACCGCGACGCTCGATTACCCATAAACTTCTTCCCCCTCTCGCGAATCAACAGATACACACATATGTACACATACATGTCGCTTCACACAATGTAAATACATTCGTCCATTTTCACGTTAACAGCGTCCCATATAGCTGCTATTTTAGCCAGATTGGCAATCTTTAGCTGACATTTCATTTCTGGAACTGGGAAGTATACTGCAGCTCGAGAGTAGCCTTTAAAATGTAACACATTTCTCAATAATATCTCTATTATCTTCTGTAAATTAAAAGATTTTATAAGGGACCGAATCCATATGAAATCAGGCGGGCGAAATATGACCATGTCGCCAATTTTTATGAAACTGTAATATGTTGTTCTTTAATAAAAATAAGCCGATACGTATTTGGTTTAGGAAAAAAACGCTTTATAAGCGATTTAAAGCGAGTTGAACATCCGTGTCCATGGATATTTAAGGAAATCGAATTTTCTCAATTGTATGTTGTTCAGTAATGATGAAAGTTGTAAATAGTATTTTTCGTATCAAGGGCGCAAAATGACATTTCGCGCCCATGACACGAACGACATTTTTGTCATAGCGCGCGCAAAATGCACCAACCGTTTATATATTAATATATTTTGTATAGAGTGATGTTTGGGCGTGGGTTGGGTGATCAGGCGGGGAAAGGGGGGGTGGGGGGGGGGGGGGATTGTTGGAAATCATAAGAAAAATTAACATTTAAATCTTATGAAAAATTATACATATCAAATTGAATAGAATTTGAAAGATACATGAAATGTATAAATATGCGGAGATCGTAAAAATTTACCTTATGAGATAGAAAATTATCAGGAGCTTCTTGTAAAAATTTATCTACTTCGTTTGCCATAAATATTTTGGATTGCTTTGGTTTGTATCCCACGTGTTGTTTTTTTATAAAAGTGCGTAATTTGTGTAGTTATCGATTTTAATATTTTTCTCTTAATCTAACATCGACTTTAGCATCGAGAAACGTGACCACAACGTGGAGGAGTTAAGCGTTTTCGATAACTCGAGAAAGTAAGCCAACAGCACCTGTTCGTTGCATGATTTTGTTCCTTTCATATCCTGCCAGTTTGTAAAATCCTGATAACACTTGATATACTTCAATTTGGATTTAGTTGGAAGCAGCTCCTTTGTTGCCTTTTCCGCATTTTCCAATAACTCCGGAGGAATATACTCGTTTTCTTGATCGTCCATTGTTACAGAACTCTTGGTCACTATTTACGCACTTCACGTGTTTACCAATTGATTTCAAAAATCACACTACTTACTGATATTACAATTATTTATGACAAGGTGCAGAACAAGCGACGAAAGGTAGTGGAAACGTAAGAATGAAGAGTGGGGATACATGAAAATATTCTACGGGAGAAATAAAATTTGATTAAAATGATTCTAAACTTTCATGAATGCGTTTAAATCGTGAATTTATAAATTTTTTATTTTGCATCCTGGTGCGCGCAAAATGGCATTTTGCGCCCCGAAAACGAAGTGCAAAATCGCATTTTGCGCGCACTATGACAAAAAAGTAATTTTTTAAAATTTATTTGCAATTTATGTTCAAAATGGCGACTGTTTCAAGAAAAAACGTAAATATTTTTGTCTCAAAAAGGCCACCTTTGATTTTCTTCCCGATTTTTGTTCAAGTTAATATTAATGTGGAGACTACTCGTGAGTTTTGTTAATACCCTAAAACTTCTCTATCCGGAGAAAAAAATAATTAAGTTTGCGCTTTGCGTTTACGACTTTCTAATTAAATTAGAGGCATATTTTGCGCGTATAAATAACTATCCGTCCTTTTTCACAATATATTAAGATAAATTAACGTACTGTATTAAATATGGACTAAATTATATTTTACAATTATATACATACTAAATAGCATGCAAGTCTGTACGTAGAAAAATACATATCTCTGTATACATTTCAATAAAATTATGCATCATTAATTTCATATTTTAAAAATATCATAAACATAAGACGATCAGTGTATCGATATAACCCTACTTTTATAATAAAAAAATAAACAGTGAACTATGTTATTGTGACAATAGTGTTTATATAATCCATTGACTTATATTGTGTATCAAAAACGACGATGTGGCAAGGCGGAAAAAGCACTTATTCTGGTAAACGACATAAATGTCCGGACTTTGAACGTGTACATAAGCAATGTTTCTACAAAAATGATAGAAATCGATATGTACGACTTGAAGAACTTTCAGTACTTCTGCAATCTTCTTTTGCTCATATGTTAGGTTAGGTTAGAAGGGATGTGGAGGGGCTATACCCCCCTCACAGCACTCGGTGGCCAACACGGCCCATTGTGATCCCCTTATTTGTTTAATTATGACGATTGTCATCGTCATAACCTCCGCCGATGTGCGGGAAACCCGTCCAGCCACTTATTCGTGTTTTATCCATCCAGTTGAGTCAACAAATTTCAGTAGTCTCCCCAGTTGGATGTGCGCTACGTCTTCGAAACTGTCGAAGAAGGGCTGTCCCAGATGTTGGAGTCTTCTGATCATTAAGCCAGTACACTCACAGATCATGTGGTGAATTGATTCTTCTTCGTCTTCATCTAAACAGCTTTGACAATAGTCCCGCGCTGGTGCTCCTATGACCCGGGACATTTTTCCGATCAGGCAATGTCCCGTCACGATTCCCATCAGTCGACTTATTATCCGTCTTTTTAGTGAGATCAAAAACCTGGTTTTGTTCGCATTTATTAAGGGCCACATCTGCCTGGAGATACGACAAGATGGCAGCCGTATCCATCTGAAGTTGGCCTCCTCTGTCGCAGCCTGAAATAGAGTTTTCTTGGCTGCATCGTACGTAATCCTGCTTTCTCCCGTAACCTGCATGCTCAGTCCTTTCTTGGCCAACCTGTCCGCCTTTTCATTCCCCAGAATGTTCTGGTGGCCAGGCACCCAGCATATCTGTAGGATGCAGGTTTCACTAAGTCGATTAAGGATGTCTTTGCACTCTTTAACCGTTCTTGAACGCACGTCTCTAGACATAAGCGTTTTTAACGCAGTCTTGCTGTCGCTGAAGATCGTTGCCTGTGATCGTTGACATGTTCTCCAGCAGTTTCTCGGCTGCTACTTTAATTGATTTTACCTCCGCCTGAAGAACGCTGTCGTCCCCCGGCAGGCCCAGGGAGACTCGCAGGTGTGGTGCATGTGAATATACACCTATCCGCACTTTGCCTCCCCGTTTTGACCCGTCCGCGAAGACAGAGCTTCCCCCTGCCTTGGCCAGCTCCTTTTTCCAATCCTCGTTTTCCAGCGAGATGTAGGAGACGCTCCTCCCGAACTCCAGCTGCGGCACAATGTAGTCCGTTCTGGGGGGCATGAGCCGACCCAGCGGGTCACACTGCAGGATGCTGCCGTGTCCATAGGTTGAGCCCCTCCACCATCCTGCGTACCTCAGTCTGATTGCGCTGCAACAGGCCACTTTTCTCACGTGTATGTCCATTGGGTGGAGGTTTAATATTACTTCCATTCCCGCCGCCGGTGTGAATCCTAGTGCGCCTGTGATGCCCAGACATGCCATTCTTCGTATTTTGGTCAGCTCATTCAGGTTTCCCTTAACCTGTGTTGCTTTCCACCATACCACCGCACCATAGCTTAGGATTGTTCGTACTATGGCCTTATACATCCAGTGTAGGATCCACGGTTGGGTACCCCATTTCCTAACATAGGTTTTCTTACAGGCGAAGAGGGCTATATATGCCTTCTTCACCCTTTCTTTCACATTTAATTTCCAGTTAAGCTTGGAGTCTAGTATTACACCTCCTGTTCGTAAACAGCACCAGCTCCGTCTTGGATGGGTTCACCGCCAAACCACATTCGCGAGCCCAGGCTTCTAACTTCTTCAAAGCTCTGTCCATCAGCTCACTGATTATGGGGAGATCTTTTCCCGTCGTCATGAGTACAATATCATCGGCATAGGCCACTACCATCATCCCCGTTCGGCCAAGGGATCTCAGGATATCGTCGACAGAGAGCAGCCACAGTAAGGGTGAAAGTACCACACCCTGCGGAGTGCCGCTGCCCACCGTCCTCCTGACCTCCCCGGTGCCCAACTTTGAGCCAACCGTCCTGCATATAAGCAGACAGTCGATCCACTTGGTGATAAAGGTCGGTACCCTGCCTTCTCCAGCGCGTCCGTAATCGCGCTCCTCAGCACGTTGTTGAAGGCTCCTTCAATGTCCACAAAAGCCGCCAGTGTGTACTCCTCATAGAGAAGCGATTTCTCTATGGTGTGCACTACACTGTGCAGCGCGGTTTCCACCGATTTCCCCCTCAAATAAACGTGCTGTTTAGGCGAAAGGACTTCTTTCCCTAGAATCCCCCTGATATAGAGATCGATGAGTCTCTCCATTGTTTTCAGGAGGAACGAGGACAGGCTGATGGGTCTATAGTCTTTGGCCGTACTATGTCCCGTCTTGCCAGCCTTGGGTATAAAAGAGACCCGCGATTGCCTCCACCCTTCTGGTATTACCCCGTGTCTTAGGCAAGCCTTACCACGAGTCGGAGTGCTAACGTTTCCATCGTTTTTTAAAGCATAATAGGATATATGCCGTCTTCTCCTGGAGATGTATAAGGTTTAAAGGACCCCAGTGCCCACCTCACCTTTTCCTCGTCTACAATCTCCCCAATTACCGATTCATCGATTTCTAAGTAGGGTGGGAAAATATCATGGTGAGTTCCCTCCCTACTTTGCACCGGCTTGCTGCCTGGAAAATGCGTATCCATCAGCAAGTCTAAGGTTTACTGACTATCTCCCGTCCATGTGCCGTCGCTTCTTTGCAGGAGTCCCGGTACGCTGGGATCCTTAGATAGAAGCTTGCGGAGCCTAGTAGCTTCCGCTGTGCTTTCTATCGCCTCACAGAAGCCTTGCCATGATCGGGTTTTCGCACGTCTAATTTCGCTTTTGTATTCATTAAAGCTACTCCTATAAGCATCCCAGTCCTTCTGCTCCCCGCTCCACCTTGCTCTATTATAGAGTTTCCTCGCCCCTGCCCTGCGCACCCCTAGGTCGGCTGTCCACCAAGGTGGTTTAAAGGTTTATTCCTTCCCCGGGCCCACACAACAGGACACGATTTATTAAAGGCCGAGCAGAGCGCAACCGTAACCTTCTCGACCTCACGTTCTACAGAATTCGCATCGGCAAGTTCAGCCGGCGGAGTCGGCCCGAATTTCGTCTTTGCTGTTTCCGAGAATTGGGCCCAGTCGGTTTTCCTTGGATCCCTATAGGGGTTGCTTTCCTCTCGATTACTATTGATCTCAAATAAAATCCATCTGTGATCGGAAAAGGAGTTCCTATCCGATACCCTCCATTTCTTAATCTTTAAGTCACCCCAGTCCGATACTAACGTTATATCGATATCCTCTTGTCTATTTCTAATTACAAATGTGGGCTGTGTTCCCAAGTTACTTATAACTAGATTGATACTAAGAAGGTATTCGTAAAGTGACTCACCTCATTTGTTGACATTAGAGCTGCCCCATTGAATGTGATGCGCATTCGCATCACAGCCCAACACCAGACTTGTCCCTTTTCTGGCTGCCATGTCCACCAGTGTCCGGACTGTCTCCGATGGGGGTTCTTCTTCGTACGGCATGTAGACCGAGGCGAGACGAAGGCTGCCGTGTCCCTTCCTCTCGCATATCGCCGCCGTTACGTCATCGTCGCTGAAATCATTAAGAAGAAAGATATTAACATCCTTTCTTGCCACAATGCAGGTTCTCAACTTACCCTTTCTTATTAGATGTAGCAGGTTGAAACCCTTCGCTCTTAGTCCTCGAATTTTGCCGTCCAAAGACAGCCATGGTTCTTGTACCAGAGCCACATCCACCTTTCCCTCCACAAGCAACGATGAGACCTTGGCCGATGCCGCCTCACAATGGTGCAGGTTGATCTGCACCACCCTCAGTGCAGTCACCCGCCCCATCGCGATTTGTCCTCAGCCTCAATTTCACCGTACCCAAACCCAGCTTGACCAGACCGCCCGTTTCCTCAAGAGTTGGAACGGATTCTCTGCTTATGCCGAGCAGGAAATCCCTTCCACCCTTTTTGGACTCGACGGTCTTGATCATGCTCCAGTTTATGGTGTGGAGTTTCTTATTTTGGCCTTTCATGAGTGCCAGGATCACCTTGTTCTCCCTTACGGGAGGAGGGATCCACACCCATGCTGTAGGCCTCAGAGGGAGTTCCTTCTAGGGGATCACCCTTATTGTCGCGCCCTCCCATAGACCCTCCATGCCTTCTATTAGCCGGCATAAGGTGTCCCAGGATCTTTCGTCATCGCAGGAGACGGTCTTGACTCCACCTTGCCATCCAGCAGAGTGGAACGTTACCTCCTCCTGCGATTCCTCCGATAAGAAGCGCTCCGCCAGGGCATCCATCAGCTTGGCTTCGACCATGAGCTACCTCTCCTGGGACATTTTCCCGTCGGGGTCGCTCAGGTCCACCACCGCCATCTGGAGCTCTGTCGGCGCTTCGTTCGTCTTCCCACTTGTAGAGGGCCCTTTCCGAGGTTTCTTACCGCGACTGTGCTCGGAATCTTCCTCGGATCGCACCCTCTTCTTGGCGAACTCCGCCCTCCTCTCTCGCGAGCTGCTCCCGCAGGCTGGGTCCGGCTCTTAACCTGGGGCTATGAGTCTTCGTGCACCGGTGGCTCCCGGCTCCCCGCGAACCCTCAAGCTTGGCCGCGATGCCTTGGTGCTTCCTGATCAGGGCTTTGTCCATCTCAGTCAGCAGGTCCTCGCTTCTTCTCTGCATTTTTATAAGGAATTTCCGGGAGCTCTTAAGCTGTCTCTTGTCGAGCTGCTCCTTCGTTCTCTTTTTAATTAGTTTTTCCTCCTTGTTTCCGGCTATCGGTACTTCCCCAGGCGACGGAGATTTTCGCAGGGGATCAGGTTCCTCAACATCCATCTGCACCGTGTCCGTTCGCTCAGAGCTTGACCCCCGAAGGAGCCTGTCCTCTTCGTCGGACGGAATATCCTGGGTTTTCTCGGCGAGGGACATTTGCTGCACTGAGTCAGCAACTGCCTCCAAAAAGGCCACCTTTGATTTTCTTCCTGATTTTTGTTCAAGTTAATATTAATGTGGAGAATACTCGTGAGTTTTGTTAATACCCTAAAACTTCTCTATCCAGAGAAATAAAATAATTAAGTTTGCGCTTTGCGTTTACGACTTTCTAATTAAATTAGAGGCATATTTTGCGCGTATAAATAACTAACCTTCATTTTTCGCAATATATTAAGATAAATTAACGTACTGTATTAAATATGGACTAAATTATATTTTACAATTATATACACACTAAATAGCATGCAAGTCTGTACGTAGAAAAATACATATCTCTGTATACATTTCAATAAAATTATGCATCATTAATTTCATATTTTAAAAATATCATAAACATAAGACGATCAGTGTATCGATATAACCCTACTTTTATAATAAAAAAATAAACAGTGAACTATGTTATTGTGACAATAGTGTTTATATAATCCATTGACTTATATTGTGCATCAAAAACGACAATGTGGCAAGGCGGAAAAAGCACTTATTCTGGTAAAGGACATAAATGTCCGGACTTTGAACATGTATATAAGAAATGTTTCTAAAAATATGATAGAAATCGATTTGTACACTGGATACCCTGTTAGTGATTCGGAAGTAAAAATAGCTCTAGATTATTATTTAAATGATGATCTCGACTGCAGCAGAGAGAGCCGCAAAAAAAATGATGTAATTTCCGTAAATGAGAATGGTGAAAGGTAAAAAAAGTCAAACGCTATTTAATTCGAAGCATTAATGAAATATTTCAAAAATATCGAGAAAATAATCCAAATTCTAGAATCGGTAGATCAAAATTTTACTCTTTACGACCAAAATACGTAAAGACCGAATCTCCCAAAGTGGTTTGTTTGTGCATTTATTATGCGAATTTTGATCTTTGCGTATTTGCGTTTAAAGAAATGTTAAATTTATCATATTCGGATATACCAGATATTAGAAATAACCTACTACGTAAAGTTACCTGTTGCCCCATAACTTACAATTGCATTATTCTCCGATGTAATACATGTTCTGGAGTTAATGGTGTCACTTTGCAAATAAATGATAAAATAGACAAAGATGACGAGATCACATTTGCATTATGGAATAAAGGCGAATCAGAAAAGAGGACGACTTCAGTTACGGAATGTATCGAAGAATTGGCAACTTGGGCATGGAAAACAAGTTTACATATGCACGTAAAAAATATTCAACGGGAAGCAATCGCAAATGAAAAGGCTCTGTCGAGAAATAATCCAAAGCACATAGTTTTACACTGTGACTTTGCGGAAAATTGGAAAGTCATCCACAAAAATGACATACAGAGTGCTCATTGGATAAATGACCAAATATCAATTTTTACGGCAGTTTGTTATCAGTGTCCAAACATAATAAGTTTCGCAGCCATTAGCGACGATAAAAAACACGACTCAGCACACGCTCTTTTCGCCATAGAAACTATTATAAAAAGCATGGTCAATATAACTAAAATTGACGCAGTAAAACTTATAAGTACAATTTCAGACGGTGCAGCAGCACATTGCAAAAACCGTTTTCAATTTCACAAATTTAGTAAATCCTCCTGCAATAGAAAATGGATACTCTCAACAACAGGGCACGGCAAAGGAGCTTGCGATGGAGTTGGAGGTTTAGTAAAACACTATGCAACTATAAATAACATACAAAAACCGCACATGGAATCAATAACCTCAGCTGAAACATTTGTTGAAAAAGTACGTCATTACACCAAGACCATTAATTTATTACTACTCGATTCGCAAGACGTTTCTAACTTTCGTGAACAAAAATTGCGAGAATGGAAGAATATCAAACCGATACAACATATTCAAAAGTGCCATTTATGGAAAGTTGACGTTGAAGAAAGTGAACGTAGGCAATGTTTCATTGCAACAACTTCTGATCAGCCGTGGAAAAAAGTGCTATAATATGTTAATTATTACCATTTAACTGAAACATAATTATTTCAAATTATCAAAACTGAAACACATGCAATTTAATATGTATATATAATTGTAAAATATAATTTTATCCAAATGTAATATAGTACTTAATTTATCTTAATATATTGTGAAAAATGACGGTTAGTTATTTATACGCGAAAAATATGCCTGTAATTTGATTAGAAAGTCGTAAACGCAATGCGCAAACTTAATTATTTTTTTCTCCCGATAGAGAAGTTTTAGGGTATTGACAAAATTCGACGAGTATTCTCCACATTAATATTAATTTGAAAAAAAAATCAGAAAGAAAATCGAAGTTGGACTTTTTGAGAAAAAAAATATTTACAGTTTTTATTAAAACAGCCGCCATTTTGAAAATAAATTGCAAATAAATTTAAAAAAATTACTTTTTACATCTTTCATCATTACTGAACAACATACAATTGAGAAAATTCGATTTAGTTAAATATACATTGAAATTGAGAGATTCTAAAAATAATTTTGCGTATTTTTTGGTTAGAAGTGTCAAACAGACATGAATGTTCAACTCGCTATAAATCGCTTATAAAGCGTTTTTCGCCTAAACCAAAAAATACTTATCGGCTTATTTTTATTAAAGAACAACATATTACAGTTTCATAAAAATTGGCGACATGGTCATATTTCGCCTGCCTGATTTCATATGAATTCGGTCAAGGACAAATACGTTCAGAAACTCCAAAGACGAATTAACAATGTATGCATCAAACCTGTTATGACACCGAAGTTAGCAGCCGATTTGAGCAAAATAGAGACTCTAATTATTTTTCAGAGTCTAGTTGGCATTTACATCGATATTTTATGATACATTCTTACTTCGAGGTGTAATATTCCACATAATATAACATAGAACCTCTGTTTCGAATCAACTAGTACAAATTGACTGCTAATTTCAGTGTCACAAACATTTCTTGACTGGAAAAACTACATGTCGAACTGCTTTTAATTTCACTCGTGCATTTATGTACGGTCCTGCTGAATAATCTTAATCTTTTTTTTTTTGTATCAGTGCCAATTTTTTTTTTAAATATTATATCAAAATTTACTACAATGTAGGTATTTACGTAATGCAACAATGTATACCTATATACATACACTTATGACTATAGTTACAAATAACAGTTTTAATTTTAATTTCAATGATCATTTACTATAAGTCTATTTTCTACAAATTATGGCATAATTAACAATAATGTGTACCTGCCTAAAATTTATCGAAAAACTACTAAGAGGTACTATTGAATGTCAGGTCTCCAAACTTTATTAAATAAAGTTCTATGTCACCGGAACAAGATTTCAGAATACTAATTGTATTTACGTAGAATGTACAGATTATTAACAGATATTTCTCTGTCGGAGAAATTCTATACATGTCGAATTAAAAAAATTTAATGAACTATTTTAATTGAAAGGGTTTGGAATTCGAAGAATTATAGCGCAAACTTTTATTTCAATTTTTTTATTACGTCATGAAATTTGTAGTCCTCAGACTTTCTACTCTTCTCCGTGTTGGGGAACGGGCAATCAATATATTTAACAAAATCATAATTGCCGTATCTTTCAAATAATTCGTGTTCCTGCATGAGGATGTTGGCGATCTAGAAATACATAAAAATGAAAAATTTATTTATAAAATATATTTTACACAATTCTGCATAGCACAAAATAAATACTTACAGCTTTCCACGTATGAAGACACTTTTTTGGTCCTGGCATTTAATTCAATATTTCCTCCAGTTTCGCCCATTCCACAGTTTGGGAAAATTGTTTTTTTCCGTGGTACTGGTGGAAAAATTTCCAATTGTCGTCATTTTGGGCAAAGGATTTACTCTTTGCCATCTGTTCATTAGATAAACTGAAAAAAAATGATATATTTACTTATATTTATGTATATTTACTTGAAATACAGGGAATTAGAAAGAAAAGTCCAGAAAAAAATTGTTTTCATGTAATTAATTTTTAAAGTTGAAATTATAAAGGAAACAATGATAGTATACCTTTCGTTTTGTTTTTCTTTTTTCTCCATGTCTTCCGTAGTTCTTCAAATTGTATTTTCTTTAATAGTGTTTCACTCGTTGCGATTTTCGCGTTTAACATTAGGTAGCAATAAAAATGCGCGCGAATTGTTCCGCGAGCACTGATACACTTGAACTTTAGCTACATACTTTTGAAAAAAATTATAGATAGGTATAAATTATTGTTAATTTTGCCATTATTTGAACAAAAAGACTTGTATTAAAAGGTTATTGAAATTACAATTGTAACAGTTATCTGCAACAAAATAGACGTGGGTGTATTACGGTAAGGACGTGTTGGTTCTAACTATAGATTTTTATTGTTGTTCCCCATAGGCTGATGTACTGGTGTGCAACTTGAATTTTTGTTACACACTTTCACATTTTATATATTTTCAGAGAAATTAAATAGATTAAATATACTTGAAGATAAATTATATACAGGTATAGATTATTATTTATTTTGCCATAATTTGTAAAAGAAAATTAGACTTACAGTAAGATTGTGGAAACTAAAATTAAAACCCATAATGAAAAGTGCAAAAACTGCAATAGTAGTTTACAGTTTTTTGTGAATAAGTGCCTGCGAAAGGCCTGGGTCGACTCAGGTGCATAATAGACATTTCAATACGAATAACAATAGTCAACCGTATACCTAAAGTAAAAATCACCTCTTAATATTTTTGCGATAAATTGTAGACAGGTATACGTTACTTTTAATTATGCTATAATTTCTAAACATAAACTTATATTAAATGATTATTGAAATTGAAATTAAAACTGTTATTTGCAACTTTGCTATAAGTGGATATATATAGATGTACATTGTTGCATTACGTAAATATCTACATTGTGATAAATTTTAATATAATTTATAAAAAAGTAGGTACTTACACCAAAAAATCATTTAGATTTTTTCAGTAGAACCATACATAAATGCATAAATGAAATTAAAAGCAGTTCGACATGTAGATTCTCCAGCCGAGAAATCTTTATGACGCTGAAGTTATTAGTCAATTCGTAGTAATCGATTCGAAACACTGGAGTTCACTTTTACATTATGTGGAAAATTAAACCTCGGGTGAGAATATATAACAGAAAATATTAATGTAAATGCCAAAGAGACTCTTCAGAATAATTAAATTCTCTATTTTGCTGGAATCGGCTGCTAACGTCGGTGTCATCAAATGTTTGACTCATACATTTTTAATTCGTCTTGAGGGTTTCTACGCGTACATGTCCTAAAATCTTCAAATTTATAGAAAATAATAGATATATTATTCAGAAATTTATCATATTATTTCAAAGCCTATACTTGATCTGCAGTATACTTCCCAGTTTTCGAAATGGAATTTCAAACTCCTGCAGTATTTTCAAATTTTCCATGCTTATTTCAATTATTGTTTAATATGGAAACATACTTCTATAGGTGGGTAGACACTTCGATGCAGAGCAGTATGCCGACATTTTAGATGGTGTACTCTGCCCAGGAATTCGTGAGCGGTTCCTTCAGGAAGAATACCTAATCATCGGTATTGTAGTGGATAATAGTCCGATCCATACAAGTCGGGTTGTCAAATCATGGTATGAGAACCATCCGGACCTGGCAAGGTTCGACTGGCCGGCAAAATCCCCGGATCTTAATCCGATGGAAAATGTATGGGCTTACATGATGCGTGAATGGGTCCCACAAGACCACCAGGATCGAGCAGGACTTATTCAACAGGTTCAAGCCGAATGGGAAAAAATTACACCCGAGTACTGTGCTCATCTTGTTCAGTCCATGCCTCGGAGGATGAGAAATGTTCTGGATGCTGATGGAGAACTGATTAATTATTTAAAAAATGTTTTTTATTTTAATTTATAGGTTTTTAAAAAGGATTTTAATTTTAAAAATAATAATACGTGCAATGTATATTAACCACCATTTCATTTAATCTTTCCTTCTGTCCAACAACTAGCAAATAAGTTTTTTTCTTAAACATACAAATTTAAATAACATTGTTTATTATTAGAATTCTCCGAAAAAAAAATGTAATTATATACAGATATATGTTGTGACCCGCTCCTTGATCCGTAGGAATGGGGCAGGTTACGAAATAAAATTTTTACTACACACGTATCACTGAGTAACCTATATTTTTCACAAAAAAGTTAACAGGCGTGGTCGCGGACTCCAAAATCGCTCGACGGTATCGTTACAAAAAAAATATGACCGGATGCGTAAAGCGAGAGAGCGGAATTTTGGTCGCAAAAGCAAAATAAGAGAACGGTAACGCGGATTCACTGTAGGAATAGAGGCCGGGGATCCCGGGACTTACAGAAGCAGGCGCGGCGATGGCAACAAAGACGACGACGGCGAAGTCTTCGGCGTCGGCAGCTGGCCGCGGCGGCGGCTACTTGCGGCGGCGGCTGGTGGCGTCGGCGACGTCGAGCAGCGGGGTGCCCCGGCGCGGCGTTGGTCCGTTGTAGGCACCTCGGGATTCACCCACGTTCACTGGGAGTTCTTCTCTCTACTACACTGCCACGAGATCTCCACCGAACGGAGAAAGAAACAATCGTCGCGTGTAACGCGTATTATTCGGGAGACACACGGCTCGAACCGGAGGCAGGTCTGTCGTGCGCGAGACGCTAAATCCAAGTGACTCCGTTGTTCGCCGGAATTCAGGAGGAGGCGAGTGCGCTACTAGCGACACCTCGCGAGCGCGGCCAGAGCAACGGGGAAGGGAGGAGGGGACAGCTCGAGGAGAGGAGGTAGGGCAAACTCTCGGAAAGATAAGGACGGCGTACGACGCCGGGGAACTCGCGGGGATAAAGAGGAAAAATGAAACGAACGGGAAATAGCGGGGCGGCTCAGACGCCGTGTAGAAAAAAAAGGCATGGAGAAATAGGGAGCATTGTCGTCATGATTAGCCAATCGTCATGCTTCCTGGAGGCAGAGGGGCGCTGAAAAGTGCTCCTGCCACGGGGAAGATGATGGTTGCAGAAAACCGTTTCCTGCCGCGACACCAACGACGACGATGGTGACGTCACAGTGTCGGGCATAGATATTAGAGAGAGAAAGAAGAGCATGGAAGGCTCCGACAGCCGTCGGGAGCTAGCGGTGGTCGGCTACTGCCGAGTCGCCCCGAAGGGAGGTGAGTGGCAGCGGAGTCGCCTCCGAGCGTGCCAACCAGACGGACGGCGCTAAAAAGAGAAAGAGCCAGAGGGGCTCGAGAAGGGGGGGCGGCACCAGAGTGCCGTGGTGGTGTTCGGGCTTTCTCGCCGCGAACGCCGATGCGGGGTCCCAGAGGGGAAAGCGAAGCGCGACGACGATCAAAGATCGAAGCGTCGTGCAAAAGTACCATGCTGGCGGATGCCTGCGCGGGGGGGGGGGGACAGACGAAACGGGATTGTAGCTTTGCAGGCTCTGTCGTGAGGACCTGGCCACCGATTCTCCGTACGATCGTCGGGGACGGCGATGGCCTACTACGAAAAGGGATGTACTTCTCTTTAATCGCAGGATGGGAAAAAGGGGGGTCTCCTTGTTTTAGAGGAGGAATTAACCCTAGAAGAGGATAGATGCTCTGTCGCGCACTACGGACGTATTTTCAAGAAGGAGGTCTTCTTGGCCGGGGGTGAGATCTGTGACCATATCATGCCACAAACCCCCGGGCCTGACTCGAGTACGTCCTGTAAACTGGGACGTACGAGTGTCACATCACTGTCCCAAATCGCTGTACGGTTGATACTTTAATGTCCAGTACTCTTAAAACTACGTCACTTAACATTAATCTACGGGGTACGACTCCAGTCTTCGCCGGGACCGATGATTATCCTATACATCGAAATGGAGCTATCTTATAAGGTAAACGCGAAGAGAAAGAAAAGAAAATTGGATCGTACTCAGAGGAAAATTCACGAGATTTAGGGCTGACGCTGCGAGCGTGCGCAAAAGTACAGAAAAATGGTTCTCGATTGCCTCGTGCAATCGAACGTTAATGAAAACATTTTGGCCTACGGTAACAACCGTACGCAAACAGAAATATAATCCAGACTTGGTAGTTTACGGCAGCAGCCGTATGCAACTGAAACATAACCCAGACTTCGTGGTTTACGGCAGCAGCCGTACGCAACGGAAACGTAACCCAGACTTCGTGGTTCACGGCAGCAGCCGTACGCAACGGAGGGTGACGCGATCGAGTTTTCCAGCTTCCGGTGCTTCTCTTCGATAATACTCATCCTCGTTTTTTTTTTTTTTTTGAACCGTGAAGAAGGAAAGAAAGAGATAAAGAACAAAAAAAACGACGGTTAGGACGGCTCGGGATGTGGGAGAGGAACAGAAGGAAAGCGAAGAAAGTTGTCGCAATAAACTGTCACGGGGGTTTTCCCGAGTTGCGTTTGCCACGCGAGCCAGTAAACGTTTGGATACCGGCGATGCACCCCTTGACCCGAGAGGGACGCGAGAGGGTTCTAAGTCCTGGAGCACAAGCTGAGACGAAGAGTGCATATGCGCGGATGCAACAATTGGAAACGGTATTCGGTCAGTCGGTCTTCGTGAGGTCGCCATTACTGCTACGCGATGGACGCGACTCGGAGCGATGCGCGTGGCCCGGTAGTGTTGGGAGCGTTGCGCCTATTTCGACTACTCGCGGCGACTGACCTCAAGAGGGGAACGTTTCGAAATCGTCGCGAAGGACGGCTCTAAAAGAAAAACATTGCAGGTAATGACTCGGACTTTGGGGTAACGCGGACGGAGGAACGGGGCGGAGGGCGGCACCGACGGAAAAACGCGAAGAGGTAGAGTTTCATTAGAACAAGGCGAATGGGGGGACGCGAACAGGGGCGGCTCGGACGGGGAAAAACGCGAAGGGGTTGAGTTTAATTAGAGGGGCCGGGAACAGCGGCTCTCCGTACGCCTTCCATGCGAGCATGGAGGCTGTTGGTAGCGATCCCGCCGCGGGCACTCGTGTGCCGGGTGACCCCGCCGGCCACAATTCCAGCAACGACGGAGTGCAGGCGCCACCCTGATCGGGGAGCCATTTCTGGCGAGCCGGACGCGCTGTGGCGCATCCCGCTGCCGGGACCGCGACCTTGGCGTTTCCCCCGGAGCCCACGTCGACGCGGGGGACTCTGTCGCGAAGAGGGGCTGGACGCGGCGCGGCCAACAGACCGGTATCGACATCAGCGACGGGATCGGTAGATGTGGCAGTGGCGCGGTCTTAGCGGGGGTTGACAGGCGCGCGACTCGCGGGGGCGTCGGCGATTGCCGTGGAGGCACGGCCGGCCGTCGCGTTGGCGCCGCAGATCGTCGCGGGGGCGTCGCGGATCGTCGCGGGGGCGTCGAGGATTGTCGCGGAGGCGTCGAGGATTGTTGCGGAGGCGCCGGCGGTTGACGCGAAGGCTTAGGCGGTTGCGACAACGGCGGCGGCTTTTGCGACCGACGCCGCGGTCGTCGTGAGCCTCGACGTGACGGGCGACGCCGCGGCGGCGGGCATGGCGGGCTGGTGGGCGATGGCAGCGGATGCCATTCCACCGGGGAGTGGGGACTGCTCAACTGCAGTTGGTGCAGGGGACGACGCAAAGGGGGCACCGTGGAAAGGGATGTCCGCGGCGTAGGGGAGTTCCGCGGTTGCGGCGGTAGCACCGCTTCGAGCGGCAGGAGTCCCGGGAGGCCCTTGCACCTCCGCTCCAATTCCCAGTGCCAGTCGCAATACTGGGTGAAGGAGGGTTTGGGGGGGGGGGCATGCCCAGCTCCCGGATATCGCCATTGGTTGTCGGGCGAAACGTTCGCGGGGTGCCGGGTCGTCGGGCGACCCCGGGTGGCCGCGATTCAGGCGTCTCTTTTGGAGCCAATTCCGGTAGCGCGTGCGGTCGCCGGAGCGTAGGCGCTTCCTGCGGAGGATCCCGTTCCCGGTGCGATAGGTCCCGGAGGGCTCCCGACCCGGGGTGCCGGGGCGGCACCAGGTTCCCGAACGTCGGAACTGTGACCGAGACCGTGCCCGGATCTTCGTCGACGTCGGCTTCCGACGCGGCGGCTGACGGAGGAGGAGTGACAGGAAGTGATGTAGCAGGAAGGAAGCTTGGGGGTGAGAGATGGGGGAAGAGGGTTAAGGAAGTGGGACGGGGGGGGACCAGCGAGTTCCGTGACTTCGTTGACACCTCCGGCGCGTCCTGACTGCGCGGAGATAAGATGGTCGCGTATTCCAGTGGAGTCCACCGGACCCGGCGGCGTCTCCTTTGGCCCCTTCTCACCATCTTCGTCGACTGGGAACATGCAAGGGGGAGAGGGGGCGGGGGGTCAGCACAGGTGGGGGGCAATCCATACGATAGATCGGGCAGTAACAAAATCATCTAAAATCCTTAAAATCGGATACCAATTTGGCTCCGACGTCTCCAGGTGTCAATGCAGCAGTTACCCCCGCCGTGGACGCAACCCGTAGCGTCGCTCGGGGTTCGGCGGCGGCATCGACGGCGCGCGCGTTGGCGGTAATTTCCTCGGGCGACCCGGGCTCCTGCGGGGCGGCAACGGTTCGTGGGACCCGTTCGGTTCTGCTGCGTTCGACGGGTGGCTTTGCCCGGAAGGTCGCGAAACGTTCGGTCCTACCTTCTTCGGCGGCCTACCTCGACGACGTGGTATCGGTTCGGTGTCGTTACTTATTCGAGCTGGGGGACGTGGAGTAGGGTCAGCACTGTTTTCAGGTTTTGCGTCGGCCATTCGCGGCGCGTTAAACCCGGACGCGGGAGTTTTGTCGCGGGAAGTGTCGTCCGTCGCTTTAGGATTACGTCGACTGTCCGGGTCGTCGAGTTCGTAAACCGCAGGTGAGATGACTGGGAGTATGCGATGCGGACCGCTGAACTTCGGCGCGAGTTTTGCCGCGAAGTTCTGTGCGCCGGAAGACAGAAAGCGAATGCGACGCATTACGTGGTCCCCGACTTCGAAGACCGTATCGCGGCGCGAGCGATTGTAGTAGTGGGCCTGACGCGTGGCTGCCTGTTCGAGGTTACGTTGAACCCAGTCGTGGATCAACGGGAGCCTCTTCATACGATCGCACCAAAAGGCCGGATCGCGTGGGAGTACCCGAGGAGGAGGGGGAAGGTCATTGCGCAAATTTCGAATGGGGATCGGGTTCCGACCGAAATTTAAGAATGCGGGCGTCATCTGCGTGGATGACTGGACGGCCGTGTTGAGAGCGAACGTAAATTCGGGGAGGTGGGCGTCCCAGTCGCGGTGATCGTGAGCTACGAACATACTTATCATGGTTTTGAGCGTTCGGTTCACACGCTCTACTGGGTTCGCCTGGGGGTGGTAGGGGGGGACGGGATTCGTCTTAATGCCTAGTTGCTCTAAGTGGGACTTAATATACGCGTTGTCGTATTGCTTCGCGTTATCCGTTACGAAGTACTTCGGACAGCCCCACCGGTTTATGATCAGATTATCGAGCGCGAGCATGATGGCAGCACCGGTTGCTGCGCGGAGTGGTCTTATCTCCACATACTTCGTGAACATGACCTGGAAGACGATGACGAATTAATTCTGTTTTTTACTAATGGGGAACGGCCCCATGATATCAGAGCTCACCGTCATCCAGGGACCTTCGGTGGTACGTTCGCGCATAAGTCCGGCAGGGGGCTGTTGCGAGACTTTCTGTCTCTGACACGACGGACAACGCGAAACGAAACGAGCCACGTCTTGAAAAATGCCCGGCTAGTAGAAGTCTTGGATAAGAGGATGGTACGTCTTATCCACTCCCAGATGGCCGGACTGCGGGCAATCGTGAGCGTCGCTCAACGCGCGCGAACGCGATTCTTGGGGGAGGACCAATTTCCAGGCATTAAGATCGGTGACGGCTGAATCTATGACGGGGTGGGGCTTGTGGAAATAAACTCGATCGTCCTCGATTCGCCATTTGGGATATTTGTGGGGGGACTCGCGAATATTGATCATTTTCTGGATGTACCAGGGGTCGGCTGATTCTCCCAGGGCGCAAAGGGCTTCGTCACGATTCTCATACATACGGGACAGCGCATCGGGCACTACGTTGAGGGCACCTTTGCGATGCTGGATAGACATGTCGTATGTCTGCATCGCCAAGGACCAGCGTGCTAATCGGCCAGTCGTGTCACGCAAATTTCTCAGCCATTGCAAGCTGCTATGGTCGGTGATGACCTTGAAATGCGTGCCCTCAACGTAGGGCCGGTACTTCTTCACGGCCCAAAGGACAGCAAGGCACTCCTTTTCGGTCACCGTATACTTACGCTCAGCCATGGTGAGAACGCGACTAGCGAAGCTAATCGGGTGCTCTTCACCCAGGACCTCTTGCGTAAGCACGGCTCCGACCGCGAAGTCGCTTGCGTCCGTTTGGATCGTAAAGGGGGCGGCACAATCGGGCCGCGCCAGAACGGGGGTTCGGATGAGGGAGTCGCAAAGGGATTCGAACGCTTCCCGTTGCTCCTCGGTCCAGGCCCACGGGGTGCCCTTCGTGAGCAGCTTCGCGAGTGGGACGCGATCGCGGGAGAAACCAGTTAGAAACCGCGAATACCACCCCACCATCCCCAAGAAGCGACGAAGCTGCTTGAGGTTAGTGGGCGGGGGAAAATCCAAAATGGGAGTCGTCTTGTCGGGGTCTGTCTTTAGGCCTTCGCGAATTTAAAACAAAACCGAGGTATTTGACTTCCTCCCGGAAAAACTCGCTCTTTTCCGGGTTCAACTCTAAGCCGGCGCTCTTCAGGCTTCTTAACACGAGTTCGAGGTAGCGGAAGTGGTCCGTCTCATTGTCCGTCGCGATGATAATATCATCTAGGTATGCGAACACATGTGGTTCCCACGCCGGATCAATAAGGCAGTCCACTAGCCGCTGGAAAGTCGCGGGGGCATTCGTAAGCCCGAAGGGCATGCGACGGAATTGGAACAGACCACGACCGGGGACGGCGAACGCGGTGATGGGGCGGCTAGCTGGCGCGACGGGGACCTGGAAATAGGCCTGGCTGAGGTCAAGCGTGGTGATGCAACGCGCGCGACTTAACCCCGCCAGGATCCTCTCCATCGAGGGGAGGGGGTACGCGTCTTTACGGGTAATCTTGTTCACGTCGCGAAAATCCACGCAAAAACGAAACGTACCGTTGGACTTGCGGACGATCACTGGATTACTTATCCACGGGCTCTCGGCTCGTTCGATAACGCCGTCTGCGAGCATTTGATCGACCGAGTCCTGCGCGATATTCAACATGTAGGGGGGCAGCAACCGGGATTTTTGGCGAATCGGGGGGTGGTTTTGCACGTCAATGCTGTGTTGCGCGAGATGCGTTACTCCGAGGGAGGGGGTGGCACCGGGGGGGGGGGGGGTAGAATTTATTAAGAAGTCGCTCTAAACGTGGGCGAGCTTCCTGGGAGGGCGTGATCAAACCGGCGCATTCTGGTATCGCATGCGTGTCGAAAGCGACCTCCGGGCCATCTAACTCACGAAAGGCGCCACCCGGACGCTCCATAACCCCTTACCGGTGTCCAATTTCATCTTAAATAAATGCATAATGTCCATTCCGAGGACACACGAATAATTTATTGGCGCAACTCGAATCGTAAAAAGATCGGCTTGCCCGTCTACCGCCACCGACAAAGTCACCTCACCGATAAGTGACACGACCGCTCCGTTGGCGACGCGTACCTGTTCTTCGGTGGGTCTTGTGAACGCGGCGACGAGGTCTTTGTATTCGAGCCCCAGGTATGATCTCGAAGCACCCGTGTCCATGAGAGATCGAATCCTGGTGCCGTTGATCGATATCGTAAGAAACGGGCGCGGGTCTAGCTCAAATGCCGATAACCCCATATCACGCGACGGGAAGGGCTGGGGCGGCGAGAGAGGGTGACGCAACGGAGGAGAGCGACGCGACGGAGGAGGTCGGCGCAAGGGGGAGGGTAACGTAACGGGGGGTGACGGCGCAAGAGGGGGGATGGACGCGATTGAACACGCGGAATGTAAACACGAGACTCGGGGGGGGGGGGGGACCCGTTTCTATACTAGCTAGGGGGGCCCTGGGGACGCGGTCCCCCCCTCTAGTAGTTTCCCGACCGTTTTCGCTCACAGACGGGACATGTGTTGCTATCTTTACCGGGATAGCCGCAAACTCTACAAAAATACCCGAGTGGATGAGAACACTCGCGGTACACATGCCTCATCTGCTTGCAATTGTAACATCTTACTTCCCCAACTGAAGGTTGGCCACCTATACCGGGGTTCCGCCGCGGTGCTACGTCAAGCAACGGCGGAATACGCGAAGAGTTGCTATTCAATGGTGACTTTACTCGCGGGTCGCCGGAGGGCGCGACGGGGCGGAAGGTGGAGGATTACGAGGAGAGGCATTACGCGATGGGGGCGGCACTTTCCGTGCTGGAGGGGAAGGTGGTTTCTGAGTCAGCCGAGGAGCATCGACGGGGTCGACGCGTGCCATGGGCGCCGTGTCGGCCTCCGTCCGATCAGCTGACGGCGAGGGCGGACGTACTGGCTTTTGCGATTTTTGCGCCGACATCGGTGTCGCTGCTGCCAGTTTGTTCTTCGCTTTTCGACCTTTCGGCGAATAGGCGAAGGCTGGAAACGCCGATTGAGAAACCGTAGGGGGAGGACGATACGTTCTTTCATGGTTGGCAGCACTCTCGAGTTGCCTACCAATTCTCAACAAATCCGCGAAACCCGCGACATCATCTCGTTCGATCTTCCTCGCGAACTCTGGACGCAGGTTTTGGAAACATACGTCCAGCTGTTGGTCGAGGGGTGGGGGGAACGCGAGTAAACTGAATAAACTGCGGAGAGCGACCAGATACTCGCGGATGGGCTCGTCGGGCCCTTGTGTCCGCAATGTAATTTCGCGCTTTATCCCGCGCTCGAGATTTCGTTGACCGTACGCCTCTCTGAAGTACCGCACGAATTCCGGATACGTACACCAGTTTGCACGCTCGACTCGGTACCAGCTGAGTGCCGGGCCTTTGAACGCCTCGGGGAGGGCGCGAAGGATGTCCCCCTCGGTCAAATCTCGGCTTGTGCCATATTCGATGAGTTTGACGAGGAAATCCCCCGCGTCCTCGCCGTCCTCTCCCGAGAATCTCGGACCATGGGTCCGCCAGTGCTCAATGGCGGTCCTTCCGAGCCGCACACTGGACTGGGACATGCTCGGATAGTAGGACGGGTACTCCGCCACCAAGTCAGCGGAGCGGTGCTGGGTACGTGGATTCCCGACGCGCGTGCTATTGTATGGAGGGTTAGAGGGAGGGGATAGGTTGTAGGTGAGATCGGATGGGAACTGCACGTGGGACGTGTGGGGGGGGGGCGGCGATAGGGATTTTGCAGGGGAGGTTGAGGTTGGAAGGATAGGGGGGGAGGGCCCGAGGAGGGCGGATACGCGGCTCCGAATTGTATGCGACCCCGCGGCTCGGATAGCGGACCCCGTGGTACGAATTCGTCGCTCGATTCGAAACAGGGATTCCGACGCACAAGTTCGTCGCCCGGCGTGAGCGCGGGGTTTCGCGGCGAGAAGCTGTTCTCCGTAGAAAAAGGGGGATTTCGCGGCCTGAGACCGTTCCCTGACGGAAACATGAAATTTCCCGGTGCGAACCCGCTTTCTGACGAAAACGGGGGATTTCGCTGCGAAGAGTCGACGTTCGCTCGAAACGGGGTATGGGGCGCCGCGAAGACGTTATTCGCCCCGGGCGGGGGGTTCTGCGGCGCGAAAAGAGGGTTGATCATTTCCGAATGGAGGGGCGGCTGATTCGAATGTACGTGAGTAGCGTTCCCAGACAGCTCCGATTCTGTGAACGCGAAACTACCCCCGTGCATTGACATTGGGTCACGGTAGAAATACCGGGACTGATTGGACGGAAGACCGACGGGTGGGGGAACGAGTTGCTGCTGTCCAGATGGATAGGTTCGTGAGGGTTCGCCCACGTCCGGGTACGTCGCGTGGGGCGTCCCGTTCAATATGTTCCCGTACATCGGATCGCTTGTGGCCTCCCCTAGCGTATAGGGGGGGGGGGGGGCGCCCACCCCGGCTATCGATTGCCGGGTTCCATGTCCCCGGGGTATGGGGGTACCGGGCCAGAACCGTTTGGCGGACCAACCGATCTCGGATTTCCTCGATCGATCCCGAGATGAGGATCTCCGCCCGGTCACATTCACCGATTAACTCGCGGACGTCCGAGATTTCGGCGACCTCCGCCCGACTGGCGGAGACCTGGTCGTTGGTCGCGACACGGAGCCGGGCTCCCTGAGATGACGTCACGTTTGTGGTCGCAGCCGTGAATGATGACGTCGTCACGAAATCGTTATTCGTGGACGTCGTTATCGCGACCGTCGGGATGACCGGAGGGGGGGGGGGGGGGGGGGGGAAATCGCGGGGACCGAATTATTCGCGGCCATAGTCTCGACCCAAAGGAGAAAGAGAGAGAAAACGAGACCGTCCCCCACGAGGGGAAACAGCGCCTGAAATGGGATGTACTGTGGTTACACACAAAACCAAAAACAAAAAAAACGCGTACGCGCAATCCTTCCGCGCGGCTGCACTGACACCTGTCGACTTAAGGAAAATAAAACAGTTAGCCAGAGTATTATTTCAAAATCCAGATAATATTCGCTAATTATAATTATTGAAAAGTCGATATGGAGGGGGCGCCGACCGCTAGGCGTAGGAAGGGGGAGGGGAATTGATCTGATTCGAATTTGATTCGGATTCGAGAAAATCCTCATCCACGCTTATGCAGTCCTGGGATAACTTCCCCCAAATCTGGGGACCGAATCGCAGTTTCCCAATTTGCTGAGATTAAATTTTCCAACTTGAAAACGGTAACGCAAAATTTAAGGTTTTTATTCCAGACAAGAAATTTTTTTTTTTTTTTTTTTTTCGAAATCTCAAACGAAAATCCTGATCTAAATCCCGAAAATTTCAAAATAAATTTTCAAAGTTGGGAACGTGGTCGCTAGGGGGAATCTATCAAATTAGCACAACAATCCGCGGGATAACAGAGGCGCTCCGATGACAAAGGAAATTGATGAAAACAACAATCGCTATTGAACGTAATTTCCCTGAAGCGAAGGACAACAAAGTCTTAAATTTATTATTATAAGTGATTTTCTGAGAACCCGATTATTAATTACCTATTCTTGATTTGGAAACAAAAGCGCGACTGATATAAACGCCAATCATAACTATTGTCTTCGGATTATCGTAATACTATACGGGGACAATGGGTTCCGAATAACAAGGACACGGACGAAAACAAACTTCGATTTTGAACGGTTTTTTTGTTTTTTCGACTGAAAAATAATAAATTCGGATTTTTGCGAACTTAATGTTCGACCAATTCTCCGGGAATAAGAAAACTTTTCCCAAAAAATTTTTGTCCCGTAGTACAAAAAAAAAAAAAAGATTTCTGTCCTTGTTACCCTTTTTTGCGACTTGGTCAAGACTCGGAAAGAGGAACGCCAACAGGGGATTGGGGAATCAGGAAACAAGAGATAAATTCTGATTTCCTATTATATATGCAATAATACGCAACTTAACACAGAGACGCGATTATCGCTAAGCGGGGAGAATTACCGGAGACTAGAAAACTCGAATGGCAAACCAAAAGACCGCCAAAAGACGAAAACGCAAATCGCAACTTAAAGTTCGAGAAAGCTTGACGATACGCGGAAAGCCGAAATGACGCAATAGCGCGCGAGATTTAACAGTGAAAATAGACGGGATCACCTTCCGGCGAACTCTACCGATTTCCGAAGTAAGATTTCGCGAGCACTAAGTTCTTGGGAAATCTCTTCGATTTTCCCACCAGCGATGCCAATTTGTGACCCGCTCCTTGATCCGTAGGAATGGGGCAGGTTACGAAATAAAATTTTTACTACACACGTATCACTGAGTAACCTATATTTTTCACAAAAAAGTTAACACGCGTGGTCGCGGACTCCACAATCGCTCGACGGTAGCGTTACAAAAAAAATATGACCGGATGCCTAAAGCGAGAGCGCGGAATTTTGGTCGCAAAAGCAAAATAAGAAGTCTGTTACGAGGCGGCAGCATCTCTCGGCCTATAGTGACTTCGGCATATGTCAGACGAAAACGTGTCCTCTAATCAGCCGCAACTACTTGGCACGCCCGGCAGCCCTTGCATTGGCGGAAAGGAGGAGCAGTCCCTACCGCTGCTAAGACCCCCGATCCTACCAGGTCGCCCTTCTACTGCTTCTAAGTGGCTTTCGTATAGAACAAACAGCTGTAGGACTTTGGTTTTTCGAAACGTAAGCGCGACTGCCTGTCAGTCGGCGACGTTTCGATTTCTCCACACGTTCCAAGACGTCGCAAGTTTTCGTTTTCTTCGGTAGATTCTTCAGCTGTTCCTGCACAAACCATGGAACCTGTTCAAATCACACAAGCCAGCTTGGATTTTCTGCAAAAATCTCTGTTGGCGGCAATCAGAGAATCTGAGAAGAACGTTGCGACCAATGTTTCTAAGGCATTGCAACCCGGCATTGACCAATGCTCTAAGGATATCGCGGCGGTTCAGACCGCAATTGATGATATGCGCGCCGATTTCTCTTCACACATTGTAGAGCTTTGGAAAAAATTACCTCACATGAGGAGAAAATTACTTCGCAGGGGCAATTAATTAACACGATGGCTGCCAAGCTGGAGGCACAAGAAAAAATGTTGAAAAGGAAAAATATCATTTTAACTGGATTTCAACCTGGCCCAGCTCCCATGAAGACTGAAGTTCAAAACTTTTTAGCCGCCCAATTTTCTTTGTCGGGTTCTGTAGTTTCGGCGAGAACAATCCGGACTCATCCTCTGGCCATCTTAGCAGAATTATCATTGGAAGAGGATAAATTCACGATCCTATCGTCAAAGAATGTCGCCCTTAAAAATACGTCGGTTTTTATAAACGCGGACCACTCCGACAAGGAACGTTTTATCGCTTTCAAGGCCAGGAAAGCGCGCCGTGCCGCTGGTACCAAGGGTGCGTCTTTTAAACAAAAGGGCGATCTGATCGCCGTAGATAACGTGTGGCGAAAGTGGTCGGAAGTAGACCAAGACTTCACAACTTTTTGCGACGGCCCCTCACGCGAAAAAAAATCTTTCTTGGCAACTCGCACGTCAAATAGCGCTGGAGGATCTGCCCCTTCGGCCCATCGTTTTACTTCGTCCCAGGAGGAAATGGTTACGGACTGCTTACAACCATCCCCCGCTCAGAATTTTTGATCTCCCCTCGTCATCCTCAGCGATGTCTCACCACGCCGTCAACTAGCACTACTTTTTTACGCGCCGCTGCGACTTTTAAGAGACCGGTTGATTTATTAAAGATTACTTTTTGGAATGCCCGTGGATTTTATAATTTAAAAAATAATGTATTTTGGTCGCCTTTTAAAATTATGAACTTCTCGGAAACGTGGTTAGATCGTGACGCTGATTTCGAACAGCTTGCTCCCGGGCACTCGAGTGTATCCTCCCCAGCCACCCGTTTTAGCAACTTCGGCCGCTGTAGTGGGGGCCTCCTATCCGTAATTCATCCAGATTTTTCCTGCTCTGTACTCGATAGCTCTCCCAACTGGATGTTTTTCCTCCTTAATACCCTACCAATTAACATAATAACCAGCTCTTTTTATTTTCCACCCAACTTTGATTTAACTTCTCAGCTTCTATCTCTCCAAACGGTAGTATCCAGAATGTATTGTTGTATTGGGCGGTGACTTTAACTGTAGGGTCGGCCCATCGGATTCTTACAATGATTTTGGGCAAATTTTCGGAGGCACGTCACTATACAAGTCGCGGAGATCACATGATGAACTTTGTACTAGTCGCGGTTCTCTCTTATCCCAGTTTATGCAATTAAATAATTTTGTACTTTTAAACGGACGTTGCCCTGGTGACATCCCAGCACATTTTACTTTCCTCGGACAGAGAGGATTCAGCGTCGTCGATCTTATATGGGTTTCTGCCCCACACTTGGCTTTTGTTGCTGACCTTCAAATGGATACTGACCTCCACGGGTCGGATCATCTCCCGATAATTTTATCACTTTTTTGTATTCCGCAAATTCTGATCGCGTCATAATCACTGCTCAGCCAGAACGCCGTGTAAAAATAAGATATTCATTGTCGAATGACGGGGTGCGTGACTTTCAAAATGTTTTAAGTCGTTCTTTGATTGCCTCTCCGTCGGAGGAATCAGAGACTGTAGATATTGCTTATGAGCGTTTTGTCGAAACCATTCGCGCAGCAGTGATAAGCGCAGGCATAGTTTGCGAACCGTTTCGTGTAATGCGCGGGAGTATTTTGGTAGATCGAAGGCCTGGTTTGATGGGGAATGCGCCTCTGCAAGGCGTGTTTTCCGCCGTTCTCTGCACCAGATGCGTAGAAACGCATACAGCGCAAACTCGACGCTTGCTTTTAATTCCGCGAAAAGAGTTTACATGGATACACTGAAACGGAAAAAACATCGTTATGTTTCTATGATTTTGGATAGGTTCGCGGCGGTCCGGAATTCAGCGGACTTTTGGAAAGCGTGTCGTCAATTCCGGAAAAAGCCCGTCCCGGGTGTGCGGGTCTCTGGGGAGGCCTGGGGTGCATACTTCTCGGAGATTTTTCCCCGAGAAGATTACTTTACAGAGACGTTCTATGGCACATTCGACCCCAGACTGGACTCCCCGCTTACCCTGGTGGAGCTTAAGGATAGTATTAAGGTGTTGAAGGGGGGAAAAGCCATCGGTCCCGACGAGTTACCCGCCGAACTCTTTAAACTTCTAGACGATACATGGCTTTCCCGTCTTCTTCAACTTTTCAACAGAATTTTTTCGGCAGAGACGTTTCCTGCGGGCTGGGCCCAGGCTTTATTATTTCCGCTTTTTAAAAAAGGCGCGCGAGATGACCCAGCGAATTACAGATTAATCGCAATCACCAACGCTTTGTCCAAAATTTTTTTCCCAGATCTTATGTAAACGCCTGTCTGAATGGGCTTCCGCAAGAGACCTGCTACCAGAGGAGCAGTTCGGGTTTCGGTCTGGGACGAGCACAGAGAATTGTATCTTCTCGCTCCTCGCTACTATTCAGATCATGCTTAGACGCCCAAAGTCAAAAATATTTGGACTTTTTGTGGACTTCAAAAGTGCCTTTGATTCAGTCCCCCACGCACTTCTCTGGCGGAAGCTCCTCGGATTCGGCGTAAGCGCGAAATTTGTAAGAGTCCTCGCCGCTCTTTACCAGTCGGCTTCGGTGCGGTTACAAGCGGGTAACTCTGCGACGTCCGATTTTAAGGTAACCAGAGGGGTACTCCAAGGAGAAATCCTCAGTCCCCTGCTTTTTACATTATATCTGTCCGATATTGTGGCGTTCTTCCGTGCGAGGGGCGCGCGTGGAGTGGATGTTTCGCTCACTCTGGACCTGGTGATGTTGTTCTACGCTGACGACCTAACTATCTTTGCGTACTCTCTCGCGGACCTTCGTAGAAAGATAGCTCAACTTTCGGAATACTATTTGCAGCGTCTACTTACAGTTAATATTGGAAAGACAAAGATAATATGTTTTAGAAGGGCCGGCCAATTGGATTCACATTCCAGATCGTTTTATTATAGAGATAGTCCGGTCGAAGTCGTGTCCAGCTATCGGTACCTGGGTGTGCTATTCTCCTCCTCCGCGCCCTCCTCGCCACGGAGGATGCCGTAATGAGAACGAACGCCGCGGCTGCCGCGGTTACGTCGCTAGTTATCTCGGCAAAAATGGAAGCATGGAAAGCGTTTTTCACTCTGTACTATGCGATGATAATGTCCCTCCTCTTATATGCGGCACCATGTTGGGCTTTAAGATATTTGGATAGTCTGGAATCCGTACAGATTGGGTTCTTTAAGAAACTTTTCTGCCTGCCGAGGAACACCCCGGCCTATCTTGTCCGCCTGGAACTTGGTATCTCGCCTATATCGGTAGAAGTTTGCTCTAGAGCAACCAAATGGGTGACTAAAACTCTCAGTTTGTCGGATCACAGACTGCCCAAAATATTACTGACTCGCTTAAAGGATTTGTCCGCTATTGCCTCTCCGGACGCAACCTTCAACTGGTCCGTCCAGCTGAAGGCGATCCTTGACAGTGCAGGGGCGAGCGAGCTATGGAACAACTTCAATGCCGATTTTTGGGAACAAACGGGGCCGTCTGCGGGTGCGGGGTTGGCCGAGGCTTGCAGGAAGGCGGATTTGAGAACCTACTTTACTTCCGACTCTGTTCAATTGCCCATCTTCCGTCTTCCTGCGGACTCTGCTTACTCTTTGTATCCTCCTCGCCTGCCCCTTCACTACCTAAAAGTCAGGTTGCAACTACGATTAGCAACACTTTACTCGCGCTCTTTTTCAATTGCGGGTCAGCGCTACCTCTATAACCCGACTACACTATGTACGCTGCTTCATATATTAGCAGAGTGTCCACTACTTGCGCCTACGAGAGCACATTTTGCTCGTAACTTAAATCTGCGCCCACCGCACTCAACGGGTTTATTATGTTCACTACTGTGTAGTAATGACACCCATTCTGCGTCTGTCCTATATAATTTTGTCAAAGCGACCCTTTGCAGGAAAGCATTTCTCTTGGGTGACTGAATCTGTATTTTGCGTTTCTGCTTTTTTATATATATATATTCATATGCCTGCACACTAAATACGCCGTATATTGTACTCGCTATTTTTCTGAACTCCCTCTCAATGGGCTATGTATCCCCCTATTTATGAGAGTATTAATAAACTAACTAACTAACTAACTATATTGAAACCATATATTTATACTAATTGTTGTTGTAATTGGAAATATAATTAAATATATATTTTAAGGTATATTTTAAAATTATATTACATTTAGAGGAAATTATATTATATTTTATGAAAATATGAAATTATATTTTATAAAATATAAATATTTGATTTTAAATAAATATATTTACCAGTAAATTAAGTTATAATTTTGAATATAATTTCAAAATATAACTTAACATATAATTTTAATTAATAATATACCTAAAACAAATAACTTAAAAGTTAACATTTTATTGAATATTTTGTAACATGTACAATTGGGTTAAGAGAAATGTTTTTCACTGCGAATATAAAAATGTACAATATTACGTTCATCACATTTTAGTTTGCATTTTTCTTAAAGTATTCAATTGATTGTTCAATGCTAATCCTAGCGTGGAACGCGAATATGTTTTTGGGAATGCCTGTTGTACAGTTTGCCGTAGAACATCCAAAATTGGCGGATTTAAAGCTGCATGTACTGGCGCATCCTTTACTGTTTTAGATGTACCGCCCTTCAAATTGCTTTGCAACAGCACTTCTAAGGGGAATAAAGCAGAGAGAAGTGTAACTCCCATAGCAGTAAATGTCGGTTTTGATTTTGCGAGGAGCCATTGTTGCTCTGTCACTTTGACACCTGTCCCTTTAATCAGCTCCACCATCTTTGTTGGCTGAATATTTGGCGATTCTTCACATCCTGCATCGGCGCGACTTGGATGAGTACCCGCACTGCTAATATCATTCATTTTCTTTAACTGTTCTATTTCCGCCTCTAAATTTTGAATGTTTTCTGCGTTCTGTTTTATTTCTGCGAAATTTGGATATAAGATTCGAATGTAGTAATCTATATAAAATCTTGACCATTTTTTGTATTTTAGGTTTTACACGAAATAAAATGAATCTTTTTAAATATTTAATATACCTTTACTCAATGATTCGAGTGTCGGCTTCTCACTTATATGAGAGACCTGATAGATCGAAATAAAGTTTCTTTTTAACAATGGATCCCTCCTCGTCACTCGAATCTATAACGTTTTTGCGTTTTCTTGCTGTCGTGGTGGCGGAAGTCTTTGCCGAAATACTCTCTTCACTCTACAGTAAGTTGCTGTAATTAGTTATTTTTTATATATTTTTAACGGCTCAAGAATGTGCGAAACATGCTTGAAAAGGCTGGTTTAAAATCAACAAAATTGTTCACCGTTCTTTAAGAATTATGGTTCATTTTTCAAGTAGTTGTCCTCTACAAAAATATTTCTTATTTCATTGGCTACCAATTAATGATTTTGGATAAATTTTGTTTAGGAAGTAACTTAAAATTAATGCAAAAATTGTGAAGTGCATAGAAGATTAATTACATCACAGGTAACAGGTTCTCCAACCTGCCATTCAATTCATAATTTCAGCATTTATCCGTAACTACTTCCTAGCAGTAGAAGTTATTCAAAATAACCTTTTCGGTAGCCAATTAAAAAGAAATATTTTCGTAAAAAATGAATATCTAAAAAATTATTGGTAATTCTCAAAGATTGGTGCAAATTTTCTCGCGGCTTAGGCGAGTAATTCGCACGCTTGGAGACCCTTATTTAGTTTGATAATTTCTTGTATTATATCCTTGTAAATATTAATTATCATTTTTTTATATTTCTATATTTTATTTTGTATTATTGTATATTTCTATATTTATATATACTCACATATCCCGATTGATTGTCGGCAGGACGTTTATTGAAATCGCAGTCAGAATCATCAGAATTATTCAATTCTGCAGTGGGTTCCGATAGAGGCCATTCTAATGATTTTTTATTTTTGAGATGTTTTCTGTTTGGGGATTTTTCAGAATGTTCGCCAATTTTTATACGCTTTGGTGATCTTTTTCCCTGAAGTAATTTTAGGGTTTTTTCAAGGACGTTTTTGCGGTCTGTGGAAATAACCAACATTTATGTAAAATGAATATCTGTTTTGAATAATTATGCGCAAAAAAGTGTTTTTAAAATCTGTATTAGAAGTCAGGTTATGTTTCCAAATCACACAGCATGAGAAATTGATATTCTGGAACATAAAGAATGTAGAACAAAAAATGTGAAATTAATACTCAAAATTTATCAAGTTCAATAAAATTGCAATATCAGACTTTATTTAGCTTTAATAAAAAGTAGGATTACGATATTTCAAATATTACAAAAAAAAGTTAAATAGCACAAAAATGATTTGGAAATTTTGAAAAGTTACTTGAAATTTGGAGACGTGCCCGTTGTACATTCTCCATCCTCCGGGAGGCGGTTTTTTAGAATCGTGCCATTCGACTGCGAATACTTGCGCCTAATCTTCAGCAGAAGATTCAAGAAATTCCTCGGAATCGAAATTCCGTATCCAGTCTACTGGAACATCCGGACTATAAGTTCCCTCGTCTCCTTCATCCACCCATTTTATTAACGCGTACAATTCTGCCATAACAATTGGTTTATTAACCCAAAAAAACTAGTGACTCTCGTGACAGCAATGAAAATGCCGAAAAAAAACAAACACACTTCGAGTGCAAAATGAAGTAAGCATTATAACCACCAAATCTGTCACACCCAATTTTAAAGACTAGTACCAGTAAGTCCGCGTGACTATGATTTCAGCGCGCAACAGAAGAGGTCCTTACAATCGGTTTAACTACTACGGGAGCACAGCAGTAATTCCTGAGCGAACAAGACGTCATTGGAAACGAAAATTTCCAGAAATATTGAATGCAAGGTACCTATATCTAAACAATGAATTTTCTCTTACATATTAAGATATTTGAAAATTATTTGATTTGAAGAAAATATTTTTTAACTTTATTTCATATTTTTCAATAGTTTTCCACTGGATACAACTAGGGACGATAATATTGTAAATGGCCAGCAAAATATGACTAGTGCTTTTTATAACGATATGGATGAGACCGCAATTGATTTAAGGTACTTTTTAAAGAAAATACGAAATATAACTATAATGAAATATAAATGCAAAATATAAATTAATTGCATTGAAATATATTACAATGCATATTTTTTAGAAAAAACCATTTCCTCCGAAATGCTTATCTATTTAATATATTTAAAACATGCCTATTGTCCAAATGAATTCAAATAAAGAAATTCAAAATTTAGGCCCCACAATAGCGGACAAATTTGTAAAAATTGATGGGATTCATTTTTACTGTTAACATTTTTGAAAAAAAAATAAATAAAAAGACTACAACAGTTTTTCAACTCTTTTTAACTTATTGTTTCAACCTCAAAACTCAAGTAGAAAATGTGGTTACTCGGTCTCAAAGTTCTTTAGTGCGTTTTTACATTATGTGTTTTTATTGCAATTCTGACCTTTCAATCTTTTGAAATGAATTCAGGAGTAAAAGTTTCAAGGCAATAGTTCTGAAAATTATTTTGGCTCTCGGGATCTTACAAATTTACCAAGAAATTATACAAGCGAAGAAAACCCCATTTTTTCATCTAAATAAGGCCATAATCTCTAGAACTTTTGATCTTCAACAATTTGAATATTTTCTTGTGAAAAATACATTGAAAGTATAATGTTTATTATTATATACCGCTGAAACTATTTACCACCACAAAAGTCAAAAATTCTATAGAGATATGCCCATATACATAAAATGATTTGTTTCAGAGTTGAGGCAACAATTTTCATATCGGGTAAAGAGCTTTTAGAGGAAACCGAACAAAACGATGTGACTGAGAATGAGCAAGACGAGAATTCTGTTTAGCCTCAAACTGCTGGATCTTTTAATTCTTTAAGCGAATATCCTAAAGACTTATTAATTAGAATGCTATTGGTATCATCGACTAAACAGCGGCATAATTTAAGTTATGACGCTGTCGAAGATATTTTGAAGTTAACCAGCATTTTATATGATAGCAAAATTTCGTATGGAACAAAATACCATTACAAAAAACTGATTAAGACATATTGTGCACGGATGTCGATACATCACATTTGTGATAAATGTGGGCGTTGTGGAGGTACACAATGTCAACAAAATCGTGGTGTTCTCGATAACAATGCAATAATTAAATGTTTTACTTGCGGTCTCGATGTCAATGTTAAGGAAAATATGAAGTCTGGTAATTTCTTTTTATACTTGTCACTAGCAGCTCAATTAAAAGACCTTTTTGAATTGTCCAATCAAGATTTATTATTCAGTGAAACACGTAACAAAAGTTCATTCTGAGCTTTTGAAGATATATACGATAGTCTTCTGTATAAACAACGCATAAAAAACACTGATTATATTACCTTAAATTGTAACGAGGATGGTGTACCTGTATTCAGTAGCTCTAATTATTCTATGCATCCTGTGATATGCACCGTGAATGAATTTACCCCAAATGAACGCAGAAATAATGCATTGTTAGTAAGTCTTTGGTGCGGTTCTGGAAAGCCGAAAAATATAAACGATTATTTGAAACCGTTTGTAGACGAGAGCAAAATACTCTACAATGAAGGTTTCGCGTATACCCGAAACAGTGTAACGAAGGTAAAGAAAGTGAAAGTATTAGTATATGCGTGCGATTCTGTTGCCCCCTGCGATTTTTGTTTGCACCCTGGTGAGCGTATTGCGAAAGGAAGTGGACATGTTAGAGTCTATCCATTACTTGATCGTGATGCGTATGGAGCAGGTTTTAGGACACATGTTCAGACTGTAAATGATGCAAAAACTGGATCAAATGGGATGAAAGGTTACCCTATCATTGCGAATATACCGGAATTTGATATTGTTAATGGGTTACCACCAGATTATATATATGCATGGAGTGCTTTTGGGTGTCTGTAGGCAGTTTGAGAAACTATGGTTCGATACACAATATCACTGAGAAGATTTTTATTTCGGAAAATACTTAAAAGATATAGATGCCTATTTACTGTCAATCAAACCATCACTAGAAATATCTAGAACACCAAGACCTATGACTGATCGAATTCACTGGAAAGCCCATGAATAGTTTGCGTTTCTTGTATTACAGTTTACCTATATTTATTGGAGTTTGTTAGTGGATGCTATTTCCACTTTATTGCAACATTCTATAATGCCTTCAGATATAGAATATGTTTATTTAAATTTGCAACTCAAACTGAAATTTTATATGGAAAAGAGCAGATGTCGTTTAATATGCATTTGCTAACGCATTTGGCACAAAGTGTTTATAATTGGGGGCCGCTTTGGACTCACAGTACATTCCTTTTTGAGGACTGTAATAAAGAATTTCTCAAGTCCGTTTGTAGTTCCCAAGGTGTACCAATGCAAGTGTACGACACATATAGAGAGCAATTCGTCATAAAAAGGCTAATGCGTCTGCTGAAGGATGACCTGACGGAAAATCAAAAAGAATATTTATCAAAAATGCATAATTCAAAGCAAAGATCTCAAGCAGATTTAAACTTCGATAATTTTCACTTTCTAGGAACCGCAAAATTAATAATGCAGATCCCCAAGAATCATGACTTAGCACTTCAAAGGATAAATGTAAATATTGCAAGTGGGCTAAACTATCGTTATTACAATAGAGCAATTATTTATAAAGAAATTGTTCATTCGAAGGAATATAGTAGGCCTGAAAAACGATGTAGTTTTAACGTCATTCTGAACAACGGGGATATTTTTGAAATCACGACATTCATTGTAATACGTAACAATTGCAATCATTATCAAGCGTTTGCTCTTGGATTTTACTACGTAACTGATCTGGAACGACAAGTAGTAAGAGACATGAAATTAAGCCACATCATTCGGTTAAAACAACTTCGAACAGATTTGACTGCGATACCAATGTCAGCCATAAAAGAAATAGTGATGATTTTGGAAGTAAAAAAAATAGATCTTCTTGTCGCGTGTATACATGTAAATCGATCTGAATTACTTTCATAATTCTGACCTTTGTATTACATTTAATATGCATTGTAAAGTTGTATTAGTTTTAAAAATATACGTGCGCTACAACATAATATAATACATAAATGAGTTTTAATTATAATTACGAACTTATCACTCTGTGAAGTTTTTTAACAATTAAAGATAGATAGATCGGCGAACCGAGTCAATGTCTAATGTTTGATTTGTAACTCTCATTAGTCTACAGATCGACAGTCTCGGCTGCCATTATAAATATGCGACCGAGAATTTTAATAATCAAGAATATAGAAATTCTACATTTTTTTTAAATTATGCATCTCCGTAAAATCTAAAAATGCAACCATAAAAATGGGAGAAGTTCCCTTTACTTTGACATTAATTAATGTTTAAATCCTATACACATTATAAATTAAATATAATTTATATTATATTTTGAGAATAACTAAACAGTATCACAATATTTTTAACGTAAATTACAAAAGATTCATAAAATTAAAATTTAAATATAAATCCAATTATAACTAAAAATATTACAAAAAGTTGCGTTACTACCAGTTTATATATTAAACAATAAATTAAAAGGTACAAATATTTTTATAAAAATTATAATTTAGAAGCTTTTTCCAGATATAATTTTAAAAATTACAAAAAATTGCAAATTAAATTTATTGAATTATAAAAATATTATTATGAAAATTACAATTCAGAAGTATTTTAGTTATGTGTGTTAATTTATACACAATATACCTATATCGTTACAATGATAGTGTTTTTAACGATATCGAATCTTCATTCGGAATATATGAACTTTGCGGAAATATGCGGAATTAATGAACTTTGACAATGAATTAAGACGGCTCCTTGCAATGCCGCTACCCTGTTGCGATGCTCGTCTACAGGCAAATAACTTTGAAACGAAGGATAGTTTGATATAACAAAAATATATTTAATAAAAATCAATCATACAAAGTTTATTTCATATTTATTAAACGGAGATGTTTAGCGCGATTATGTCGTTTTGCATTTCTTTTGCAACGTGATCTAGCCAGCACATTCTGCTCGGTGCAGTCTATTTTTATGACTAAATTAGGCGGAATCGTTTTCTTAACTAAGACTAGTCCGTATATCTTTCGAAGGTCAGATGAGGTCGCTTTAAATTTTCTGAATTGACTATCAAAACGAGGATCAGTAATCGTCAAAACGGACTGATATGGTGCTTCCTGTTTTCGGACGGATTCAATCGAGTATAATTTCCAACGGTTTGGAATGACTACTATTGATTTAACACGAGGCTGGATGCCATCTGGATATTCATCTTCATCGCCACTAAAATGAATCTTCTAATAAACCGGAGTTATGGATGAAATCGCAGGTTTCACATGTGGAATTTGTATTAGCATTCTTTAAATGTGATGAATGCGAATCTATCGAATCAAAATACCGGGCGAGATTATTTCGGACTTCTGCTCGTAACCGGACATTTTCGCGTATCCGCGCCACATTCAATAAATTATCCCGAGACGCAACCGACGACATTAACTAAAAAATACTGATATATAAAAAAAAATAACAAAAAAAATGAATTAAGTTACACTCGAAGCACTGACTTTAATAAGCCTTGCCCAGCAGGCGGCTTAATTTGTAAAAATGCGTAACAGCGAGCCAGCCAACAGGCGGCAGAAGTATGCAGGACTTGATTAACCGGTTGTCTACCACACGGGTGGCAATCGCCGATTAGTAGACCTCCTTGGATGTATGTTGCCCTGTAACAGCGCCTAACAGGCGGTATGTAATTCGTGCTGTAGCAATTGGTAGAAGTGAAGAGACTGCTGAAGAGGCTGGACCTGAGGAGATGCGTCGGAAGCTGTGGAAAAAATATATGAGATAGCCCTGATAAGGACTGGAAAAAAATGAATGAGTTAATCCCAAGTCCTAGTCGGTGTTTTTAATTCCAACTCCAAATGATGCTGCAGAAGAGCCAAAACCTATTGGTCCAAAGGATGCTGCAGAACTGGCCGATCCTTATGAGCTTTCCAATACAAGCAATGTTGTCCTCTGGTGAAGCCTAAGTCTTTTGGTTTAATCGTGACCAGGTAAATGTCGACGAATATATTGCGATGATCGTAAAGAACATTAGAGTGCCTATGCCATTGGAAAGGTCGCTTATTTATACCCTGAACTATCCGTATTGTACTTATTTTGGGCCTATTTGATTGGCCAAAAGTTCGGAAGAGGGGTTAACATGCCTCATACCTTAATTTACTAAAAAGAACAGAATTCGACTTTTTACTTCGACCCAGACCATAGGATTGGCGAAGTATTGAATTTGGTCAGTTCCCGCCAAAAAATTACCCTATAGTTTTTCATCAAATGTTGACGTTTCAGGCCCTAAGGAACCCAAAGCAACAATACAAAAATTGGTGTCCGTTAGGTTGTATGTCCGTCCGTCCGTCCGTCCGTGGGCAAAATTTTGTATACGCGAAAATCTCGCGACTGGCAGGACGAATTTAAAAAGTACAAACGGATTTGGGTTTCTCTTGGCCAATCTTAGATCTGATTAGTTTTTGGAGACAATGCATACTAGATTATGGGGAGGTTTAACAAAAAAACGCTCCAAAAACACGTTTTTTCCATTTTTTAACAAAAAATACAAATCGTACAAAAAAACGTTTCAAACAAAAAATATAGAACGTCGAATTCTATACAAAAAAGGTTTTATTCATTTCTTCATAAAATGAACGATAATGCCGTAAAAAGCAAATTAACATGAAATTAACATAAATTGTACATACACATATACAATGCATGTGTATGTATATTATATACATTACATGAAAAACAGAGACACAGAGGAAGCAGGGGAGTGAGGCGAGTATCAGGGGGGGGGGGCACAAAACAATATGTCCAGGGCGTGAAGAAAAACGTATTAATGTACTGGATCGCATGAACGGAAACCCAAGTATCCCACATATAAACAAATTTATTTCCTGCAACCCGACCTGTCGACTAAACCGCGTTTTTTTAAGCATCAGTGTGAACAAGACGTGCTCATTTATCAGTGCTTCGGCTGACCTGCGGTCGGGGTCGAAGTTTTGAAAATGCTCATTTTCCATTTTAATATAGGGTGAATATGCCAATGAATGGACGACTACCAATGAATGGACGATTTTCTACATATTTCTATTTCTTATGAATGTATGATGCACAACATGCAACAAAATACATATTTTTATGTTCTTTGCACATTCAAAACAATATTTACAGTACTATTGATCTTCCAGTGTTTATTATTTTGTAAAATCAAAGCAAAGTTGTAAAGCCATCCAAAACTGGTACTGAAAACGTCCCATTTGATTTAACCCATCTATTAATTGGGGTTTAGCGGATTTTTTTACAAACGTATGAAGACGAGGTTAATAATTAAATAAAATCAAAGATTGAATTACACGGTCATAAAGAGCAGAGTCTAACGATTCTAATGGTGGTATCATAATTAAATTTTCATAAAAGAATTCAAAAGTTACAATCGATCAAAGTGTGAAAAATGCTTAACCGTGTATTCATTGGCATATGCACCCTATTTAAGGAACAAGATATTGTTACAATATATGTATAGAAACTACTCGAACCTAACGATGCTAGAACTACCCTCTGCCGCCTTCTTTCTTGGCAGTGTTAAAATGGTAATATTCCCGGAAGCATCAGCCTTTCGTCAGGGAACTGCAATACGAATTTAGCCAAAAGGCACCCGGGTCGAAGGCATCTAGTTTAGCTTATAAAATGCATTCTTATCTCTTCATATTAGAAGGATAAAACCTAATAGAATTAAGATAATTAATTTTTAACGAACAAAAATATGTTCTATTATATTACAGTTGAGATCTCCTAATATATGAATTTTTATGGTATCTCCTATAGATTCTATAAAAATTCCTCGTACCAAAGATGCATAGTTTCTCGTGCCTCTGTTGCAGGCCAAAAAAAAATTAAATTTTAATTTAATATCTTATAAAACGAGTATTCGTAATTTAACCAATAGTTTTGTGCTTATATTGCCCTGGAATAAATTTTACGAGGTCCCATAGCATAATTATGGTGTGCCGGTTGCACTCAATTAAACTCGGTTCTTATCTCGCCGATCTCGCTAAAGAAATATCAAATTAATTTCTTAAATGCTCTAGTAACGAAAAATTAATTTGAAACATTTAAATGATCGGATTCTCTTTATTTTTGGAAAATACTCGGAAGGGCATTTAAATAATTATTTTTCTGGTTCAAATTTAAATTATAAAATGTGTAATATTTCTGCCACTTTAATTTACTATGTTTTCCGGATACTAGTATATTATAATAATTCGGAGTTGAAAAATGATTTCGAGTGACAAATTCCTGCCACTTTTATGACTTATATTTTCCCGATATATTATAGTACTAGTTATCGGCTTCCGTGCATATTTTTTAAAGGGGCGGTATCCGCCACAGTATATTCAACTATAATTTAAAAAATAATTATTTAATGAGAAAAATATTATCGTTGAAATTATAATTTAGAGATATATTCAATTGTAAAATTTTATAAAAATATATTATATTTTCATTATAATGAAGAGAAATATATTCGTCAAGATATATTTTGCGGCAAAAAAAATATAATAAAATTTATAAATGATTATAATTACCTATATTTAAAATTATATATTTTTCCGATTATCATCATCATTGCCATTACCACTTTCATTCTTATAATTGTCAGCCTCATTGTCATTGCCATTGTCACGATCACTATGATTATCATTATCAGTGTCATGATTATAATTACTATTATTATGAGTTTTATTCAACGAATTTTTGAGACTGTCCATTTTCTTGGCCAGTACTATTATCCTATACTTTTCACTGACATTATCATATCACCATCACTGTCGTTATCGATATTGAATCATATTAATTAATATAGATATTATCACTGCAACAGTTGTAGTCAACAGTATACCGGGTGATTCTCCAATGGCAACCCAAAAGGAAACGGTGGATTCTTGATAAAATTCCAAGCAACTTTTTCCTTTGAAAAAAGTTTCAGAAAAGTAGCGTTTTCAAATTTTTCATCATCAAACTCAGCCAATAGGAGCAGGAGATGCTTCATTATTGAGGAGAAATTTGAACCGTCACATTATCGGCGAACGTCCGAGCATACATACATAGAAAATGCGCATCGATAAGACTGCGCTTCTGTTTTCGCGCAATAACTTACGGTTCGAATATGACTCTCATAAATATTGAATGGTTGCATAACCTGATATTCGATTTCTGAAATGCTAATAAAAGTATTAAAAAACCGTTGGACGTAATGAAAATGACAGAGAAAAGTAAAAGAATTCCAAAATGTAATAACTATAAAAAATAACTAAAGAAATTCAGTTACGAAAAAGAACAATTATTATAAATAAAATATTGACTTAATTTTAAAACTGTCCCAATAATATTTTTTCAAATAAATTGATAGAGGAGACGGTTAGCCGAGTGGCATATGCTATCGACTATCGATTTCCCAGGTTAAGCAGCATTCGCCCCGTTTAGAACGAACTTTTGAGCCCCACCCCCCCTACGGGAACATGTCGGGTTTTTTTAAATGTAGTCTTGTTCTATGCTTGTCGAATGCAAGTCTTGACCCCCTGTGGACTTGTCGCCCGTAGGGTTGAGTGGAGGGGATGATGTGAAAGCTTGCGAGGATTCGGGACACAAATCGTGTCCAATCGTGCTTATATACCTCTGAGGTGCAAGCACGTAAAGCTGACCTATTTTAAAATAAATTGATAAAGGGAGGACACAGGTAAATTACATTCTCTCGAAATGTTGCAAATTCGCTACAAATTTAAATTTGGTGGGTTCTTCCTGCAACGCAATTGGTCGTGATTGCATCAATCAAACATTTCAACATGGTTGAAATATTTTCCAGGCGCCATCTGTCGGTACAAATTTTTTATTGAATTCCTTTTTAATGACTTTAATAAAATTTTACATTGTGGAAAATTAAAACTAAAATTTAGTCACTTTCAACTGTATGGAATCGTCCATTTTCAGAGCGATTATCATAATTGAAAATTTTGATGACCTGATCATACCTTTTAATGATATTGAAATCAATTCCCAGACCCCGTTTCACTTTAGGGAAGATTTTAATGATTTTTTAAAAACTTTCGGTTATGTACACTTTTTCTCATACGGTTTTTAGAAGACAAAACTAATACCATTTGAGGCTAATTCATTGGTTACCTTAAGCCATTTTCTACTCAGATAAGATTTAAAACAAACACAATTTTCATGGAATTTTGAAAACCGGAATCGACCGTTTTTGGTTGCGAATGTGTTAATCCATTATTTTGATGATATTAATACTTTTTAATTCCAACGCTTGTATCCCTTCTCCCCTAAACATCCTCCGGAAGGTTTAGCCTAACTTTGCATAGTGGCTTCACTTGATGCCACCTATTTCTAAACAATTTCTTGAAAATCCAATGTAGCTGTGATTCGATTTTTCCGATACATTTTGTAATTTTATAATCATGGAATTTTACAAAATGAATGTTCGTGTGCTATCTCTTTAAAATCATTGTCAATTTATTGATAATGAATAAACAAATTTAAAAAAAAGCCTGTCTAAAATACCATATTTATTATTGACGAAACTTTCAGACATAACATTGCGAAAGTTAGAATACAGGGGTATTGGGGGCTGCTGATTACGAATCTGACCTCAGATTTTATCAATTTAAAATGGCGGATTGAACATGGATGATTGAAATATTAAAAGGTATTTTATCGAGGCAATCTTGAATCCGTTATTTTGAATTTCCGAAATCTGAGTTTAGATTCCGAATCAGCGACTTCAAAAACCCCGAGTAACAAATTGCAGCTATTTTCCGTGTAATGAAAAATGTATGCCGCAAAGGGGTAATGAATTTCTAAAACTCGGAATCGTGCTAATGTTTAAACACTTTTTTTATCATTTTAACAACTTTCAATCCCTCCAAGTATCTTCTCTTAAATACTTAAATAAAGATCCAAAAATACCAAACATGTTTATTGATCAGTGTTTTAGACATTTGCAGGTAACGTTCGGCAAACGTGAAAGAAATATAAATAAAGCGGTTGTGACCCTTAGCGAGTCGAAACAATAACTTCCCAAACAATCTCGCGTATTTTATTCCGGTTTATTTAACGGACTGGCTATATTCACGTTCGTTTTCCGTATTTTGCGTTATATAGAGAGGTTCTATTACCGAAATCTACCCATTATTTCTTAAAAAAAACCGACTAGTAAAAAATCGGCATATTGTAAAGAGAATAATACTTTTACCGTGTCGGCTTTTTAATATGTCGGTTTTTTACTTGTCGGCTTTTTGATATGTCGGCTTTTTTATTTCTCAGTTTTCTGACGCGCATCAACAGTTTCCTCACGAAAAATGACGGAATTTGTTAAATAATATCATTTTTTCACGTTATTTGTACTATTTTTACTACTTTTTTTTTGAATAACTCGAAAACCGCTCAGCCGATCATGTTCAAAATCTAATCAGCACGAAGTAACGTCAGGACGCATCAATTAAAAAAAAATTAATCAATTCGCTTCATCCGTTGAAGAGAAATCGTTGGACAAAATTTGGTTTTCATCCACACACACACACACACACACACACACACACACACACACACACACACACACACACACACACACACACACACACACACACACACACACACACACACACACACACACACACACACACCCACACACACACACACACACACACACAAATGTGTCAGTTTGCTCAAATGTGTCAGTTTGCTTCTAGTGGTCACAAAACGTGGAGATATCATGAAATTACCATTTTCCATTTTCGAGTTCATTTCAATAACTTCCCTGTAGACCGGGAAGTTAATAATAAAGTTTGCAGGACATTCGCAGGAGATCTTCGAGAAACTTGCCAGAAACATCGAAAAATAAATCTTTTGGAATTATACGAGTTAACCTCGCCTAAATGGCAGACATATTTTTCGAACAATTTTTAAAAAATCTCCAAATAAGTTCCCAGAAACATGTAAAAAGTGAGCGGTGCCGGGATATTTACTAAAAATTATATACGTTAACCTTCGGAAGTGCCGACAATTTTTGAAAAATTTTCCATACCTGGTCAAGTTATGGATCAGAAAAGTGATATTTGTTCGATAAGTACAGAAACTCCATTTATTATAGGATTGTTGTGCAATGAATATAATTATTACTCATAATGTTGACAAAAATAAATACAAATTTTATTATTTTAGAATAGATAATTACATTAATTTTAGTAAATTTATTCTGGATGCTGTAGGATAAACTTTTTATACAACTAATTATAACAATAAGAAGAGCTAATCGTATAATTAAATGTATGTATTATCATAATATATTACTATTAAATAATGTCATTAACCCTTTTTCGTGACATGTGCATTTTTTGCTCCAACATTAAGTCCAATGAAGTTCCAATTAACAAAAACTAGGGAAATGAATTCAGAAACTGCATATTTGACCATTTTGGGTATGCTTTCTTGATTAGCATGAGTTAAAATGCCGAAAAAACTCAAATATCCGATAAGTTTTTTTTTTATTTAATTTTAAGACACAATTCTTTTTCAATCTATATTTTTATTCTGAAACTCCTATTATTTTCCATACAAATGTTTAATTTGTACAATTTGAACCTGTACTTAAAATGGACCTATAAAATTCAGTTTTATTAAAGTGAACCCAAAATGGCGTCCGAAATAACATATTGGCAGAGTAAACTTTCATAACTTTTTCACTTGTATAGAAAATTGAGATTTTTAATTTTATTCAAATTTTATTCAAAATTTATTTTTAAAATTTATTGTTGGCATTTTTATTCAAATTTTAAAGTATTCGCCGGCTGAAGGGCATAAATATTATTAGAGTCAAGTTGAATTTTATAACAAACAGATTGTAATTTATTTATAGTAATTGCTAAAGTTGGTTGCTCCCTCACTTCCCTACACTTACAAATAAAATGTACTTCTTGATTTAATGTACTAAATGCAATAACCGCATCGACTTTCCGTACAATAGCATACAATGTTGAATGGTGAAAACATTAATTGCACAGGGCATTACATTGTTCGTAATTTTATGCTTTTATTGTCCAAATAACGCCTATGAAGGAGATTCCATTTTTTTGACGATGCCTCACCCAACTTGATGTGGTGCGTGATTTTCTCTTGTACGATTCAGTAACGTGTTCGAAATTATTCTTCCATAATTTCTTAAAAGAAAATAGTTTGATTGCTACGATACCAGGCGTATTAAAAGCGTTTTCAATCAAGGTACTTGGAATAGAAACTGCAATAAACTTCCCAATTACGTAGGAATCTTTCACATGCAAAAGCATATTTCGTCTTAAACAACCTTTCCTTTCTAATTTTTCGCAACAATTATGCATAATTCTATTTCGTATGAATTGTTCTGTCCGCAAAGTTGTTAAAATTATAAACAATGACATTGAAGAGCAGATTTGTAACTCTGCGTATCTCATTCCATTCACTAAATACCTCAAAATGCCATTTAAATTTTTATATGGAGCACATGACGTGACTCAAAGTGAACCGAAATTTCTAACGATATCGACCAGATGAAGTAATAGGTGAATATTGCAGGATATATATATATCTAAGCCCATATAAATCAGCGAATCATGATACATATTTCTCTAACAGATTTTTCTTCGCAAAATCGAACTTTACTTGCGAAATGCTTCGTTCATTAAGAATGTAAAGACCGTACAAGAGAAGCAAATGATGCTCTAAATCCGTTGGAACCAATACATCTTGTAATACAGCTGGAGAATAATAAAAAAGCCAGATTTGCAACTCTGATGATTTTCAGTATGCTGCATCATTTACCGTGCGAGGTAAGCGTGGTACAAAAGGTGGTGGAGTAATTGCAGAAATTCGTTTATCCACTATGCGCAAATCTTCAATGCACGAAAATATTTCAGTGCTGTACTTTCTATCAAACAATAATTCTAATAACTTTTTCGCAATGCCTAAATATGCGCAATGCATAACGTCGACGACTGTTGTGATAATATAGTCGTGTACAATTATTTTGCTATAACAGTTGGCCCTTTCACTCCATATACCATTTTTTTTGTTCGAAGGGCTTTTCTCGCCTCTTTCTTCGTTCCAGAAGTAGTTTTCATCTCACAATTAGTAGAAAAATGGTACACGTGAGCATTATTCGCCTTGTCACCTCGAAATTTACATTTTTGACAATCGTAATATCCGTTATATTGTTTTTGATCCAAAAAAAGTGCCTTGGCTGGCAAATCGCATGTCCCGCCGATTGTAATAGCCCTCACTACTATTTCATTAGTTAATGAAGCGAGTTTCATACGAATTCCTCTGTACAGTGCACTAAATGATTTCAGGATTGAATTAAGGAACAAGTTTGGATGAGGTGTTGATGAAACAAAGTATAGCCCTCCTAGTAGATTGTTTTCTTTTCTATGTCGTTCTTCATACTTCAACTCGTTTATACTTATGTTATGGCTGGGATGGCGCCCGAACGCGGAGGGTTTTAGGTTTCCTATCGTTAGTTAGTCCTGTTCCTAGTAATGTGTTTTTATCGGTTGTATTTAAATTTTGTGTGTCTTTTCGAGTTATGCTTTTGTTAGACATTTATGAAATATTGGACATTAAAAAAAAATAATAATATATATGTAAATTTATACCTTTTTTCATTCGAAGTTCGATTATGCAGATTTTTTTATTTGATTTATGTGATTTTTCAATAGAATCTGCATTTAAAAGGAAGCTTCTTTCTACCAAGAAAAAAAAGTGAATGTTTTTTACAACGGCAAGGACAGCCAGCTTTTTGGGTACTTTCTGTTTTTGTAGTCACGCCAGTTTCAGGTAGTACTATTTTTTTGTGAGGATATTTATTGGTTGAATATTCTCGGGTTCCGCCCTAACCAATTGTTATGTGACGGGATGGGATAACTACTTTCCTATTTGTTGGACACATTCGGGTTCCGCCCTAATTTCGCTGTCACCAATTGTTATGGCTGGGATGGCGCCCGAACGTGGACGCCACCTCTGTGCCGTGAAAGGGCCAAATCGACCAGAAGGGTCGATTTGAGGATTCTTTTAGGGTGGATGGAGCTGCCGAATGTGTTTGTTCAAAAGGAAAGGAGTAAGGTGAAAATAAATAATAACTCGATTTTCTTTTTCTTATAGGTTTTTTTATTTTGAGATCATTTATTTTTAATCATATATTTTTATTTTGAGATTATTTTGAGGAGGCTGGTTATGGTCGGGGAGTGTTGACTGGCTGTCCTTCGCGTTGGTCGGTTTGTTCCATATGTTTGTTTCGGGCCACTTTAACAAACGTGGAAAAATTTAGTTTCGCGGAAGGAGAAACGCGGGAAACTTCTAAAAAATAATATTGAAAAAAAAGTGAAAAGGCCTAATTCCCTATGGGTCGATTCCGCATTGGCACGTACCAATCCCGGAATAAACCGAGGAAAGGGTTTACAAGTTCCTCGAGGGAGAGATAGAAACGCCGGGCCAAAAGATTTGGCCTTGGTCCCGAGCTCTGTCCCTTTTCGGAACTAGTTTACCCCCCCCCCCCCCCACAAATATATAAAAAATAGTCGCCTGGAATCTTACCCAGGGGAAGATACTTACTATTATTTCTGCTTCGATGACTCTCTGCGCCGGTGGAAGTCCTGAACCGTCTTCAGAATTTGGACTGCTGGGCTGACGCGATGTACTTGTCGAGCTGAACTTCTGCTCGAGCTTAACTGCTCAACCTTAACTGCCTTTCTTTGGTCCAGGAGGTGCTGTATTTATACTGGATACCGCCCGTGGTGCCCAGTTCCGTTTTGAAGCGTTGTGTCGTGTCACGGTTTTCTATCCAAAATTCCTGAGAATGCAAGATTTGCAGCTTCCGTCCGAATTGAACAGAATCTTTTTGCGCGTTTAGACAATTACGTTAATTTTAAGATTGTATAAAAATGAACGGTAGTTGTATCTTGTATAGAACTGGTGATATTTATTTGTTAATATTTACTAAATTAGTTTTTTAATAATCCGATAGATTTTATGCAATTTTTATATGTCGTTGTGTTGTTTTAATAGTAAATTTGTATTTTTAATAAACTATTTTGCATTAATTGTTTTAATACAACTGTTGTTGATTTTTGTACAATTTAACATTATTTTTATTGAAGGCTTGTAAGAGCAATTTACACATAGTGATACAAAGCATGAATTTCGTACAGGACATGAATAGACAATGAGATATTCTTAAAATAATTGTTTGTTTTTATAAATTTTGTATTATTGTAACTTTGAAAACATGATTATCGAGATGCTAAATTTTAAAGGAGGTTCAATTTTGTAATAGAGATATATAAATAAAAGGTTCATTGTTTATTCATGAGATGGTGTTTACAATGTTTTATACGCTAATGTTTATTTATTCGTTTGTTCGGAACCAGATTTTCCTGTACATTTTCCTTCGAGACTATTTCGGAAAGTTTTTATAAAATAATTAATGGTATTTTTGAAATTAGCTGCGTTACGAAGGACGTAACACCCCCCCTACTCGGTCGAAAGTCGGCCCTCCGACTTTGTGAGTACGTGCGTTAGTAAGTGTGTTAGTGCAGAATCATTGTAGTGTGATGATTAACCAACATGGGATTTCCGCTGGTATTACAAATAGTTTATTTTACAGTCGCTTTCTGTTTATATTTTTAATTGTTATACATGAAATGTAATAAAAAGAATTTAGCCTCTTCGTGTGTCTAGAACCTTTTGCTCCGTGAATCCTTAGAAGAAATGCAGTATTTTATTACTAGAAGATGGTATTATCTTCTTTTGTGGGATTAGCAATATTGATGTCATCTATGTTGTTTCGTAGTTTGAGTCGATACATTTTCGTTCCTTCTATTTGTGGAATCCATATTTGATTAAACAGTTTATGCGATCCGCGAGATTGTTTAAATATTTCATACAAGAAGTGGTTGGTCTTCTACTAAGTAGTAGTCTGTTGCAGGATTCGCAATTAAATGTCGTGTCATATGTCGTTTGTTAACGAATGCCTGTTAGTTTTATTGTTTTGATTTCTTTTTGTGGCAAGGCAGATTCTGATGATAAAACCATTCAACTTTGTCATTTGTATAGACATGTTGCGTTTGGTTGCGTGTTTTCATAGTTATTCAAGTGTTGATGCATATATCTCGCATGGTTATCATCGTAGTGTTGATGAATATGATCCATGGGAAATACATCTCTGTTGGTAGCGAAAAAGAAATAAATTCTATTGGTTTTTGTGTGTGCTTTTTCTTTTGTTTTGGCTGGATTCCTCCTGCGTTTGATACATATTATTATTTGAGTTGCTGGATTCCTCTTACGCTTGATATATATTATTATACGAGTTGCTGGATTCCTCCTGCGTTTAATTCTCTGAAATTCTTTTGTGCTCCATGTATTAAGGACATAGGCTGGATTGTCCCTCCACTTGAGTATGGTTGTGTTACGTCCTACGTAACCTTCCAAATTTACAAATTACGGGAATCCCCGAAACCACATAGAGAATACCATTATAGCGTCCCCAAGTCTCATGAACTATAAACCCAAAAAAAATTCGATGGTAAATCAAACACCTTTTCCTTTCCAAGTCTCGGACAAAGTCAATCCCTGTATTACCTACAAATAAGAAAATTAAACCAAATCAAAAAATTATACGCATCTGACGATTTTCCTTTTTTTTTTACTATTAAGAAATAAATAATTTTAAAATCTAAACAATTTCTTTATTCATTATTATTTAAAAAACTGTTCCATGAGCTAAAATCAAAGAGAAACTCTAAAATGCTACATTCTAAAAAAAAAAACACGTACAATAGCCCACTGTTCTTAGACATTCCTAAAGGGAATCAAAAATCACAGACATACACATATACATACAAGTCGACCACACCCAACGCTTACGTCAACTCTAAAAATAAGAAAAAGAAATAAATACCATCCGTTTTTATTATAAAAAGAACCAACATATTCCAGGGCAGCTCAGACAAATATGGAAAAAGTAGAAAAATTGTTAATATAAAATTGCAAAAACGTGTTTACCCAATCAACATCTTTTTTTTACAGATACAAATTTTAATTAACAAAATTTGTTACACCTTTTAATATTTCACAACAATCATTCTTTAAAAAAAACAATAGCTATATAAATCCTACAATTAGCTAAAAATAGTATTAATTTATATAACTGAAATCAGCAAATTTCAGAACAGCCTAGAATACAATTTGTTTAAAAAAATAGAGAACACCACCGTTCATATTTGTAAAACATGTAAAAATAAATATACATAAATAAACGGAGGAAGTAGAAAAATTCATAATTTAAAATTAAAAAAATACATCTACACAAAAATGTACAATTTTTACAGCAACAAATTTTAATTAACAAAATTGTTGCACTTTTTAGTATTTTACAAAAATCATTTTTTTTTTATAACAATAGTTCTATACATCCTACAACTTCCGTTCATTTTTGTATGAACTACAAAAAAATATCACAAAATTATTCAACATAAAAAATCAACAAAAATTAGTGTAAATAGTAGCAATTGAAAATCGCCAGAAAATAGTAAAAAAATGTTCACGACTACTGTCGTAATAGGAAACCTCCCCCACCTATGAAAACCCGAAAATTTTCTTGGTGGGACACATAGTATAAATACCACGATCAAAGATTCAATCACTCTCTTTATTCTGCACTCCGTATTCCACTCTCTGAGTACACTCTGTTCCTGGCACTCGTTCCCTACACCCTTAAAACCTAATCATAGTCGTTCCGAGAGTTCGGCATTCCTACCTCATCGTTCCGAATTTTTTTACCATTCCCGTCGTTCCGAGGGTTCGACATCCAATCACCTTAACCCCTTTACTACGGACCAAGGCATAAACACAACTTAGTGTTCCACCTGGCATCGGCAACATCAGGACTTCAATAGTCCACTGAATTGGCGGGGCCCGACCAACTAAGTCTTTCACCTGCCATATCGGCAACATCAAGATCTCTCAATAGTCCATTCAATTGCCGGGGCGCGACCAATCGTCGAAAAACTGACGTCAACCAAAAAAAAAGAGTACGTAAACCTCCATTACATTTACCCCTTTTCCGTTTCCTTTTCCTCTACATTCCTTGTGAGATAATTCTCACTGCCTTCAGCACTAGTCCCTTTATTTTTTATTATTATTTTGTTTTTTGAGACGACAGTGCTGAGTCTCCCGGCAATATTTTTTTTTAGTATATACATTCCTTCTTTTTTTTTACTACAAGGGAGGACAGCACCGCAGGGAACATTTTTTTTATTTTTAGTGATTCAGGCCACTCTTTTGCTAGCCCATGGCAGGCGAATAAGTAGCACGAATCAGCAGGGAAATTAGGCACCCTTGCCCTTCTTTTTTTTACATATTTATTTTTCTAATTTTTATTATTCCAAAAAAAACATACCTATTCCCACAATAAATTTTTACACCCGTTTCCTTAATCCCTAAAAATCCTTCCGTAATCATCGTTTCAACATAAAAAAACGGAGAGAGTATTCTCTAAAAATCCTAATCATTTCGTTCTCGTTTTTTCAGTGGGACGAACAAAACCACGCAGCTTTTATAAAAATCAAAAGCACGGCCGAGAACGTGCCATTCGGGAAGCCGCCGCCGAATTCGCCTCGTCCAAAAAAGTAAAATTACCGACACCTCCACGTAAATTTCCCGAGACAAATATCTACGTCCCATTACCTCCCCCACGAGATCCCACTCTCGACCCTCCTCTTCCTACTTCTCCCTTACCCTCACCAAGAGAATTATTCGCTCCCAATAAAACAATAATTTAATTAATTTGTAAATTGATCTTTTTTTTAAATAAATTGTATTTTATTAAAATCGAGTTCAAATTATTGTGTTCTTCCCTACTGACTTCCTTTTCAGAGCAGCAGCCCCGTTCACCTCTACCCGAAGTCGACCTCTTGGTCGACTCGCCCTTTCCACGACCATCCTGGGATACACGTAAGTATCACTAGTCTGGACGTAACAGTTGCATGCTTTGGTTTATTATTGTGCAAATTTCGTCTAGGTGGCACATTTTGGTAGCTTTTGGTTGCTTTGAAAAGTGATAAGACGTGTCATTTCTATAAAGGTTGACGGATCAACCGATACTAGTCATTGCAGTTGGCTTTACAAATGTTTACAGAGTTTATTATTACAATTTTTGTAGAGGCGGGCTGGTGATAACGTAATTGTTACATTGGTATTTTTCGTAGTGAATCGAATGAGTAGTATAAACATTTTGATTACTTATTTTCGAAATAAACGCAATTCGCATATTTATATTTAATAATATAGTGTCATTGTTTTTTTTCACTGTACGCATGTGCCTATTAGTTTTGTTGTTAGTTGTAACTTGACCTCGTGCAATTATTTTATTTTGTTAATTGTGAAATGGCATACATGTTATTATCAAAGGTATTCCTTATTCGTGCAATTTGAAAAATATAAGAGTTCATATTTGGAGCATCTTAAAAAAAACTATATATATTTTTGTATGAAAATTATTGAAAGGAGAATAAATAATAATTTTATAAAATTTCAGTTTTATTAGTGTATATAATTTTTGTTGTTGCTAGCATTTAAGTTGTAATAATGATTTGGTAAAATGAACATGAGTGTTTATAATCCTTCTTAATACGTACATTTCTCGCTCTCCACTTAAAATGTGGCAAGCCTAACTTAACGGCGAGTTTGTTAGCATTTTTTATACTCTGATACTGGAATTTCCTAGTCTCATTTCACTCCTTCTCGAATTTACGAGGTTGACTTTGTTTTCTGGTAAGCCCTAAGGAAACCATACAAAGTTTATTTACTCTACGAGAGTTAGAAATAGTTTTGAATTTTTACGTACGTAGTGTAAGAAAAATATATGTAAACATATATATTAAGACTAACTTAGTTTAATACGTTATTTTTCTCGCACTCCACTTAAAATGTGGCAAGTCTAACTTAACGGCGAGTTATCATTCTTATCATTTTTCTGTGATGTGAGGTTTGAATCCTCTAAAAAAAATGATTAGAAATTAATTAAATTGTTTTGATACTAAACATTTTGATTCTATAAAATAAAAAAAATGGTGTATTTATGAAAATTTGTAAGGATGCAAATTGAAATCTATTATGCTTGTTTTGTATTGTTTATTTTGTCTGCCGTGTGTAGATAGTGTTCCTGAAACAGAGTTTTCATATACACATATGATGGATTAATGTCCAGACAAAAAAAAAAATTTCTCCAATCGAGCCCCAATTTTTTTTATGAGTTGTCCTATAGGTTAGTAATTATTCAGGAAAATATTTTTAAATTTTATTAAAAATTGCAGGAGTGGGAGGGGGTGAAAGTTTTGAACTTTTTTATGTCACGCGCTACTTTGTGTATTTATTCCACTTAAACAAATAAATACAAAATTTGTTTCAGATATGATTTTGATAGGATTTTTCATGAACTTTCGATTGGTGTAGTCCATTTTGAATTTATTTTTTATTTTGACCAAAATTTTTGAAAATCAAAAATATAATTCAAGTTTTTTCGACTTTGGGCACGTTTTTTTTTTTTTTTATATATTTTTAACAGAAAGCTGAGAGTTTTTACTACAAAATACTTGAATTTCAAAATATCGTTTTTTTTTGTTTTCGAGAAATTGAATTATAAAGATTGCGCGTCACGGCAACTCGAAGCACCAATGCACCGCGCTGCTACGCTAACGACTTTGGATTATTGACGACAGGTGGCTGAACTCGTGGCATGTTTTCTCATACATGAAACGTTATAATACAGAAATATGGTAGGAAATATGATATTTATTTTATTTTATTACTAAATCCCTTTATCACTCATATTGCACTGTGTCTTTTATCATGCGTTAAACTGTAATTATCCATTTATTTGATCTGAAAAGATAATTGTACGTAACTGCACTTTTATTGACATTCGCAAGATATTTTATATATCTTCTTTTTTTTCTTGGGTTTAATTTTCTCATTTATTTTTGTTTTATTAAAAAATGAATGTTAAGGCAAGAAACGTGTGGAGAAGCAGGTGGATCAACCCACTAAAAAAAAACTATTAAAATAATAGGTTTGATTAGTGTTTCTGAGAGTTTACGAGAGAAATATCCTGAACTTCCAGAACGTTCAAAAATTTGTACAACGTGAAGGTTTGCACTTAATAACTCTGGAGAACTCAAAATTCAATCTACAAATTAAGAAACAGTTTCCCAATCTACTGATGAAAAAATTGTATTTTATGAACGTGATGATATAAGTCGTTTGATGCCAGGGAAGAATGATTTCGTGTCTATAAAGCAAATTAATGGAAAACGTGAACATGTTCAAAAACAATTACTACTTGCTAATTTGAATGAAATATATGAAGTTTTTAAAGAGAAACAAACAACAGTAAAAACAGGCTTAACTAAACTATACAACTTAGGCCATTAAATTGCGTTTTTGCAGGAAGCAGCGGAACTCACACAGTTTGTGTTTGCGTGTACTACGAGAACGTAAAATTAATGCTCGATGAAATCAATCTTGAGTATTTAACAAAAGAATCGCAATTCGTTTTAAATGATTATCGCGACTGCTTATATGCCATTGTCTGCTCCAACCCATTTTCTCCTCTATAGGATCAAATACAATTTTTTCATCGGTAGATTGGGAAACTGTTTCTTCATTTGTAGATTGAATTTTGAGTTCTCCAGAGTTATTAAGTGCAAACTTTCACATTGTACAAATTTTTGAACCTTCTGGAAGTTCAGGATATTTCTCTCGTAAACTCTCAGAAACACTAATCAAACCTGTTATTTTAATAGTTTTTTTTTTAGTGGGTTGATCCACCTGCTTCTCCACACGTTTCTTGCCTTAACATTCATTTTTTAATAAAACAAAAATAAATGAAAAATTAAACCCAAGAAAAAAAAGAAGATATATCTAAAACAAATAATATCTTGCGAGTGTTAATAAAAGTGCAGTTACGAAAGTCGAAAAAACTTGAATTATATTTTTGATTTTCAAAAATTTTAGTCAAAATAAAAAATAAATTCAAAATGGACTACACCAATCGAAAGTTCATGAAAAATCCTATCAAAATCATATCTGAAACAAATTTTGTATTTATTTGTTGAATAAATACACAAAGTAGCGCGTGACATAAAAAAGTTCAAAACTTTCACCCCCTCCCACTCCTCCAATTTTTAATAAAATTAAAAAATATTTTCCTGAATAATTACTAACCTATAGTACAACTCATAAAAAAAATTGGGGCTCGATTGGAGAAAATTTTTTTTTTGTCTGGACATTTGACGTGAAATCCATCATATGCTGTTTTGCATTTGTGTATATGTAGTCAGTTATTATTAATATTATTCAAATGATAAGCACATATAGTTGTATGTGCGAATATATATAGATTTATCTTCACTTCTTTTCCCTACAGATGAGAAATATGCTATCCCTTGTATGCTTTCTATTGTTTTTTTTTTTTTTTTTTTTTTAAAGGAAGAGAAAAGAAAAAAAAGAAATTGTTGCGGAGTTTTTAGTTTTCTTCATTGTTATGTAGAAAGATGTTATTTCGGTTATACCAATGAGAACTTGCGTACTACCTTCTCCCAAAAAGAAAAATATGTATTTCCTTTTTGGTGAGGTAATTTTTACCTGACTTTCGGTTTGGCTCCATCTTGAAACGCTTATAACTAGAGGATATGATATGAGAAAAATAATACTAATGAAGCTAGAGAATTAAAACAAAAGAAGAAGAAAGAAAAACAAAAGTAGTACAGTAATGTGATGGCATGGATTTTCTTATTAAAATAATAGAGTTAAAGAAGAAATGTCAGGTGTGAATAAGGTAGACTTCTTTAAGGATTAAAACAAATTTATTACATTTTTAACTTAATTTTGTAATTCTTCATTTGTGTGTATCATTTCAATTTTAGTTATTTTTGTAGTTGGTTTAGGTATATCATATATGGGTTCCTGTCTTGAATCTTCTTGAGAAGGAGTTAGAATGAATTTTATGTTATCAAAGTTGATTTTCGTTTTATTGTTGGATATTGGTTCATCTTGTTTTGAACCTGTATGTGCCATTATTTTTATATAATATATAATTTTACTATTATAATAGTTAGTAGTATGGTAACGATAAGGCAGTAAATCCCAGGAACTATTAGTGCTTGTAATGGTAAGTTTTCCACTGTTGGTGTATCGTTGTTATTTGGTTTCATACTTTCGATTATTGTATTGTTATCGCTATTTTGTATTATTTCTGTAGTTGGTTCTATTTTGGGATATGGTGTCGTTGTGGTAATAATTGTATCCCAAAAGCTGCCTTCATAGTCGTCGGAGCATGTTCCATTCACGGGGCATTCTTGTCCGTTATATAGTATTACGTTATTATTTTCTAATAGTGTTTCATATTCTGTTATTATTGCTGTTATTAGGTAGTTTGTTATTTCTGTGTTAACTCCATCATCTTTGCAGTCTTCGAATGTCGTCAGTTCTTTTTCTGCATATTTGTCTATTTCTAATCGTTGATTTCTACTCCAAGAAGTTGTATTTTGCGAGTCTTGTGCATGTTTTTGCAATATTCTACTGAGATATTAACTTTTTTATCGTCTTCTACTATTAATTTTCTGTCACATGAGTCTATTGTTTTCATAAATTTCACTTCACAACTTTTTACAAGTATCGCTTCGCCTTTGATTCTTACTCCTAAGGTTATGAGTAGTATGCAATGTAAAAGTGTGGTGTTCATTGTTGTTTTTTTTTGTTGTTGATTCCTGTAGATAGAAAGGAATTTTTGTATTAAATATATAAAAAAAATTAAATAAGGAATATACTATTATTTTTTTAGTGTAAATGCTTTGTTTTCTCTATTAGGAAATTGGTTTTTTACGTTTAATTCCGTCGGTTCGTTTTGAATTTCTATGGTTTCTTTGTGTAGGTTTGGGTATATTTGATTGTTTTCGACATTCTTAGTGTCTTGTGATAGGTTTAAATTAGGTGTTTCGTTTTGTTCAATTTTTATTTCTTGAAGCTCGATATGGAGAATTTGTTGGTAGTTTGTATCATTGTTATTGTTTTTGTTATTGTGTTTCTTTGATAAGTGTAGTAGAAGATGAGTTACAGAATCCCAAATAGCTCCTAATAAAAAGATTGACCATCCATAAGCATTATGTAGTGCGTAGCCATGGATTGCTGTGTCTATTATAGATTTTATTATGTTTACTATTACAAATATTCCCATTATACCAGCTATTGTTGATCCGAATATTATAAACTTTTGCCAAGTTTTGTTCCATGCTGATTTTATGATTTTCCCTATGGAGTTTTCGTCTAATAAGTTTGTTACTGATGTACCTTGATAGTTTGTTTGTTGTCCTGTTAAACCGCTTGCTACATTATTGAGGAGTGCTGGTTTTTCGGCGGGGAACATTATATCTTCTTTTAGTTTCTTGAGGTCTTCTTGGCTGTAGATTCCATTTGTGGCTAAATTCTGAGGGTTTATATATGTCGAAGTTTGTTTAGTTCGAGGTTTTAATTGTTCTGGGGCTGATGCCTGTACTGGATTTGGTAGGAGTTTGTACCAAATATTATTAACTGAATACATTGGTGGCACTAGACTATTGCATGTTATTTGATTTCCTTTATTCATAATTATTCTTGTCTTGGGTGTGATATACATTTCTTTTCCGATGTATGCAATTGGTAAGTGAGAGTAACATTCTTCCGTTCTTCTAATTTTTACTTCGACTGGGATACATTTCATTATATATGCTACTTCTCCTGCTGCTACTGCCATGTATCCAGGGCCTTTCATGATATTGTAGGCAAATTCATCTGGGGCATGTGTTGCTAGTGATAGAGCGTTGTGAAGTACTTGTTTTTCTAAGGCACATCTCTGTACCAGCATGTCATAATAAAGTTGTTTTATCTGATGTCTTACGTGTCTTTCTACATAAACAAATTTGGAATTTACATATGAGAATATATCGAGGTTCCATGTTTTTATGGGGCGTTTCTTGAAGTCTCCGTTATTTTGTGATTCAAATATTATCAGTTTAGGATGTTCTGTAAGTGTTAATTCATAGCCATATATATTCTTCTTTCCTTTTTTTCCTAATGCAAAGGTTATTTCGTCTGTTGTTAGTGAATAGACTATTGTTTTGTCTTCATTATAAGTCTTATCAACAATCCTTCGTATAATACGTCATATTTGTTAGCTCCACAGAAGTCTTTCGGGATTGTGTCCCAGTATGTATTTCCGCCTTCGATGTCTAGGCAAGATTTATCTGTTAAAGGATATGATATTCCTGATCTTAAGTGTAATCTATTTTCATTAAGATTTATTCTAGCTTGATATTTTTTAATTAATATTTTTGCTGTTGCATGTACTACCACGTTGCTCCATGAACCAAACAAATCGCTATATTCTATTCCTTTACAATTTCCATCTACTTGGGATGTACCAGCCATGTTTAAATTGCGGGAGTGAACTTTGTTAGGTGTTATTTGATCTAGGAATATATTAGAATTTATAGTTAACGACCCTGTGTTGTGTATTTTGTCACACTCGTCTCGTGATACTTCTAGTATATATGTTGCTGAACCGTTTGATATTGTAGACATATGTGAATGCATTCCGCAATATTGGATGATTCAGTTAATTTCTATTTTACACTGTGTTACTTGGATTTCTTCATATTCTTTTAGTTGTAATAACTGGGCTTTAATTTTTTCAGATTTGATTGATTTTTTTTTTCTATTTCGCAATCTTGTGTATTTAATAATGAGATTGTGGATATGTTTGAACTCTGTGCTCCGCAATCGAATGCTATAAATGCTTGAACGTCCAGAATTGTTATAAGTAGTAGAACTGTGGTTATGAGAGTATTCATTTTGTTTGTAATATTGACTTCTGTTCTTCGTTTGTCTCTGTTCCTGTTAAACATATATATATATATATATATATATATATATATATTATTTTTTGGTTTTTAGTTTTTTTTATATATACATACTTAAATTTACTGTATTGGTATTTTTGATAATTTTAGTCGATTCGCGTGAACTGTTTTGTCTTCGTTTTATATTCTTATTTTTATATTTCCGTTATCAAATAGTTCGAGTATTTCGAAGGGGCCTTGATGTTCGTCATCGAATTTGCTAGTTTTGTGATTTTTTTTGAAGAAAAACAGGGTCTCCTATATTAAATGTTATGGGGTTAATTACTAACTAAATAATAAAATAATATGTTTGTCGCAGTAATGTTTTGATTTTAGTTTAGCGGTTGTTAGATTTTGTCTTGCGAATTTCTCTGTGTCGTAAAGTTTTGAGGCTAAGTTTTGTACATAGTCACTGTATGTTTCTTGGGTTTCGTTTTCGATAAGTTTTGATGACGGTAATTTTGCTATTCTACCAAACATTACTTCAAAAGGTGTGTATTTAGTTCCCTCATGAATGCTAGTATTATAGGAAAAAGTAGCTAATTCTAGCCATTTATCCCAGTCAGAGTGTTTGTTTGTGAAATGTTTAATGTATTCTTTTATTACATGATGAGATCGTTCTAATGAGCCGTTACATTGAGGGTGAAATGCTGTGGTTTTTATTTGTTTTATATTGAAGAGTTTTGCCAATTTTTTCATTATTTTGCTCAAAAAGTTCTTTCCTTGGTCTGTTAGGATGCTTCTTGGAGTGCCAAAAATGCATATAAATCGTTTTGTTAGTGCCTCTGATATGTCTGAGGCTGTGGCTTTTTTTAAAGGTATAGCTACTAAATATTTTGTTAGATTGTCTTGGATAGTTAAGATGTTTTCATAGCCTTCTTCGGTTTTATTGTTTGGTATTACAATATCCATTGCTATTTTTCTAGAGTTTTTCTTGGTGTGTCAGATATGATCATTGGTTGTTTGGTTTTAATTCTTTTTTTACTTGGCAGGATTTGCATGATTGAATGAATTTTTCTATATCGGATTTCATGTTTTCCCAGTACAGTGGTCCCCATCCTAAGTTATACAGTCCGTTCTTTCAAAATGGCGGACGTTTATTCTAAGTTATATCCCCTCAGTACTCCCACTTTTGTATTTTCATTTATGTCCGTCGCGAGTGTATGTGCAGCGAAGCGTTCCGAGGTATGCCGATCCTTGCCGAATATTTGAAATTTTGAACACAGTAAAAATAAACTCGAGAAAATCGGCATTATATATTGCAAAAAATTAAGAGTGATTAGAAGTACAGTGTACTGTAATAAGAAACAATGGAAATCAGCAACGACGAAAATCAGCAACAAGCGACTTCATCAACCGCATCCAACCCGAAAAGCACAGTAAACTGGCATAACCTAACTTTTTACATGACTTTATTTTTGTTTTCTTTACATATTTAATAATTTAACATTCTTTGTATATTTTAGAAAAGACAGAGAGAAACAGAGGTAAAAAGGCTCACATATACTGAAAAAGTTCAAATAATCGAACTTCTGGACTCCAGTAAGAGCCAAGTAGAGATTTCTAAGAAATTTAATAGGTCACAAGTCGCCATCTCAAAAATAAAATCTAACCGGGAGAAAATCTTGCACGAAGGCAACGTTTTAAAAGAACAAAACATGAGTTTGGATCGTAGGAGATTTTCGAACGTGATTCAATCAGAGGTGGAGACAAAACTATACGACTGGTTCGTACAAACACGAGCAAGTGGTGTGCCAATTTCAGGACAACTTTTACAGGAATCGGCTTTAATATTTAACGACTTGTGTGGAGGACCTCCAATATTTACCGCCAGTAAAGGATACTTACATGGATTCCAGAAACGGCATAGCATAAGAAGCCTCAGTATGCAAGGAGAATGTTTGTCGGCAACTGCTGATAGTGCTGCAGAATTCAAAGAACACTTCTTTTCATTCATTAATGATTTCGAGTACGACAGAGACTGCATATATAACGCTGATGAGTCGGGGCTTATGTGGAAAGTGCTTCCAAATAGCACACTTGTGGAGAAAGGGGTGACAAAAGCTTGCGGCTGGAAATTAATTAAGGACCGAGTGACAATAATGGTTTGTGGAAATGCGAGTGGAACTGATCGCCTTCCACTTTTAATGATTGTGAAGTCAAGAACACCTCGCTGTTTTAAAAATTTAAATTTAGCAGCTTTACCAATCATTTATGAAAACCAGAAAAGTGCATGGATGGACGCTACAATTTTTAAGAAGTGGTACACAGATGTGTTTCTGCCACATGTGTTTAAAAAGCACAATGGAAAAAAATGTATCTTAATATTAGACAATGCTCCGACGCATCCAGCAGCACAGGAATTAAATGAAATTAGCGAGACCTGCTCAATTATATACCTGCCTCCAAATGTGACGTCGTTGATACAACCGATGAACCAAAAATAAAAAAGAATGAGTGCGAATAGAAAAAATGAATAATGAAAATGAAAGCGAGTGAATAAATGTGTCAAGAGTGTGAATGAAATGAGCGATAATGTTACGAGTAAAGAAAAAGTGACTACGCCAGGAATAAAAAAGAATAATTAAAGTGACAGCTATGGTAAGGATTTGAGCATGAATGATACGAGTACGAGTAGAAACAAATGAATAATGAAAATGAAAGCGAGTGAATAAATGTTTTAAGAGTGTGAATGAAATGAGAGATTATGTTACGGGTAAATAGAAATGACTGTGCCAGGAATAAAAAAGAATAATGAAATGACAGCTATGGTAAGGATTTGAGCATGAATGATACGAGTACGAATAGAAAAAAATGAATAATGAAAATGAAAGCGCGTGAATAAATGTGTCAAGAGTGTGAATGAAATGAGAGATAATGATACGAGTAAAGAAAAAGTGACTACGCCAGGAATAAAAAAGAATAATTAAAGTGACAGCTATGGTAAGGATTTGAGCATGAATGATACGAGTACGAGTAGAAAAGATTGAATAATGAAAATGAAAGCGCGTGAATAAATGTGTCAAGAGTGTGAATGAAATGAGAGATAATGATACGAGTAAAGAAAAAGTGACTACGCCAGGAATAAAAAAGAATAATTAAAGTGACAGCTATGGTAAGGATTTGAGCATGAATGATACGAGTACGAGTAGAATTGTGAAATATGCAGAACACATACCATATAGGAAACAACAAACACAAACACCAAATACAATAACTTTCATCCGACAACTTTTTTGATTCTGTGCATAGTTCTCGAGATATTTCGATGTCTTCAGATAAATCGGCCACCCTGTATATATATATATTCAAGAAAGTTGTTCGACACGAAGGGGGACATCCAGTGATAATTAAATTTACCCCCTCCCCCATCCCCTGGGGGTGGAGTGGGGGCAAAAACAATAAAACTTAAATAGGAACCCCCAGTTTTTATTGCAGATTTGGATTCTCCGGAAAAAAGTACACCAATTTGACCTAGGAGCTATTGCATTTTGGTTCACAGGTGGCGCTGTAATCGATAAAAATCCAAATTTATCTGAAGACATTGAAATACCTCGAGAACTATGCACAGAATCAAAAAAGTTGTCGGATGAAAGTTGTTCGACACGAAGGGGGGCATCCAGGGGGCAAATAGGGACAATTTGATCCCTTTATGAAAATTTAATATTAAAAATTCTAATATTAGAATTTTTAATATTAGAATTTAGTAATATCAATTGCGAAAATTGTTATTCTGAATATGAAATTTTAATAATGTCCATTCGAAAAATTAAGATTATGAATAATTGATATTCTTCATATTAAAAATCAAAACTGATTACATAAAATTGTGCATACAATATGGAAGCAATTTTATAAATAAGTTTTCTACCTTCAATAAAATTACATTTTAGGTTTTAAATTTATTATTTAATAAACAAAAAGAGGACATCACGCAATCCATTAAAAAACGCGTCATGTCCCTTCACTCAGCTCATTCATTCTCTCTCTGTATGTTTTTTCCGAAATGAGAATAAATAAGCTGAGCATTGACGGTCAAACCAGCTTCTATTAAACAAAACCAAACTCTTACTTCATTTGGGGATTTCGTCGCCATCTACCGGACCCCGAGAGAACTCACGTGGTTTCATACATGTACATCGTTTGCATTTCGGCCATCACCGGCGCCGGTTCTGTTACATAACGCTAGAGGGCGACATAACTCGAAAATAAAGTAGCATATCATTTTATACATAAGTTGAGTCACACGTAACCAGTTCACCTACATTTTTCTCTACTTTCCTGAAGGGAAGTAAATGGATATCGCGACTTTCTAATCCCCATATTAAAATTTAGTATTCACGGTCTCTCAGTGTAAGACTGTTTTTGAAGTCCATTGTATTGGTAGTAATTCGGTCGGAGGTCACTTTGCTTTTAGAATAACAACTTTCCGTTTACGTGACTATTTTTTGTCTACCCTTCATTGCTTAAATCGAATTGCAAGTTAAAAATGAATCCTGCTACAGTTCCCGAAAAAATCGAAATGATTCTTATTTATGGTGAATGTAAGAGGAATATTGACGATGCTGCTGCGTTGTATGCTGAGCGTTTTCCAGATAATGCTCGGTCGCGTTCTTTTTTTTACAAAGTTGTCAATGCCTTTCACTCTGATGGCAGCGTACAAATGAAAAAAAGGAAGCGAAGATTAACAGTTACAGGAGAAGCTAACGAAGTAGCTGTACTAGCAGCTATTCACCAAAATCCACATGTAAGCACACGACAATTACATCGCGATTCCGGCATTTCCAGAGACAGTATTCAAAGAATATTGCATCGTCATAAGTTTCACCCATATCACATTTCACTGCACCAGGAACTAGATGGCGATGATTTTCATAACCGTGTGGTGTTTTGTGAATGGGCATTTCAAAAAATGCAAACGAACCAATTTCTTTGCTAATGTATTATTTTCAGATGAATCTACATTCACGAACCATGGTGGCGTCAATAGGCATAATATGCATTATTGGAGCGTAGAAAATCCCTATTGGTTACGACAAGTTAATCATCAACGTCCTTGGTCGGTGAACGTTTGGTGTGGAATCATAGGAAATAAACTCATTGGTCCTTATTTCATTGAAGGTAATTTGAATGGAACAAAATATCGAGATTTCCTAGAACAAGAAGTACCATTACTACTTGAGGATGTTGCTATGGACGTCCGACGGACAATGTGGTTTCAGCATGATGGTTGCCCAGCACATTTTTCAAGAGTAGCAAGGGAAATACTAGACCGTGATTACAATGGTAGGTGGATTGGTAGAGGTGGCCCCATTAATTGGCCTGCGAGGTCACCTGATCTAACATCTCTGGATTTCTTCCTATGGGGTTACCTAAAAGGTAAGGTTTATGAACAAGTACCAACGACTCGTGAAAACATGGTGGAACGCATAAGAACTGCTTGCGCAGAAATTTCTGCAGATATGATTCTATCATGTATAAAGTCATTTGAAGAAAGAATAAATAAATGCATTGAAGTGGAAGGTCAACATTTCGAACACTTAGTCAAGTAAGTGAACAGTGAGATTGATTGATTGATTGTCTTTATTATGGCTTGAGGTATTACCTGTTAGGCCAACCAATATAGAGCATACATACAGATAACTAATACTAAAACTAAGCTTAATATAACAAGACATACTAACAAATGCATATAAAAGCACAATACTAATTCTATACCAATACTAGTTCTATAACAAAGTAGATATAAAATAGATATATAATAATAATAGTCGAGCGATTACAACGTAGGGTAGGGTACACGCATACCAGAAGTAAAAGTGGACTAAAATACTAATGTTAAATACTAAAATACTAATACTAATACTAATAATGCTAATACTAAAATATAAAATACAAAATAATTACACTGAAGTCCGACTTAATAGGAATTTTTTTAGTTTTACTTTAAACGAATACACATTTTCACTTGCGCGAATTTCGACTGGAAGTTCATTCCATAACCGGGTAGATGTGATAATAAAAGAGTTGGAATAGGATTCTAGCCGATGTGTCGGTACTCGAAGTTCTTGCATAGAGCCTGGTCGAAGAGCCCTGGATGTAGATTCTTCACGCCACTGATAACGTTCATAAAGATAGTGGGGTACGTGGGTCTTAATAATCTTATAGGTGACGATTCCAATATAGTATAACCTACGCGATTTAGTGTTGAGCCAGCCAAGCTTATTACGATAAGGGGTAATGTGCTCATCGCGCCGTAGATCGAAGATGAAACGAATGCCCGCATTAAACATTCGTTCCACCCTTATTTTTTGAGTTACATTGATGTCGTTGTAAACTGCGCAGCAGTAATCGAAGTAGGGTAAAATCAACGAGGAAACAAGGGTTTGCCTAACATCAGTTGGTAGTTGAGCACGGTTATTAGGTAGTTGACGTAGAGTGGAGAAGACTTTATTGGACATTTGTATAAGATGGTACTTCCACGAGAGCGTTCCATCAAACACGAGACCCAAGTTCCTCACCGATTTAACCCACGGTATGACCGAATTATTAATAACAATCGGTATGATCGAATCAGTATTAAAGGTGTTCAGATAAAAAGCCGACCAGTAATGCCTTAGTTTTTTCAAAGTTAAGGACGAGGTCATTGCTATTCGCCCATTGACAGAAGCGAGTGATATCGGATGTTACCTTTGCAATGGCGATGTCAAGTTCTGAAACACGACATTTAAGAAAAATTTGAGTGTCGTCAGCGAAAATCATATGATCACTATGAGGGAGAACCCCAGGTAGATCGTTAATAAATACTGAAAACAACAAAGGTCCTAACACAGAACCTCGGGGCACTCCAGCACCCACTGGAAGCCACGACGATCTAGTGCCATCCACCCCTGTGACAGCCTGAGATCGACACGAGAGGTAAGACGCAAACCACCGAATAGCGGTATCCGATAAATTAGCCATTTTTAGTTTCTGCAGCAAAAGCCTGTGACTAATAGTATCGAACGCACGGCTAAAGTCAAAGAGGATAACAATAGTTATCATGCGATTGTCTATTGCTTGCCTGCAATATTCAGATACATATAATAGTGCTGTTTGCGTACTGTAGTCTTTACGGAAACCCGATTGGTGAGAATCAAACCAATTACTGTTATTCAGGAACCCAAGTAGCTGATTGAAAACAATACGTTCTAGTATTTTAGAGAGTGCAGGAACAATAGCGATAAGACGGTAATGAGCAGGAGAAACAGGGTTAGTAATTTTGCTAATGGGTATCATCAATGATTTTTTCCAGTCAGCAGGAAAGATGGATAAATTAAGCGATTCATTAAAGAGACGAACTTCTGTGAGGGGCAATGACAGGGAATGATTTGATGTAAAAATTAATAGGTATCGAATCAGAGACACATGCCTCCGACTTTGCTTCCGCCAAACGAGCAGCTACGTCCTCGATGGTGACATTAGCGAAGAAAAATCTACTATCGTTAAAATCTCCGTAATAAAAGTCTTCATCGAAATTTAGGTCGAAAAGATCAGTGTAAGGAGAAACAGAAGCTGTGTGAAAGGAATTGAGTTCATCCAAAGTGCAACACAACGGTTTAACAGCTTTATTGGAAGCCACCAGATCAAGGTTGCGCAACTCCCTCCACATGGTCTTAGCATCCCGAATATTAGTAAGTTTGTTTCGATAGTAGTTTGCCCTCGCTAATACCCATGCCTGCTTATTAGCCTTATTAGCAGAAATGAGTCTAATTCTTAAGGATGGGTCCCTGGTCCTGCGATAAGCACATAAAAGGCTATTTCTCTCGTATTTAAGTCTAAGTAGCTGAGGTGAAATCCAAGGGGAAGGCTTGTGAGTCGGTGTAAAGGTGTGCCTAGGGGCGTGCTTATCAAAAGTTTGTAATAGACGATGACTAAGCGTATTGGTGAGTAAGTTCACGTTATTCAGTGGAGAAACAGAATTAAAAATATTCCAATCATAGCTACTCAGGTCCCTATGCAAACTCGATACATCGAACGAGCGATAGTCTCTACATGTGATTTGTATCGGCTTTGCTTTCGGTGTTCCAATCTTACATTCGATATCTATCAGATCATGGCCACAGATAAAAGGTAGATTGGCTTGGGTATGTCCTAGGACATTTGTAAGGCTATCGACAAGGCAGTGGTCAATCCATGTATCAGTTCGGTTCGTATGATTAGTAGGCTGATACGGCACGATTTGAAGAGCATTGGCTACGGCAAACTGCTGCAAATATGTAGATTCAAAATTAGCCCGATTTAAGTCAACATTGAAATCACCCATAATAATGATTCGATCATAATTACAGCTATATTTTTGCAGTACAGATTCAAATAGTTCGAGAAGAGCTTTCTTCGGTGGTCGATAGATAACCGCAAGTAGCACTCTGAGGTTCGTAGTGGCGCTTTGACCGACTTCAACAAGCATAAACTCGAGGGGGTTAACGGAAGAGCATTCAGATTTTTCTAAGATTTTATAATTTAGAGCGGTATGAATATACATAGCGACACCTCCACCGAGCTTATACTTGCGGTCATTGCGAATCAAGTGATAGTTAGGCAAAGAAAAATAGGAGTCAACAGTTTTAGTATTAAACCAGGTTTCAGAAAGAATAATAATATGATAAAAATTTTCGGTGAAATAAGATTTAAAAAAAGAAAATTTATTAGCAGAGCCGAGAGATTGAACATTAATGTGACATACTTTTAGATTAATATAGTTAGCGTTTACTGGAATTATTGAATTAATTAAAGCCTGGTTGCTTCCGGAAGTCGATGCAGCCGTCTCACTATTTTCTCGAACACTAAGAGTGCCACATGCCAAACGTCAATCGCTAATTTTTCGAAGATCTTCCTCGCAAGTAATATCGATCGCGCTAGCGCCGCTAGTTGGTCGAAAGCGTACAATGCCGTGATAGGTGTAAACATACTTATGCGGATGGTCCTTCACTAACGCACGTGCTTTCCTGAGTAAGTTAAGCGTCGCAGATGGTAAGTGCTCATTGATAAAAACGCGGTTTTTCGCATAAGAGTTATCAATGTCGGTGGTAAATAGCATCTTCTTAGCTCTCATGCCTTTGATGAAGGCAAATCGTAGGTCGGGATTGGAGAGTTTTACCAGTATTGCTGGGTGCCTATGGGATCTTGACGAAGATGCAAGCATGGAAGCAGATGAGTCGGTGCCATTTGTGCGTTGTAGCCGATAAGCAGAAAGAATGTCTTCTATATGAAGCGTCACATTCAATACATCGGCAATTTTTAGTGAAATTTGTCGCAAATCTTCCATGCCTTTCGGAGGAATCCCTGTGATTATTAAATCGCAGTTCCGAATGTCATAGCCCATTGTCGCTCGATCTGCCTTTAAGGACTGTACATCAGTTTGGAGCGATTTTACACTAACTTCTATGTGTTCTACTCGCTCCTCCAGCTTCAATATTCGATCCATCTTTCCATTAATTTCTTCAAAGCGCGCATTCTGTTGCGCGTTAAATTGTTCTTGTCTGTCAAGATATAGTTGTAGCGCAGGAGGTATCGCACACGTATCGGACGTATCCGATTCTACAGAAGTAGCGCTATTGGAACGGAGAAGACGAGGCGGAGCGAGCAGAGTTGAATTCAGCTTCCTTTTTTTGCTCTTACCGGCAGGTATATTAAGGCAACAAACAAATGCACCCGATGCAGTCGTGGGCGCATTTTCAGGTTTGCAATCTTTATGAAATGCAAGTGCGCAAACAACACATTTTGTTTTGTCGTCGCCAACGAGTTCGGCATTGCATTTATTGCAATTCTCCATTTGAGAAGCGTGCAAGAGATAATAAGAGCCCGAAATATAGCCGTACGTGCGTTAGAGAGAGAAGGCTATACAAGCGTGTGGTAAACCCGCTTGGAAGGGGCGCGTGAACCGTACGCGTCTCGTGCACCGCGCAGCACGTGAAGAGAGGGGCCGCCGATAAGCCGTCAGCTGAATGTATAGTTCAGAAATAAGGCAGATGATCACAATACGAGTGATTGAACTAATCAGTCACGAGTCACGACAATGCATGCGTGATTACAAGGCAAATGTCAGGCAGAAAACCATTTGGATAATGAATATTAATTTAACAATTATAGGTATTCACAGGTCTCGCATCTTCACATTTCACCAACCTGCCAGTGGAAAGAAAGCGAAGTCAAAGGTGACAAGCACTCGGTGATCGGTGTCATGCGACAAAGTGTCGAAGTCACTGACAGCTAGTGGACAGCGCCATTTTGCGTAGTATGACGTAGGCGATGACGTTTCGGGCGTGCGCAGATATCTCGGTGGAAAAGCAGCAACGGTTAATTCCAAAATGACTTTTTTAACTTTTCTCGCCTGAAGTAGACTCGGAGATAAATATCCCAATTAGTGATCGTGATCCGAGTCTGCTCAGGAACGTCTGTACAAAATTTTAACTCCCACAAAACGGGGTTTAGAGTGCAATTTAGAGAAATTTAGCGGAGCTCAACAAAACGTGACTGCGTGTACTCACCGCTAGAGAGAGAGAGGCAAGGGGACTCACGTAAAACAAGCACCCCAAAGGGAACAGAAAAATACTACGTCCACGTCGTTGTTCCTGGGTAACGCTAAATGTATTTTTTCCCGGCTTTGTTAGAATGACCGTATTCCATATCCGCTACGCGGGCGAAAATTGTCAATATTGGAGAATCGAAATCTGCAATAAAAACTGGGGGTTCCTATTTAAGTTTTATTGTTTTTGCCCCCACTCCACCCCCAGGGGATCGGGGAGGGGGTAAATTTCATTACTACTGGATGCCCCCCTTCGTGTCGAACAACTTTCATCCGACAACTTTTTTGATTCTGTGCATAGTTCTCGAGGTATTTCAATGTCTTCGGATAAATTTGGATTTTTATCGATTACAGCGCCACCTGTGAACCAAAATGCAATAGCTCCTAGGTCAAATTCGTGTACTTTTTTCCGGAGAATCCAAATCTGCAATAAAAAATGGGGGTTCCTATTTAAGTTTTATTGTTTTTGCCCCCACTCCACCTCCAGGGGATGGGGGAGGGGGTAAATTTGATTATCACTGGATGCCCCCCTTCGTGTCGAACAACTTTCATCCGACAACTTTTTTGATTCTGTGCATAGTTCTCGAGATATTTCGATGTCTTCAGATAAATCGGCCACCCTGTATATATATGGGGCATTCTTTGTGAAAAAAGCCACCCCACCTGTCTAAAAATCAGAAACACCTACTTAGGTCTATTTGGGCTCAAATTGTAGCTTAGAGTGTGTAGTTTCAAAAAATCACCGGTACTTTCCGAAAAACAAAATGGCATGTTGCAATATGGCGCCCGGCATGCGTGAAGCACGAACCGACATTATGTATTTCGGTAAAAATTCATTCACAAGAACAAAGAAAACATTTTTTTTTATGCATATCGTACATTATTGTGTGCACTTTGCATACGTATATTACACATTCAGAAATTCAATATGTCCGATTCAATGTGGCGGACGGAATTTAAAATTTATCATTTTAATTAGAAAAGATGCGGTAACAGTGAAATTGTATCTGTTCATAAATTATTGTCACGAGAAACATGCATAATTTCGAGAAATTGCAGTAGAGGTTTTCTTTTTCTAATTTAATTTACTATAAGACCGAGTATTTTTCTAATTAAAATGATAAATTTTAAATTCCGTCCGCCATATTGAATCGGACATATTGAATTTCTGAATGTGTAATATACGTATGCAAAGTGCACACAATAATGTACGATATGCATAAAAAAAAATGTTTTCTTTGTTCTTGTGAATGAATTTTTACCGAAATACATAATGTCGGTTCGTGCTTCACGCATTCCGGGCGCCATATTGCAACATGCCATTTTGTTTTTCGGAAAGTACCGGTGATTTTTTGAAACTACACACTCTAAGCTACAATTTGAGCCCAAATAGACCTAAGTAGGTGTTTCTGATTTTTAGACAGGTGGGGTGGCTTTTTTCACAAAGAATGCCCCATATATATAATTTTTAATTTCTATAATGTTTTTGTTGCAACAGCGTTTATTATATTTGTTAGTGATTTCTTCGTCAGTGTCGTTGTTTTCATTACTTGAGTCTAATTCTATATTGTCGTTATTTAGGTTGTAATTCGTGTCGTTTTGCTGTTGTTTTCTGGTTGGTTCCGTATTTTTTGTTCTAGGCCGTCCTCTTTGTTGGTGTTCACTTTTATATGTTTTTGTCTGTTGTTGTTTTTTATTATTTATCTCTTGTCTTTTGGGAGGTTGGATTTTTCTTGTACTTCGTCTCAGGCATGCTGAGTCTGTGATATTTGCGATTTGTTTACATTCAGGTTCTAAATTGTTTATTTCATCTTTGGTATGTTTTTCGGTTTTTGTGTCCTTTCTCTTTTCGTGTGTGAATATTCCAGGACAATTTATTTCTATGTGATTTAATTTATAACATTTAGTACAGAATGGTATTACAGCCGGAAGGTTGTATTTTGGCCCTGTGTAATTTACTTTATCGTTTCGAGGTTTTTGAATATTATATATTGGACTGTGTACTAGTATTTGTTTAAGAATTTTGTTCTTTGCTATTGTGTGTTTACTTTTAATGAATTTAATTGGTTCTAGTGCTTGTGCATCTTGGTTGCTGTAATTAATCCAGTAATTACTGTCTCCATTAAATCCTAGTCCTTTTCGGTCGGTTTGGGTTGTAATTCTTATTGGTTCTCTAATTCCTTGATTATATCTGCCTATTCCGGCCCCTCTCCATCCCATATTTTCCATCATCTTAGTAATGGTATTATTAAGGTATGCTCTTTTATTTGATTCGTTAATTTTTAGTATAGGATTTCTGGGTAATGCATCTGCGTTGACGTTTGATTTGCCTGCTTTATGTATTACTTCAAATTCGTATTCTAATAAATTGTACATCCATTTGGCAACTCTGGAATTGGGATCTTTTTTTGTTCTAAATGATGTGAGTGGTTTATGATCAGTAACCACCGTAAAATGTTTTCCATAAACGTAAGGTCTGAAATGTAATATGGCATAGTATATTGCGAGAGCTTCTTTATCATAAGTTTCGTATTTCTTTTCGTGATCGTTTAGTACGCGAGAGGTATAAGCAATAGGTCTATCTTTACCTATTTCTCCTTGAGATAGTATGGCGCCTATCGCATATCCTGATGCATCTGTAGTGATTATAAAAGGTTCATTGAAGTTAGGGTACTGTAGAACAGGTGCGTTGCATAATTTTTCACGCAGTGTGTTAAATGCATCATTTTCTTCTTGTTCCCATTTGAACGATATATCGTTTTTTAGTAAATTTGATAAAGGTTTGGATATAGATGAAAAATTTTCAATAAATCTACGGTAGTATCCCGCGAGTCCGAGAAATTGTCTGATATTCTTCTGATTTTTAGGTAATGGAAATTTCTGTACGCAATTGATTTTGTTCGGGTCTGGTTTTAGACCTTCTTCGCTAATTATATGTCCTAAATAACAATCTTCTTTTCTTAAAAATTCACATTTGTCTGGTTGTAATTTAAGGTTTGCGTTTCTTAGTCGTTTCATTAATTTCTCGCATTTGATCTCATGTTCTTCTAAAGATGATGCGTATATCACAATATCGTCAAGATATACAAAAAGTTCGTTACCTTGCAGGCCTGATAAGATTATGTCCATTAGTCTTTGGAAGATTGCTGGTGCATTTTTTAATCCGAATGGCATTCTATCGAATTCGTAATGTCCATGTGGGGTAGAAAAGGCTGTTTTGTGAGAGTCGTTTTCATGCATTTTTATTTGCAGAAATCCGGATGCAAGATCAAAAATTGAGAAATATTTAGCACTTCCAAGTTGGTCTAGTATATCGACAATGTTTGGAATAGGGTATGATTCGCCTATTGACTTATTATTTATTTTTCTGAAATCTAAAACCTTTCTCCATCTTTTGTTGCCTTGAGTATCCGTTTTTTTAGGTACTATCCATATGGGTGTGTTATATGGTGATTCTGATGGTTTTATTATACCACTCTTTAATTCTTCTGATATTTGCTTATTAATTTCTTCTTTAAGTATAGGGGGAATCGGTATTGTTCTGTGTTTATAGGTACTTCGTCAGTTGTTATTATTTTATGCTTTATAAGTGGTGTGAAGCCTAAAGGCTCGCCTGGTAAGTGAAATGTGCCTGCATTTTTATTTATTATTCTATCTATACTTTCTTTTTCTTCAGTGTTTAGATGATCCATTCGTAATAGCTGTTTTACTCGTTTTGCTCGTTTTGTTTCTTTGGTTATGTGATATACTTTAGTTGTTTTGATTCTTGTTAGGGGTTCGTTTAAATATTCTGTGTATGTAAAGAGTTTTTTTTGTTTATTGGGATGTTTGTTTGGTTCTTCTGAGCCGTGTATTATTATATGATTATCCCTTTTCGTAGTTGATGTTTCGTTTGTAATATTTTCAGAAGGTTTATTTATTAGTTCCACATCGGGTTTATTTTGATCTTTTTCCTTGTATTCGTGTGGTTTCTTTGATGTTGTTTCTTGGTGTTGTTTGTTTATTTTCCTCTTTTATAAGATTAGTAGCTTCACATTTTCTTTACAGAAGTATTGATCTTCCTGTATTGAGGAATTGAAAGATTTCGGTAAGTGTTGTTTTATCATTTGGTTAATTTCATTTTCGTTCGTTGTTTCATCTTCATTTTCATATTTGTTTTCATTTATTATTTCGTTTTCATTTTCATTTTTGCTTCCATTTATTTTTTCGTTTTCGTATTTGTTTTTGTTGGTTATTTCATTATTTTCATTTATTATTTCATTTTCGTATTCATTTATTATTTCATTTTCATATTCATATTTGTTTTCATTTATTATTTCGTTTTCTTTTTCATTTTTGCTTCCATTTATTATTTCGTTTTCGTATTTGTTTTTTTGGTTATTTCATTATTTTCATTTATTATTTCATTTTCATATTTGTTTTCATTTATTATTTCGTTTTCTTTTCCATTTTTGCTTCCATTTGTTATTTCGTTTTCGTATTTGTTTTTGTTGGTTATTTCATTATTTTCATTTATTATTTCATTATCATATTTGTTTTCATTTATTATTTCGTTTTCATTTTCCTCTATTTCTTCTATTTCGACTGTTGGAATGTCTAAATTTAATACTTCGTTTGTTGTATTAAAAATTTGTAAATATGCTTTTCCTTCATTATTTTTAACAAGTGCTTCGCCCACGAATAAACCTCCTTTGATATTGATGTGTGGTACACACCCATGTTGAATGTTATTGTTTTTTATTTTTATGAACATTGTAGATACTGCTCTAGTCGAAATTTTTATAGTTTCTGGGCTGTTGAAATATTTTGTGTTATTTTTCCATTTAATAAGGTTATTTTTGTAGTCTATTGTAACTTCATTGCTTTTTAAAAATTCTGATCCTAAAATTCCTTCGCAATATATTGGGAAGTTGTTTTTAACTACGTGGAATAGTGTATCATGTCCTAATATCTCGATTATTACTACCCCCATTGTAGTTACTGGTTGTTCCGTGATTCCTTTAAGATCTATTATATTGGTTTCGTCTATTAATGTTTCTCCTTTCACATATTTTTCTTTAATTAAAGAAGTAAAAAAATGGCCAAAACGGTTCAAACCTATTGGTTGATAAAAGGACCAAACAGGTCTTTTTATTTCACGCCCAACGTTTCAGTATACGACGTACAGTTACTCATGTCAGATGCCCCTGAGGAGGACCTCCAAGAGTGGTCGAAACGTTGGGCGTGAAATAAAAAGACCTGTTTGGTCCTTTTATCAACCAATAGGTTTGAACCGTGTTGGCCATTTTTTTTACTTCTTTAATTAATATTACGGTTCCTGGACTACAATTACAACATTTTTCTTTAATGATGTTTACGCTGGCTCCGATGTCAACCATTAGGTTTATCATTGTATGTAAATCTTTTGAGTTTACTTGTATTAATGGGGCTTCATGTTTATTTAGATTGACTGTTTTTATTTCTCTGGACTGGTTTCTGATTTTGTCACAAGGTTCATTTGGCGCTTGTTTCCAGTCTTCCTCTGTGTGCCTGTTCTGGAGAGACCATTTTCGTTTCCCGGATTTGTTGAGTCTTTTAATTCCTTGATTAATTCTGCTCGTATCTGTTCCTTGAATTTTAGTTTTCTGCATTCTTGCCATATGTGTCCTATAGACTTGCAGTATGTACATTGTTTTGATTCGTTAGATTCGTGGTAGTTGTGATGTTTAAAGTTTTGGTTTTGATTGTGTGGATTTTGGAACCTTTTTGGTTGATTATAGTGATGTTCCTGATTATAGTTGTTTGTATAACGTTGTGGTTGATTTTTTTGGTGATTTTGAGAGTTGTAAGATTGCTTTTGATAATTTCGAGGTTGATAGTTGTTTGGTTTGTAATTGTTTGATTGAAGGGTGTTCTGATGATAGTTATTCCTTGGATATCCGTAAGATTGGTAGTTGTTGGGTTGAAATTTTTGTTGATTTGAGTTTCTGAAGAGGCACGTATCAGCTTCATGTCCTATTTTTTTGCAGATTTGACATTTTTTTTCTGTAGTTAAAAATTTTATTCTTTGTGTTTTAAGTTTTTCTTCGGTTTTTGGTTCTTCAAGAGGGATTCCTCTTACATTATTTGCGAGTTTTAGTCTTCTTTCTATCTGTATTGCTTTATGTATACCAGTGGATAGGTCTGTTAGTTCTGAATTTAATAATCTAACTTCTATTTCGGGTTTTAATCCAGTTAAAAATGCCTCTAGAATTTCTTGTTCGGTTCTTTCTTTGTCTATGTCTGTTACTTCGTCATCTTCTCTCAAGGCTTTGTAAATTTCTAATATTCGATCTCCTGCTTCTCTAACGCGATTTCCATATTCGACGACACTTTCAAAATTAAATTGGTGCATCCCTATTAATTCTTGTCTGATTTCTGTTATTGAATGTGCCGGGGCATACATTTCTCGTAAACATTTAAGCAGGGCTGATATGATTTCGAATGTGTTATTTTTTACAGCTCGTCGTGCTTCTCCTTTTAGTCGACTTTTTATTAATTTTACTAAGTCTACTTCTGATTCCTCGAGTAGCATATCTTTTGCTTCCTCGCAACCGTCGACAAAAGCGTAAAAAGTTTTCGGGTTTCCGTCATATCTGGGTACATTTTCTATAGCGTGGTTAAGAGTTAGTTTGTCTTTGTAGTTCGCCATCTTTGCTATTTCGTCTTCGAAAAAATATGGATTGGAGTTATTTATCGTTCTGAAGGTGTCTTCACCTTCGCTTTCGATGTTATGATTTCCTATCTTATAATTAGTACTTTCATGTACGGGGTTTTCTTTAATAATCTGATATTCTTCGTTGTTGATTCTTTTTTGTGCTGCTGGTTTATATTGCTATTTGTTGGGGTGCTGGCACATGCGGTGTATGTTTTGTGTACCAGTCTCGGGATTCTGATATTTGTGTATTTTTTTTCTCTGGAGTTTTATCTATGAGACAATCGAATTCTGTAACTAGTTCGTTAAATTTACTTCTTACATCGTCTATGTGCGTCTTTCGTGAGAGTGTATTTTGTTCTATATTGTCTAGGTGTTGTTTTAGCGTTTGAATGTTTTCGTTTGACTCTAGGATATTTTATTCTACGGTTTGTGGGTTTTCGGAGTTTTTTGGGGCTAGTTCAGGCTTTATAGCTTTGTCTTCTACAATTTCTTGTTTTTCCGTAATATTTTCTAACTTTTCAATTGACTGTTTTTTAGGTTTCCTATCGTTAGTTAGTCCTGTTCCTAGTAATGTGTTTTTATCGGTTGTATTTAAATTTTGTGTGTCTTTTCGAGTTATGCTTTTGTTAGACATTTATGAAATATTGGACATTAAAAAAAAATAATAATATATATGTAAATTTATACCTTTTTTCATTCGAAGTTCGATTATGCAGATTTTTTTATTTGATTTATGTGATTTTTCAATAGAATCTGCATTTAAAAGGAAGCTTCTTTCTACCAAGAAAAAAAAGTGAATGTTTTTTACAACGGCAAGGACAGCCAGCTTTTTGGGTACTTTCTGTTTTTGTAGTCACGCCAGTTTCAGGTAGTACTATTTTTTTGTGAGGATATTTATTGGTTGAATATTCTCGGGTTCCGCCCTAACCAATTGTTATGTGACGGGATGGGATAACTACTTTCCTATTTGTTGGACACATTCGGGTTCCGCCCTAATTTCGCTGTCACCAATTGTTATGGCTGGGATGGCGCCCGAACGTGGACGCCACCTCTGTGCCGTGAAAGGGCCAAATCGACCAGAAGGGTCGATTTGAGGATTCTTTTAGGGTGGATGGAGCTGCCGAATGTGTTTGTTCAAAAGGAAAGGAGTAAGGTGAAAATAAATAATAACTCGATTTTCTTTTTCTTATAGGTTTTTTTATTTTGAGATCATTTATTTTTAATCATATATTTTTATTTTGAGATTATTTTGAGGAGGCTGGTTATGGTCGGGGGGTGTTGACTGGCTGTCCTTGGGCGGGTTGTTCCATATGTTTGTTTCGGGCCACTGTAACAAACGTGGAAAAATTTAGTTTCGCGGAAGGAGAAACGCGGGAAACTTATAAAAAAAAATATTGAAAAAAAAAGTGAAAATGCTATGACCTAATTCCCTATGGGTCGATTCCGCATTGGCACGTACCAATCCCGGAATAAACCGAGGAAAGGGTTTACAAGTTCCTCGAGGGAGAGATAGAAACGCCGGGCCAAAAGATTTGGCCCTGGTCCCGAGCTCTGTCCCTTTTCGGAACTAGTTTACCCCCCCAAAAAATATATAAAAAATAGTCGCCTGGAATCTTACCTAGGGGAAGATACTTACTATTATTTCTACTTCGATGACTCTCTGTGCCGGTGGAAGTCCCGAACCCTCTTCAGAATTTGGACTGCTGGTCTGACGCGATGTACTTGTCGAGCTCAACTTCTGCTCGAGCTTAACTGCTCAACCTTAACTGCCTTTCTTTGATCCAGGAGATGCTGTATTTATACTGGATACCGCCCGTGGTGCCCAGTTCCGTTTTGAAGCGTTGTGTCGTGTCACGGTTTTCTATCCAAAATTCATGTGAATGCAAGATTCGTAGCTTCCGTCCGAATTGAACAGAATCTTTTTGCGCGTTTAGACAATTACGTTAATTTTAAGATTGTACAAAAATGAACGGTAGTTGTATCTTGTATAGAACTGGTGATATTTAGTTGTTAATATTTACTAAATTAGTTTTGTAATAAGCCGATAGATTTTATGCAATTTTTATATGTCCTTGTGTTGTTTTAATATTAAATTTGTATTTTTAATAAACTATTTTGCATTAATTGTTTTAATACAACTGTTGTTGATTTTTGTACAATTTAACATTATTTTTATTCAAGGCTTGTAAGAGCAATTTACACATAGTGATACAAAGCATGAATTTCGTACAAGACATGAATAAACAATGAGATATTCTTAAGATAATTGTTTGTTTTTATAAATTTTGTATTATTGTAACTTTCAAAACATGATTATCGAGATGCTAAATTTTAAAGGAGGTTCAATTTTGTAATAGAGATATATAAATAAAAGGTTCATTGTTTATTCATGTGATGTTGTTTACAATGTTTTATACGCTAATGTTTATTTATTCGTTTGTTCCGTACCAGTTTGGAAGTTTGACTAATGAAATTTCGTGGTTGAATCTATTGTAATAAACGGAGAAAACGGAATTTGTCAGTTATTATAAATAAACGTTTCATTTTATTTTATAAATGTGTTTTCTGCAAAACCAGCACTTTCTTTTGTAATAGAATTTATATCTAAATATGGAGACTAATCCGACCAATGTTATCATTCTATTGTTCGTTAGTTTTGGTTTATAATTTTTATATTATATGAAAAGCTATCTGGAAAAGAATTTTCTTGGAAAAGAAAAGTATGTCATATAAGCGCGTGCATGAGAAAGTGGATGTACTTTGGAATTTTTATTACTTTTTTAGAAATAGATAGAGTTGGTCAAGGGTACGGGATGCTAGTCCGGTTTGCTGCACTTTCGAAAGATGCTTTTAGATTTTCCTGTAAATTTTCCTTTGAGACTATTTCCCCCGGTCGGGCCCCAGAGGCGTAAAATCTAGTGACCCCGATCTGGGCCCGAATAGGTATACGTCTTTGGAACATACCACATGTATTGCCTTGTCTGGCCCATGCCTGACATCCCTGGCCTGGCCCATGCCAGGTATGCCTGGTCTGGCCCATGCCAGATATGCCTGGTATGGCCCCAATCTGAAATTTTCAATGTGCCCGGGCTGGGCCCGAATAGGTTATTATAGACAATTATACTAAATGTAAAAAAAATTGTCTCCTCAAGTAGGATTCGAACCCTATCTCGCTCGCTTGCAGTCCATGCACCGAACCACTTGGCTACGCTTGCATTAGGGAAACTTGCAAAAATAACGATTAGAACTATAACTTTGTTACTGGAAATACTAATAGGAGTTTTCGACGCGATCAATTACGGAGATTATCAATTAGCGGGGTATCAATTAGGAAGGTCGGACTGTATATAGGTAAATTTGCATGCATGTGGTGTATAGTCAGCATTTAAACATTTGGTATACGCCCATTAACGGTAAGGTTATGTATGTTGAGATGCAAAGTTCATACATGTGCAGTGGGTAAATACGCACAGTTGAGCGAGGACCGTGAAACACTATTACCCATACCAATTACATACATACCATACTTGAACCGCCTGTGGACGCACGTTTAAGTGAAAAGATTAACTTCACAATGTTTAGAAGAAAAAGTACGTACAGGGTTCGGAGGCATCGTTTAATTGCTCGTCGTTTTTACACTGATACGGAAGGTAAGTGTAAGGCGAAGTGATCCATATTATTACCTTCATTGGTATAAGTGTTAAAAGTTATTTTCACAACCCTTTTCATTTAAAAAATAACTCTTACGAAGGGCCCTAGAGCATGCAGTATGAGGAATGAGAATAAAGCAGTGAGAAAACTTTTCGTCGCCTTCATGACATTTTGAGACATTTCTTTCTTATTTTCGTTTCTTTACTTGTTCTTTTGTAAACATCAATTTAACAAAAAACGTTTTTATTGCGGAGTTTTATTTAGGTTTTGTTAACCTGAAATGTCCTTTAAAGCCACCCGACAAATTACATTCGGATTGTAGGAAATGCCTTCTTTATTGGTCTGTAACCTATAAAAGTGTATGTTGTAAATAAACGTTATTAAAATGTGTTTAAGAAAAAAAAAGTCTAGTCGACGTTGAATTTTTCTTATTATTTAATTTCACCTTTATAAGCAACATAACTTCAACCAATCCGTTTGAAACAAATTCTTTTAAGTTTGTGAGACCAAAAAGTATTGAGTTATATCATTTTAGATTAAATTGAGGCGTGAACAGCATTTTTGGTCTTCGTGTTGAACCAAACAGTTTTTATCAATACGATGCGAAGGTAATATTCACTTTTACAATTAATATGATTCATTTCAGGAATTATTATTTCACTTCAGATATTCTATTGTCAATTTAATTTAGAAAGGTGTGTTGGAATACAAATTGATTGGAAATGATCACTATGTAGTCTGATTTGAACATTTTGCTGACACGTACTGATTAGATAATTACCTTTATTTGACCGCACTTATTGCCGGAGTCCAAGAAGAAAAAGAAAAAAAGGATGAGTGAGTGGCAGGTTCGAACAAAGATACACTTTTTTCGCGAGAAACAAAAGGAACTTGCTTCTGCATAAAAACCCCCACGGTTTAGGGGGAAAAGCAGGAGCAAGCTAAAGAGTTTATTTGTATAGAATTAACATTAATTGTTGCTACAAAGAACAGAAATTACAATCGCGATAAGTACATAAATAAAAACCTCGAATGATCATTCGAATATGACTCAGGAGCTCTCTTACCTCGCTGCGCATGCAACATTAACCTACGCCACACAAGCTGGACTCAAGCCATCTCCGGGAACCGCAGCTTCACATCCTCTAGGAAGCCGGGCAGGGAAGCGCAGAGGATGGTTTCAAACCGCGCGCACAGCGCGCCTCGACGTCTCGAGGATACAGACGCTGTGGCCGTGGGCAACGACGAAGGCGTTGCCGCATGTTGCGCTAGCCCTGGAACGAGCCACGTGCAAATCTCTATGGCGTCGCTTCACTCAATCCAGGGGGTCACGATAACTACACCAATCTAAAACACTCTCTCCTCCACACACTCGCAACTCAAAATCGCACTAAAAAACCCGCTCGTCTCAAAGGCTGCAAACGCGCGCCTCTCACGATCCGCACTCGACAAAAACAAAATCGCGACTGTCTTTCGCCGCTATCGTATCCGCCCTCTCTCTCGCCACGCCAAGCCACGTCGTCGAGCCGCGGGCCAATCCCGATCGTTCTTACTTCCCGCCGCCTTCCGCGCAACGACTCTCGCGCAATAATGCCCGCGAAACTGTGCTCGCCCGCGGGACCCCGCCGCAATGGCGCCCACGCAACGGCGCATGCATTGACCTGCCAGATCAGTAAAATTGCTGCGAACACGTACAAAAATTCTAGTCGACGATGAATTTTTTATTATTTAATTTTACCTTTTTAAGCAACATAACTTCAACCAATCCGTTTGAAACAAATTCTTTTAAGTTTGTGAGACCAAAAAGTATTGAGATATATCATTTTAGATTAAAATAAGGCGTGAACAACATTTTTGGTCTTCGTGTTGACCCAAACAGTTTTTAACAATATGATGTGAAAAAAACATTCACTTTGACAATTAATATGATTCATTTCAGGAATTATTATTTCACTTCAAATATTTTATTGTAAATTAATTTCGAAAGGTGTGTTCGAATACAAATTGATTGGAAATGATCACTATGTAGTCTGATTTGAACATTTTGCTGACACGTAGAAAAAGTCTAGTCGACGTTGAATTTTTTATTATTTAATTTTCATTGATACGGTTTCTATGCTTCTAAGTTTTTTAAATGCCTGTCCTGTACATTCAATTCAATTTCATTTACTATATTTATTTACATTAATTATGAAAGATTTTAATATGTATTTATATGTATGATATATCTATCATGCAGTTTTATATAAATAAATAAGCAAATTCTCCAATCCGTCGACAAAATTCAGTGATACGTTTCCTACGCTTCTAAGTTTTTTATGCACCTATTTTGAAGTATCAATTCTATTTCTGTTACATTATATATTTGCCCAAAATATGAAGGAAATATATGTGTATTGACATGGATAAGATATACACCATGCAAGTATATAACAACATTAAGTAAATAGGCCCATTCGTCGTCAAAACTTTTTCAAACGTTATCTTTGCTTACTACATTTTTAAGTGACTGGTGTCATAGCCGTAGAGGTACCACAATACTGCTGTCCTAATCTAATTAATCAAATTAATATTGGGCTCTCACAGTGTACACATATGGTGTAAAATTACACCATGACTGTACCTTTATTTTCAGTGCGGATATGTAGTTCATTTAACATATTCCTCTGATATCATTGACACTCATTGAATAGGAAAAACGAAAGAACTTTTAAGATGTCCTGAGTATGTAAAGGGCTTTAATTGTAAATTGCAATAATGAGAATGCGAAGAAGGATTTAGAAAATATGGGTTTTTTGTTTGACAGGTCAGTTAACCTCAAACCTTAATTTGAGATGTACGAACCTGGAAAAAGACATAAATAACACCTATTCACACACTATTGGTATATAATTCATCCATTTCAAATATATATAACAAGCTCACGATGGCTTATGCCACTGTTTTATCCGAGTGTCCATTTGTATAACATTACGAGATCATTGCAAATGTTATACACTGGGAATGTGACAGGTGGGTAATTGCATCATGGAGGCTTTACGGATAGTAACCATCCTTCGTCATACGAAATTAGATAAGAGCGAGCGCAGCGTAGTGGTTAAGGCGTTAGCGTAGTAAGCGAAGGACCCGGTTTCGATTCCCCACCGGGGCGAGCGTTTTTCTTATTTGTTTTCGAGCGTTACTAACTTATTTGCGATCGTTGTTATTTAAGTAACAAAAGTAGCAAAAAGTAACTAAACTTTGTTTTCACATGAAATTACATTATAATCATATAATATATATAACAGCGAATTTACATAATTTAAAAAAATATTACGATAATCCTCAAAATTTGTTTCGTTTTTTTTTTAATTGGGAAAATTTCCTATTAGGAATATATTACCCCTATCGGGTTGCCTAATATTTAGATCACGAAGCTTCCCATGCCAGATCTGGGCCCGGTCTGGGCCAAACCGGGGAGCGTCCAACCCGGGGCCCGGTCGGGGGGCGGCGTTTCATTTGGTGTCGGGCCCCGGTCGGCGCCATGTCAGAATTTCAGCTCGGGTAATGGTATTTTTGAAATTAGGTGCGTTGCGTAGGACGTAACACTTAAATAAAATAGCTAAATATTACATTTTGATGATTTAAATGACACCATCCGTATTCTATATATAATAATGTAACGATAAAGGAGTAAATGTTTATTAAATTTCCTCAATATTTGACTAATAATTTCTTTTGTTGCATATTCTTCTCATATTTGGTGTTGCGGACTTCTCAATTTCCACCATTCTAAAAAGAGCGTCGCTAAAACCTTATAGAACATATATTACACTCGTAATACATAATTTGACCATTACGATGCTCATTGTCTAGGATCTAAGTTTATGTCAGCTGTCGTTCTAGCGAAAAGGGGCTTGCACAATGATACCTCTGAAGCCATAAATGCATAATTGGTAACGATCTTTGCATAAGATTTTAGTAAGTTTTTAAATAGTAAATCATATCAATACTTTCAACCGCACATTGGTGTTCGAAAGAAAATTGTCATTTTCTCCAAAGTATTGCTTCAAAGGTGAAAAATGGTATCATGGATTCGTCAATTGACAAAGTATCAAAATGATAGTAATATTTCGTTAATTTTTTATTAATATCGGCTTCGTGGCTCAGGCGGTTAACGCACTACCGAAGTCGTAGGTCGTGAGTTCGATCCCCGTCTGGTGACAATTTTTCGATTTCGTTTTCAAGCAGCAGCTCGCTGTTGGTAAGACGAGCCACGTTGTTTGTGTTTACGTTTCGAAAGTATTGTTTATCTGGCGGAAATCGACTCATGACCGCTGCTGTACTTGGTGTAGGTTTCTGCAGTCCTACATTTCATACACAAATGTGAAGTATGGCGCCATCTGTCTAAGTCGATCTGCAGCTCTCGCAAAATCACAGTAAATAATAAGGCAACAATGAGTAAAAAAGGGCGATTCCGCCCGTTAATTAAATAAAAAAAAAAAAAAAAAAATTAATTTCATCTAAAAAAGGCCTAACTTTAGTTTGTCGATCTGTGGATGTCCTTTAGGATACACCGTATCATTGGAATTCAGATGAAGTTTAGTTGTAATTTCCATAAAGCGATTATGAGTCATTATTTCTGATATTGCTGGTACGCTTAAATATGGATTAGTACTCCAATAATTCTTAACTGATGGTAGTCAATGAATTCCCATAATAGTGTTTATCCCTATCCATGCTTGTAATTCTTCAGAAGAAATGTCCTTCCACCTACAGTTTTCACCCGAAGACCCTTTAGCGTATGAATTGGGTTCGAGAACTATAGAATCAATTATTTCTTGTGTTAATAAGGAGAAAAAATACCTTATTTCAGGACAACTTTCATCAAAGTTCGTTTGAACTTCTGGATCCCTTTCAAAAGTTTTATTATTCTTAAAAAGAGTTCTATCTTGAGACTATATATTACATACATCTGCAATACTTTTATCATTATTAGAATCATCCGAGTTATTGGAAACGGAATGTGATTCAGTCACATCACTATTTCTATCTCATCTGAAGATCCACAATCACCATCCGATTCTGAATCATCCGGATTACCGGGTAGGGAATAAGCATTGCAAAAATTTTTCCTTTTACGTAGAAAATCGGAGTTTTGTTTCTTATTCATAATTATTTATAATTATGGATAAAAGCTAAGAAAATAAATAACGAAAAAATGGCATGCAAAATGTAACTAATCGTAATTATAGCATAATCGAAGCAACCAAAGTAACGAATAAAGCGGTTGTGACCCTTAGCGAGTCGAAACGATAACTTCCCGATCAATCTCTCGTATTTTATTCCGGTTTATTTAACGGACTGGCTATATTCACGTACGTTTTCCATATTTTGCGTTATATAGAGAGGTTCTATTTCCGAAATCTACCCATTATTTCTTAAAAAAAAAAGCCGACAAATAAAAAAATCGGCATATTGTAAAGAGAATAATACTTTTACCGTGTCGGTTTTTTACTTGTCGGCTTTTTTATTTCTCAGTTTTTTGACGCGCATCAACAGTTTCCTCACGAAAAATGCCGGAATTTGTTAAATAATATCATTTTTTCACGTTATTTGTACTATTTTTACTACTTTTTTTGGAATAACTCGAAAAATTGGTCAGGACGCATCGATTAAAAAAAAAATTAATCAATTCGCTTCATCCGTTGAAGAGAAATCGTTGGACAAAATTTGGTTTTCATTCGTACGCACACACACACACACACACACACACACACACCGGCCCGCCGGAGTCTTGCTGGTTCCTTCTAACGGGCGCGTCCCCAGGTGGCGGATCGGGGAATGCTGGTAAAAGGTATCGGAGAAATAAAATACCCGACGCGGACCAAAGAACTAGCTAGGGGAAGGAACCCCGAATAAGAAACCAAGTATGGAAGATCAGCTGCAGATAAAAGCTTACGGTGCAGGGGTCGGATCCCCAGTACGGGCGTCGGGTACGAGTGAGCAAGCGGGCTCTCCGGCGTCGTTATCAGGCAACCGCAGTGTTGTTGGGGTTGGTCACTCGGCCCTAACAGCATTAAATGCTACAAGTGACATTCTGTCAGGAAAGGCGCAGGAGACTGCAAGTTTCGAGCGCCTAGGAGAAAAACTCCAACTCCTTGTGGAATTCATCCAGGAAAAGAAAAATCTCCACAAGGAGCTCAAGAATATGGCCAAAGGCACACTGCGTGCCTTTGGCCATTACGCCAGGGCACGAGAAAATTCGGGGGCTTCGCAGGCGTTGATCACCTGCCAGGACGGGGCGAGCCAAACGTCGCCCCTATTCCGTAAGCCCCCCGAACGGCCGGAGCGTAAAGGACCCTCGCCGCTGAAGCTGCCAGCGACAAAACGGGTCAGGAAAGAAGCGGATAAAGAGGAACGCCCCGTACCACCAGCTGCAGAACAACGGCGGCAACCCCAGTCGGAAGACCAGGACTGGGTTACGGTGGTCAGAAACGGCCTAAAGAAGAAGGCGAAGCAGCTGCAGCAACAACAACCGCAACAGCACCAGCAGCAACAACATCCGCAGCAGCAACAACAGCAACAACGACGGCAGCAGCAGCAGCAGCAGGGAACGGATGTCGGCAAGGGACACAGGGGGAAGCCGGAATCAAAAGCCGGCCTTCGACCCTTCCGCCCCGATGCCATCAAGATCAAGGCAGCGGACGGTGCGGCATATGTCGACATCCTGAAAACCATAAAAGCTGCGCCAGAACTGCAACAGTTAGGAGAAAGGGTGACCGCCATCAGGCGGACGAAAGCAGGCGAACTGCTCATAGAGCTTGCAACGCCTGGCGTGTGCACCCAAGAGCTCCAAGCAGCGGCCACGTCCATCCTAAAAGGGACAGCTGTCGTACAGGCACTGTCCCATATGGAAGCCATCACCATCAAGGACATGGACGAGGCCACAACTCGGGAGGAGGTGGCACAGGCCATCATTGAGATGACTTCACCGGAAGCAGTGACCCCTGAGAATATCAAGCTCAGGGGAGCATATAGCGGAACCCAGGCGGCCAATATCTTGCTTCCCGTCGCAGTAGCAAACACACTGCTGCAAAAGGGGAAGATTAAAATTGGCTGGGTTAATTGCCGGGTTCGACTGCGCGAGGGACCCCCACGCTGTTACAGGTGCCACGAGAGCGGACATCTGGCAAGGGGTTGTAAGAGCGCGGTCGATCGCTCGGCGCAGTGCTTCCGGTGTGGCAAGGAGGGCCACAAGATTGAGGACTGCGTAGCCAAACATCGGGCAACGCAGGAGGTTGGAGCACAGACCAACAATGGCTAAGGTGCTCCAAATAAACCTCAATCACTGTGCGGTGGCCCAGGACCTGATGTTTCAACTGGTCAAGGAGGAGAAGGCCGATATCGCCGTCATCAGCGAGGCTTACCGGGACCTTTGTAAACCGAGCTGGGTGAAGGATTCCACCAGCAAGGCGGCCATCTGGGTGTGTGGGAATCTCCACATATCCAATAAGATGTCCGACCCCCTGCCCAGCTTCACGTGGGTGGAGGTGGCTGGTATAAGACTATACAGTTGCTACCTCCCTCCCAGTCTTACCATCGACGAGTTCCAAGGATCCCTGGAGGCCATCGTCGCCAGTGCAAGAACCTCCCGACTCCCGTTAGCGATCGGGGGGGACATCAATGCATGGGCGACGGAATGGGGTAGCGCGAAGACCAACCATCGAGGATATGCCCTCATTGAGGCCTTCTCGTTACTGGAGTTGGAGATTGCTAACACGGGAGGAAAGCCGACCTACTCCAAGGCCGGCAAGTCCTCCGTAGTCGACCTGACCTTCGTCGACCCAAAATTAATGGGGGACGGGTTGGGCTGGAAAGTTAGCGACCGATACACGGGCAGTGACCATCAAGCCTTGGTGTACCAGCTCCAACTGACCGGCAGACCAGTAGGAAAGGTGCAGAGCGCAAGCAAAGAGAGATGGGCACCGGCCACCTTCGATCGGGAAATGTTCCTCTACAGCTTGGAACAGACGGAGGTGGAGGGAACAGCAGAGGAGAGAGCCCGATGCCTCTCCCGAGCCATAACAGCGGCTTGCGATGCCTCTATGGCCGTGAAGACAAATCCTCGCGGCCGACCCCCAGTTTACTGGTGGAACGAGGAAATCGCAAATATCCGCCGAGAGTGCCTTCGGGCTCGAAGGCTGCACCAGAGAGCAATCCATAAGCCCCGGTACTACCAACTGGCCGCGGACTATGAAAGAAAGAAAAAGAGGCTCAAGATTGCCATCAAAGCCGCAAAAAGAAAATGCTGGCAAGACTTTTGTGAGGAGGTGGACCGCGATCCCTGGGGGCGACCGTATAAAACGGTCATGAATAAGATCAAGCCCAGGGGACCCAACGCACCATCATGTCCATCCTTCCTTGGCAAAGTGGTCGGCCATTTATTCCCAGAACAGCGGGAACGGCCGATTGGCACTGGCCTGATGGCAATTGCTGGTGCAGCCGAGCTGCCAGATGTTACCGAAGCCGAAGTAATGATGGCTGCTAAGAAGATCTCCACCCGTAAGGCCCCAGGAATGGATGGGGTACCTGGAATGGCAGTGAAGATCGCAGCGCTGAATGTGCCAACCATCTTCACATTGACATTCAGTGCTTGCCTGAAGGAAGGATGCTTCCCGGCGCAGTGGAAGGAACAGAGGTTGGTGCTGCTGTCTAAGGGAAACAAACCCCCGGACGACCCATCCTCATTCCGACCGCTCTGCATGCTTGACATCTCCGGGAAGCTATATGAGAGGGTTATCTGTGCCAGACTGGAAGCAGCCATCGAAAATGCCGGAGGTCTTTCCGAAAACCAGTTCGGATTTCGGAAGGGGCGGTCAACCATCGATGCAATCAGCCGAGTGAAAGCAATAGCCACGGATGCCATCAGTGGCAGCCGAAACACCAGGTGCATGTGTGCCATCATTGCCCTGGATATACGGAACGCATTCAATTCGGCCAGGTGGGATTGCATCATGCAGGCACTCGAAGATCTGAAGGTGCCTCTCTACCTAAGAGAAGCCATCTCAAGCTACCTAACAGAACGAACCCTGTATTATGACACCGATGACGGCAGGCACTCCTACAACATCACGGGAGGCGTGCCACAGGGTTCGGTTCTGGGACCCTTGCTCTGGAACGTCTTATATGACGGACTGCTCAGGCAATCCCTTCCAGACGGGGTGTCCATGGTAGCTTTTGCAGACGACCTTGCACTAATCGTCGTCGCGAAGACCATCGACGAGGTGCAATTTAGCGGAGATGAAGCTATCGAGGTAGTAGCTAGGTGGTTGAGCAACCATGGGTTAGATCTGGCGGCTGAGAAGACGGAGGCGGTGCTCATCTCTCGAACGAAGAAAAGGGTATACGCCACCTTCACGGTGGAAGATACGCAGATCAGGACGGTGGACACTATTAGATATCTTGGAGTCACTCTAGATGCGCGGCTGTCGTTCAAACAACACCTAATGAACGCAGGCGCAAAGGCTTCCAAAGTGGCTCGTACGCTCTCCAGCATCATGCCCAATATGGGGGGGCCGAAACAGCCGCGACGGTCCCTGCTTTCATCGGTAGTAAGCTCCGTTATCCTTTACGGGGCACTGATCTGGGCTGATGCCATGAACATCCATAAGAGCTACGGAGCCACCTGCCGGCGGGCTTATAGAACAGCCGCCCTAAGAGTGGCCCGTGCCTACCGTTCTGTATCGGACATCGCTCTCTCGGTGGTCGCGGGACTCCCTCCCATAGACCTTCTTGCTATGGAGAGGGCAGCAGTACACCGCGAAGGCAGGACATCGCCGACCAGGAGCCGAACCACGACAAATGGTCCATGAGGACCATAGAAGAGTGGCAAAAAAGATGGGATTCAGCGGAGTCGGGGCGGTGGACCCACTGCGTCATCCCAGATGTAGCAAAATGGACGGGCAGACAACACGGATACACCACCTTTCATCTCAGCCAGGTGCTCACCGGGCACGGCTGCTTTCGCAGCTACTTACATCGTTTCCGCATTTACCAAAGTGCGGAGTGCTCGGCATGCCCTGCTGTCGACGAAGACGTGGCCCATGTCCTCTTCCACTGCCCGAGATTTGCAGCGGAACGGGAACAGTTCCGGATCTCGGTAGGAGGACCACTAACACCTGAGGGCATTGGGGAATGTCTGCTTGCCTCACAAGAGGGATGGGACGCGGTGGTCATAATCGCCACCTCCATCATCGATAGGCTGAATGCCATCAGAAGAGAAGAAGACGGAAGAGGCAACAACATCGCCCAGACTTGAAGAGCCAAAACATCGGCGGAGGGCCTACTGAGGCAAAGACTGCCCCCCTCGAAGTAATGCCTTGCGGCGGTTTCCGAGGGGGGAATCACAGTCTGAGCAGAGCGGAGGTGGTTTTAGCGGGTGGGAGCCCCGCACTCCTGCTGGCACCGGCTGGCAGGGATGGCTGGTAGAGCTTTCCATCGTCGCTTCGGAAAAAAAAAAAAAAAAACACACACACACACACACACACAAAACGTGGAGATATCATGAAATTAGCATTTTCCATTTTCGAGGTCATTTCAATAACTTCCCTGTAGACCGGGAAGTTAAACGGCAAGTTCTGAAAAAAATGACATAAGCTAGTGTTGACAATCGACAAAAAATAAATACCTAACGAAAAACCTGTTTAAGAATTAATGAGTGATGCAGTTGCTAATGAAATAAAGAAAAAAATGCCTAATACAAAACCTGATTCAAAAACAAGTGACAAGCTCTCATTGAAAAATAAACAAGAAACAAAAGCCTAACGGAAAAATAGAATTACAAACGAACGAATGACGCTATTGGCGACTACAGAAAGAAACTAATTGCTAACGCTAAAATATCGTCAGAAACGAAAAAGTGATTTTGAGAAACAAGTGACAAGCTACTATTGACATTCAAAAAATGAAAGAAAAGATAGTGCGAACACCAGGTTTCATAAACATCTAACATATTTTTTTAAAAGGCCGTCATATTAAATCCGCCATTTTGAATTTAAAAAAAAACAACATTAAATTTGTAATCCTCAAGAACCCCAAGTGGTAGTTTCCATGAGCTCATGGATTTTCACATTTTTCCATCCGCCATATTGAATCCGCCATTCTGAATTTTGAAAAACTAATATCAGATTCATAATCAGCGACCTCAAAAACCCCCGAGTAGTCATTTTCATGAGCCTTACTTAGGGTTCATTCAAGTATTACGTCAGCATGTTAGGGGGGCGGGGAGGGGTTGGCGAATCCTGACACATGTTGACATGGGGGGGGGGGAGCACGAAATCTTACGTCAGCATGTGTACAATATATTATTACTTTGCCATTAGTAATCTATTTTATTTTTCCGCCTTGTTACGATGGTACTCTTGAGTTATCGATAGATAACTCCTTGTTCAGGCGGTTCTTAATGCTGATAATGTAGGAATTTTCACTAAAAACCATAAATTATAGATGACTGAACCAATTTTTCGAAATTCAGGCATTGCATTCGTAATTCTAATGACTATATACGATCTCGTGAAAACTACAAAAGAAATTACTTGAATACACCGAGAATTTTCGGAAATAAATGATTTTTCTTTATTTTTAAAAAGACTTGGTCAATTGACAATCAATTTATTTGGTATTTTTTAGGAGTTCGTATGTAATTAGAATTATCCTTACAGCGCCTGAATCTTAAATAATTGATTCACTTATTTTTAATTTACGGTTTTTAGCATAACTTCCTACTTTATCGGCATACCACTTTAAACACCCTTAATTCCGCTGCGTACGACCCTATCGAGGAAATAGAGGAATTTGGTTATTAATCAAATAAAATAACGGATTTACTTTTTGAAAGTAAAAACACATTTTTCCATAATGCAAATATTCAGAAAATAGTTTTAATTTGTTTAGAAGTTCTTAAATTCTCAATAGCATAATTCATGTTTCTTCGAGTAGGTATTATTGTTTCATAATGCAGCGGTTAAAAAAATTCTAAGTGTTATTTCGTATAAAAATATGGATAAACGAAGGTATTTGAAAAATCCTAATATGATTAGTCCAAAATGACCCAATTCCTTTTTCCGCTGCTAGGATCGCATGCTGCCGAACGAATAGCTCGAATCGAACTGCATGCTATCTAATGTACACCCAATCGCGTTAATTGGTTTTGTCACTAGGCCGGTCAAAACTGTAAAGTGCGCAGAAATCTAGTTGAATTTGTATGATTCATGACCGAATGAAGGTTATGATTCGATGACAGTTTTGATTCGATCGTGAACCATACAAATTCAACAAGAGTTCTGTGTGCACGAAGTTGCAGAGTGGCTTTCAGAGGGAGAAGTGGATGTGCTCGAAGAAAATACTGATCTTAGTCAAGAAGAATCTCATCAAGTTATCGACAAACCTAATGAATGGCTCACGAGTCCCTGGTCACATGAACTTAGTTCCTAATATAAATGTTTTTAAATAATAGTTATCAGCAGATTCTTTTACAATATAAAAGAAATATGATATAGAACTAATGTGATTTAATCTTAAGTATACTGTTACGATATCGGAGGAACTCGTAGTCAGAATGTAGAAATGAGAAGATTCAGGATCCGAATTGTAGCCCTGTGAGGAGTCCAAGGGCACAGGGGTCAAATAAATCCACAAATCCTTGATTCAAAAACCATTCAATATCGTAGAGGAAATACTTAAACAAAAACTAAAATTTAAACTCCCTACATACTATAGATACGTCGATGACATTTTAATATCGTACCCTGTGGATGAAGAAGAATACATCTTATCAACTTTCAACAATCTCAAAAAAATCAAAGGATTTGAAAACCGTATCAAGTTCACCAAAGAACTTGAAATAAACGGAAAAATCAATTTCTTGGATATGACCTTGATAAGAAAGGACAACGGATTCATAGACACTAACTGGTACCACAAAAAAACATGGTCAGGACGTTACTTAAACTTCTCATCCAACCATCCTTTAACATACAAAATAGGGGTCACATACGCACTAATTGACCGTGCCATAAAATTATCTGAGGTTCTATTCAGAACCAAAAATCTCAACATCGTTAGAAAAATTCTAAAAGAAAATGGATATCCAAGGCAAATAATTGAAAATAGTATATGCAAAAAAGTAAATGAATTCTACAATACTGAACGGCGAAAAAACATACAAGAGACAGGAGATATTATTAAAACAACATCTGTACCCTATGTATACGGGGTGACTGAAAAAATATGTAATATCCTTAAAAAAGAGAAGATCCGTTTAGTATCTAAACCTATACATACCAACATAGGAGGTATTAAACCTTACAAGGACACATTACCACATTTAAAAACATCGAATGTTGTATACAGCATCCCTTGCATCCAATGCAACAAAGTCTACATAGGAGAAACGGGTAGAAGACTCGAGACTCGTTTGAAAGAACATAAAAAAAATATAGAAGGAAGGACTGAAGCTCTAACAGGCCTCAGTATCCATAGAATAGAAATGGGTCATCAATTCGACTATAACAACACAAAAATACTGGCAGTCGAACGTAACTATGATAAAAGAAAACACATAGAAAATTCCTTCATAAAAATGACAAAAAACACCGTCAATATAAGATTGGAAACATCGAAATTACCACCAATATACAACACACTTAAAAGTCTTGATTAAAAATTGGAAAAAAATCAAATTTCAATTTCTTAATCTAGACCTTATAATGTTAGTTTGTATTAATCTACATAGATGGAATATGACTTAAACTATTCTCAATATAATTATGACTCCTACACCTCTTATATGTCGCTTAGTAAATTAAATCGTTCTCACAATTTTCACTATATAAACCAGTTTACACACACATTTCTTGAAAAGGGTCACATATCCAGTGACCGAAACGTTGAATCTTTGCCGGTTTTTATCTTAGATTTTTATAATAATTTTTTCAAAACAACTTTCTTATACACTTTATCTACTTAAAATTTCTTTTAATTTAAAAGTTCATTGACCGTATTATACACTTATCTAAAATATTATTTTATTTACCATTCAATATTTTCTATGAAACTCTCAATTATTACAATATTCTTTAGCACTGCGCGTATCACATAAATTCGATCATTCATGCAGTACAAAATATGTTGAATTGCATTAAACCGAATGCGCCAAATTTTAGATACAGCTCTCGCGCGCACCAGCGTTGCGTATCGTTCAAGCGACGTGCGAAAATTGAAAAAGAAAACGTGGCGTTTGCCAACATCGCATCAACGGAAGAACGGTAGAGTCGTTAACGAACTTAAAATATAAATAAATTATAGATGGCGCTACGGGCAACCAAAAATGGCGCTAAAGTTCATTATTTCTATAAAGCGCGAAAAATACATTTTATAAGTAAAATATTAGAAAAATTATTATAGCAGTAGTATTAATATAATGAAATAATAACGGCTGGGGGGGGGTGGAACAGTAGAAGCTGACTTAAGGGGGGGGGGGGGGTTAAGAACTCTGACATATGCTGATATGGGGGGAGAGGGTGGGGGTCAAATTTGATGAAAAATGATACTTAAATGACCTCTTGAAGTAATTTAACAATTTTTTATTTGTTTAACTACCCATAGTAAAACATTATTTTTTAATATAGTTATAATTATAAGAGTGTTATAACTTTATTGCACTATAATTTTTTTTAAACTAATATAAATTTGTGGATCTTTGGCGTTTAGAACTGAAAAATTTATTAATTTTTGACAAAGTTATGAAGGCTCGAACAAAAAAGTGGTTTCAATCGAAAACGCTGGGCCTTAAGGGGATTTTAAACGAAATTTAAATGCCCGTTGCATTTTAGGCCCCTTTTATTCGGGACCCTACGCTCTCAATTTTCCACCGATTGCGATGAAATTTTGTTACAATTACATGAGACGTATAAAAAGGCGTTTGTGGAGCCCCAATTTGGAAAAATATCACCAAATTTTGTAAAAAAGTAACCGAATGTCACAGTCGATTTTTGTCGACTCGAATTTATTCGGGACCCTACGTCCTCAATTTTTTACCGATTGCGATGAAATTTTGTTTACAACTCTATGAGACGTATAAAAAGGTGGAGCCAAAATTTTGAATAACATCACTGAATTTTCTAAATAAATGTTTATTTGATCATGCATAAGTTCTAAGTTTTACCGCAAGCGCTGCGATCGGTTCATGCCGTAATGCCGTCACAAAATCAATAGAAAATATAACTAATATGGCGGCGTGACACGCATCTGTTCGTCAGTCATATCGATTCAGCATTCAACTCCGAAATCCGAAGTTCGAAAATTTTGTACTCCGCGCGACCCGTGCAAACATTTTTTGTCGATTCGTGACGATATCATGTAAATGTATTGCATCGATCAGTCTCTCCATGACGACAAAAGACGAGGAGGAAGGCAACACAGCGGCACAATGACCGCGAGGAAGCAGCCTGCAGAATTACCAAGGAATCCACCAACCAATTGTACCAGGTATTTTTTTAACAATAATAATTTATTTGCATCCTATCAGACTCCACCTACTGAGAGTTCTGGTATCAATTAAATAAAATATGATATATGAAATGTCATTAGATGCAAATAATCTTCTATAATAATAAGTTTATTCGGTTCTTACCATACTCGTATAAATAGAGTTGACGGCTCGGTACCAAATAATCAAAATACGATCTATGAAATGTCTTGAAATAGAAATAATCGTCTATAAAAAGTTTATTGCGTTTCTTACTAGACTGAAATAAATAGACTTGACAGCATTGATATAACAAATTTATGGTAAAAATAAATATGTTATCGGATCCATCAAGATGTTACTAACTATCACCTACTATCTACTTTTTACAATCTAAGATGGTACCCAAACCCATATAAAGATGTTAGCTTTTGTATGTGATCCCGTAACATCATAGATGGTAAACGGGCAACATCCGCACCTGCGCAAACTAATTTTTGCGAAACGTGCATATATACGAAAGTTTATTAAGCTCTTAAGGTTATGAAAACAGTTGTTTGTGTTGTATGAGTAATTTTAAAATGGACAACTTCGTTAAAGGTTGTAAATATGTACATATGCAAGTAAGCTAAATGTGAAACAGTCAAGTGCAAAAATATAATAGAGTTCACAATTTTTAGATGTATCCTCGCATTAATATTAAATTGACTTTATTTATTAGATTGATAACATTTCTTAAATTGATAATATTTCTTAGTGTAACATCCCAGAGCAGATACACTTATAATACATTTTAATAAAACTTTCAATATTATATTATATTATGTCATATATTATTCAAAACGTAATATATTCACAATACCCTACGTAAAATTCTCCGTATATAAGTACTGAATTTTAGTATAAAAATTATATGTTAAATGACGGCATGCATGCAAGGGTTGCGACGGTTGCGAGGCCGAACGACCGAACATAACCTGAATGACGCTCGGTCTATCACTGTTTTTTTACCATCTAAGATTGTCACCTGTACAATCTTGTATTTAACATCTTTTGATAGTAACTGGTACGATCTAGATTCCAGTCCGTATACGTAAAAGATAGTACCATCATTATATTATCCGATAACATATTTTTCTCTCCATGTACGATATAGACGAAAGTATATTAAGTTCACTCATCACATTATGGTTAAGTATGTACACCCAAGAGCATCGATTGCTTCCCTATCGATATCTTTCATCTTTGTTTTTCATGTATAGATACATAGGGGAAAATAAAGACAAATGATATCGATTAATCGTTGCTCTTGGTTAATGTAACATTCATTACTAACAACATAATTAGTTTTGTATGTCGCCATACCAAACAGTTTTGTTACAGGTTTATGAATCTAGTAATGGTAGCATTCATTATTTTTATTAATCGCAGCAGTGATAAAATTCATTACCATCAACGATCTTTTACTTCACATGTCGACAATAATGTTTCAACCCTTGTGCTGATCAAAGAAATGGTAAAATTAATTACCAGGTACAAAAACATCGCTTATACCTCCTTGGAGACATTAATGCCAGGGCTCTGAATTCTTTTTACTCGAGTCTGTTACTAAGCGTATAAACTTTTGATGTACAAAATGTATTATGTTTTGAATTTATACACTTTTCTTATATCGTATTTGCTTTAATTAGTACCATAGCTGTCAATTCTTTTTATTCAAGCCTGGTACTAAGCGAATAAACATTTGATGAGTAACATATACCACTATTTGAATTTATGCACTTTTATTATATCACCTTGGATTACATTAATACTAGGGCTCTGAATTCTTTCTACTCGAGTCTGTTACTAAGCGTATAAACTTTTGATGTGCAAAATGTATTACAATTTGAATTTATACAATTTTTTTATATCGCATTTGATTTAATTAGTACCAGAGTCTTAATTGTTTTTCGTCAAGTCTGCTACTAAGCGAATAAACAATTGATGAGTAAAATATATGAGTATCTAAATTTATGCAATATTCTTATATCACCTTTGATTTAATTAACACCCGAGTTCCTAATTCTTTTTATTTGACTCTGATACTAAGTGAATAAAGTTTTTAATTGCAAAATATATCAATATTTAAATTTACGAACTTTGAATATATCGCCTAATTTAGTTAATACCAGACTCGAAAAGAAAAGAATTGAGGGCTCTGGTACTAATCAAAGGCAACATATATATATATATATTATATGCACAATTTTCACAATTTAATTATTTAGTACATTATCCAGATACGCAGCAGATAGCAATTTCGGAGGTCTGCCGGAGTTAAGGGTGATCTTAAAAGTTTCCGGAAGTCGGAATCGACCGCGGCGACCTCACATATTTTTTTGAGGGCTGATCTGGTACTACGCTCTCTGGCGGCGCCGCGAGAACTATAACTGTAGACAAGTGTGGGTGCGTCTGTGTGAGTGTGCGTGAGCGGCAGCTCGACGAGCTCGACATTGAGCGCTCTTCAGTGTTGCCAGATTTTTTGTGAATGGTTTTACGGTCGTTCGAGCCCGGTCGCCGGCTGGCGCTCGAGAGTATGACCGTGCTCGAGAGTTTGCGTCACGGTGTATGTTTATTAAATTTTATTTCATCTTCAACAAGTCTTTTTTCGTTTTGTCGGTCATTATTTCGGGCAGGTCGTAAATAAAACGTCGATAGTTGATAAAGTAAAAATATTTGTCAACGTTTCGACCACTTGTGGGATTTCTTCAGTCCCTTTTATGTACTACCTACCCGAAGTAATGATCGACAAAACGAAGAAAAGCCAGTTGAAGATATTTTCATGGCGATCAATAACCCTTCTCACTATAAATATTGTTTTAATTACATTTCATATAGTGAGTATTGGAGAGGCGGTCAGTGACAAATAATAGATATTTTAATATACGTTTCGGTCAATGTGATGACCCTCTTCAGAAATTTATTTACTAAAAAACAAAATCTGATTTCACCAAAAAAAACGTTCGCAAAATACAAAATTAATACAATTATACTTAAATTTACATAAAGGTTATAAAAATGTATATTGTGCGGGATGTCTCGATGATATCAAGCCAGTAATGGACGGTTTCAATTATGAAGAATTACATTTTTAGAGGTTTTGGTACAGCTTATCACTAAGGAAAGGTATTATTCTAAAATAACAAAAGACTTAATTATCCCAACACCAAAGAAAAAATATTTAATTTATTAATTAAAGCTCTACCCACTAAATATATCATCGCCTATAAAAGAAAAGGATTCTTCCTTTCAACCCTAACAATTATATTACGATTTAGTTATACACTTAAGCATTTATGATACACGCGCACTCTTTAATGTAGGATGAGGCCTGTCAAACAGACGGCCTGTGATAGGTGATCGTCTGGAAGATGGCGCCGCGCGTTGATTGGTCAGTCAATCAGACGGCCTTTATCGCCGGTTGGTACATCTCGTAGATGATCTAAGTGGCAAATTCTTGGAACGAATGCGGGCCGCTTCAGTTGCTCGTTTTCGGGCTCTTCTACTACGTCTTCTTTCGATATGTTTGAGGTTTCGGTACTCTTGAGCCCATTCAGTTAACTTCCGGAAATCCGCATGGATAGTAGCGGTATTCGGTGACGGTTGTACTCGAATTATGGGGCCCCATCGCTTCTTCAACCTCATAGGAGCGTTCTCGTATCGAAGAAATGAGCGAAGGAGACGCGGATCTAATTCTGTCATGCCTGATTTCCACCGTCGACAGGATTTTCGGCGTCCTTTGGAAACGTGGACGCGCCAAGCAGGCGCGTCGTCGGGGATCTCCCCGTGACGAAATCGTAGTCGCCCCATTTCCTGGAGCAGTGAAACGCCAGCGTCGAAAGCTGCAGGCTGTGGTGGGCGGTTCTGCACGCCGGAAGGACCTGGCTGTGGGCTCTCGCTCCTGATTGGACGGAAGCGATGCGCTGGGTGGTCTGCGCTCAGCTGTTCTTCATGATCTCTCTCTGAGCTACTTGAGAAGCCCCCCAAATCAGGAATGTGCAGATTTCGCTTCCTTTGTGTCTCGCGACACCTGGCCTCGATGCTGGGGCAGATACCGCACCAGGAAGGGCAAGCCGATGCGGACCAAGTCAGGTGGTTCAGTCGCTGGAGCCGAAGTGTCTCTGGCGCGTACTACGCTCCTCAACCTCGATGTCACCGCTGGACAATCGAACAGTGAATTTACTCGCTCTTGTATCCTCTGTAGTGACCTTTGCCTAACTTCATTTCGTAGGGGTCCTACGGAGAGTGGCCACAACCTCCCTGGATCCATTGTCGTCGAAGGAAAACAAAATACTGTGTCCACCCCATTATTGCCCTTACTTTTATAATGAAAATCGCGACTAATTCGACCAATCCGCTTTCTAATCTAAACCGCCAATCAGAGATTCGAAAACGCTGCTCGAATTATTAATATTAACGACTACTAACGTCGCATTCCCTAACAAATATTATTCGCTAAAAAGTTTTCATTTCGTTTTCACCCTAATGTATTCTGCGGAAATAAATAACATAAGCTAACGTTATTTTTACACACTTTCATTACTGCAAGAATTCCCTTAAATTTGCAGAAAAGGAATAAGGTTTTAATTTTATTCGCGAATAATTTCGCAACTAAGAATAGAAAAATAGAAAGTTAGTTTCATGTTGATTGTGAAAATTATTAAACAATCTATTTCATTGTCGCCGACTCGAATCAAAACAAAAACAAAAATATCGTTCGATTGACTTTCATATTATTTACCACGACAATATGATTTGACTTTGTTTTGAATATTTATTGAATTCCGGTGAATCCGAAAATAACAACGCAATTCAATTTTAAAGATATTTTCGAACTTCAATTTCTAAAGAGATATTTCATTCTATTTTCACGAGATTATATGAAATTTGAATCTTCCTTTGTATTTACAGAAAGAAATTAGATTGGTTATATGCGACTAATCTTTTGAAACTAAATGAAACGGTAAGTTGTATTTCACGACGCTTTCTATTATTTCGAGCTGCGGAACTGAAATTTTTACGCAAAGTTTTTTTTTATTTGGAAACGCGCTTGGTTTACCTCGGGCCGGTCAAACAGACAGCCCGTTCGTAATTGGGAATAAAAATATTCCGTTCTTCCTATTGGCCGGTCAAGCAGACGGCCGGGTACGGGGGTTTAAAAAATGAAACCTCACCCGATAGGCTGTATTTCAACAACGTTCCTATTAAAGAATTCGATGACTCCCAACTTTTCGACAACGTCAAACAGACGGTCGGAATCGTAACAAAAGACTTCAATCAGAAGTCACTTTCGTGCAGCTGGCAGCTTGAGTCGCCTGCAAGCAACGGGGCAACTCTAACTCGGCATCGCCAGGCTTCAGATGATTTGAAACAAAGCAACAAAGGGGAAAAGGAAATAGTTGGTCTTATTAATTTTCCGACTCCTACAGCTGTAGCTCTGAAAAGAGCTGTTTAGAATCGTTAAAAAATTCTAAACGAATAACTTCTTCCTTCGTAATTAAGTCCTGAAAAGAACTTGTTTGTTTTCTTCGTCCCTTGGCAATTCGAGATTATTCTGTGGTGAAAAACCAATGACGTCTGTTTTCGTCCGAATTCGCCGTTGCCGTCTTGGAGAAGCCACAATTTCGCCGTTGCCGTCCTGGGTAAGCCGCTGACTAATGGCTGGTCGTTCTTCGATCCCGCTGTCCAAAAGTTGGTCGCCCTTCTGCAATGCTGTTAAAATATTGGTCGCCCTTCGGGTGCTTCTGCCGAACTGCTGGTCGTCCTTCGGGTGCCGCTGCCGTAGAGAGAGTGAGATTCTCGCGAGGAACTGGCCGCTTTATACGGGTTTCGCGAGAGCGAAAATTCACCGCGCCAATCAGCGTTCAGCGCGGCGCGACTATAATGCGCCAATCAGAGGCTACACTTGTTCGCCTATGCTTTCGCATAGACTTTTCTTAAGATGCGTTTTTTTTTAAGTTTTCAGTTTTCTTTATGATTTTACATAAAAAAGGATTTCGTTTTCATCAATTATGTTTTCAGCTGATTAATGCTAATAACTAAAAAATGTATTTTTACGGCATTTTCACACTTTAATATTAAGAAATAAATATATTCTTCGTCACTCGTTTTATAAGTAAGCGTGCTATTCATGCGAGTTAATCTCTGCATTATTACTTCGCTTTTTATTTATATTACATTTTTGAACGAAGAATAAAAAGTATTATTTCTTAAATAGTGTTTTTGGCTTACATTTTCTGTGGCTCATTATATGTGGTACATTATATGCCAGAATGTATTTAAAAGTTACATTTTTATCACAGGTCAATCAGATTATATTTTTGTCATGTAAAAAAGAAATCTTATAATTTTTAATTATTGCTTTTTCTCGGAATTATTTTCGAGCTCGATCTCTTTTGTTTACCTTTTTCGCGATCGTCGAACTTGTATAGAATTTCTCGCTTCGATTTGCATTATGTTTTTGTATACATAATTTGTTCGTTTTATTTATATACTTAATTTCTAAATAAATTGTAATTTTATAATTTCTAATTTTTGTAGCGAAATGCTAATGCCGCTACACATTATTACAATTATTATATTTTGTTTATTAGTCAATAAATTTCTGAACATGGTCATCACATTGACCGAAACGTAAATTGTAAAATTTTGTATTTTTCACTGACCGTCTCTCCAATACTTACTATACGAAATATTAAATTATTACGGTTGAGAAATCATGCCTGAGCATAATTATAAAAATATTATTTTAATTATATATAAAGTAGCTCCTGTCCCTTGGTACATTATATACATATAAGGTGAAGCGGTGAACTAAACAAAATCTAAAAAAATGAATGTGTAGAAAATGCGGGAAAGGTAAAAAAAGTAATTATAATAATATTCCTATAGTTTGAACTAACTGTCGTTCTTTTTAAGGGGGAAAAAACTTGAAAACAGCTCTCCACCGAGAAACTGTCATAACTGTAATTACTAGCGAATGACGTATGTATACATGCATGTATACTATACCAAGGTAAAGAAGCAAATAAACGGACAGCGAAACCAAAATATAATGACTCATTCGTATCTAATTTTTCATCTCGTTAATAAGAGGTAATAGATATTATGTTAATGTATACAATCGCCTTTTTTATTAATTCCATTTCTTGCAGAGAAATATGAACCATTTCAGAAAATAGTGTCACAAATATATATTTTCTTTATCAATCATTTATACACAATCAAGTTGAATAGTATGATTGAAAGTCTTGGCATGTAAAAATTATACTGTAAAAATTAAATATTTTCCTACGGTATTTTGAGAAACGTTGACATTTCTCTGAGAAAACGCTATTAATGAAAAAGACGATTGTTTACATTTACATAATATGTCTTCGACTCTTATTAATAAAATGAAATATTGTGTACGAACGGGTCATTAAACTTTGGTTTAAATCTCTGTTTACTTATTACTAAATGAAGTTATTACAGTTTCTCGACTGAGTGCGGTTTTCAAAACTCTTTTCCTTAAAAAGGACGACAATTTGTTTCGTCTAAATTTTTGCGAATGTTATTATGATTAACCCATTAACGCCCAAAGGACACTTTTCTTGGTTTCAACTTGAATCGAGTATTTAGTATCAAAATTGAAGTTAAAACTAGTGTTGGTGTGGTGCCTCGCTCGCTTCGATCGCTCAGAAACTTCGACCCAGTAGACAGTCGGCTATTCCTTAATACTCGTTTGTTTACTAACAGCTTTCAATTATATTATAAAATTATATTGATATTTGGGGGTCCAATCATATTTAGGACCAAGTGGCTTCGATAGATATGTTACAACAATATAGTGTTTCTTATATGTATGAAAATTGAAAATGAGTATTTTCAAAACTTCGACCCCGACAACAGGCCAGCGGAAGTATTAATAAATAAAAGTTGCCAAACACTTACTTCAAGCACTTGTATTGTAATAGACTATTCGATGTATTTTACATGTTCGCAGTGTTTTACTAATTACTGTCTGTATCATTATGATCTTATATATACAATATATACAGTACCGCTCAAAAGTATGAGCTCACTCTTGCAGAAATTTTGCTAAATTAAAATGTTGACATCTCACCGCCAAGTTAAAGTATGGAAAAATAAAAACAGGGAATTAAAGAAGAGACTTTGAGCTTTCCAGCCATGATGGTTTCATTTCTATATATACATTCCTCTACGAACTATGCTCGATTTACCAAAGGCATTTTTTCGTATTATTTTTTTCTTTTTTCAATCCGCTCCCATTTTTTTTACAATGATTGCAGGAGAAATTTACAACGTGTAATCGAAAGGTAATTCCAATAGTTTTAATTTTCCTCTTCGGGATTTTGTCTAATATTTCTTTACAAATACTTATTTAATTTTGAACAAATTAATGTGATTTGTAAATCGAGCATAGTTCGTAGAGAAATGTATATATAGAAACGAAACCATCACGGCTGGAAAGCTCAAAGTCTCTTCTTTAATTCCCTGTTTTTATTTTTCCCGCGCGTTAACTTGGTGACGAGATATCAACATTTTAAATTAGCAAAAATTCCGCGTGGGTGAGCTCATACTTTTGAACGGTACTGTATACATATAATTCGTCAAAGATATCTTGAAAGTGTCGAAAAGATCTCTGACGGATATCTTTTAGATACTATAAGACATCTTATAGATATATCGAAATAGTTATTTTCGTATGAAGGGCGTAAAAGAACTTATGCGCCCGTTGGTGATCACCGCGCCCGAGGGGCTGGCGAAGACTACCCCTGGGGTAGTACTATAGGGTAATTTTTTTGCCGCAATGACAATAGTCATAAGCATTTTAAACCAGTTTTTATGGCATTATGAAGAAAACTTTAGGAAGTTGACTTTAGGAAGAAAACGTACACAACCTTTTTTATAGAGAATTTCATGCTCTATCTTTTTTGTTTGAAACATTTTTTAATAAAATTTGTATTTTTCAAAATAAATGCAAAAAACTATGAAGAAACTTAATTGAGGCTAATGTTTTTTAGTAATGGACGGATGGATCTGCGCCAAAATCTAATCAGATCTAAGTTATGCCAAGATGCGTATTTTAAAAAAAAATTATGTCAATACGCTTATCCGTTCGCGAGTTATCGCGAGACAAAAAAACGGGACGTACGGACGTACATGATCACGGAAACAATTTTTTTTATTGTTGATTTGGGCTCCTTAGGGTCTGAAACGTTGACATTTTATGAAAAACTATAGGATCATTTGTATGCCCGAAGTGACCAAATTCAATACTTCGTCCAGACTTGGTCTGGGTCGAAGTAAAGATTGAATTCTACGTATGGTACTGTTTTCGAAGTCGCGCCGAATTTGAAAAGAATTTCAGAACAATTGTGAAATATTTATGCTTGTCAATTTTTTGTCCAACCATTAGAATATTCGTATTCTATTGAATCCATGGACGAATGTGGATAAAATATTTAAATTGTACTAAACAGTTTTACCGTTATACCCTACATCTGTTCAACGATTGCAAAATGGCGTCAACAATGAAAATGTCTTTGAAAAATTTGTGGACGCTGTACAGACAAAATTACTTGCTTTTTAAAAAACGCGGAGAATGAAAAGTTCCCCAAATTTATCGAGAAATCGAGTGACATTTTTCCAGATTTTCTTGATGACAGTTTGATAAATTTTTTGTATTATGAATTGTAACAGCTTTTTGTTGTTTGCAATTTTTCTGGAAGTTGATAGTTTTCGAGAAAAAAAAATGCTAAACTATAATATTTTAAATTCAGTTTCTCTGAAACTATTGCTAAAAACTGGAAAAAACAAAAAAAAACATCAAATTGACCACAGAATGCGCTAAAAATTGTTCCGAATTTGTCATAAATAAATACAAATTTAAAAAAACATTGTAAACAAACAATTCGCGAACTGTCGTCAACACAAATGTGAAAAAAAGTCCACTATATTTCTCGATGAATTGCAAGAACTTTTCATTCTGAGTATTTCTTTAAAAACGCTCGTAATTTTTTTTTACATCTTCAATAAATTTTTCACACCAATTTTTATTGTTGACGCCATTTTCAGGTCGTTGGAATGATGTGGGGTTTGCAGGTTAAACTTTCATTACAATTGAAGTATTTTATCCACCTTTGTCCGCAGCTTCAATAGAATCCCAATATTCTAATGGCTCGACAAAAATTAATAAGCATAAATGTTTGACAATGTTTCTGAATTTTTTTCTCGAATTCGGCGCCAAGTTGGCATTCATGAGAAATGGAACTCTATTTTGACCTCGTCTAAATCTTACAGCGACCATGGAAACAGTGATATGTAGCTTTCAATTTTTTTAAACTCATTAATGCCCACATGTCGTCAATATTCAATGAATTTTTGTTTAATTTTTTCTTCATACTACGTGTACCAAAAAGAATTATCGGTACACCATAGTCGACGTAAAATTTCATGGTCTTTCAGAATACGGCCACAGAATTTGTCTAAAATTAATACTAAAAAGTTATAATCAATTTTTGCAAAAAAATGCGTTATTTTTTTCTGAAAAAAAAAATGGTAGATCTAAAATTTGTACAGGAATTTTTTCTTCGAAAATGTATTCAATTACATTTAATTGTATACAATTTCAGATATGATTGTATAATATAATATACGGTTATGCATACTTATATCCGACAAAATGTAAGGTGTTTCCAGGAAAATAGCATGACAAATTTCATTTTTCCTGGGAATACAAAAAAATAAATGTTTAAAACTTGATAAATTTTCACTACCCTCCCCATATTTGATCCGCCATTTTGAATTTTGAACATCTGAGACTGGATTCGTAATCAGCGAACCCAAAAACCCCCTAAAGATAATGAAAGACGAAATCATTGAATTTTGTAAATTTGTGTATCGTCAGGTCGCCATATTGGATCCAACATTTTGAATTCTTAAAATCTGAGACTCGATTCGTAATTAGCGACCCCAAAAACACCTCAAACACATAATGAAAAACGGAATCATTTGAAAATTTTTGTATAGTCAGGTCGCCATATTGGTTCCGCCATTTTGAATTTTTAAAATCTGAGACTGGATTCGTAATCAGCAACCTAGAAAACTCCTCTGTACTAAACCTCACTTAATTTGTAGGTAAAATGAGCTCACAGCCGATTTAATTTAAAAAATTTGACATTTTTTCGTTATTAATTGTTAATAACTACAGCGCTACTTAAAATTTTGGACTGAGAAACTTGCTAGGTAATTATCCATTGTCCCATTAAAAAAAAATGATCGAGAGCCTAAATAGGTCATACGGTAAAGAAAAAAACTTAAGACAATTAGGGCGACACTATAGTGGCTTCTGCCCCGCGAAGGGTTAAGTCGTGCAAAATACGCCAAAAACTGCACAAAATCTTTTTCAGAAAACACCGGTGAGATTTTAGCTACATTGAATCAATATGGCTGACTAAAATTAAAAACAATGGTAATTTTGTGTCTTATATCTGGTATATAGGGTTTTTTCGGATTGCTGGTTATGAATTTGATGTCACATTCTCAACATTCAAAACAAAGGACCCAATAGAGTCGATCAAAATTCTGAAAAAAGTTCAATTTGTATCGTATTTGGCTCATAGGAATTTTTCAGATCGATGATTACGAATGTAATGCCAAATTCTTAAAATTCAAAATGGCGAGTTGAATCTGGTTGATAAAAATTCTATAAAATGTTAATATTGTGTCGCATTTGATATATACGAGTTTTTTACGCAGCTGGGTACGAATTTACTGCTAAATTCTTAAAATTTAAAATGGCGGATCCAATATAGCTGATGAAAATTAAAAACAAAAAGATACTTTTATCTCGTATTTGGTGTGTGGGTAAATCCACGGAACTTTGAACTTTCCTGTAACATCAATTTTTCGCTTTATTTTTGATATAATATAGGTTGTGAGTTCGATTCCCGTCCAGGAACAATATTTCGAAAACGATTTACAGCAGCAGCTCGCAGTTCGTAAGACGAGCCACGTTGTTTGTTTACGTTTCGCAATGTTGTTTACCTGGCGAAAATCGACTCATGACCGATGCTGTACTTTGTGTAGGTTTCTGCAGCTCCTACATTTCATACACAAATGTAGGGGCACTCGCCTCTGGTATTACGTAGTCTATGGACGAGGAAGGCAACGAGTGGGGTTCGGAACCGCGTGGAACTAGTTAGTCTGACTGGTAACTCCGAATCGGTTGCGTCGTGCAATAATATTGTTGTAACCATCAATAGTGTGTACAAGCTACTAATAAATTACTGCAATATAACCGTGTGTGTGGATCTTTTTGAACCTGACCACAGCAAGAAGTAGACTTGCTTAACATCTCCTTGAGAAGTTGCAGCAACCCCTACATTGGTGACCCCGACGTGATAACGACGTCGACATTTTGTAAGGATCTACATCGGTGAAATTCGGCGGCAGTTCCAATGGGTTCTGGAAGCGTCCATTTTGAAAACGCCGAATTCAGTTTATTTTGGCTTTTCCGCCGACTGCAGTTTTGTCGGCGTTTTGATAATTTTTTGGGTTACATTGACTGCATTTTTGAAGATCCGGTTTTGGTGATCTCGCGCAGTTTGAAATATTCTGTAGAACGCTACTCGTTGAAGGTCGCGACTTTCCCAGAATCGCAGTAAGTAGACGAGAAGCGATAGTAATTTGCACCGCACCTTCGGAACAAAAAATTTTCTGCGAAGCATATTTCAAATACGTTTGTTCAAAAAAAAAATAATTTATTATGACCGGTCAGTTATTTTTGTAAATCTCGGAGAGCATTTTTCCTCTCTACGTAGCAGTTTTTATATATAAGAAAAAGAAACTAAAATAAAAACTGTACAGCAAATTCGGGTTCTGAGCATTTTTGTCCCGAAAACTTCGACACGTGAACTTACACGAGGCGTGCTGTAGTATCGAGTTCCGGTGGCGGCCATTTTGGATTGGAAGTTGCACACGTGGCCGAATGCTACACGACTTCGGTTGACCCAACTTTATTTGAAGAAGAAAATGACTTTTCTACCATCATCAAGTTTCTGATCATCGGCAATTAATGACATTGGAAGGTCATATGGTTTCGCGGACGATTATTTTGCATTTTTCATCAGTATGCATCATCTTCATCAGGTCGAGCGACCTCCAATAAGAAGCTTCTCCCTGGGACGCCTATTTAAAGTAATCTTTATATATGTAATTTTAATCGTTTTTTTCCTTCGTCAACGCGCATTTTTGAAAGTACGTATATCTTTAGAGTTTGTGCTATAATTTCGCGCGTATTTTTCAAACTTTGTTTTGTCTGACTTTCGAATATTATACGACGTATTTAATCGTTTATGATTATTTATTTTCTTAGTGTGATTAAGCACTGTCTATTGTTCAAAGAATAAGATAAAGACATTAAGTCTGTTGAAACTTTTATTTTTGTTTATCGTCGTAAAACATGTCTCTTACCGTCAATGATTTTGAAGAGCTTTCTGCTCAAAATAAAATATTGTCTGATCAAAATAAATCGTTGCGTAAGCAATTTGAAAAATTGACGGCGGACTTTGCGAAACTTAGTACTAACTCAAATATTGCGAATGCTTCGAGTAATGTTAATAACGTTATTAATAACGATAATTTGAGCGCTCCTAATGTAAACCAAGTTCGTGTTGATGCCTATCATGCGCCTAAAATTCCCATGTTTCCTAAATATGAACCAGCGGCATGGTTTTTGCGTGTCGAAGCTTCGTTTGTCAATGTGCATATTACACGTGATGTTACTAAAATTAATTATTTAATCGAAGCGCTTGACAATGATGTAGTTATGTGCATTAGCGATCTAATTCCTGACGCAAATAATGTTGGTCAATATGACCGTGTTAAAGATATAATTTTATCTACTTTTTCCAAATCAGCTGAGGAAAGATTGCGTCAGCTATTAAAGGGCGAAGTGCACACTGACGGGAAACCTTCTCAAATATTGTACCATTTAAGGAATTTGAATGATGGTAATTGCGATGATAAAATTATTCGGACTATATTTTTGGACCATCTTCCCGCTCAATGCAAAAGTATTATTGCCGCGGTTCAAGTCAATGACTTGCAACAACTCGCTGAACTCGCCGACAGGATCATTGAGGCTGCAGGTTCGAATCCAAATTACTCTGCGTGTTCTGTGTCTAACTTAACAAATGAGCAATCGGTTAGTAGTGACTTAAGTTCTATTTTAGCGACATTTTCTGTCGAATTCGAAAAGAAAATTGATTAAAAAATACAAAAACTAATTAAAAATGTTAGTCACCGTTCACGATCTAGGAGTAGATCAGTTAGTAAGTGGATTAGGCAGTCTAACACCGAAGACAAAATCAATTGGAGATAAATTGTGCTGGAAGCATCGTAAATATGGCCCGCGAGCACACGCATGTGCTGACACACATTTTTGCACTTATCATTTAAACTCGAACGACCTTCAGTCGTAATTACGGGCGATGGGGGTCATAGTTCGGGAAGCCGTCTACACATTTGCGATCGAAATACTAGATTTTTATTCCTTATTGACTCTGGAGCTGACATATCGCTTGTACCTTTAGACAAAAAGGCAAAGCAAATTAAGTCTGATTTTAAACTTTATGCTGCTAATGATACACCAATTGATACGTTTGGTGAAGTCCGCTTGTCGTTGGACCTCGGATTACGTCGTCCGATTTTATGGACATTTCGCGTAGCAGCTGTTCCGTACCCAGTTATAGGAGCTGACTTGCTCAAAGAGTGCGGACTATGCGTTGATTTAAAAAGGAATCGGTTGGTTGATTCGGTTACTCAGTTATCCACATTTGGCGAAATGAAATCCCCTACGGTCAGCGTGTTTAGTTCAATTGACCGTTCGACAGATGTATCCTACCTTCGCGTGTTGGCTGAATTTCCCGAACTTACAGGAGTTTCTCGTGCACTGCAGTTTTCTTCGCGCGACGTTATGTATCATATCTTAACGGAGGGACCGCCGTTCGCCGAACGGCCAAGACGTCTTGCCCCTGATAGGTTGGCAGCGGCAAAGTTGGAATTTAAATTGATGTGCAAGTCGGGTGTTTGTCGGCCTTCGAGTAGCCCTTGGGCGAGTCCGATTCACCTTGTGCCTAAGCGTAATGGAGCTTGGAGAATCTGTGGTGATTATCGGAGGCTCAATGCTATTACGGTTCCCGATCGCTACCCGCCTCCGCGCCTCCGGGACTTTAACGCCAATTTACATGGCAAGAAACTTTTTTCTACCCTCGATTTGGATAAGGCGTATTATTAAATTCCCGTCGCACTTGAAGATGTACCGAAAACTGCGGTAACGACTCCATTCGGTTTGTTTGAGTTTGTTGGCATGACGCCAGGTCTTCGTAACGCTGGCCAAACATTTCAAAGATATATGCATCGTGCTCTTGCAGGTCTTGACTTTGTATTTTCGTTTTTCGACAATCTTCTTACTGCTTCTTCATCAGCTGAAGAGCATGAGAAACATCTTCGGATTGTTTTTGATTGTTTAAAAAAGTTTCATTTGCGACTTAATCCCGCTAAATGTAATTTTGGTCAATCTGAGATCCGATTCCTAGGGTATAATATTACGTACCTCGGAATCAAGCCATTACCTGACAGAGTCGATGCATTGATGCAATTTCCCAAACCGTGTACAGTGGTGGAGTTGCGTCGTTTTTTAGGTTTAGTTAATTTTTATCGCCCCTCTATCCGTCACTTAGCCGATTATCTTATTCCATTAAATCAATATTTGCGTGATGTTTTCATGCAGCGCTCCGAGAAGGCATCTCCTCGCCAAGTTAGGCAATTATCGTATATTGCGCAATACACAACTCAAATTGAACACACGTCTGGTCGTGATAATGTGGTCGTGGATCCCTTATCCCGAATTGAGTCGATTCGATTGCCTACAGAAGTAAACCTTATCGAGTTAGCTAGTTTACAGGAGAGCGACTCGGAGCTTGAGGGGATGCGCAAGTCTGAGAACTTACAAATTAAACTCAAACGTCTGCAATGGGGACCGTCCCATACGTTTTTGTATTGCGATATCTCAGACGAGTCAGTAAGGCCATACATTCCTGCCTCATTGCGACAACGCGTTTTTAATCTCTTTCACGGTCTATCCCATCCGAGTGCTAAAGTTACCGACCGGTTGATTCGACAGAGCTATTTTTGGCCCAGGATGAGTAAGGATGTGAGGAAATGGTGTAAACACTGCATTGACTGCCAGCAATCAAAGATTTCGCGTCATACTAAAATGCTTCCAGCTCAATTTGTTGCCCCCGATGCTCGTTTTGAACATATGCATATGGATTTGGTCGGTCCATTATTGGAGGATAACGGCTACAGCTATATAGTTACCATGATCGATCGATTTTCGCGCTGGCCTGAAGCTGTTCCTGTCACCAATATTGAGGCTGATACCGTAGCTCGCGTTTTATTTGATCATTGGATAGCGCGATTTGGAGCACCAAAGCTCATCACCACTGATCAGGGATCCCAGTTTGCGAGCCAACTAGACCCATGTTTTTTATGTTTTTAAATACTTACACTTGTGCATTTTTGAATTGCGCCGTTACATAAATCAAATAGTTGTTAGTGTTGAAACTAACAAATTTGTAAGGTGAAATAATTTCGAACTCGAGAGATGAGGTAAATTGTATTTATTTATTTATTTAATCAGTATACATCAATTTACATGGGATTTTCGCAACCGCATGTAATTTCATGAGAGATAGCCAAGACGAGCTGTCACAATATTTAATTGCACAAGACGCTTGGTATATACAGGGTGGACCTCGGCTTGCGGGTCATAGGCATTCCATGTTAAAGAAGTAACTAGATCTGTCGACTAATCACGCGGTATTTAGAACTTGTCGGCTTTGCTACAATTCTTAATTCTGTTTTGTTATGCATTGTGAGAAATTAAAATCCTGTAGCAAACCCTAATTACCACGGGATTAATCGATTGATGATCTAGTTACTTCTTTAACATGGGGTGCCTATGACCCGCCAGCCGAGGTCCACCCTGTATATATATATATATATACGCACTTACGAAAATCCCATGTAAACTGGTGTATACTGATTAAATAAATATATATATGTACTCAAAGGAGAGTACTTATTATTAATTTACAAGACGAGCTGTTGCAATAGAATTGCACAGGTGGCTTGACATGCATCAGTATCATGAAAGAAATTTTTTATGAGACGAGCTGTTGCAATATTAAATTGGACAGGTCGCACGATTAATATTCGCGTAGGGGCTACAAGTCAGATTTAACAGGTAGGCCGACGTTCTCGTATGGGGGAGGTCGGAGATAGTTCCTCGGGACGATTGCCCCAGGAGTTGCTCCTTCTTACGGCTCGCGAAAGCACTATGGCTCTCGCGTGGCGAAGAGATTCGAGAGGTGTGTATTCTATTCGAATGCACGGCTCCGACTGCGTGACGACAATTAGTGAGCGCTCCAATTTATAGTCGCGCGGGGAACTTACCTGTGTGCGTGACACACGTGCCTTACCTCGCTACTATGTGTGCGTCGTGCTTTGAAAATGCATGCGTTACATAGCCCCCCTCCAAGAAATTGAGCTTATTATCTTAACCCTAAAAAAACTAAACACGAGTGCGTGACTTACGCAATTACCCTTTAATACGAAAAAATAATAAAAAAAGCAACAAACAAAAAAAGGAAAATTTAGATGCTGTTCAAGATGTCCAGCATGGCATCTGGTTCGAACTTGACCGATGTATCCAGTTCGATGACAGCGTCATCTACCCAATTATATTCGTGCTCTCCTGACAATTGGAGAGGTGGCGGCGCCGTTCGAATATCCCTTATTTGTTGACCTATGACTATGAAATGAAAAAAACACAAAAAAAGCTTTGTGAAGCTAATATTCGTCGAACTCTAATAATTTCGAGCGTTTTTTATTGCGAACCTACCTCGGTTCATTTCCTCGTAGAAGAGGTCGCATTCGTGTTTCTCTTGTTTGGATGCCCTCTCTTGCGCCTTCCGCGCTTCCTCCGCCTCTCGTAGGAGCGCGACCCAATGTTCAATCTCATTTGAGAGATCCATATATTGCGCTTGGACATCTCGGTACCTGACCGCATCGTCCCACTGGCACCACTTGTTTCGCGGCTTTAGGTTTTTTGTGCGTGAGCCCCGCCCGCGCATTGCCCTCTTGTTGCCGCGCACAAACCGTCCAGTACGCCCGTATAAGACCGCGGACTCGTGCACAACGACATTTGACTTGTACCCGCGACATATGCAGTCGTTCGGGTGCAGCCCTGCCTGACAGGCCACACTTTGCCCGTAATGTGCGACGTTGGTCGACGTACTAATTGATTTCGACATTTCGGCTAATATCGAGAAACTGACTTGCGATTACAATGGTACACTAGTTATACCTGAATTAGACAATGCGGCTTAATCCCTATTGTTCGGGATTTAAATAGGGCTTTAAATTGTTTACGCGAAACATGCCGCGCTGTGTCCCATTACTATCTTCCAATATGTACGTCGTCTTATCAAGGGCTTTACGTATCTTATATGGGCTTTCATATAATGCAAAGAATTTAGCCACGCGTTGATCCAATGGATCGGACGTATTTAACGCCTTAAGTAATACCCAGTCGCCTTGTTTGAAAAACATATACTTTTTTTTTGTTTTATAGTCTTTATTCACGATCGTATGTCCGCATGTTTATACAAATTTTCGCGGGCTAATTTCAACTCATACTTATACGAGTGTTCGTGCTCGTTCTTCGGCATGTTAACCCATCTCTCCCATATTCGGGTTGGTTTTTTATCTAGTTGTAGTTCCATCGGCGTGTATTCGGTTGACTCGTGATATGTCTCGTTTATGCATTTATGAATGATTTCGATCCGTAACACCCAACCAGTGTGCCTCTCGCTGACAAATGTGCGAAAGAATCTTCCCAGTTCTCGGTTAACCCTTTGGACAACGTTTCCCTAAGGATGCCGGATGGAAGAGAAAATTTCTCGAATGTTTTCTTCCCTTAATTTTTTCAACCATTTGTCCGACGTGAATTGTGTGCCGTCGTCGAATTGCATTCTCTGCGGTTTCCCGTATGTCGGTATATAATGCTCGAAAATTTTCTTTATGACGCTGGCGGTGTTTGCCTTTTTTATGGGGTACAACATTACGTATTTGCTGAATACATCTATAGTTACCAAGATGTACATTGCACCTCCCCTTGATGTGGGAAGTGGTCCATAGCAATCTATGGACAGCAGATCACCTGGTTTTTCCAGGATAATTGTCTCGTCTGGAGCTTGGCAATACCAAGTGGGTACTTTATGTCTTTGACACGAATCACACGTGGCGGACAACTTCACAATTACGTGACGCATTTTTTTGAATATAAATGCTTCTTCCATTACTTGGAGAAGCTTTTTTTGTCCAACGTGTACATATATTATATGTAGTTCTGAAGCTAACTGCCTCCATAAGTCATAAGCGAGAATTATTCGCCATTGGTCTTTAGCTTTTTTCATTAATATGCCCTGCTGTAACATGACTGAACTTATATGTCCGAGGGGTGCTATTTTTGATTTGAGCTTTCTGATATCAGGTTCAATTTGCTGGATATGGGCAATATGTTTTAGCTTATGACTCAGTTCTTTGCTCAAGGTCGGTAGTTTCAAGTTTGCGATCATTATATCGCTATCGGTAGTGCAGTTTCCTGTTTCATCTGGCAATCTGCTTAAGTAATCGGCTACTTTGTTTTGTGTCTCTTTTACGTATTCAATATTGAGATCGTAGTCTTGAATGCTCAGCACCCTGCGTGTGAGCCTGCTGTTTAATAACTGACAACTTTTTAAAAAGATTAAAGCCTTGTGATCTGTTTTGAGAGTTACCTTTTCACCTAACAGATATGTCCGCAGCTTTTTTAGAGCTGCTACTATGGCTAATAGTTCCTTTTCCGTCGTATGATACGTTACTTCCGGGCCCTTCAATGTGCGGCTGACGAAAGTAACGATTTCCTCTTCTTGCAAGTTATTGTATTGCGACAATACCCCTCCTATCGCGTATTCGCTTGCGTCAGTAGTGAGGATATATGGCCGCCCTGGATATGGTTGCCGGAGGTACATCGTCTCGACAAACGTTTCCTTGATCGTGTCGAATGCTTGCGTATGCTTCTCTCGCCATTCCCATTTTTTACCTTTTCTCAAAAGTTCTAGCAATGGGATTAGTTTATCTGCGTGCATTCGCACAAATTTGTTATAGTAGTTTACAAACCCCAAGAAACCGCGTAGTTGTTTCTGATTTCGTGGGGGTGTAAATTCCCTTAGTTTTTCCAGTTTTTCCTTCTGCGGAAATATTTTGCCAGGTGTCAGAACGTGCCTTAGGAAAGAGATTTCTTTTCTAAAAAGTTGCAATTTTTTGAAGTTTATAGTCAACCCGTGTTCTTGTAGTCTTTCAAAGATTTTCCTGAGATGGCTTAAATGTGCATCAAATTCGGGAGATACACATAAAATATCATCGACAAAGTTGATGAAAAAGTTCCCTATGCCCCAAAAAATGCGAATTAGTGCCCTTATTAGACTCGAACTACTAGTTTTTAATCCAAACGGGGTTACTGTGTGTTCGTACACGCAGCCCTCGTGTAAGAATGCCGTGTATTAATAGGAATCCTTGGTTAAAGGAATCTGCCAGAAGCTATTTGTCAGATCTAGACTGGACATATATAGGGCCCCTACACATTTTGGAAATATCTCCTCAGGATTGGGTGGCATCTCATAGTCGCTCATCATATGTTCATTTAATGTCCGAGGGTCGAGACGTAAGCGAACGGATCCGTCCTTCTTTATCACGGTTACCATGGGGTTTATGTACGGGCTTGTTGACGGTACAATAATTCCCAGATTTCGAATTCGATATATATCGTTTTGGACTTTTTCCTTAGGCGCGAAGGGTATTGCGTAATTTTTGACAAAAAAAGGTGTGTTGTCTTTTAATTTGATTTCGTGTTCGTACACGTTCGTTCTCCCCACATTTCATTTTTTGATATATGGAATTCATGCGATTCTGTTTTCATTTCCTCGTGCCCATCTTGCTGGCTTTCCAAATCCTGAATATACGTAATGCACTCGGAATGGTACTCCTTTGAGGCTTCGTTTCGAAAGATTACGTCTACGGTTATTTCTGGGGGAATAAAGATTTCCTTGGATCTTTATTTTCCCCTTTTCGACGTCAATTTTTGCTTGGAGCTTGATTTGTGTATTGATGCCAATAATGCATGGTTTCACCAGGTTCGGACTAACTACGAATGACAAATCTGATTCCATTGGCCTGATTTTCATGTTAGCGAAAATTTGTAGTTTTAAATTTTGCGATTTCCCGCCTGTGGCGCTTATGACCCTCTTACCGGTTAACGGTAGGGTAGGACATTGTTTTAATTTCGAGAAATTCGAGCTATAGAACTCCTCTGATATACATATAATTTCACTTCCGGTGACCCATAAAGCTTTAACGAGTATGCGTTCGATATACAGTTCAGGTTCTGGACACTTAATTTCCGGTTTTTTATTTTCCACCGTTTCTTCGCCGGTCAGAAAATCTCGTGGATTGTCGAATATCTACAAAACTTCGTATGGTGGGTTTTCTTCGGGCACCTCCGTAGGCTCCTCATTTTTTAATTTGGTCTTCTCTTCATGATTGCTTTCCGCCTCATCAATAGTGTGCACGTATCTATTGTGTGGCGTTCTTTGTGGTACACGCCAGTTGTGGGTCATTCTATCGCCCCTTTGCGGGATATTAGTGAAATTAACTCTTTGCTTGTTAATGTCATTTTGGATTCTTTTATATTGTTGCATAGATCGATTGCGTACTCTACCCGACTTAACTTTTCGTTCGATTTGTAGTATCCAAACTCGATCTGGCTTTTTACTTGGTATTGTTCTTCATCGTTCCAATATCGGTTTTTGAACCGACTTTCAAAATCTTCTAATCGGTTGATGTCGCTTTGGATGAAATACCACCAGTCTAATGCTGGGCCCTTTAAGACTTGGCACATAATTGTCTTGAATTCAGTGGAATTTAATTGCATTTCCAACGCTCTTAATCGGCGTTCGCAATCCTGTCCTTTTTTTCGTAACTCCTTGAATAATTCGGTGGCTTCGTTTTGCCACTGAATTTTGTCGAGAGTGCCTGTCTCTCCTAATAGATCTGTATCTATCTCCGACATGACTCTTCGGTATCCTCTCTTACAGCGATCTGTGACAGATTTCCTTAATCTACCCCTCGGCATTCGAACGAGTATTATTTATTATAATTTTATGTTAGGGTATCAATCATGAGACGGTGGTTAATTTTTCCACATTTTATTTATTGTTTCTGTTTATTGGGTACAGTTGGTTGGGGAGGTAAGTTCATAAGGAACTCCTCTATGTTTATTCCCGTTTGCCGAACCGTATATAGGTTGTCAAACCTTTTGTTCCGACTTTGACCTTAGATTGCCATTTCGGAATTTTTTTCCATTCTTTAAAATACAATTTTTCTCTTCAATCTCTCGAGTCCTGTCACGGTCGCCAATTGAAACTTACAAATTTGTAAGGTGAAACAATTTCGAACTCGAGAGATGAAGTAAATTGTATTTATTTATTTATTTAATCAGTATACACCAGTTTACATGGGATTTTCGCAAGCGCATGTAATTTCATGAGAGATAGCCAAGACGATCTGTCACAATATTTAATTGCACAGGACGCTTGGTATATATATGTATATATACTCAAAGGAGAGTACCTGTTATTAATTGTACAAGATGAGCTATTGCAACAGAATTGCACAGGTCGCTTGACATGCATCAGTATCCTGAAAGAAATTTTTTATGAGAAGAGCTGTTCCAATATTAAATTGGACAGGTCGCACGATTAATATTCGCGTAGGGGCTACAAGTCAGATTTAACAGGTAGGCCGACGTTCTAATTTGGGGGAGGTCGGAGATAGTTCCTCGGGACGATTGCACAGGAGTTGCTCCTTCTTACGGCTCGCGAAAGCACTTTGGCTTTCGCGTGGCGAAGAGATTCGAGAGGTGTGTATTCTATTCGAATGCACGGCTCCGACTGCGTGACGACAATCAGTGAGCGCTCCAATTTATAGTCGCGCGGGGAACTTACCTGTGTGCGTGACACACGTGCCTTACCTCGCTGTTATGTGTGCGTCGTGCTTTGAAAATGCATGCGGTACAGTGTAGACTTAAACTCTCGTTACATATCCTACATGTACATATGTATGTATATGCATGTAAAACATGCTATATAATTACATATGTACATGTAGGACATCTAAAAAGAGTTTAAGTCTACACTAACAAATATTTGATTTGTGTAAGGGCACAATTAATAAATGCACAAATGTAAGTTTTTGAAAACATCAAAAAAATATGTGCATATGGGTATTTATTAATAGCGATGTGATGTAAATGGAATATTTGTTATTGTGGACTTAAAAAGAACTTCATAATACAGAGATTACATTTTTAAAAAATTGTATCAAAAAATAAGCGAAAAATTGATGTTACTGGAAAGTTCAATCAAATACGAGACAAAAGTATCTTTTTGTTTTTAATTTTCATCGGCTATATTGGATCCGCCATTTTGAATTTTAAGAATTTAGCAGCAAATTCGTACCCAGCTGCGTAAAAAACTTGCATATACCAAATGTGACACAGTATCCCATGAGAACGAATTTAATTTAGGTTTAATGAGAGTTTAATAAAAGTCAAATATGTTTAATTTATTTCAAATTAATCTCTTATTTAACCCAAATTAAATCTAAATTAAAAAAAAAATTTTCACTTTTTAATATGTTCCAAATTAAGAGACAAATTAAATTTAAATTAAGTTTTAATATGGCCTCTTGTAATATTAATTAACCTCTAATTAAGTTTAAACAATTTTTTATTAATTTTAATCCAGATTAAAACCAAATTAAATACAAATTAAACCTCAATTAAATGTAAAATAAATTTGTATTTCAAATTAAGGGACAAATTAAATTTAAATTAAATATATATTAAATTTTGATTCCAAATTAAATCTAAATTAAATACACATTAAATATGAACTGCATATATTTGTAGTTTAAAAACACGCTAAATCATAATACAAATTCATCAACTTTACTAAATATACTTTAAAATTATGTAATGTTTAATTATACTGAAAAAAATGTTGTTTAAAGGAGCTTCGAAATTGAAAAAACTGTTTAAAATATTTGTCAATTTATTTTATTCTTTATTTTATAATTATAAATTTCTTGCTTAAATTTTATTGGGGAGGCGACATACATATTTCTTCACTGGTACGAGTTTCTCCTTAATTTTATTGGTATGCACAATAACTGCATCATTTATTTCTTTAATAGGTATTATGTGTGAAACTTGTAATCTACTTGTACCATGAGTCAATATATTTAAATGGTCTATTTGTAATATGTTAATCACAGCTTCTAAGAGATCCGAATTTTCTCGAGAAATGCAAAATTTTATTTTCCCACATCTGTTTTTGCTATCGTGTTCAAAGTAAACAGTGTAATTATTCCTTTTCTTTTGTTGCGGATACATTGTTGACGTATATATGGTTGAGCCATTTTTTATACCAGCAAATATTTCAGCACTAGTATAATTATTATTACTGAGGAAATGTCTGTCTTCAACTGATAGTTGGGATGTCACAAGTCGGTTTTTATTTTACCTGCTAATTTCTGTATTCCATAAGCCGTGATAACTTTATTTGTCAATTCTTTAGCATGACGCTTAATGCCGTGGATAAATTTTCGTAAAGTTCCATTGAAACTTTCAAATAAAAAGGCAGTTGTAGCCCAGAGTGGACCCCATCTTCGAACACATAGACAAAGATGAATTAGAAGATGTACATTATAAATGTATGCCTTTTGATCATACAATACACCATATCTCTCACGAAAATGTTCAACAATATTTCTGTTGTACAAATAAGGTCCAATGCTCCAAATATTCTGCTGGTAAAAAATTTCGCGCAACTGGAAGAGAATAAAATAAAAGTCAAGAACGAAATTCACTTGCTTTAAATAAATCACGTTTGGAAAGTGGTCGTGGTTCTCTGCCTTTAGAATCAGGTGTTCATAATGTTTTCATAATGGCATCTAATTCTGTCATTTCGTTTCCTATATACCAAGGCCCTGCCTGGCTTAACCACCAATTTAAAAACGGTTTAGTAATGCCTAAACAAACATTATGTATGTATTCAGAATATACTGCCGTGGATAAATCAATGTATGGCAAACATTCGAGAATTGATGGCCCTTTTACTCCGCGGATGTGGTCTAATTTTCTTTTGAATGCTGTAGTACCTTCGCTTATCATTCTGTTATGATTTCGGTGTGTTGCCGGTTCATGTAAGTATAGAAATCCTCTGCGTCGTTTTATTTTTTTACCGTTCCGTTTTCGCTTTGCTTCATCCTTTTACTTTTTTGTTCGCATCAGTTACAGGCGTACTTTGCTTGGTGGCCTTTAATATTTTGTAACCCTTTAATATTTCGACCTATGATGGAGGCCCTCTTCAGAATTTATTCTTATTATTATAACATAACATTCATATATCGAAAAATTAAAGAGTTGTTAGAAAGTCAGAAGGTTAAAAATTCCATTATAATGTAAAAAGAGTAATTTTCCCCAAAAATTAGTGATTTATCCTCAAAATCTCAATAAAATGTCGCACGTTCATACACACATGTGCGTACTAACTGTCAAAAGTAATAGCAAGGTGCCATGTCGTCCGCGTTTTACAAGGAATTTGAAGAAACCTCATTTTGAATTACTCTTATTCTCATTAGTTGTCCATAAGTCCATTATATAAAAACTTTTTTTTCTTTTTTACTCTTTAAAATTTCTCACAATATACAACTCGCAGTTCTTAAATACGACTGATTATTTTCAATATAATACCGACAATCAGATTTCCGGTTATTTTAACCAAACATTTTTTTTGCGTGCAGTATTTTCGTTTTTCGGTCCGGTTATTTTTTATATTTTTTATAATAACGACATTTCGATCCGTATGTGGATCTTCTTCAGGAAATAATAATATAGTAATAATTATGTAACCCGAAGATCCACATACGGACAGAAACGTCGCTAAAAAATATAAAAAAATAAAATTAATATCCAAATAGATTCAAACAAAAATACAGAGCTTATTAAGGAAAATTATGATGATAAAGAAAATAATATGACGGACGGTCTCGTCAAGGGCAATACCCAAGCCGAGGGACGGAGTGACCAACAATAGCAAAACCCAAGTGGTCCAGGAGATGAACGGTCTCGTCAAGGGCAATACCCAAGCCGAGGGACGGAGTTACCAACAAGAGCGATACCCAAGTGGTTCAGGAGACGGACAGTCTCGTCAAGGGTAATACCCAAGCCGAGGGACGGAGTGACCAACAAGAGCTATACCCAAGTGGTCCAGGAGATGAACGGTCTCGTCAAGGGCAATACCCAAGCCGAGGGACGGAGTAACCAACAAGAGCAATACCCAAGTGGTTCAGGAGATGAACGGTCTCGTCAAGGGCAATACCCACCGAGGGGTCCCGTTGCGGGCTTCAGAAGCTCCTATCGGCGGAGGAGCGTACTACGCGCTACATATTACGAATCAAGTACTATGCGCGGTCGGTAACGAAGGAACTACGTTTCACCCCCCTCTTACTTCGCGGACAGAAATGGCGTCATAGAAGGAAAAAGGACGGCGCGGTTTCGTGAGCGGTGGCGATCCTATATAATTTTTTTTTTGTTTACATTATATGGGGCCCGATATTTGCCATGGCGACCCGGTTTACAAATTTCAGATTCGTCAGGGTTGCCGGAACTTCGCAAGATGTCCGGATTTCGGTAATGAATGCTAGGTACGCCCAAACAGACCAAAGAATAATAAACTCAAATATCGCTCGTTTCGAAAAATAAGAATTAATTAGTTCCAGGTTGTTTTGCCTGCCGAGTGCATGTTCCCTCGCGTCAACATGGAATGAAAAAAATAAACACGTCCCGGATAGCAGTACGCTTTGTAAATATTACCGGGAATTTAATAACTAACACGTAAACAAAACAAAGTCAAACGTCCTGAAATATGGGCGGGGAATAAAAATAATAACAAAAAAATATTCGATGAAGCCCGGTCTTTGCGCGGGTAATTAAGAATAAATATATTTAATTTGTCAGAGGCCCGGTCTGTGCACGGGAAAAAGTAACAAACAAAAAAATTACTTCTCGGTGGTTATCGTGGCGTGAATGCCACCTTTCGGAGGTTACCCTGCGTATCCCATCTGGATGTGTACATGCCGTCGGGGCCATGATGTCGCCAGCGACGCCGAGTCTAGAGGATGTGCAGTGGCTCTGGAACCAGATCTGGGCCCATCTGTACCAGTACTGTAGGCTTGGGCGTTACGGGTCGGTCCAGTTGAGTATCCGGCAAAATGGCGGAGACGGTCGGCGAGAGTGGGGGCAACGGTGCAGGGGTTTCCACAGTTGGTGGGGTCACCTTGACTTTCTGCCGGCGAACGTTGCTGCTGCTACTGCTGCTCGTGGTGCCTCCACTGCTGCTGGAGCTGCTGCTGCTGGAGCTGCTGCTGCTGCTGCTGCTTTGTCGGGAACGCTTCCGTTTCATGGCGGGATCCTTTATGTCGGCTACTGGCACGTCGGGGTCGCTCACAGCGACTTTTTCCGAGTATGGTTCCTGGATGACGGCGTCTCTCGTACTGGCTTCCTTCGTCTCGGCTTCGTGTACGTGGGCGGATTCCTGGACGTCGGGGTCTTGTGCAGGAGGACCGGTTGACGGGCGGCGCGGTATCAGGAAGTTTCTGGATAATTCTGGCTGGCGGATAAAAAATGTTGGTGCCGTCGAGCTGCTTGGTGGTACCCGTCCGGTTTTCGTCACGTAATGATGCTCAGGTAGTGCCGGTGGGGTCGGCGAAGGCCGCGGCGTGGTCCTGGTAGTGGTCTTTCGGGTGCGAATTGCTTTGGTTCCGTCAGCTGAGTGCGTCGTGGTCGTTGACGAGTTATGACGCTTACGTGGGCTGGACGTCGAATGCGTTGCTCGTGCGTCGGTTTAATGGCGGGTCTCGGTGAGATTCCCTTTGGGACACTTCGATCGCCGCTGAGTGGGGATTCGCTGAGGGCGCGTGGGCGTACGGGTACAGATAATCGCGCACAAGTCGTTCGTTTCGAGGCTCATTGTGGACTGAAGCGGCTGCTACTAGTGCGGTGCGTGCTGGTCGGCCGTGTTTCTTTGAGGAGTTGTTACCGTTAGGTAAAGCATGTGACCGAAGATTGTAGCGGGGCGAAGACGGATCTATGGAAGGGTTATGCATCGGTCCGTTTGGTGTTCCCGCTCTTTTTCCGGTGGTGTCTCTCCTATTTCCAGCGATCTCCCGCATGTGGCGCTTTGTTGATTCTGGCCTTATTGGCTCCTGGAGTCGGCTGCTGATCGGACTTGGTGGGGGTTCGGCATGCCACGGTTTCAAATTGGACACATGTATATTTTTGCAAACTCGATTCGTCCCATCTATTAAGTCTACAATCACGGGTGAACAGATTCTGGTTACTGTGTAGGGACCGCTGTACTTCGTACACAATGCACTGCTACGGTGCTCACTTTTCTTGGACAGGTTTCTTTCCTTTTTCCACACTTTTTGTCCTACTTGTGGTAACCACGGTCGGTGTTTATGATTGTAGTGTTCCTCTTGGAGGTGGAATGCGCGTGCCAGATTAGCCTGTACTATTTTCAAGCAGTCGTGCAGATTGTCAATCCGATTGGCTGGAGGCTCGCGACGAGCGGTTCGGAAGTGCTGTCCGGGCATACGGATTTCGTGGCCGTAATTTAAAAAGAAGGGGGAAAATTCTGTTCCCTCATGCACAGCCGAATTGTATGCTGCCTGAAATTCGTGCAGCTGATCTACCCACTTCCTCTGGGATTTATCGAGATACTGAGATATCATTACTTTAATTACCCAGTTGTTGAGTTCGACGGGATTACACTGCGGTGTGTACGGAGGCGTTCGACGGTGATAAGTTCCACATTTCTTAAGCATTTGTTCGCAGTCTATGGAGATATATTGCTTTTCATTGTCGCTGGTTAGGATCTCGGGAGCCCCATGCCTGAGTATGAACTCGTAAATGGCGCGAGTCACAGCTTCCCATCAGATCGGTGGCTACGTGTTGCCAGGGGTGCGCAACTGCTGTAGCGTTCAACTTTCCAGGTGTAGCTTGCTGGGAGGGATTATATTTAGCGCAGGTGTTACAGGACCGGAGATACTTCGCAGTATCACGGGTGATACCAGGCCAATAATATTTCTGGTACAGGCGCAGAAGTGTCTTTGTATATCCAAGATGCCCGGCGGTGGGAGCATCATGACACTCGTGCAACACTTGCGCCCGATTTCGTTTAGGCACGCATATTTTCCAATCCTGTGTGGGGTCGTGTGCAAAGGACTGTCGCATATTGCGATACAGCTGCTTGTTTTCGATGCGGTAGTCCAGGTTTTCATGTGGAGCGTCACGTACTTCTTGATATTTCTGGTCGTACCATTCCAGATGATGCGGACTTTGGTACTTCTTATCATATAGGTAATGTACCCCTGTTGTAAGGTTTCTTAAAAACCAATGTGAAAAAAATTATCTAAGTTTGATTGCTAAATTGTCGACTATAAAAAAAAGTTATCTCGCAAGTTTGAAGGTATATAATTTTATTCCTCAGTGAGGCACATCATTAAGTTCATCGCGCACCAAAAACAGGCAAATTCACTACTTTTATTTACTCTCATTGTTTTCTACATATCTGAAATTAGTAATAAACACTTATTACATGTAAAACGAACAAAAATTTGTTGATCTGTAGTGTTGCAAAGTTATATTTAAATTTTTTAAGGTATCATAATGAGCGACAACATAAAGTTTAAAAATTCTAGAACAAGTCCCATATATGTACGATACACAATTTATTTTCAAAAAATTACGTCCTTACGTTTTTTCTACATTTCCTTACGAAGATTCAATAAAAAATTCATCAATTATCATGAAGAATTGATGACTGTGGCTTAACTTTTCTGCACGCACCCGATTGGTCCCTCAATGTGACGCCTTGAAAGGAAGGTTTGATTGTAAGGATTATGGGGAAACTCCATTCTTTCGTAGTAGCGCAATATCGGAATAGTATTTTATTCTTGAAAATGACTTGATAGATATGCGAGAAGGATATTCAATTTTCAACATTTTGTTTCGACGGTAATAAACATTTCACTCCTTCACGCTGAATTTCCCCGCTATTTGCAATTATTAACCTTCATGATTCACTGCATAAAACGAAAATAAAATTGTAAATGCAAACGCAATTTGCAAAAGTGCAACGTTCTGACAACACTCAACACCCATATTTCGCGCGGCAAACAGCGTGCCGACGCGTGGACTGTCCTTTGTGAGGGCCGCCAATACTGCTGACTTCTACAACGACCGAACCGATCGAACTTTTTCAAAATACGGCTCGAGTTTAGCATGAAAAATAATAACTGAAGGCTTAAAAGGAAGGTATTATTGTAAGGATTATGGGGAAACTTCATTATACCATATTTGTGTATTATCAGATTTGTATTCCATTATTAAAAATGATTGCAGGGATACGTGAGACGAATATTCCATATTCAGCACTTTATTTTGAGGCTGAGAAAAATTATTACATCCTCAGACAAATATTCCCACCATTCGCAATTATTAATCTTCCTAATTGACTGTATGACTGTAATAAATTATTATAACCTTTCGAATGCAAACGCAATTTGTAAAAGTGTAATTAATTCACGCCTGATATTCAATGTGCGCGCGATAGACCGGTGGCGCTGTACCTTTGTACGGAAAATCGCGGAACTATCTCACCGAGCTTGAGGAGGCCGCCATTACTGTCGGCTTTTACCGTGATTGCTCTTTTACAAACTGCGACTCGAAATCGTCACCAAAAGTAATGAACGAGGGCTTACAAAAATCAGCTCGACATCAGGATTGTGGGGAAACTTCGTTTTTCCGGATTAGCGCATTACAAGTGATGTAATTAAATCTGGAAGGAATGCTCCGAAATGCGTCAAAAAATCGTCAAACTTTCAACATTTTATTGTGACGCGAAAAAAAATTCTACACTCTCAAACTAAGTTTCCCCACAATATATAAACATTTTACTTCAATGATATATGCATTTCATTGTACTAACATTAAAATTGAAGCCGTAGCTTGTAAAAGTAAATCACTTCCGGTCGGGCAGTTCCAAAGCGGCCACAGATGGCGTGACCGATCCATTTGAGAGCATTCTTAACCACCGGCGGGGTACTGACCCAGTAATGAAACACAGTACTGATTTATGGAGCGGAATCAGTACTGGCTACACCACCGGTAAAGTGCTGAACCAGTACTGACATACGGAGTTGAGTCAGTACCGACTTCCGTACCACATCAGTGCTGACCCTATACTGGCAGTCAGCAGCAATGTCCGAAATTTAATTAATATATAGGGAAATGTATTTATTATTAAAAAATAATTAGACAGATTAGAGACAAATTAGATATTCTTTTGTGTAACAATTTCTATCAAAAAAATAGAAGTTTATCCGTAAGCATAACAGGGGTTTATAAGACTTTTTATTTTTACTCCTAATACTAGTACCCTCCTCACATAGAAAATTAAAAGTAATAGTACACAGAGTTTCTTTTGAGAAATAACGACTATTTTTGTTTAGAACAAAATTTTTTTGCTTTTCAAGTTTTATATAGGACATGGATCTGAAAATAATTTCAACCTAAGCAAAAAAAAATATGTATATGGGACATTCCATGTCAACTCAGATAGTCTAAAACGGCAAAATTCAGATCAACCAACAAAGAAATTTGACACGGCAAAATATTGGTAATTACACGTACAACTACAACGTGGCCTTTTTATCAACTCCAATATGGAGGACGACTACACTACGTCGAATCCGTAAAATCCTCGAATGTCTGAATAAAATCAGTTATTACAAATAGGCACTTACGCAAAATTGAAAGAAAACTAAGATTGCGTTGATTCCGAGGGAAAAAAATGCCAAAGTTTCCAAAACGCAGATTACATATGATTAATATTCTATTATGGCCAGACTTGTTCTGTGATTAGATGTTTTCTGAAGGTTTTCGAGGTCGCTGATTACGAATCTGGGGTTGGATTTTCAAAATTCAAAATGGCGGCTTCAAAAATTGGGCCGCCATCTAATATAAAAATATAATTTTTCAAAAAATAAAATTTATTCTACGCGGAATTCTAAATAAAAAATGTGTATTGCGATTTTTTGCCCACTTTCACGGATTCCGAGGCGAAAAAATAGCGAAATGTCCATAATGCTCTGAAGATTTGTTACTCGCAAAATACTGTTCCAAATAAGCTAAAATTGGACATTTTCATAATACAAAATGGCAGTACTATTATGGCCGTCAGAAATAGAAAATTATTCGATTAAAATAAAACCCCGTGCTCTGGATAGTTTGAAGTCGTTGATTCCAAATCTGTGGCTAAAGTTTAAAAATGTTAAGTGGCAGACCTAAGACATGGAAAATACGATTTGGATGGGATACAACTTGATACTTGGGAGATTTTTAGGATGCTGTGTATGTGTCCTGCTCTCGGCATCACCCAGGATCAACGACGTGGACGTAGCAGGACACTGATATCGCCGGCGTTAGCGTCATCCAACATGTACGCCGCGGAGGTCGCACAGTCGGATTTACATGTCTTCGGGGTGCTTTGGTCAGATGGTTCCCCTTGCCGTCACCTGTTCGGAAATTCGCCGCGCGCGCGCGCGCGCGTGTGCGCGCGTGTGCATCGATATCACGACAGTGATCCAAGTACATTCCATTAATTTAGTACTGAATTGCTGATAGAAGCTCCTGTGCGCCAAAAAATCTCCTTACTTGTGATTGTTTCCCTTTAACAGGAAGGCCATCAAATTTTTTGACAGCCCATTTATAAAGATTTTCTGATGTTAGTATAGCTTCTGTGGACTTGGCTTGAAGACTGGTACGGGTGGCTTCTCTTTTTAAAATTGCACCAATACCGTCACACGCACCTTTTCCATGCGCGGAAGAATGGAAGTGCCATTCAGCAGGTACACCAAAATCCTGTTCATGATGCATCCAGTTGATCATTTGATATCGATTTTTGTAATGACACGGCAAAATTTGATATCGATTTTTGTAATGCTGTTTTGCGCCGTCAGCTACCTAAATTATATTCTTATCTTTTGGATATATTTTCTTAATTTCTGGTATAACCGTTCGTTGAAGAATATATACTGCAGTTGTATCATGTGTAGTGCAATCGGACAATAAGACAATACTTTTGTGTTCAATTTTATTTTCAGATTTGTAATAAAAGATTGAAGGACAGATTGTGCACTGATCATTGTTGTAATGGAATGCTTGAGCAGCATTTTGTACGACGTAAGCATAATTTTCGGAAAAATCAAAGTGAATTAATACTTCGCCTTCGCGCAGATTATTTCTTCGGGTTATTAGATATTCTGCCTGGCTCGTAGAAATAAAGTGATGAGGTAATAGTTTTTCCGCACCACTGGACAGTTCATCAACATAATTATCCACTGTCAAGCTTTCCTTCTTTAATGTGCATCTGTCAGTTGACTGCCAAGTAATCAAAATTACTTCTGTGATAGTTTGCTTATCTAAACATTCGGCTAACATCTCAGCTAATTTTTCCACTCCACAACACAAATAACACGAACGTAAGTAGCAAGCAGGTTATGCTTTTCTGCACATCATGATTTTAAAACAATCTTTGTAACTGATCAACGGATTTTGTAAATCTTTTGTAATAGCTGGAAAATTGACAGCATTGAACATCAACTTAAAATTTTCGTGGATTACACAGACGCAGACACTATGGGTCCCTTTTGATCCAGCAAGTATGCACCATTTTGGTCTAAGTTCCGCAAATTTGCTTAAGCCAACTGCAGCTTCTGGATTTTGTTCGATGAATTGTGTATGCAGAATTTTTATATCACATAACAATAATCGTCTTTGTACTTTCGTCCTTTTATCACTAACCTTAATAGACACAGTATCCTTTATATTTGGCATAATTTTACTGTTTACGTCATTTTCGTAAAATGTAATAACTTTGTCTACTGTACTATTCAATAAACATTTTCCTATTTTCGGAGCAGGCATTGCTAAAATGCCTTCCGATTTTTTTAATGTTTGCGCCTTTTCTACCGAATGCTTGGTAGTACTAAATTCAGAAGCTGTATAGCGAATTGACCAGCAGTCAGGAGCTAATGTGAGAATGCTTGTACGAAGAGGATCATTTTCCGGTAAGCTTGAAACTTTTTCTTTAATCCCAGTTAAAAACATTTCTAATTGAGCTTCTCGGGATAAGGATTTTCGTATATTCGGATCTAATGCCGGTAACTCTGACGAATCCTCCTTTGTACTTTCATTGCAATTTTCTGCTGACGAGTTATTCGATGAATGACACTTTGCATTTTCATTGCATTGTTCTAAGCACGATCGACAGATTCTACTATTTTCAGATAAATTCGGAAATTTTGTAAGCAATTTTGATGGTATTTTTCTTAATTGTTTACCTACGTGTCAATCAACATCTAATGGATTGGAACATATATCTGAGCGGAGTTTCAAGGGTTTAGTACAAATACTACTTGTAAATCCCGACATATTTCAACAATTTTGTTACTCACTATTACGGAAAGTATTGTAAATGCAATTGGAAAAGTATTGATATTGAGTGCGGTAATAAGATTTAAAATACCAGAATTTATTTCAAAACTATATTATATCATCGATTTTCCAGGATGCGCCCAAGAAAAATTGAATAAGTTCGGAGCAGAAGCTCACTATTAGTACTTTCCGCAGTATAACTTCACTTTCGAGAAGCATACCATTTAAAAGAAATTGCCCATAAGTGTTTCTTTTGTTTTTCTAATGTGTCTTTTGTAAGTTTCTCATAAGCTATTTACGTGAGAACATTTGAAATATAGGGAAATGTATGGAAAATATTAAATAAAATTTCTCCCCCTAAATCTGTCAAATATTTTTAATCTCATCAACAGAACTAATGTCAATGATTTGACTTCAAACGTTGTTTAAATTAAAATTATGAACACAGTCATTCATACTGGAGCTGTCAAAGAATTTTATATCGTTAATATCGCCAAAGGTAGTAAATTAATTTACATCATGCTCAGAATTACTTGACTTCAAATAATGATTAAAGATAATATGGCCATTTCGAAGAGGTTGAAAATATTTAGGAGGTTTTCTTGGAGATCTTCTGTTAATGTTTCATTAATACTTCTGTAAATTTCTAATAGTCTCATGTATTTAATTTTTGAGAATTTTATAACGGAATCACAAAAACACATTTGATAAACTTTTATATAACTTTCTTTCTACTCCGGATATTGCTATGCAAAGTATATCATTTCCTTCACTCGCGGAAGGAGACGCCAGGGGGGGTTCGTTGCATGCTCGCGAGAATCCACGTGAGTCAGCAGACCTAGCTAGACCGTGATCCGAGCGAGAAGTGCGCGCGTTAGTCATATAGACTAAAATAATACAAAATTAGTGATTGGAGGCATCGTTGCCTGAATAATCTGAGGACCTATTGGCGTCCGATTTGGATTGCGAACGCCCCTCGGCTGCAGCCTCCCAGATAGTAAAATCTGCAGCTGTCTGCAGCAGTCTGCAGGAATACCGACAGATTTGCATCACCTGATGCAAAATCTTGCAGCAGGAGCGTAGCAAAATTTACGCCTTCTGCGTCATCAGAATGCAGCGATTTTGCAGCAGATTATGCAAAATCTTTGCAAAGTCTGCAGCAAATTTGCAGCAGACCGTGCAGGCCTCAGTTGAGTTTACTATCTAAGGATTATAGGGGTCTAAATGTACACAAATACGAAGAGGTCTGTTGGTGAGACGCATACAAACAACGGGGAGGCAGCTTGTATGTGGAGAAGGGGAACTTCTCTCCGCCAGCTAACAGGGATAAAAGCTTCGGCAACAAAAAAGACGCTGCAAGCGCCATCTTACGCATCCCCCTCACACCCACAAGCTGAACTAAAGCCGGTGGCGTGGCGGCGTCAGTCTTTGACGCGCAACATTACCCACGTTTGTTTTCCCAATACATACATATTGTAAATTTTCATGGCGAATATTGTATTTTCAAAAATGTTAATGTTTTTCTTCCCCGGTTGGATAAATTTACCTCGCTCGATGCAGTTTCAATTTTTAACAATATTTGGAATTGCAAAACTACAGAAAGGATTGTAAAAGAAATTAATGTCGAGATTAACTATTATTTTTCTCTTTTGTTAATTTTGTTGAGGTTATGTTGCTTCGACCAATCGATTTTGCCAGAATTTTCGCCCCCCACTAAGCGGCACTTTTGCTAGTGAAAATGTATAATTATGCGTCTCGCCGATAGATAGCGCTTGCATCGATTTTTTTGTTGCCCTTCTTGAACACGGAGCTTTCATCCCTGTCAGCAACCGGAGAGATTCCCCATTCTTCACATGTACGCTGTGTCTCCGGTGTTTGTGTGCGTCACACCAGAGACCTCTTCGTATTTGTGTACATTTACTCCCCTATAATCCCTAGGTAATAAACTCGACTCAGGCCTGCACGGCCTGCTGCAGATCTGCAGCAGACTTTGCAAAGATTTTACAAGGCGCAAAGTTTGCTGAAAAATCGCTGCATTCTGATGACGCCAAAAGCGTAAATTTTCATGCATTCCTGCAGCAAGATTTTGCAGCAGCTGATGCAAATCTGATTCTCTTTTACTATCTGGGCTACGATCCCTCGAAGGAAGGATAACGTGCGAGCGAACGAGGGAGATAGCGATTTTGTGAGTACCGGCTATTTTTTCCTTCGGTTTCGCGAATATCGGGGCATAATTGATTTTTTTGTTTGTTTATATTTTTTCGAAGCTGTGAATAAATAATAATTCATTAAATAGGCTTCAATTCTTTTTGTTTTCTTTTTGTATGTATTGTGTCCTTATTCGTCCTCGTATCTGTTCGTTTGTTCAGACTAATTTTCCTTTTATTCATTTGAATTGCATTTTTCATTTTTGAGAGTCGAGTAAGTGCCGTGATAGAATCCGGGAAAGATGGTAAATCGATCTCTGTTGACGACCGACGAGAAAGTTTGATTTCGATCGACAACGTGCTGATCGATACCATCCGACGCACGACAAAAAGTCGTACGACGTTTTGTAACTGCCGTCGCAGTACTTGAACTCGAGCCGATTTAGCCGAACCCATTTATATTTATTTAATTGATTCTTTTCATTTATATCGATGAAAAAGGCGGTTACACCGCCATTTTGAATCTTGAAAATCCAACCCCAGATTCGTAATCAGCGACCCCGAAAACCTCTAGAAACATAAAACATCTAATCACAGAACAAAACCGGCGATAATAGAATATTAATCATATGTAATCTGCGTTTTGGATTTTTTTTCCCTCGGAATCAACGCAATCTTCAAAAAATTCGCAAGAGATATTTTTTATTCAGAATTTTACATAGAATCCGATAGTATTTTTTATATTTAAAAAAATTGAAATTTTTGGACCGACGGCAGCAATATTGACGCCGCCATTTTGAATCTTGAAAGTATGACGTCGGATTCATAAACAGCGACCTTGAAAATCTTTAAAATGTAGTTTGCTTTCAATTTTGCGTAAGTGTCTGTTTGTAATAACTGATTTTATTCAGACATTTGAGGATTTTACGGATTCGACGTAGTGTAGTCGTCGTCCATATTGGAGTCGATAAAAAGGCCAGGTTGTAGTTGAAAGTACGTGTAATTACCAATATTTTGCCGTGTCAAACTTTTTTTTTGGTTGATGTGAATTTTGCCGGTGTCACTATCTGAGTTGTCATGGAATGTCCCATATATACATAATTTTTAATCGAATTTTGCAAAGTTTGGATGTATCTTAATGTATCAGTTCTAAAATTTTGTTTTGCAACATGGCGTATGGCGTAATGGTTAGCGTGCTTGTTTTAGGATCTAAGGGAAGGTTCGAATCCCGGCGGGGGCAAAACCTTTTTTTCATTTATATTTGCGATTATTTAGAATTATAACAAAATAGAGTATAAAATGTGAAATGCGTAATGCGAGAAACAACAATAATCAATTATTTAATAAATATAAATACATACAAAATATTAAGACAAAATGAAATTAATAAAATCTTGAATTTATTTTTTTTTATTCTCAAAAATTATACCGGTAATCAGTACTGATCATTTTCCATTACTGCTCTACTCCGGAAGTCAGTACTTATTCAGTACTCTGCCGGTGGTCAATTGCTACCTGGGTAATCATATTACATTTGTTACCAAGGAGATCTGAATTGAGTCCATGTAATTTTCGAAACTACAGATATGATTTTTATATCAATAAATGTTGTTATCACTACATGAACTATACTGTATGCGCATTCCCGACCTGCGAGTCGGTTCGCCATACAAATTAGCCTCAACGTGCCATCTGCGCGTGAGCGTTCGGAGCTTTAAGTGTTCAATCGATCGCGCTCTTATCGATCCTCTATCGGATTGAAAACATCAATCAAATTTCACGTACTTTCTCAGCAGTTAGTTCGAGTTCAAGGCCACTCGCGGCGTAGTTCCTTCCGTTCCTGAGGGAGTCCGGGAAGATTTCCGGCAGAATGAAACAGACCGCAGACCCGTGTGCCTCGCGTGCGGTTCTCTTTTTTATAAACCTATAAAATAAAGAATCTCGGTATCTTAATCGCTATTAATTGCTAAAAGTCGCGAATATCATAGCGCGCCAGCTAAACAAATTTTCACTCGGCCCTTACGCACATGTTGCGTGCCGAAAATCGATCGTCATCGACCGCGTGCATCAACGCCATGTTGAAGACGCGTACTTGAAGACGCGTACAATCAAGACTTTAATTTTTTTTGTTTTTTCGTTTGCGTACCGTGTTCACGCCATATGAAGAAACTGTATGTAACTGTACGTTTGATTAAACGAGTTTCAAGTGAACCCAAAGTGTTACTCATTTTCCTGCACTGGGCTTGGATTAAACGGCAGTTAGCGTGCCACGACTTGATTTTTTAAGATGAGTATGGCACCGAACAAACATTTGGCGATCCTGCCAGGATTCACAGCGCGAGTAAAGTGGTCAGTGGTCATTACAAAGACAGAAAGACATTCAATTTCGGACAGTGGTGCTTTCGGGAGTACCCTATATGATTGACCGGGATTTTGAGTTCAAGGTCATTATCGCTTGCCTTTTTTGTGCGCGCATTTTCTTATAATTATAGCTCATTAGTTGTCGGGCATTTTCGTTTTTTGTAGGCTGTTTCCGAACGCCGATTTTGTGGTAAATAGCATTACGGCGGGCGGCTCGAATTTTGGCCCCCTACTGCGACACTTCAGTTCCGCTCTCGGAAAATTTCGGCCATCGGCGGAAGTTCGAGATTCACGGTAGGCTGTGCCACAGCACCTACACTCGCCGCCCCGAATCAGTGATGTCAGCAGGCAAGAGGTGGTAGCCATTCGGTGCTCCCTCCTTACGCGCTTTGTTGCCTTGCAACCACGCCTTCGTTTCGAAGTGCAATTGCAGACGGCATTAAGTGTCTCTTCGTGCACTTCTCCTCTCGCAATAGTCCCAATCGCTCAGTCACGAGTCTTCCCATGCGACGATAGCACAGTGCTCGGGACTCACTTTGAAAGCCGAATTTATGCGCCTTTTCTGATTGTTCATTTATAGTTCTTGACAGAATGCCACACAATAAAACGCGATCTGAACGTCTAGATGCGTACCACGAATTCGTTCAATTGGTAGCACTCCAAGAGGATGCCTTTTCCTCGATTCGTCGCGCCGCAACTTTACTGCAAACTCCGAATTTGTCGCTCGAGCAGGCGCGCATGCGGCTTCAATTGATTCAGTTAAAGTGGATCCAGTTTCCAAACCGACATGAATCGTTGATCCCGTACAAGTTGGATCCGACGTGTTTCACGCATGAGTATTTTGTGGCTGACTTCATGGGATCGTACGAGGAAATATTTGCCGATACCAGCGCCGGCCTTTCTACGCCATCCGCCCCCGAAACACCTGTAGCAGTACATGTCGACAATCAGCAACGAAGAACACAGGTACCTGTCATCGAGTTACCGCGTTTTTCAGGAAACTTTCTGGACTGGGTAGAGTTCCGTGATCATTTTCTTGCGCTCATCGGTAATGATCAATCGTTTGACTCATTTCACCGATTGTACTATCTCAAGTCTTGTCTTAATGGCGATGCCTAGTCATTGCTTAAAAACATTCAGATAAATGCCGAAAATTATGATGTCGCATTGAAAATACTCACGGAGCGCTACGAAACAAGCGTCGATTATTAACCTCGTTATTATGTAAACTACTTTCATTAAAATCAATTTCGAAAGATGGGTCTCCTGGAGAGTTGCGCCATTTAGTAAATTCTGCACAAGAAGCAATAGATGCGCTAATTAAACTTGGTAGCCCGGTAAGCGACGATATTATCGTGCACGTAATAAGTCAATGTCTCGATTCCACAACGCGTGAAGCATGGGAGTTTTCGCTCGACACAGACGATTACGCAACTTATGAATCGTTGACTAAGTTTTTAAAATTAAAGGTACGGTCACCAGAAGCCTCAACGCCTAACGTTAAGGCACCGCGATGGCTCCTATCGCAACGTCGAGCCAAAACAAACATGACTTCTTCTGCATCCGCACATTTCGCGAGTGCGAAAGGAAATGGGAAGTGCATTCTTTGTGGCGAATTGCATCATATTTACAAGTGTGCGAAGTTGAATGAATAATCCGTGTTCCAACCCGCGAATTTCGTGAAACAACATGATTTATGTACGAACTGTCTATCGCCGTTTCATAGATTAGACGCGTGCAAAAGTGAACGCACCTGTTAACACTGTAAGAAGCGCCATCATTCACTGGCAGTCACGAACAGTGACTAACGCTCACGTAGACGGTCAATCAAATCCAACGCAACATGAAGTGGATGCAAACCTTGTACAGTCGCATCTGAGTACTCCTCAAGTACCAGCTCATGCTATTCTCTCAACTGCGTGGGTATTGGTCACGTCGGCATCGAACCGAGTAGTGAAATTGAGAGCACTATTCGATCAGGGATCTACGCATTCTTTTATAGTGCGGACCGCTGCGAAGGAATTACGAACCAAGACGTACGCCACGTCCTTGCAGGTCAATGGTATCGGTCGAAACAAATCCACTTCCGTTAGTCGGGTCGTACCGATTTCCATTAGCTCTACAATTAATGCCGACGTCGCGTTAACAACTGATGCGTTCATGCTCGATGAGTTGACGTCGTACGTACCGAGATTTAATTCCCCGGTGTCGCGGTGGCCTCACTTGGACGGTCTCCAATTGGCGGACGGTACACCGATTCATTTAATAATCGGCGCCGATGTATACGCGTACGCACTTCGCGGCGGGATTGTTCGTGGACGACGCGACGAGCCGGTCGCCCTCAACACCATTTTTGGGTGGGTCCTTTCGGGAACGACTCAAACCGTTAGTGACTCAGACGCTACGCATTCCGTTCAAGTGCATCACTAGCACCTTCAAGAACAGGACATCTCATTGTCCCTCTCAAAATTCTGGGAGATTGAGGAGGTGTATTCGCCGTCCGGCTGGGATAGATGACGCGAAATGCGAACAGCACTTTATCGAAACCCATTCACGCACCACCGACGGTCGGTATGTAGTGCGTTTACCGTTCCGCGAAAACCCGTCAATCACTCTAGGCAATACGTATGGACGAGCCGTGCAGTGTTTACAGTCCATTGAACGCCGACTCATTACACGCCCAGAGGAACGCGCAGCCTACGCGGAATTCATGGGTGACTACGAGTCGCTCGGACATATACGAGTTTCAACGACGCGACCGAAGGCCATGCCGGTGGTTTTCCTCCCTCATCATCCGGTTATAAAAGCAACGAGCTCGACAACGAAGACTTGGGTTGTTTTCAACGCGTCGATTCTCTTATCGTCAGGCAAATCGCTGAATGACTTGCAGTATACCGGTCCCAAGCTGCAGGCCGATCTCCCACTTCTTCACCTTCAGTGGCGCACATACAAGTTTATGTACACTGCCGACATTGAAAAGGTCGCAGATCTTATTTGATCCGCGAGATATTGACTTCCAGCGCATTTTGTGGCGTTCTAAGCCCTCTTACGCCATTGCTGAGTATCAACTGCTGACCGTAACATACGGTACAAGGACGAAGGCTCTGAATTCCCCTTAGGCAAGGAGACCGTGCTGTCTCATATGTTTGTGGACGACGTTCTCTTCGGAGCGGATACGATTAAGGATGCAATCGAGATCCGCCATCAAACCGTCTCCTTACTGAAGAAAGGCCATTTGACTTTACGGAAATGGTCCAGCAACTCAGTCGCTCTGCTTGCGGACATTGACCCGTCAAATCACGGTCTGTCGTGTGATAAGACACTTCAGGAGGACGACAGCGTGAAGATCCTTGGTATCGCTTGGCGACCGGCCTCCGATTCATATGGGTTCACACTGAATCTAACCCCACCAAAATCGTGACGAAGCGGACAGTCTTGTCCCAGATTGCTCGCATTTTTGATCCTCTGGGTTGGCTTGTGCCTGTAGTAATTGTAGCCAACCACCTTATGCAATTACTCTAGACTTGCAGAGCATCCTGGGATTCTCCACTACCGCTGGAGCTTCAAATCGCTTCGGATGCATTCTACCATGCCCTACCGTCGCTAACCAACATTGTAATTCCGCGTTGGTTGGACACGACACAGTTGCATCGCGTTGAGTTGCACGGGTGTTCAGATGCATCCATGACAGCGTACGCGGCCGTCGTTTACGTTCGCACAACATCGCCATGTGGAGACGTCAAGGCGAAGTTGTTGCTCGCTAAGACGAAAGGTTGCTCCCCTCAAGCAACTCTCCATCCCTCGTTTAGAGCTATGCGGCGCCGTACTGTTGGCCCGACTTATCAGCCAACTTCGCACATTACCAATGTTTGCCAACTGTCCAGTCCAATGTTGGACTGACGCGACGATTGTGCTCGCGTGGCTCGCCGGCCAGTCGCATAAATGGAAAATCTTCATCGCTAACCGTGTAGCTGAACTACACACGCTAGTTCCCGACGTAACGTGGCGCCATGTTCCCGGCACAGATAACCAGATTTGGCATCCCGAGGGCTTCTCGCCTCTGGAATTGAGTCCTCAGATTTGTGGTGGTTTGGCCCAGTATGGCTGCTATCCGATCCATCGAACTGGTCCTCACTCCAACCCATATTGGACGATGAGGCACGACTTGAATGACGGGCGCCAGTTCATCTGGCTGACTGTAACCCGGTGATAGAGTTGCCGGTTATGACTCGTTTCTCAAGTTGGCAACGAATATGTCGCGTACTCGCCCTCTGTCTGCGTCTCTCGACAAAGTGGCAGTCAACGATCGCAGGCCATTCTCGAATTGGAGAACTCACGCTCGTCGCGAATCGCGTATCGTTCAGGCAACTGCGTTCCTCCAAGAGATCGCGTTATTAAAGGATAACCCGAGCAGTCCAGATGGATCACGGTACGTTCAACCCAATCAAGTGATTCTTCGGAGCAGTCGTCTCCGGCGCCTAAATCCATATTTGGATAAACACGGCGTATTACGAGTAGGCGAACGATTATCGCTGGCAATAATGCCTTATGACGCGAGATTTCCGGTGATCTTGCCTCACGGTCATGTCGCGTTACTTCTTGTGCGCCACGCTCATCAACGATGCCTTCATGGTGGCGTCACGCTCACGCTCAGCACATTGCGAACACCCGTCTGGGTGCTGCAAGCGCGAAAACTGATCAAATCAGTAGTCGCTCAGTGTGTTACATGTGCTAGATACCTCGCAGAAGTCCCTATCCAGATGATGGGGTCATTGCCGCCGTCTCGTCTTACGCGTCCGCTTCGAGCATTTGTTGAGTGCGGCGTCGATTACGCTGGACCATTTCGACTAAGGCTCGCTAGTGGTCGCGGTTCTAAATCCCATTCGTCGTACATCGCCGTCTTCGTATGTATGGCATCGCGCGCCATACATCTCGAGGTGGTAAGCGCGTACTCCACCGTTGCGTTCCTTGCTGCGTTCCAGCGGTTTACGTCACGCCGCAGCCTCCCACGCGTTGTTCACAGCGATTGCGGGAAAAACATTATAGGCGTCGATAAGGAACTGCGCGCAGCATATCGGTCTGTACTGCAGTCCGAGAAACTTCGCGTTCGCATCGAGGAAGATGGTGTTGAGTGTAGCTTCATCCCACCGGCCACACCTCACTTCGGCGGGCTGTGGGAAGCTGCGGTTGGCTCCATGAAGCGCCATCTCAAACGCGTGCTCGGTCCTCACACGCCAACATTTAAGGAGCGCGTTACGCTCACCTGTCGCGTGGAAGCATGTCTTAATTCGCGTCCCCTTGGGAACGCGATCTCCGTTGAAGATAAAGAAAGCCTCGAGACTCTAACGCCAGGGCATTTCCTTTTCGGCGGGCCTCTGGTTTCTGCGCCCGCTCCGCTAACCGCCGATTTTTCGACTTGTCGGTCTGCTCGCTGGAAGTTGTACCGGCAACTTCTGGACCAATTTTGCCCCCCCCCCCCTCCAAAGTGTTGCCACCTTGTCGTGGGAGGGGGGGGGGGGCTCCGATCTCCTATGAACGGGGAAGAACTGGCTAAGTGCAACGCGCTCACGTGGTGTGGGCTTCCCCCGAATGTCGGTATGGGCGCCGACCTGCGTGTTGCCCGTGCGCGGCAACCCGAGAAGGCGGGAGAAGTGCATTGAGGGAAGCGCATCCTGTGGGATGCGTGGACCAACACATGTCTTTGGCCCCTGATTCTGCCGATGTGACGGGTGGTCCTGGGAGCGGACCCCGCCTGGGACCAATCGGGCATGGTCAGAAGCTTCCTCCCTAGTGCCTCCCAGGCTCCCTGTGCGGTTGGTCGCGCAGGGCCCCCCTGTTGCGGTTGGCCGCGCAGGGGTCGGGGTGGTTCTGGGGGGGGGGGGGAGGCTTGGGGAAGACCCGGGGGAAGGTGCGGGGCTGGTGCGGGCTCCTACAGAGCGGGAAGGAGAGGGCCCGTGCTTCGGCGCCTGCCCGGACCCTGGGACTATGTCCGGACGTACCCCGCCGCCCGGTAGCCGCCTGCTTGGAGGACCGCAGACCCGTGTTCCTCGCGTGCGGTTCTCTTTTTTATAAACCTAGAAAATAAAGAATCTCGGTATCTTAATCACTATTCATTGCTAAGAGTCGCGAATATCATAGCGCGCCAGCTAAACAAATTTTCACTTGGCCCTTTTCGCACATGTCGCGTGCCGAAAATCGATCGTCATCGACCGCGTACATCAACGCCATGTTGAAGACGCGTACTTGAAGACGCGTACAATCAAGACTTTTATTTTTTTGGTTTTTTCGTTTGCGTACCGTGTTCACGCCGTATGAAGAGACTGTATGTAATTGTACGTTTGATTAAACGAGTTTCAAGTGAACCCAAAGTGTTACTCATTTTCCTACGCTGGGCCTGGATTAAACCGAGGTTAGCATGCCACGATTTGATTTTTTAAGAAGAGTATTGCACCAAACAAACATACAGCAAAGCCATTTTCAACCACTAATGTGTTACAACTCTATTGTTAATATATTAAATAATAAAATATTAGTGTTAACTTACTATTAATGAAGTATTAAAGCGACCAACGTGTTTGCGAGCAAATGTAAAACACGTACTTGCTTCAGTCTATATGATATGAGTTTTGACGAGTATTAGAAATGACACCAAGTATTATTCTGATGAGTATTTGAAATGTATTATATACATTTCTTGTAAATATAAACATATACAAGTAAGCTGAATGTGAAACAGTCAAGTGCAAAAATATAATAAAGTTCACATTTTTTAGATGTGTCCTCGATTAACATTTCATGAAGTAAAAATTAAGATTTAATCTTTGTTATTTACACTTTACTTCGAGGATGTATAGGTGTATAGGATTAGGAAATCAAATTGATTTTTTTGTTAAATTGAGAGGTTGATAACATTTCTTAAATTAGAGTAACATCCCAAAGCAGATACACTTATAACACATTATAATAAAACTTTCTTTTATTATTCAAAATGTAATATATTCACAATACACTACGTAAAATTCTCCGTATATAAGTAGTGACTTTTGATATAAAAATTAGATATTAAATGACGGCATGCATGCGAGGATTGCGACGGTTGCGAGGCCCAATGGCCGCACATAACCTGAACGACGCACTAACTGTCTATCTCTGCTTTTTTACCATCTGAGATCGTCACCTGTATAATCTTGTGTTTAACATCTGTTGATAGTAACTGGTACGACCTAGATTCCAGTCCGCATACGTATCATAAAACATGGTAACCTATACCACCATTATGTATTCCGATAACATATTTTTCTCTCCGTGTAGAGTGACAGTGTCATGGTATCAATTAAACAAAATACGATATATGAAATGTCTTTAGATGCAAATAATCATCTATAATAAGTTTATTCGCTTCTTACCAGACTTGTATAAATAAAACTGACAGCTCTGATACCGATTAAACAAAACACGATCTATAAAATGTCTTGAAATAGAAATAATCGTCTATAAAAAGTTTATTGCGCTTCTTACCAGACTGAAATAAATGGACTTGACAGCTTTGCTATAGATTAAACGAAATACGATATATGAAATGTCTTTAGATGCAAATAATCTCCTATAATAAGTTTATTCGCTTCTTACCATACTCGTGTTACGTCCCGTATTTTTCCTTTTCATTTTTCATATTCTATACAATATTTTTATATTTTAAACTGTATTCTGTTTCTAAGCACATTTTAAATTTGTAAGTATGACTGTTCTTAGAAACATTGGCTTATAGCCCGTCATACAAGAAGCATTTGTATTTAACGCAAAACTAATATAATTTTAAGGGGAGGGACCGGTGAGATTTTGACCCCACGATATTTAGAATATGACGCATTGTTGATAATATGTTTAGACACTATTTTAACACCAAAATTAAGGTGGATACTCAAAAAAAAATAAAAAAAATAATTTCGGTGATTTAGAATTGTTTTCTCGTGAACAATACGACGAAACTAAAAATCCATACCCTTGATTGTTTGAAACCATGAAAAATGAACGCCCAATTTTTTTCAGAAAAAAATATTAAAAATTCTAGAATTTATTTCATTTTTAAGGTATAATTTTTATATTTCATCTGCAATTATCCGTCTTTTTGCACTAAAAAAATCGTTTAAACTCTATTATTTAACTAAATATCTTACTTACATCTATATACGAGTATATACGTATATCTGTACACAGGGTATCTCAGTATCAAAAGACTATATTTGGTATAAGTATTCTATAATCTGTATGATATTTCAAACCGAAAATAATATAAAATTTCATTTAACAAACCGCGAGTTTTTAGTTTTATATATACAGGGTGATCGGCCAACCATTACATAGCGGCTAACTCTAGATTCTACAGATAATTCTGAACAACTTCTTCCTCTAAAAAAATGTTCGGGAAGGTAGAGTTTTTAAGTTATTCAACACTAAAATTTAGGTGAAAAAATCACATTTGTTGAAATATCTCGACTCGGTTTGAAGGTACCTTAACGAACCGGAGCTCATTTTAAAGATATTTTAAAGCTCTATAAATTGTCTCTATTGGTTTTTGATCTACAATGAATATCTATCTTGTTATAGCCATAAAAACGGGATAAATGCCGATTTTTCAGGATTTTCGCGTTTAACTCATTTCGACACATAGTTACCGAAATATCATACAGAAAAAAGTTGTAGACGTTGAAAAAACAAAAATTTTTTGTCCTCTAATACGATGCGATTAAATTAAAACTGAACCCTACAAGAGCCTCGTAAAGTTGACAAAATACAGTTCGACAAATAAATCGATATTAATAACAAAATGTTATGAAAACGAGTACAAATAGGGTTCAGTTTTAATTTAATCGCATCGTATTAGAGGACAAAAAATGTTTGTGTTTTCAAGGCCTACAACTTTTTCCAGTGTGATATTTCGATAGCTATGTGTCCAAACGAGTTAGACGCGAAAAACCTGAAAAATCGGTATTTACCCCCGTTTTTATGGCTATAACAAGAGAAATATTCATTGCAGGTCAAAAATCAACAGATACAACTTATATAGCTTGAAAATATCTTTAAAATGAGCTTCGGTTCGTTAAGATACCTTCATACAGAGCCGAGATATTTCAAAAAAAGTGATTTTTTCCCCCTAAATTTTAGTGTTGAATAACTTAAAAACTCTACCTTCCCGGAAATTTTTTCAGAGGAAAAAGTTACTCAGAATTATCTGTACAATCTACAGTTAGCCGCTGGGTAATGGTTGGCCGATCACCCTGTATACAGTACCGCTCAAAAGTATGAGCTCACCCTTGCGGAATTTTGGCTAAATTAGAATGTTGATATCTCATTGCCAAGTTAACGTACGGGAAAAATAAAAAAAGGGAATTAAAGAGGGGACTTTCAGTTTCTTAGTCGCGGAGGTTTCATTTCTATGTATACATTTCTCTATGAACTATGCTCGATTTACTAAAGTCATTTTTTCATATTATTTTTTTCTTTTTCAATCCGCTGCCATTTTTTTTTAAATGATTGCAGGAGAAATGTACAACGTATAATCGAAAGGTAATCCCCATAGCTTTAATATGCCTATTCAGGATTTTATTTTATCTTTCTTTACAAATACTTATTTAATTTTGAACAAATTAATGTGATTTTTTTTCAAATTGCTATATCTCGGAAAATTGACGTAATATAAAAAATATTTAACAAACAAAAAGTTTCATTTTTTAATTATCTATTGACTGAAATTATTTCAAATTTTTGGAAGGAATTTTTTTTTTTACCGTATTTTGTCGACTTCAACATTTTTTGTGTAACAATCATTTTCGGATGCAAAGTTGCATTTAAACTATTAACAAGTTTAAGATTATGTTTGTCTTTATTATTTGGATGTTTCACGCAAAGCGCGTTGCGGTTTTTTTTAAGAAAGCAAAATTTAATTACATGAATACAATTGGTGATATTTTCTATGTATGTTAAAATAAAGTTCATTGTTCATATAAATACGTGTACATGAATTATTATATCGCAAACTGAGCATAGTTGAAATGCAAATCTATATCTGCTGATAATCGCAGCACAAAAGCGTAAATTTGACAAAATAGCATAAAAAAATTTTCTTCTAAAAATTTGAAAAAATTTCACGCAATAGACAATTAAAAAATGAAACTTTTTGTTTCTTAAATATTTTTTATATCACGTCAATTTTCCGAGATATAGCAGTTTGAAGAATAATCACATTATTTTGTTCAAAATTGAATAAGCATTTGTAAAAAAAGATTAGACAAAATCCTGAAGGGGCAAATTAAAGCTATAGGGATCACCTTTCGATTACACGTTGTACATTTCTCTTGCAATCATTTTTTAAAAAATGGGAGCGGATTGAAAAAGAAAAAAATAATACGAAAAACTGACTTTAGTAAGTCGAGCACAGTTCGTAGAGACATGTATGTATAGAAATGAAACCACCGCGACTAAGAAGCTGAAAGTCCCCTCTTTAATTCCCTTTTTTTATTTTTCCCGTACGTTAATTTGGCGATGAGATACCAACATTCTAATTTTGCCAAAATTCCGCAAGGGTGAGCTCATACTTTTGAGCGGTACTGTATATCAGATAAAAATGTTATATAATCAGTGTTCTTGAATTTCAAGGAACATGTATATATGCTGTATACTATATGTCTTTCGAAAACAAAATAATAAAGAGTGTATGTAATATAATATATAATATATAACTTCAGTGCAATAAGCGTCAAATCGATCAAAAAAGTGAATCTAAGGTTAAAATGCGTCCTCGTAAAAGATCAGCATAATACCGCAACAAGGTCAATAAGCGATGGAAAAACAACAAAAATCCTCAAGAAGAAAGCAATGGCGATACCGGTGAATCTATCGAGAATGCAGAAGACACTTTCATTGAATGTTCTTGAACTGAAGAAAAGCGAAACGTATACATCTAAACGTGTAGTAAATAAAGGTACAACTCGGCCACCTTTCGACATAAATGTACGTATGGCTGCTGCATTTATATACACCGGCAGAGATTATTCCAGTATTGAACAATTTTGCATGTTTATGAATATGTGCCTGTTTTCTAAGTCTACATTTGATGAATACGTCGAGAATTTATCTGCTAAGATCGATAAGGCAACGCAAAAACTTCTCGATGTATGCAGATCTTTTGTGCACGTATCGTACGATAAAAATAAAAATGTTCTAGTGGAACACATTATTCAAGAAAACCAGGATGATTTGAACGATACGATGAATGATGTTGTTGAGCCAGAAGAAACTCAAATTGATCAAAACTTGTCAGAAAAACCTAAAAATATTACTGTAAGTTTTGATGGCAGTTGGCCCACTCGTGGCTTCAAATCGAAACACGGTATTGGGTGCGTCATTGACGTCGAAACTGGTTTCGTCCTCGATTTTGATATCATGACAAAATATTGTCAACAATGTGTTATTGCGGCAGATGAGCTGGCCGAACAATCGCCTGAGTTCGCGATATGGAAAGAAGGTCATGATAATTGTCAGCAAAATCATATCGGATCATCAGGAGCGATGGAAACAGCAGTAGCTGAGAAAATCTGGAAGCGCTCTGAAGAACACGGATTTCGATACACTACTATGCTATCCGACGGTGACTCGAAGACATTCCACTATCTTCAATCTTTCAAGATATATGGAGAAGAATATGATATACAAAAGGAAGAGTGCATGAATCACGTGGGAAAAAGGTAACATTACAGTATATGACGATACTAATAAGAAAGTATTTCGTGCTAAATGGACAAATTGAGCGATAAATATAGTAACTTACTTACAACGAACTTTATATCATGCACAGAGTTTATAATGGACTTACAAATATTGTAAAAGACGAAAAAGCTCGAAAAGTTACACTAGGTGGTAAAAAGCATAGACAACTGAAAGTAGTCACAATGCGAAAGCTATCCGAGTATTACAGGATAGCTTTATACAGATACAAAGATGATATACAGGTATGCTTGAAGTAATTTTGTATAAAAAAATATAAAGAAAACAGTAGATTACAAATAATTACCACAATGTGGTAGTGTATTTTCACTCAGATTTCGGTCAATCAAAGTTCAGTGATCAGTGTGAAGTGAACTGCGGAAATTAAAAACAATTCCGATAAAATTCTGTTCGGTAGCCTCGAACCATGCACTCTGATTGGCTGAAATCTGAGTAGAAAAAATAATCTATAAAATTCTACAAGCGATAAATAAACAAAAAATAGTATTTTTTCAATAGAAAGTGAAAGCTGCAGTATACGCCAGTATATTCCACGCCGCGTCATCTGATGACGAACCGCAGCATGATAAGTGTCCCAAAGGTCCAGCTTCCTGGTGTTTCTATCAAGCTGCGATAGCCAAAAATATTACGCCAGGTTCTCACGCAACGAATGTTCATACACCGATGAACAAACTCTATTTCAGCAAAATTCTACCTTTGTATGAAAGACTGACGGATGATTCTCTGCTTCGTCGATGTACGCGGTGTTTGACTCAAAACGCAAATGAAAGTTTGCACAGCGTTATTTGGAGCAGATGTTCGAAGGAAGTATTTGTTGGCAGAAACAGAGTAAAAATAGCTGTGTTTATCTCCGTTTGCGAATACAATCTTGGAACCAAAAAAACGGTTATAGAAATTATGCAGCAACTGGGATTACTAGTAGGAGAACATACGCTAACAATCGCCACAAAACGTGATGCAAATCGGTTGGATAAAGGTGTTGCTACAATGGATGAAAAATTAAAAAATTCTCGACGCATCGTAGCATTAGCACAAAGTAGACGAGAGGAACTTCTTCGCGAAAAGGAAGGTGTAACGTACAGCGCAGGATTGTTTTAGCGTAGTCCTTTGATACTGAGATACCCTATATACACATATACGTATATACGTATATACTTGTATATAGATATGAGTAAGATGTTTATAGTTAGATAATAAAGTTTAAACGATTTTTTTTAGTGCAAAAAGACGGATAATTGCAGATGAAATATAAAAATTATACCTTAAAAATGAAATAACTTCTAGAATTTTTAATATTTTTTTCTGAAAAAAATTGGGCGTTCATTTTTCATGGTTTCAAACAATCAAGGGTATGGATTTTTAGTTTCGTCGTATTGTTCACGAGAAAAAAATTCTAAATCACCGAAATAATTTTTTTTATTTTTTTGAGTATCCACCTTAATTTTGGTGTTAAAATAGTGTCTAAACATATTATCAACAATGCGTCATATTCTAAATATCGTGGGGTCAAAATCTCACCGGTCCTCCCCTTAAATGAAACAATAGTGAAGGAAATAAACTGTATGAACGTGTGAGTATTTTGAATGGACCTACGGAACGAACTTCGTTCCGAAGATACTTATAGCCGTCACTTTTCGATAGACCTTCAATAGTGAAGGAACAGATTCACTTTTGTATTTTAATTTTATTCAGATAAAGAATATCTATACATTTTTTTTTCTTTTGTGAGTGCTACAAACCTTCTAAGGAAAAGGTGAGTGAAAATAAAGATTTTTATTGGGGAAATTATTTAATAAAAAAAAAATATCATTTTTTTTATTTAAGATAATCCAAAAGGTAAATGAGGGATAAATACTTCGGTCGTTGCGAAGCTCATTTATCCTTTTGAATAAAATCATCACATTATATCATTTATATTATTAATTCATTTTCAATAATCATATAATTATTGGAAAGTTAAACAAAGCCCCTGTATAGGGACTAATCTCGAAACGAACCCTAACATATGTTTTATTTTAGTTTGTTAATTTTTATCTGACGTAACAGGCTAAAAATTTGGTGTCAGAAGTGAGACACTTTTAGATTTTTATTTTTGAGCTTTTAAAGTATTATAATAATAATATAATTAAATTTTAATTTATGAAATTATTTTGTTGAAACTTTTCAATGTTTGTAAGAATATTAAATTCTGAATTGATCGAAAAAATTGAGTTAAATTAACTGGCCAATAAGAGACTGAATGTCAGTTTAATTTCGATAAATTTATAATTGAAAAAAAATTTGCTGTTATTGCTGTTAAATTGACAATTGGTATTGTATATAGTCTATGATAACTGTTGAAATGGCAGATAATATTTTATGTTCAAATTTTGTGCTTACTTATTTTATTACTTGTGACTAATCAAATTTTATTTACAGGACTAATAATTTATTCATGTAATAATAAAAAAAATAGGAAATCCAATAATTTCGATAATTGTATTAAATAAATAAAGTGCCAAATTATGTTTAGTAATTCTAAGAATTGTATGTTATTTTAAAAGCACGAAATTATTGTATTTCTTAAATTAATTATTTAACTGATGAAGTTATTTCTTTTCAGGAATCAATCATTTTTTTCTTGTAATAATTTTATTTTGAAGTGTACCTGTATTTTTGAAGTGTATTTTTATGTAAAGATAGAACGTATTTCGAAAACAATGCATTTAGTTTCAAACAAATTAGTCGCTCTTAATAGTGATTTATTGTGTTAAATACACATTGGAAGCATTTCCGGTATAGTCACTGTTAAATTTAGTGATTAATTATTTTTAATTTTAAAACATAGAACTTTTTATTATTTGTAAATAAGGCCCTCGACTGCGAATAAATGGCTCGCGTATAGAGAACCGCAATCCAAGCAGATTACGGATTTTTTTTTGGAAAGGAAGAGGGCTTGCTCTCCTGAAGCTTCTCCGTCAGCTGTCTTGGTTGAGTTTCGGCCCAAGCGGCGCTGTGCTGTTTCAGCAGTTCCAAAGGAGCCCATTACAACGACTGGTTAACCCAGCCAAAATATAGACGGTCAACTAAAACGCATGCAAGATTCCATCATCGCAGCCCTATCTGCAAAAATTTATGCAAAAGTTGATGCGACAACAAAATCAAACCTTGATGCCATTTCGGACCTTAGGAACGAGGTCCTTAGCGAGGTCACCAATTTGAAGGTCAAATTAGAGGAACAGGATGCACAAATTTCGTACTTGACCTCTGAACTGGAGCAGCAAAACAAGCTACTGAAAAAGAGGAACATTAAAATTCGTGGCTTGAAGATGACGGGTGATCCAACTGCCTGTGTGGAGAAATTTTTAAAAGATATATTCGACATCTCGAACGTGGCCGACACAGCGTACTTCGTACGTACAGAACCACCCATAATAATAGTGGAACTTACTCCGTTCCAAGCTCCACATCATGGCCGAGAAACAACGCCTCCTAGCGGACAAGAACATCTTTATTGACGCCGACCAAACGGCCAGGGAACGACGTATTGACTACCATGCCCGGCAGCTACCAAAGAAGGCTAGAGCAGACCATAAAAAGATTGAACGTAAATACCAGAAGATTCGTGTGGATGGTGTTTGGTACGGCTGGACGGATGCAGCGGAAACCTTTATACCGGAGGTTTCAACATCATCTTCTGGAATGGAGATCGACTTCTCATCCTCTCAGCCGATCACGTCAGCTCCAAGCGCATATGCCGAACATCTCAGCAAGCCATCATCCACCGCCTGACTTCTCAACCATCTACGTCAGTACTACCAGCTCGCCAAACTCATCTTCCAGTGGAGCCACCTCAGCGGCAAGACCTTCTACTTTATGTTACCTACTGGAACATTCATGGCCCCTCATATCTACTCCATGGCTATGAAATGCCATCAACATGGGGTAATAAACTTCAGTGAGACATGATGTACCGAGCCACCTGCACCTTCATCGTCCCAAGATGTAGTGAACTTTTGTGTCCCGGCAACGCGTGAAGGCTCCAGAGGAAGATTCAGTGGCGGCTTGTCAACTTTTACTCCGTCGTCGGGATCACCGATGCTGATTGAAATCTCCGCGCACTGGCTTTTTATACTAATTAGAACTCATCTGCTTCCGTTAATTCAAGGCTCGTTTTATTTTCCGCCAAATTTTGTTGCTATCTTCTCTACAGCTTGTCCTCGACTCCTTATCAGACAAATTTCCGGATAGTGTATTTATTTTAGGAGGAGATTTCAATTCGTGGACCGGTGACCTTGACTTTGAATGCGAATTTCCGAACTTGTCTGAGGAGACTCAATTCGTTGCTGCCAGACAAACTCGCGATAGCCGATATAATGTCCGTGGAAAATGTCTCTATGATTTTATGTTTAACAATAATTTTATACTTTTAAATGGTCGCTCGCTCAGCGATTCCCCCGCACAATTTACGTTTTTAGATGTGAAAAGGAGAAGCATTATCGAGTTGGTCTGGGTCTCGGCCAATCATTTATATTTGGTGAAGGACTTTTTTATAGGCCCTGATGCTGGAGGCTCGGATCATTTTCCGACAGTTGTTTTGTTTTCTCTCTCGTTATTTAATTCTCCGTCCGTGTTCCATTTTTCGTCCAGCATAGGATCAAGGTATGTAACGTCGTGGTCACCCGAGGGGGAGGCAAAACTAGTCAAATACTCCCGCGAAGTTGACCCCTACATACTGTTCTACGATCATACCGCGCAAAGCCCGTCTTTCGACTCTTTCTGTTCGGGTCTTCTCAGCCTTCTCATCCAGGAGGGTTTAATGAAATCCACAGGTTCTTTCCGGGGTACAAGCACATTAAGTCGTTTTACACCTCGGTGGTAAGATGCGTCCTGTAAGTCTGAAAAAATAGTCATGAATTCCCTTCATCTCCTTCGGTCGAATAATTCGAACTCTTACGAACTTGCTCACCTTGCTGCCAAGAAAAAATTTGAACAATCGACGGTAGTAGCTATGAAACTCTATACTACGAGTATAGCAGATGCCTTCGCTGGGGGTGAGAGATGCCAAGGGTTTCTGGTCGGAGGTTCGGAAGCACAGGCGGGCGCCACTTGTACTTCACCGGTGTCCCTGGAGGCTTGGGCCGGTCACTTAAGGCTCCTCTATCCTTCGAGGCCAACGGCGTCTTTAACATTCTATGGGGCACTCGATGAAGATCTTGACGGCCCTATTCTACCCCAGGAGATGCGGGAGAGCATGAAGAGATTAAAATCGGGTAAAGCTCTAGGTCCGGACGGCATCCCAGCCGAATCGTGTAAACTACTCACGGGAGAGCGGTTTTCCTATGTTTCGGACCTTTTTAATGTCATTCTAGTCAACGAGCTGCCACCCGAGGGGTGCATGGTGGCTGATCTCTTCATGCTCTTCAAAAAGGGTGACCGTTCTGATCCTGAAAATTACCGAGCCATAGCCATAACAAATACTTTGACGAAATTATTTATGCAGATGCTTGCGGCGCGACTGGAGAACTGGCTCTCCCAGCCCAATATACTCCCGGAAGAACAAGGAGGATTTAGGAGAGGGCGCTCTGTGGAAGACAACATTTTTACATTAAATGCAGCAACTCAGATCTAGCTTAGGAAAAAACCCTCAAAGTGCTATGTCCTTTTTATTGATTTCCGCAGAGCGTTCGATTCGATCCCCCACACAAAACTCTGGCACAAGTTGTGCAATATAGGGATTAGCGCCAAAATGGTTAGGGTGCTTAAGGCCATTTACGATTCAGCTAAATCGTCTATTGTATGTGCGGGTGGCTCTGCTGACCGAGTCAGGGTGATCGAGGGAGTCCTGCAGGGAGAAATTTTGAGTCCTCTGCTCTTTATCACGTATATTTCCGACATCGTGTATTATTTTCGCGAACAACCTTCATTTGACCTTATGATGCTTCTCTTCGCGGACGATCTGGCGATTTTCGCGTATTCCTCTGCTGACCTTAGAATGAAACTGAGGACGCTAGAGTCATTTTGCAATCTGAACAAGCTTGTAGTAAACCTACTTAAGACTAAAATTATAGTATTCAGAAGAGGCGGCCCTCTAGACGCCTTTTCTAGAAATTTTTGCTGCGCTAACCAGCAGGTGAAAGTTGCAGCCACGTATCCTTACCTAGGATCAATCGTCTCCTCTTCGGCGAGTGGGCTGAAGACAGCTGAAAACGCTATAGCAAGGACTCGCCAAGCTACTGCGGCGGTCTTGACTATAATGGCTTCAGCTTGATGTGATTCGAGCAGTGCTGCCCCAAAACTCTACGGTGCTTCCATTATATCTACCTTGTTGTATGCAGCTCCCTGTTGGGCCCTAGGCCATCTAAATTCTCTTGAATCGCTGCAGGTCGAGTTTTTTAAAAAATGGCTTAAGCTCCCTAAGTCGACGCCGCCCTACCTTTTGCCTATCAAATTGGGGCTTTATCCAATGGGGCCTTCACTTGCGAAAGTTTTGCTTCCCTTCAGCGTAATCGCGATCTTAAACGCTACTTCGAATCGGACTCGATCCAGCTGCCTCTATATAGGCAATTCTCCGACGGACTGACCTCTCTTGCTCCGGAACGTTGCCAGCTATCCCACTTGCACCTAAAAATACAGTTGAGAATAGCCACTATATTCTCGCGTCCGTTTTTGACGGTAGTACGTTCTTTGCTTATAACCCGAATGAGCTATCTCTATTTGCAACACGGGTGAAAGGGTGACTTTAATTCACATCCTGTACAACTGTCCCCTTTCTACCCCTTCAAGATCCAGACTCCGTCGTAGTAGCATTTTGGCGAACTGTTCAGACGAGAATATAGTGGCCTTTCTGCTACACTCAGCTGACCCTCGTGTGCTGAAAATCCTATTTGGATTTGTCAGCTCATGCTTCGCCAGGAGACAATTTCTCCTGGATTTATAGTCTCTCTTTCTCTATTGTACATTATGTCAGTCCCAGTCCATTCTTTTTTCTAACATTAGGCCTAGTTTTTATCCTTGTTTTTTAATTGTATAGTCTCATTTATCTGTAATTGTAATTGTGTGCGATTTTGTTTTTATAAGTTCAGTATATTGTTTTTTAATTGTAGAGTCTTATACGTCTGTAATTGAAATTGCGTGCGATTTTGTTTTTATAAGTTCAGTATATTGTTTTTTAAATGTATAGTCTCATTTGTCTGTAATTGTAATTGCGTACGATTTTGTTTTTATAAGTTCAGTATATTGTAAGCGCTGTGTACCATTTTTGTTCTTGTTATATTATTTTTTGGTGCACTCTATCCTCAAGAATTTTATGTAATTCACTTATGGGCCAATAAACTTAAATACTACTACTACTATATTATTTGTAAATATATATATCTTCCATAATATTAATCTACTTCAGTCTGAATGTTCACGTCATTTTCTACGAATCTCTCCCTTCCATATGAAATCCGATAGTAAAACGTCCCTTTCCTTCCGTCGATTTTGGCCCGGAGTAGCTACCTCGGAAAAGGCTGGTAGGAGTATATCCTACCCTGAACCAGCTACCTGGGAAAAGGAAAATTAAACCATGCTGTTTTCTTTTTTCTAAAGGCTTCCCCTTCCCTTTCATTGTTCTTGGTTTTCCTTCTATATCGTTTACCGTTCCTATATATAGTGTGTTCATATTTGATTTCATTCAGTCTCCAACTAGCATTCTGGATAGCTAGGCAGTCATCCACATAGATCAGGTAAGAAGTACGAAATTACGCTGGGAGTACAAAGTACGGTATTGTATTCCGTGTCCGGGGTCGTCGAACATGTAGTCCAGGTACCGCTATATATATATATATAAGACTTATATATATATATATAAGACTTTAATATCATTATCATAAAATAATTAATATTTTAGTGTTTTATGTTCCTGATATTTTTTATTTTATTTGAACATTGACTTTATTGCTGACATGCGTTTTATTTAACTTGAATAGAATTTGAAAAATAGAGTGCAAATTTAATTTTGAAAAAAAAAAACGATTAATTGTAAATTGTATCTAAATATGCATTTTATTTTAATAAAAGCACTTATCGGTACGAATAGTGATTAGCTATGTTAAATACATATTGGAAGCATTTCCCGCTAATCACTGTTTGACAATAACTGATTATTTATAATTAAGAATATTTTTATTAATTGGTTATCATACATACACATTTATATATATATATATACATATTATATTTAAAGAAAAAAAAAACAAATTTAATAATAATATCAATAAATTTTTACAGATTTAATTTTTTTCCCCCTTTAAGAATCGCAGATGGTAATTTTTTTAAATTTAAATACTGAAGTGGTATTATATTATTTCTGATTTTTTTTGTTTTGATTTAGGGAAGGACTTTTACATACAATGCGGTTTCTTATAAGTTCAGTGAACTAGTTAAAGATTTAAATTTAAAATAGTAATTTGAAATTAGAAAATTATTTTATTTTAATTTTTAATTTTATTATTATTTTTTTTATATATTTTATTTTTTTTTAACATGTCTGATGATACAGCTAACACGTCTTCTTTTGATTTATCTGCTACTAATAAGAAGATGTCGACAATAACAGAATGTATGTTATTGCAAAATGTATTAGCAAATGTTCCGTATTTTGATGGGAAAAATATGCCATTAAACAATTTTTTTCAAGATATCCAAAATGCAGCTGCCGTAATCCCTGCTGAAATACAGAAATCATTTGTTAAGGGGGTAATTTCTAAATTACAGGGATCTGCTAGGGATAGTATTTACGGAAAAGATTTTTCAAAAGTAGATGAAATAATTAAACATCTTAAAATTAGATTTGCACCGAGATAAACTCATCCATTCTATTTGCAAGAAATACAAAATTTATTTATGAAGAATGGTGAAACAATAAATGATTTTTACGATAGACTAAACGTTTTAGTTAACGGGGCTATTATACAGCAATGAAAGATTTGTACGTGGCAAATTCCGCACCGATGATTATTCCCCTAAAAGATTGCGCGTTAGAAGCATTTCTAAAGGGTCTACCGGACAATATATCAGGGTTAGTTGAGGCGCGTGACCCTAATGATTTAGATGAAGCTCTAAAGGTTGCATTAAGATTAGAATTAAGAAGGAAACCTGCGAGGCCAAATTTAAATTCCCTTCAAACATTAGAATTATCCGGAAATCCCACCTGTTCATCAACATTTAGTGCATATCCTATTATAAATGAAGATAAGACTTATAAGTCTTTGCAAGACAATCAGAATTTAAAATTAGATGAAAAGAAACCGCATTCGAAATCGTTAAATTATAATAAATTTAATTACAGAAGCGAACAGAATCGCGACTATCAACCTTATCCTTGTTATAATCCATTTTATCCACCACCGTATTATATGTATCATCCCCCTATGCCTATTCCTTACATACCAAATAATTATTCGAATTGCCCGCCTCCGTTCATGTATCCAAATGTATCATATCAGCCTCACACATCAAGATATCCTTATAATAACAATAGTCAAAAATCATTTGTTCCAATTGTACAACATCCTCAGTCATTTGGTTTACATGTTAATAATACTAATCAGGTTGGAAATTCAAACTCTCAATTGGCTCGGTTGGAAGATGCGTCAACGAGTCAGTCGGAAAACAAATCGCGTCCAGCAAAAGTAAAAATTCTAGAGAGGTCCCAAGAATTAGAACAATGAAACTAAGCGATGGTGCATTACGTGTACTTGTTTCAGGAAAAGCCTTAAAGAATAAAATACAGGAATTTTTAAATTTGGTGGGTTCTTCCTGCAACGCAATTGGTCGTAATTGCATCAATCAAACATTTCAACAATCAAACAATTGGTTGAAATATTTTCCAAGCGCCATCTGTCGGAATCCTTCCGATTCCCGAGCCAGCGGCTTTTTTGAAGAAACATTTTTAAAGAAAAATGTTAAAAATGCTTATTGGAGATGTTAATTATATGAAAAATACGAAGAACCCGAAAATATGTGAAAAATTCAGAAGATGGGGAGATATAGCTCAATTGGTTAGAGCATTCGACCGGAAATCGAAAGGTCCCAGGATCGTACCCTGGTATCTGCCGAATGTTCTTCCAAGTTCCCCATTATTTTTTCTGAATTTTTCGGCAACTTTCCAACGACTTATGGATAACATTCGCAAAGGGATAACGGGGACACAAATGTTTATGTATATGGATGATATTGTAGTTTTTGCTAAAGATTTAAAAGAACATGAGGTTAAGATGAAGCGGTTATTTAATAGATTAAAGCGAGCCAGGCTTACCTTACAACCTGATAAATGTGAGTTCCTTAAAAAGGAAGTTGCGTATTTAGGACAATTATTAGTAACGAAGGAGTGAAATAAAATATTCCAAATCCAAAGGAAATAGGAGCAGTTCAGAATTTTCCTTGCCCGGTAAACCAAAAAAAGCTAATTCCAAAATAGCTAAACCCTTGACTAATTTATTGAAAAAGAATGAAGGTTTTTTGTGGCGGGACGAGGCACAAAGGCTTTGGAAATTCTAAAAGGGAAATTCTGTTCAGCTCCTATTTTACAATACCCAAAATTTGACAAACCATTTACCGTAACGACTGACGCATCCGATTCTGCGATAGGAGCCGTGTTAAGCCAGGACGTAAATGGGAAGGACTTACCCGTAGCATATTTATCGAGAACATTAAATAAAGCTGAATTAAACTGTTTTACGATAGAAAAGGAATGTTTGGCTGCGCTATATGCAATACTTAATTACCGACCATATATTTACGGAAAAAGATTCACTTTGGTAAGCGATCAGAATCCATTGGAATGGATTGATTCGGTAAAAGATCCGGGACAGCGCTTAATACGGTGAAGATTGAAATTAACAGATTATGACTTTAATTTTCAGTATAAACCTGGACACTTGAATTGCAATGCGGACGCCTTGTCAAGGAATCCAGTCAACCAAATTAAAATTAACCATGAGACAGTAGATCCGAATCCCTCGTTAATTCCTGAGAAAGATATGTGTGTATTAAATAATGGTTTTATTGCGCCTAAAAATATATATTTCCTTTTTCGAAGATACCAATTCCGTCTACATCATTTAAGGTAGTAAAAAAAAGGGATCGCCCAGTGGGGTCGAAAAATAGTAAAATACTAATTTTAATAGATCCTAACGCAATATATCAACGCACTAGGTCGAAACTGAATAGCCAACCTACAAGTAGACATTTAAAGTCACCTGCGAATCAGCTGGTGGAAAAACTAGTCGAGGAAACTGAATCAGATTTTGATTCAGAAGAAGAGGAAAATCTTGGTCAGAGTGATCCACCGATTTTTCAGAGGCGTAGAAGTGTTTTTCCTAAAGTGGAGCCCAATTCTAGCGATAGAATTCTGGTAGATTCCCGGATTCTAGGCGGGGAGCGAGCTTTTGCATATGGAACTACTGGTGGATAACTCAGAAAACAAGTCCAATCATGCGTGAGAAGAAATTGCTATTCTATCAGCCGGAAAAGATCCAAATCCTGAAAATGACCTAGAAATGTTAGTAGACAATCCAATTTCCTCTCAATCATTTTCTCCTACATCAGTCAAAGATAGAGCTTGTGTTAGGAAGACTATTACTGGATGGAGCAACAAATTTAGAAAGTATAGGTGAAAATGAGGAAATTAAACAATTCAACAATAAACTGTGACGTGATATGGTCACAGATCTCACCCACGGCCAAAAAGACCTCCTTCTTGAAAATACTTCCGTAGTGCGCAACAGGGCATATATCCTCTCCTGGTTAATTCCTCCTCTAAAACAAGGAGACCCCGCTTTTCCCATCCTGCGATTAAAAACATTCATTTTCGTAGCTGTCGATCGCCGTTCCCGACGATCGTACGGAGAGTCGGTTACCAGGTCCTCACGACAAAGCCTGCAAAGTTGCAATCAAGTTTCGTCTACCACACCGCGCGGGCATCCGCCAGCACGGTACCTTCGCACGACGCTTCGATCTACGATCGTTGTCGCGCCTCGCTTTCCCATCTGCGACCCCGCATCGGCGTTCTGGACGACTGCGCCCCCCCCCCCTCATGGTTGGCAAGCTCGGAGGCGACTCCGCTGCCACTCACCTCCCTCCGGGGCGACTCGGCAGTAGCCGACCACCGCTAGCTCCCGACGGCTGTCGGAGCCTTCCATGTTCCTCTCTCTCTCTAATATCTATGCCCGACACCGTGACGTCACAATCGTCGTCGTTGGTGTCGCGGCAGGAAACGGTTTTCTGCGACCACCATCTTCCCCGTGGCATGAGCACTTTTCAGCGCCCCTCTGTCTCCAGGAAGCATGGCGATTGGCTAATCATGACGACAATGTCCCCTATTTCTCCACGCCTTTTTTCTACACGGCGTCTGAGCCGCCATTTTCAGTTCTTTTCATTTCTCCTCTTTATCCCGGCGAGTTCCCCGGCGTCGTACGCCGTCGTTATTTCTCCGAGAGTTTGCCCTATCTCCTCTCCTCGAGCCGCCCTCTCCTCCCTTCCCCGATGCTCTGAGCCGCGCTCGCGAGGTGCCGCTGGTAGCGCAATCGCCTCCTCCTGAATTCCGGCGAAAACCTCGCCCACTTGGATTAAGCGTCTCGCGCAAGACAGACCTGTCTCCGGTTCGGGCCGCGTGTCTCCCGAGTAATACGCGTTGTACGCGACCAGTGACTGTTTTTCATCCGTTCGGTGGAGACCTCGTGGAAGTGGTGTGAAAAGGGAAAAAAGGAACTCCCAGTGAACGTGGATGAATCCCGAGGTGCATCAGACGAACCAAAGTCTCTCCTTCTAAATTGTACTCGCGTTACCGTTTTCTCTTTTTTTTGCGACCAAAACTCCGCGCTCTCGCTTTGTGCTCCGGCCATTTTTTTGTAATGCTACCGTCGAACGATTTTGGAGTCCGCGACCACGCGTGTTCTTTTCTTGTGAAAAATACAGGCTACTTAGTTGATACGTGTGTAATAATAAATTTATTTCGTAACCTACCCCCATTCTTACGGATCAAGGTGCGGGTCATAAACCAAAAACCGACTATAGTTAGTGATGAAATTTTACATAGGCCTCGACCATAAAGGATTATCGATACACCATTATCATCTTTTGAACCTATTTTTAAATCCACTCCACTAGAAACGTTTAGTACAGTGCAAATTCCTAAGGGAGGAGGTACAGGTTTTGTAGGACTAGACACAATTAATAAAAATGACGAAATAAATAGGCTTGAAGATTCTAACCAGTTGATAGGCATTCACATAAATGAATCTGTCTATCCAAGCCTAGAATCTAATGCTTCATATCAGGATCCAGCCGATGCTGATTCATGGTTGGAATTTTCAGGAGATAGTTTAACATTTGACAAAGATAATTATGTACATTTTATGTCGGCAGATGAAGAACTTGTCACACCTATTTCGAAACTTTTAACAGATATAGGTTTATTAAATAAAGATGATCTTAGAACAATAAAACGAATGGTTGGACAAATATTAATTACCCCAATTGAAAAAAAAAACAAATTATTTAGTTTAATAGTAAAGAAAGACATTTTGATATAGTACGAACGGAAAATTTAAGAATAGCTTCTAGTAATTTAGTAAACATTTTTATTAAGTTTGATTTAAAACATTTTAGAATATCGTACACTGGAGAACTAATAGAGAATGATGATTTAATAAATTTAATTACTGAATTCTTTTATGGAACTAAATTTAGAATTATAGTAGAATTCGTAGATATCGTAGAATTCGAGAACGATATTACTGGCCGGAACTAAAGAATGCTGTTCAAAATTTTGTTCGAACTTGTAAAGAATGTCAACATTTAAAGGTAGTTCGTACAAAGACACGTGAACCTATGATAATAACGGATACACCTATTAGTACTTTTGACAAGATTTCTCTAGACACATTTGGTGCGTTACCAATTTCTAATAATGGCAACTGTCATATTCGAACTGTTGAGAAACCCGTGGATCAAGGGTTTAAATAAAATATAAATGCTCCATTGAAAGAATTTACTTCTTGTTAATTAATTCCGGCATATCAAAGTGCACGCCTGAGGGCCAAGCTGCCCGCCATGCCATGCGACTCGATCAGCGTCTTATAATAATAGAGAAAAGCAAGTCGACCTCTGCCGCTCGCACACCGATCGCGATTCGCAAAAGTGGGGATATATACTTGTACAATATAATATGTATATATATATATTCAACACGAACAATAGAGGATAACTTAACGAAATACAGTGTAGCTATCTCCATTCCAGATACAAAAGCTGAAACAATTGCACATGCATTTGTGACACGTTTTATTTTGCAATTCGGAATACCCAAGATTATTTTGACGGATAGAGGACAAAATTTTATCGGAAAAGTAATGAAATATGTTGCCAAATTATTTAAAATTTCGCCAGTTTCCACTTCTGGTTATAGACCACAGACCAATGGCAGCTTAGAACGAAGTCACATTGTATTCACAGAATATATTAGCCAATATATTAAAGACTTTGTAGATTGGGATGGAATAGTACCATTTGCAGTATTTTGTTACAACACCTTAGTTCATGAAGCTACGAATTTTACTCCATTTGAGTTAATTTATGGTGAAATGGCTAGCTATCCCAATGCAATAGCAGAAAATGATTTTCCAATTACATATAATACCTATTTGCATGACCTGATATCTAGAATGACGAAAATGCAAGTCGTTGTCTGACAGAATCTAATAAAGGCTAAAGAAAAATCTAAAGAGAGGTATGACAAAAAATGCAAGCCTTTCAAAGGGAAAATAGGGGGAAATATTCGAGTATTAATAGAGCCAAAACAAAAAAAAATATTATCCTAAATATTATGGACCATGTAAAATAATAGATTTTTTAGATAAAAATAATGTGTTATTGAAGATAGTAATGGTAAAAGGTTTTTAAAACACATTGACAAAATCAAACTCCTGTATTGAATGTCTTATTTTACGCAATAAAGAAATATTCGACAATGTTCTGCATTCTGGATATGGTCCGTCGAATATATTACTATACTTATCGTGGAGAATGTAAAATGTAATATGTTAATGTCAATTTTAGAATAAAATGGGCCATTGTTTAATGTTGACTATGTCCGCCCATTTTACATTGTGAAGAAGTTTTATTTTTTTTTAGAAATGAACTCCTATAAATCACGTCGTGTGCTTGTCACTCGTTTGGCGCTATACTCTAGGCAACGACATCTCATGGCCCTATTTAAACCGTACCAGATTGAGTCAGTAGGGGTACAGGTACAGCGAATGGGGAACGTTGCATTTGCAACCTTTCACACTCGCGAGCGGGCTGGTGAGGTACTGAGGATAAGTCGGGAAATTCCTTTTATATTGCACAAAAGGAAATTGATCCTTCGATTGTAGCTTCGGTTTCGGAAGTTCGGTTGCACGAGGAGTGTATCATGCGCATCGCTCAGTTTTTAAATTATAGAGATCGGGCACGTTTTGAAATGGTCTCTAAAGATTGGAGAGTGGGATGTATCCGATCGCACGAGGGAAGACGAACCCTGAATTTGTCATCTTGGGCTTGGAAGACCAGACCTCATGGGATGAGAAAAACATAACTCCTGAAGCGATTCATTGGCTTCTGCGGCGTAGAGGACCGGCTCTGAACAACTTGATTCTCGATTACGCCATGCCGGGCCTTAAAACACAGCTGATCACCTTAGCTGGGAGAACCTGCCCTAACCTAAAAAACATCAATACTTCTGGTATTGTTGATTGTCCAAACTCATTGGAGGCAATCGCCTCCAATTTACGGACGTTGGCATCTCTTGAGTTGGGTCGAGTGATTGGACCTGTTGATGTCGGGTTAAGTGGGGTCTCTCTAATTGCTCGTTGTTTTTGAAAGATTTAAGAATCGAGAGATGTGACAATTTAAAGTCTTCAGCTTTCGACGAATTTCTCAAACAACAGCAATGTTTGAGGCAACTGGTTGTTGTGAGAGGGAAAATGCTGGACAGAGTGGAGATTCTGGTTGCAGTTGCTAAGAACTCTCTTATATCCTCTCTTCAGAGACTTTGCATGAATGGCCTCATTGCAGTAACACCGCGCGAATAACGTTTGGAAGACGTAATTGACCATGCGAGTGCTCCATTCTTCGAACTACCATCGCCAGCTGGATTTCCGGAAGGTATTAGTTTGCCAAGAACCTGTTCTCGGCTGAATCATCTCGAGTTGCGATTCAATTTCCAAGTGGACGATTCCTTCATATGGGAAATAGGTGAATATCTTTCGAGATTCCAATACTTATCACGGGGTGCTCTAACATCACTGATGATTTTGGTCTTGAACCATTGTCAAAATTAGAGAAACTAGAAGTCCTGCGAATATCGAATATGCGTCCGAATGCTGGAGCTCACTTTTTGAGCGACCTTGAAAATTTCCAGATGTTGGAGGCTCGAAATTGTTATGGGTTTGATGGGGATGCGATATCTACTCTCGTTGGAGCCTCATCTAGTATGCCTCGGGTAAATGTGGAGGGTTGTGTGAATGTGGGAAGAGAAGTGGTGGACGCTGCCTACCGTTCTTTTCACATTTTTCAGCGCGATGTTCTTCTTTCGTTGTATCTTGGAGGCACCAAGGCACAGCCCCGCAAGAAGGACCACGTAAATTTTTATTTAAAAATTGTTTATAACCGGGAATCATCTTAATTTAACTGTAATAATTAATTTCAGTATTATTTTGTTTTATTTTCATTAATGAGATGTAATTATATCTTGTTATTTTTACTTTTTGTTTTAGATACTCTGGGAATTTATTTTGTAAACAGATTCAAGAAAAAAAATGTAGGTTAGCAATGTGTCAGCATTTTGGCTTTTTGGCCCGCTAACCGTAGTTAATAAAATATATGCGCATATAATAATGGTTACATTTTTCCTATTTTTGTTTTTTATATAAGTTCATACCTTTTCTCAATAGGTCATCGAGGATGACGACATTTCTAAGGAGGGAGGACTGTTACGTCTCGTATTTTTCCTTTTCATTTTTCATATTCTATACAATATTTTTATGTTTTAAACTGTATTCTGTTTCTAAGCAAATTAAAAATTTGTAAGTATGACTGTTCTTAGAAACATTGGCTTATAGCCCGCCATGCAAGTAGCATTTGTATTTATCGTAAAACTAATATAATTTTAAATGAAATAATAGTGTATGCAATAAACTGTATGAACGTGTGACTATTTTGAATGTACCGGTGCAACGGACTTCTTTCCGAAGATACTTATAGCCGTCACTTTTCGATAGACCTTCAATAGTGAAGGAACAGATTTACTATTGTATTTTAATTTTATTCAAATAAACAATATCTATACATATATTTTGTTTTGTTTTGTGAGTGCTACAAACCTTCTAAGGAAAAGGTGAGTGAAAATAAAGATTTTTATAGGGGAAATTATTTAGTAAAAAAAAATATCATTTTTTTTTATTTAAGATAATCCAAAAGGTAAATGAGAGATAAATACTTCAGTCGTTGCGAAGCTCATTTATCCTTTCGAATAAAATCAGCACATTATATCATTTATATTATTAATTCATTTTCAATAATCATATAATTAATGGGAAGTTAAACAAAGCCCTGTATAGGGACTAATCTCGAAACGAACCCTAACGTATATTTTATTTTAGTTTGTTAATTTTTATCCTGACGTAATACTCGTATAAATAGAGTTGACGGCTCGGTACCAAATAAACAAAATACAATATATGAAACGTCTTTAGGTGCAAATAATCATGTATCAAAAGTTTATTCGCTTCTTACCAGACTCATATAAATCCATTTGACAACTCTGGTAATAATTAGGCTGAGAAGTCATTGAATGTAATAGATGTTACTTTTGCTGGATTCGTAAAAATGTAAAAAAGTGTTGAGCGACGTGAAACTTGTGAAATTTGTTCGCTGGTAATGAATATTACCATTGCTTTGATGTTCGATACCACTGTTGACAAAGCATTATCGATGTAAAAAGAATAAGATTGTTTATGGTAATGAATTTTATCACTACTTCGATATAAGAAAATATTGTACAAAATTATTGGCGAAAATGTTATTCGTCAAAGGTAATGAATATTACCATTGGTATGTTCAAAAAATGACAGAAATGTTTAGCAACATGAAAAGCGAACCTTTTTTCCTGGTAATGAATTTTACCATTTTTTTGATTAGTAGAATTGTTGAAAATTTATTGTCGGTGTATGAAATATAAGATCATTGATGTTAATGAATTTTACCATTTTTCTGATCAGCACAAGGGTTGAAAAATTATTGTCTTCATTTGAAGTAAAAGATCGTTAATAGTAATGAATTTTATCACTACTGCGATTAATAAAAGTGTTTAAAAACTATTGTCAATGTAATGAATGCAACATCGTTGATGGTAATGAATGCTACCATTCATTTGATTAACACAAGTATTGAAAAATGATTGTCCGTGTATGAAATATGTATAAGATCGTTGAGTAATGAATTTTACCAGTACTTCACCGAGCATAAGGGTTGAAAAATGATTGCTGATGTACCAAATACAAGTGCGTTTAATGGTAATGAATGTTGCTATTAATTCACATATAAAAAAGCTTAACAAATTGTTGGCAATGAGAAAATGTAAAAGTATAGTGAATGCTACCATTGCTAGATTCATAACCCTGTAAACAAACTTTGGCGACATACAAAACTAATTATGGCATTAGTAATGAATGTTACATTAGCATACACATAACCATAATGTAATGAGTTATCCGTGACTGGATTGTGGCGATTACACTATATATGTTTACTCTACCGCTCTAACCTAAACCCTAAACGTCATTCCGAGCAGTTGACTCTGTACTGCGCCATATTGGATATTGTCTTGAAGGGAGCACTCCCCGTGCCAAACCCCAAAAACATATATATCAAGAAAAATTTAAATGCCAGCACAGCATAAATTCCATTTAGAATCCCCTGAAAGGGCTAAGTCAAATCCATTAGTTCCCGTGAGCTCTTTTCTTACCTTGACCAAGATTGAAATCATAGCATTTTTCAACAAATTTTGAAGAACCGGAATCGCCCTAATTCGGTGCCAATGTGCTAATCCATTATTTTGATGATATTAATACATTGTTTTTAACTCCGTACGCTAAGTAGTTACTTAGCGCACTGTTTTCCATGCACAAAGTACAACATTCACGCACTGTAAATTAGCGTGCGCTAATTTACATTGCGCGCGTGGTTTACTTTATGCACAGAAAACAGTGTGCGAAGTAAAACCCGTGCACGAAGTACGTACTTTCGATACAAGTGCAAGAAAGTTTTTTTTCGATTGTTTACGTAATAACACAGAACCACAAAATACAAAAATTTTTGGAAACTGAAACGCGACTAGGAGATTCTTATAGATTTTTAGACGCTGAATCCGAATCTGGGCACAGAATTTGCTCAACCCCCCTGAGATTTTTTTTATGTGAGGTTATAGTGCATAAAATTGCTCTTTGTATGCGTATTTACAAATTCTCTACATAAAATAATGTTTCGACCGGTGAATCAAGTGGAGTTGTGTAATTCTTGTAGATTTTTGGCCATTGAATCCGAATCCGAGTACAGAATTTGCCCATCACGTCTGTGATTTTATTATTTTGAGGTTATAGTGCGTAAAATTGCTCGTTTTATGCATATTTTTACCTTAATCTATTATAACCTGTCGACCGGAGAATGAAGTAGAACTATGTAATTCTTGTAGATTTTTTAAACTGAAACTGGCAAGAAATTCGTAGCAACAAATTCAGCCGACAGTAGCCCATAGAAATTCGCAGCATAATATTCAGCTGCAGGGAACCCAGCAGTGATTTTCATTAAAAAAGTCATTTAGCACGCGATTAATATTGTTTTATTAATTTTGGTTTATCGTCTACCATATACTGAAGCAACCAAGCAAGGGTTTAACCCAGATCCGTAGCTACAAATATTTTTTGTAACGTAATGTGAAAGGAACGATATTGAAAAAATGGTCAAAAATCAGAATTACAGTGTCTTTGCACTCGCTATCGGAAACGCCTTTCCCATGTTAATACACGATATTATGAGAAATGTTTCGGTAAATCAATGAAAGATATGAATAACTCGTGATATCCGAAAATTGTATGTTCTAGATGCATATCACGCCTGTGTCCTTGGCTAAGATGTAATGTGTATGCCATTTTCTTCAGAAATGGAATGGACAGCATCCGAAAACCATGAAAGTGATTGTTACTTTTGTTTGCGCGATTTACACGGGCTTACTTCAAAAAGTAAGCAAAGCATCGTTTTAGGATTGTGGAAAGAATTGGCAGAACTTTTGGCATCAAGACTGAAGGAAAAGAACCTATTAGCTTCAGGAACGAATATCACTTTTTACAGAACTAGAGACCATTCTCTCCGAAAATTTTTTTCGATTGAAAATTTGTTAGTGTATTGTAATGACATTAACGGGCTAGTTCACGAATACAACAGCATTACATATAAAGCCGAAGACTGGCGGCTTTTCATTGATTCGTCGTTAAGGAGTTTAAAGGCGGTTTTGCAGCACAATCGTAATATCTATGCTCCCACCCCCCTGGCTCAGTCTGTAACGTTAAAAGAAGGGTATTTACGTCTTGTCATTCAGATTCAACGGCTAAAATTCTACTAGAATTACAAAATTCGATTTCATTCACCGGTCGAAACATTATTTTATGTAATAAATGTGGAACTACGCATAAAAAGAGAAATTTTACGCACTATAACCTCACATAAACAAAATCTCAGACGTGATGAGCATATTCTGTGCCCAGATTCGGATTCAGCGGCTAAAAATCTATAAGAATCACGTAGTCGCGTTTCAGTTTCCAAAAATTCATTTTATTTTGTGGTCCTATGTAATTGTTTATAACGATTTCTGATAACTTGTGCAGGAAATTCTTTATAAAGTGAAAATTTTGCACTTCAAAAATACTGTTTGAAATAAAGAAAATATCGTTTTGAAACAATTCATGGCGGAATCATTTTTTAAATCATCATTGTTTACAACGCTTTCTATAAAATGCGTCTAACTTGGGCAGAATATTCTTTATAAAGTGAAAATTTGCATACTATTCGAAAATAGTGTTTGAAATAAGGAAAATATCGTTTTGAAATAATTCGAGACGGAATCATTCTTACATAATCATTATTTATAACGATTTCTGTAAAACGCGTATAACTTGGGCAGGAAATTCTTTATAGAGTGAAAATTTTAACTTTATAAAGAATTTTCTGCATACATTATACGCATCTTTATAAACAATGATTATTTAAACAGTGATTTCGTCGCAAATTGTTTCCAAACGATATTTTTGATATTTCAAACATTATTTTTTAAGTGTATGCAAAATTTTAACTTTATAAAGAATTTTCTGCACAAGTTATACGCTTTTCACAGAAATCGTTGTAAACAATGATTATTTAAACAATGCTTCCGTCGCGAATTTTCTCAAAAAAATATTTTCCTTATTTCAAAAAGTATTTTTGAAGTGTATGCAAAATTTTAACTTTATAAAGAATTTTCTGCACAAATTATAAGCATTTTACAGAAATCGTTATAAACCATGATTAATAAATAATAATTCCGTCGCGAATTGTTTCAAAACGATAATTTCCTAATTTCAAACATTATGTTGAAGTATATGCAAAATTTTCACTTTATAAAGAATTTCCTGCACAAGTTATCAGAAATCGTTGTATTACGTACGAACGTATGCTCGTACGAACAACCAGGATTTTTATAAATTCCTTTTTGGATCGTTAGGAAACGATTCGGGATAGGAAGTGTTTCACAGGAAATCGATCCTATACAGGCCTCGATCGCCCGTTTTAAATGCGGGTCCTTGATTCACTGAAATGAATAGTCGTGTTAGATTAAAGTATATATGTATATATTTGAAATTGAATGATCAGGATGATCAACCGAAAGAAAAAAAATATGGAGTTAAACCTACAGAACAATGTTCTAGTATTAGTCTGAAAACTAATTAGTTAATTACACGACTATTGTCTTGATCCTCCACTTTTGAACGACCTGTTCACTTGAAGGGTGCACCACGAGTGACGACACTAACGTCAAGACTGAACGACATCAGCGTCGTTGGTTATCAAAAGGGAATATCCCACGCTAAAAACCGTCAGCGCTGCATTTTCGGAAATAACGATAATGTCCCCACTCTAAGACGTCGCAACTGTGCGATCGTCAATGTATCCTTGTTCTATTAAGATGCACCGTATCAAATGTCCAGTCTCAGACCCGGCGTTCCCAGCACCGTCAGCAAGATCGCACATAAGAAGCAGAGAAATATGAGATTTAGACTTCCACGGGCACTCGTTGATTCCGTGTGAATAGAATGCGACCGTTTAAAAATAATGTTTACGTTTCACTTTCTGAACGATGGGAAAATAATTATATAAAAATATTGAATGTGCGTCTGCACGTAACAATCTCCCCCCCCCCCTTAATTTCTTGTCGTCCTCGACAAAATTTAATCATGCTGACGATGCTGATCTATACATCAGAATGTGGGTCCATCACAGTCACGGTTCAAAAAAAATAATAAAGGAGACTAAATTTTTCCTTTTTAAGGTCAGGGTGTATGGGAAATGGATATCAATAGGCTTGTATGATTATATAAATACATAAAAAGTACAACAATCTCTTGAATTTCGCGACATGAGTTTTTCGTTTTCTGTCTAATATTCATGACTGCTTAAGTTAAATACTAATAATTTCAAGAAATTCATGATAAAATAGTTTTGACACTATATTAACCTTTCACAACGTTATTGATCTCCCAAGAATTTAGATATAGTCCTTCTTCCTTGGATCAGCAATTATCTTCTTTTAGGCGAACATTTTGATGTAAGATGAAGTGTCGGTGTACTGGACAGAAGAGAAAATATGCATCAACCTTTTGGTTAGTGACTAATAGTCTTGCTCATTTTAGTTGAGTTCCCTGTCTCCTTGATCCAATGTTGAGACCTGCCTTGAATATCAGTCGTTTGACTAATGACTGAAAGTCATATCCACAGTCTCACCTACGTCCATCTCTCAATGAAATCAAAATGCTGAGATTATCTGGTACTCTAGTTTCATGTCGGTAGTGATATGGAATGGATGTGAATGTTGCGTAATGGTTGTTATTATGTTTTCACCGCGGTAATTGATTTACTATGATCGTCCATGGTAATCTTCTTGACGATCGTTTTCCTATCACCTCCGTAACTTTAGACATAGCAGAGGGAACCAATTCTGGATTGTTTCTGGTATCGATATAAAGTAACCCTGGAAGGGATTTGAGAATGATGTTGAATTGTCTCATTTTAATCCCTGGGCACCCCCCTATTCCGAGAGTATCCAGATGACCCAAGTACGGAATAGTGGACCCAGTGACGGAACCGAAGGATTCATCCACCTGTAATTTTGTCAAGAGTATAGATTTTAAGTAAGAAATTCTGGTATCAGTTATATTAGGACAGCGTGTGATACTAAGTTCTTTTAATTTCTTGGATTTTCCTCCAATTACTTTTAACAGACTATCATTCATCCACAAGACTCCAGCTGTAGTAACCTTCCGAAGGTTAGGATGTTCTTGGAGCATTTTTCCCACCTCTAGGCTGATATGTTCATGCAATGGATCAGATGGTGGGGGTATTCTTGAGATGAATGCGTCATTTATAGTTCCAGCTACTAAAGACAAATCACAAAAATGAGTATAACTTAAATCTAATTCAATTAATCTTCGACATTTAATTAATTCTAATCTTTGCAAATGAGTAAAATTTGGCATTGAACGATTTAAATTGTCCATCTGCAGGTGTGCTGTGCAGATAATTGATAAGGAGGTTAATTTTTCTGTCAAAGACAATAATTCTTGACCATTCGATCTTACACCTAGCAACCGGAATGTTTGCAGTTGGTTGTTATTATCAATAACAGTAGTTAAATTTAAATGTTGGCAAGTGGTCGGTCCAATAGTTAATTCCGTAAGGTTATTTCGGCGTTTTAATTCAGCAACGACAGATGGTGTGATAAACACTCCACCTAGATCTAACTTGTGTAGAATCGGACAGTTAGAAACAATGCTAAAAATGTTACGATTCCGGAGAGCTACTGTGTCCTTGGCTGGTGCCAACTTTAAGGATTTAACCTTATGTCCTATCAGGTTAGCGGCCGTAGATATTGCCTCAAATCCAATATAATCTATCCCATCGGTGTTAGAATACCACGCATGGGGGTTCATATTTAGACATTTATTTTCCCAAGATACGGGGAACAATCTTCTGAGTCTCTTGCATGTCGCACTAAATTTTAAACAATCTATCAGAGGTAAATAACTCATGATTTTGAGAACACACAGGTCGGGAAGGAATTGCAGATAGGGTCCCTCTGGTGAATGCTTTACCGAATCCTGGCATTGCTGATCTAACAATAAACTATTCTTCATATCCATCTTAAATTTGTTATGAATCATTCGTTGATACAACACTTAGTGTTTTGGATCTCCGGGGAGAGCCTTAAGTTTCCTACCCCCATGGACCAGAGTTCTATTCGCGCTAGCTTCTTGTACCCTGTACGCTACCTGTGATGAAGAAAATGCAACATAGGCACTACAAGTGGTTGCTCTCCCGCGCCTATGAGGTCGGTAACTGCAAATTATTCCGAAACATTCTAAATAAAAACGTACGGCATTAAGGGCATTAGGATTAATATTACAAATTTTTAAAGTATAGACAGTTATTCCATCTATTTCGCACATCGGCTGCAACTTCCTATTCCCGGTCTGATTTTCTAATGGTCTATTCGTTCTATTCACTTCTTGATCATCTATATAGATGGCCAATCTCCGTGTTCCAGTAGCCTCCACACCCGGGGTCAAACTTTCTCGTTCAAACTGTTCTGCCATGGTTCCAAGCGACTAACTGTTGTTAAATACGATTTACGTTCGCTCGGAAGAATGTTAAGTCATGTTAGAATAAACAATAAACGATGTTACATTATATTTTACACTTCCCCGCACAAACATGATGTATCACTAATCAACCTGAGCCTCCTGTCGCGGTAGATGCGACGCCGAAGTACAGACGGTCTACGACAGGGTTCAATTGCTGTTCGGAGCGTTGTGTTTCTGATACCATACTTTGGCTAAATTGACTATCCACATTTGATTTTGATATTTCCTGTCGTCGGATCCGTGCAATGACAGTCTATGCACGTTTTCGCCCACACCCTTTCAAATACCAAATTACCAGAATCATTGCCACCATTAATATTAAATTGCTAAATAAACTTCCATACGCCAAATTTTGATTATGCTGTTGACATCGATGGTGGGTTTTAATCGCTTCCAAGTGACTCTCTATTTCTTGTAAAGAATATCCCTCAGGATTCTTGTCATACAATTTTTTTAATTTTGTCGTTTCTGCATCCGCGGTAACATCGTCTGTACTTCCATTAATTTTCATAATTGAATTTGTTACATCTAATGGTATCTCGGGGGTATGTACTAACTTATGCTCTGTCTCAAATCTCTTAGGCTTAATAGTGTTCTAGTTTCTTGCTTAACAGTACAATTTTGAGAAAATTCCAGTATTCCGACCCATGTATCATGACTCGTTAAGTTTGTTCAGCGCAGATGATATGTATTTCCTCAGGACGATTGGTAGAAAACAACCAGGTCCCGGCGGCTCGCAGGTATATCCAAGTAGGTCTTTGATAGGATTTTACTCGTAATGTGCATATTTTTGTAATGTCCAATTTTTGTTGTTAGGTTATTTCACATCCTATTCCGCTTCCTATATTTTTCAACGGACGATTAATTTCGCAGATGTAGTGTTACGGCGTACTCTGGCATAATTCTAAATTATCATCAAGGTAATAAGTCCGGTGATCAGCGGAAATAAATATGTAATTTGTTCTTGGATAAATGAAAGCAGAGCAAATATAGATCACATTAATGAATTGAGGGCGAAGCCAAGGGTACATCTTGAACAAATGGTACGGGGTTCTAGCTAGTAGGGGAAACTTCACCAGAATTTGAAGTTTTGAATTAAAATGAATTATATTAGTAGTGGAAATAGTATCTAAAGTGTCCGGGTTAAAATAAGATATTGGAATTGGAACATCAAATTCCGGAACTTTAATTTGGATATCCTAAATTATCCTTTTTAACTGTGAAGCATATATCAAATCCGGATGGAATTTTCCCAGGCTATATTCCAGAATATTTAATAAATTCTGACCAATTTCGATTCGATCCTCCAAATAAGCGTGGCACTCGGAGACATAATTGTTGATAATGGCAATGTGAACCAATCGTTGATTCACTTGATTGATCTTATCTCGCAATTGATTGATTCGAGCAACCCCGGTCTCAACTTCCTGTTGCAGACTATCAAATTTAGATTTTGTAATATGAATTTGATTTTTCGTTAGATCAATTAATGTCCATTGATCTTGATACCTTTATCTATCTCAGCGTTAAAATACGTGGCATCATCTTCATTCATGGTACCAAATAAGGCCTTACTGACGGTCCCGATTATACCGAAAGGAGTAAGTCTTTTATTCCTTATCACTTCATCATCAGTTCGTGGTATCGGTGAATTGAGCTCTCGAACAACAGCTCTTACCCTATCTCTTATGTTCTTTTCTTTATTAATTTTCCGCAGTATTAAATTTGGTTTAATTAAATCAAGACAGTTGATCTCTAGATTTTGAGGACAATTCTCTACAATGGAATTCACTTGAAGCATTCCATCAAATGTTGGTTCCAAATAAGTCTCCAGATTTAGCACTATATTGATTCGCCAAATTCCTTGCTTTAGTCTCATTGTATGTACTCGCATGAAAAATATACCCGGATTAACTTGTTGTTTAATTGAAAAATTCACTACCAAACAACCCCTCCCAGCAACCAGGAGCATCAGAACAAAAGTGACCATCATTTTGAAATCTTAAATCAGACACACTTGGACAATTTTATTTTATCCAAATGTTTCCTCATTCTACTACTATCTCCAACTTCAAGGATTACATTATTTTTATGTAAAATATCTACAATCTTGTACGGTCCATGATAACGGCTATCGAATTTTGATAACCGCGGTTCCTTTGAAACGTACGCATAATCACCCTTTTCACCTTTAAATTGTTTACTTTTTCGGTTGTAATGTACCTTAGAGACCTCTTTGGATTTCTTTAAATTTGGTGTCGCGATTAGATTGATTTCGGTTAAACGTTTGATTAAATCGGACACGAATATCTTATAAGTACTTAATTTTTCATCGCTAGGGAATTTACTGGGGTACCTAGCTGTTTTTCCGAATACTAACTCATGCGGAGTAAATCCTGTCGCTTCATGAACCGATGTATTATAGGAGAACGTAGCAAAGGGAATTAGATTGTCCCAATCGTCATGACTACGGATATAGTGTTTCAAGTATTCTATTAGGACAATAAGACTCCTTTCTAAAGCGCCATTCTTTTGCCTTTACATATAGTTATTTTAATTTCGAATTTATTAAATACATTAGTTAATGTACTTATTAGTAAGGTACCCTCGTGGCATACAATCACTCAAATCTCCCGTATCCGCAATTCTAAATCCTCCTATTTTAAGCTTTGGAATAATTATTGCTAGATTTTCTATTCCCAAAACGAAATTCTTAGGTTGCAATTTGTCGAAATGGTCGGAAGCTACGACGATAGAAAATATTTTATATTTACCCCGGGGTGTAATCAAGACCTGTCCGATTTTGGGACGACTCTTTCGTATTTCTCGATGATTTATTGCCTTTAAATCCGACAATAATTTACCGACGGTTGATGTTAACTCCCCGTCTTCCGAGATGAAATGTACAATGTTATCTTTAATGTACGTTAACCCAGTTCTACTTCTTATTACACTTAAAATCCCTTTTTCAGATGGTATGTCTGGACCAACCTCATCATCGTGAGATTCCTCGCTATGCAGCCTGAAGCGAACTCTAGGGTTAACGGTACGAATCACGGACTGCGAACTCTCTTCTTCCGGTATGTGGGGTAATTGGGAACCAGATAGTCGCACAGGAAATTTACAGGTTTCATTGAAATTCTCTTTGTCGGATAACGAAGCAACCGAAACCTATCGTCGTTTAAATGAACTTTGATTACCCGGAGGAAGAGGGGTAGATCTGGCCGTAGGTTGTATTTTGCCAGATATAGGGCAACGATCATTGACTTTTTCAATGTTATCTGAATCAGTGTCAGATTCGTCGCTTGAATAGCCTGTTTGTCGGGTCATATTTGGAATTCGCTTTTCCAAGATCTCATCTCCATGTTCATCACTAAAAGGATCCATCTCATTTAAAATGTCTCGAAAATTTTGATCGACTGTATCTCCTTCAGAGAATCTCCTTGAAAGAGCAAATCCAGGATGAATTTCGTAACCATCCCATAAAAGTGTGTCATCACAGCTTCTAGCGGTCTGATTAAAATCTACTTCCCGATTGATCGACACAGGTTCGACAATATCTTTCACTCCATACAATATCTCATCGTCGGAGTCGGAATTAGAATCACTACAATTATTTGGACTTAATACTACCGGAATGTCGTTGAAATTTAGTGGTTTTGTTGATTCTACGAAAGGTGATTTATCTCTACCATCATATTCCTCATCATCCGAATCAGTCGAAGAATAATCTGGTACTCCGGCGGGTATAATTAGTGGATTCATCCCCCTTATCATTTGTTTCCTTTCTTGCGCTATAGGGACTTCAGATTCCGAAGACGTAGATGACGGTTCACCGGCAGAGTCCGATATACAACCAGCCACCTCCTCTACTGGTATCTCAACCTGTTGAGGCATAGGAGAGGATGCTTTGGACCCCGTGCGGGATGCAATTCCACCGGTTGGGTCGGCAGGAGGAACGGAAGGTACTGCTGATTTGGTTACTGGGTCAGGTTTATTTTTACTACCTTTTGGGCTTCCGGGCCTTCTGCGAACTTCCGCAGGAGAAGTTTCCGAATTACTAACGGGTTGATAGGTTCGTAATGAAGATGTTCGCGTAGGCCGAGGTAAAAATTTATGATTCCGCCTTAAAGGTAAAATTTTAATATCCGTTTCATCTTCTAAATCCATTTCGCTGTTAGGACTTCCGCTATTAGGTATGGGGTTACGAGATAATGCATCGGCATTCGAATTTTTCTTTCATGGTTTATATTCAAAATCATGTTTATAATTTAGTAATTTCAATCGCCAACGTATATATTTCTGGCTAATATCACCTTTAGAATTAATCCATTTCAGGGGTTCATGGTCACAGACAAGAGTGAATTTCTGCCCATACAGGTACGGACGGAAATACAACATTGCGTAAAGTGCTGCAAGACAATCCTTTTCAGTAGTATCATAATTGGCTTCTGTTTTTGATAAGGTTCTAGATAAATAGGCGATGGGGTGTTCATTACCGTCGAAATTTTGAGTAAGTACAGCTCCAATAGCGATATTGGAGGCGTCGGTAGCCAATATAAAAGGTTTTTCAAAATCTGGATAGCGTAAAATCGGACTCTGGCATAATGCATCTTTTAATATTTCTGTTCAGTTTTCCATTGAAAGGTATAATTTTTATTGGTTAATTTTAACAATGGTTTAGCAATAGCGGAGAAATCTTTTATAAACCTACGGTAATACCTTACTAATCCTAAGAAACTTGTTACTCCTCGTGCATTCTTAGGACGTGGAAAATTTCTTACAGCTTTAATTTTATCAGAGTCCGGTTTTATGCCTTCTTTAGCAATTGTATGTCCCAAATATGTGGCCTCCGTACGCAAAAATTCGCACTCGTCTGGTTGTAATGTTAGATTCGCTTCCGATAATCGACGGAGCAACCGGCGCATTTTAATACCGTGTTCCTTCAAGTTTCGGGAAAAAACAATTATGTAATCGAGATACACGAACTTTTCAGTACCTTGTAATCCCATCAATACTTGATTCATTAGCCGTTGAAAAGTGGCAGGGGCATTTTTCAATCCTTCCTGCATACGTATAAATGCATAATGGCCGTTTGGGGTCGAAAAAGCTGTCTTCGCCCTATCCCTATTACTCAACGGTATTTGTTGGAATCGATTTGCCAGGTCCAGCACACTAAAGTATTGGGCCTGCCCATGATGGTCCAAAATATCCAAGGAGTGGGGGATTGGAAAGCCATCTCCAACCATCTTTTCATTGAGTTTACGGAAATCAATCACCATACGCCATCGCGGGTTACCGTGTGATCGGGTTTTTTTTTGTACAATCCACACAGGTGAATTGTAGGGAGATGAAGAGGGTTTTATTATCTTATTTTCTAATTTCTTTCGAATTTGATGTGAAATTTCATCGCGATGTATTGGCGGTAATCGATATTGTTTAGTCGTAATCGGTACATCGTCTACGATTGGTATATCGTGAGATAACAAGTGAGTGCAAGGCAACTAATCTCCCAGTATATAAAATTGATTAGGGAATTCTTTAACCAATTACATAACGTGATGTTTCTCTTCATTATTTAAATGCTCTAATCTTAACAATCTTTCAATTTCCGAAATTCGATCTTCAACAGGACCTTCGTCATCTGACGAAGTATAATTTAATTTAGATTCCTCCTCAAAATTGTGATATTCGAAAGGAATAAGCTCTCGGGGTATTAAACCTATTACTACGTCCCGATCAGGGGTGTTTATTGCCAATATTCGACAACAATCACCATCGTTAGAGACAGCAGCCTTACTCGCGGTTCTTACTCGCGGAAGATAACCTTCTTTCAGATTAGTTCCTTTAAGTTTAATATTAATAATATTTTTCATTCAAGATTTCAAATAGTGAAGTCGTATTTTACAAGAAGATTTATTTAATAAATTTTGAGAAACAGGATCTACGAATCGTAACGGTTTAACCGGTAGGCTTTTAACTACTAGCGTTTAATGATAAAAAGAGATTTCTTCTTCTCTATCCGCTTCTTCTTGACGAAGGAATACTTTCCCCAAAATTCCGTCACACTCTATAGGGAAATTTTACGCAACTACGTGAAACCTCATAGGGTCTTCGAAAATTCTTATTTCAACCGTACCGTATGTTTGAATAGGTTCCGGAGTTATTCCATATATATTAATCGAATTACCAGTCCGAACGTTTAAATCCCGAATTAAAGTTAATAATTTAATAAGATTTATGTCTGCGCCTGTGTCTATTAGGAAACTGCTATTTTTATTCCGAAATCTTACTGAACTTAATTCCACCGCTGGCGATTCATTTTCTCGCACTCTAGAGATTCCAAAAATCTTACTGATGCCGGTTGATTCTGATCTACATTTCGACTCGGGGAGGCATCTTTCCGTCGAGCCGCATTCTCGTTTAAATTGAGGGTTTTCAATGTTTCCGTAACTGCTGGTGAATGATTTCGCGCATATTCAGGGGAATTTTGAGGTGAACGTGATCCTGATTTTCGAGAATTTAAATAATCACGCTCACGAACCGGTGACCTACCTCGATCATTATTTTTATTAATAAATTCTTGGTAAGGATAATCCGTTTTTGACCAACACTTACGAGTAGGCGATTTTCTATCATTACTATCATTACCATACAAGCTTCGATTATAAGACAGATTGGGTGTTCGATTTTGAATTGGCGAATTATCTCGATATTGGTAATGGGAATAGCGATTACGTGATTGAAACTGACCAGGAGAAGGTGATCGATTTCGACTTGGCGATTTATCACCCCATTCATTATAGGAATAACGATTGCGCGAATGAAATTGATTAGGAAAAGGTGATCGCAATGGTTGAGGTAACGCATCGGGTGGATGCTGGTGAGGATATGGATGTGGATATGAAGAATAGTAGTTCATATTAGAATAAAAATTAGATCTTGGCGAATCACCTCGAGATCGGCCAACATCACTGAGAGTTCCAGTCCGAGACTCACACTGAGTAGAATAAGGAGAATAATACTCGTCTGGTTCATTTGAAAATCTAACCCTACGATCCCCGTAACCGAAACCAGAATTCCCTCCCCTCAAAATACCAGGAATATTCTTCTCTACGTTTTCAAAGTATCGGCCACTGTCGAGCATATAAACCATTCGTGATCCTCTAGTATCAGGTAGAATTCCCTGATCTATTTTAAATTCTATGTTTAAGGCGGTCTCCCAAGCTTCGTCCAGAGATTTTGGGTCTTTAGCATCAACGAACCATACGATATCGTCGGGCAACCCTCTCATAAACGCGTTGAGAGCCGTTATTTGAAGTGGCTTGTAGAGAATATCATTTCGATCGCTGTTATTTCTGGCATTTTGGTCGGCGGGTATTTCTTTGTTCAACGCGATTCTGGCACCTTCGACTAAAATATTAATTCTATCCCGAAACTACGATCACTAACTGAATCGGATCTATACATGTGGGCATTTTCCAATTCATGAATATAGTAATAGTAAGTTTTTCCGGACGCGAAACGTTTTTTTCAATGTTCAATTAACTCATCGACTGTATTAATCATTTTACCGTATGTACTGTTTCGCGCGGCACCTTGCAACTTTCCTAAACATGCCTTTACATAAGAAGGGCGGTTTTCCTCTGGGATAAAAATTAAACCATTTTTTACATCCTGTATGAAATCTTTTAGAGATATGTTTTTACCATCAAAATATGGAATAGATGCTATGCTATTTTGCAACGTGAAACTTTCCGCCATGCTATTCATCAAAGCCAGTGAAGCTTTTAATGCATCAGATTGTTGATTTTCCGCTATTTTTGTATTATATTAATGTATATAATAAATCTCGAAGAAATAAAATTAAAACACCTGCCAAAATAATTTACGCATATGACCAAACACCTGTATTTGTAAAATATTTTACGTTTTATTTCAGAAAATATCATTATAACAAAAATTATATTAGATTATACGAACCAACTATTACAATTTTCAAAAATAGAAAAATCCGAAAACGTCGCAATTAAAGAAAATAAATTGGGAAAATCCCTTTTATGAACAGTACTATGATAATAGCAGGTAAAAAAAAGAATATGAAAAAAAAGTAATAGAACTAGTACTAAATTTATCCGAACCTTTCTACGGAAACTACTGTTGAATATTTTTCCATATGAGAAAAAGTTTAAATTATTCGACTCGATGTTTTTTTACGCGACTTGTCTTAGGTTAAAAAATTGTAATTTATTTATTATTTTATTTTATTTAACATACAACACCATCAAATACCATAATTTAGAAAATATGTAAGATTAAAACAAAATTCGAACCAAAGATCCACATTATTTCGAAACAGAAGATCCCACTTCTGACACCACTTTTCTGGCTGTTACGTACGAAGGTATGCTCGTACGAACAACCAGGATTTTTTTATAAATTCCTTTTTGGATCGTTAGGGAACGATTCGGGATAGGAAGTGTTTCACAGGAAATCGATCCTATACAGGCTTCGATCTCCCGTTTTAAATGCGGATCCTTGATTCACTGAAATGAATAGTCGTGTTAGATTAAAGTATATATGTATATATTTAAAATTGAATGATCAGGATGATCAACCGAAAGAAAAAAAGATGGAGTTAAACCTACAGAACAATGGTCTAGTATTAGTCCGAAGACTAATTTGGTTTAATAGGGCAAAGGCGTTTGGAAGAAATGGTGATTAAAATAAAGATTTAAGGTTAAATTTTGATTGAGAAAATGATTATAAAATAAGCTGGAAATAATAGTAGTATAATTTAAATAAAATGTTGCCCTTACAACTACCGGCCTGGTTAGCCGGGCGAGTCCGAAAGAAAAAGATGAACCGCTACTGAGTCTTTTAGATTTCGTACCACGCGAACTCCCGATTTTGCTCAAATATGTAGTCGATGACTGTCGTACATGACTATTGTCTTGATCCTCCTCTTTGGAACGACCTGTTCACTTGAAAGGTGCACCACGAGTGACGACACTAACGTCAAGACTGAACGACATCAGCGTCGTTGGTTATCAACGGGGAATATCCCACGCTAAAAATCGTCAGCGCTGCATTTTCGGAAATAACGATAATGTCCACACTCTAAGACGCCGCAACTGTGCGATCGTCAATGCATCCTTGTTCTATTAAGATGCACCGTATCAAATGTCCAGTCTCAGACCCGGCGTTCCCAGCACCGTTAGCAAGATTGCACATAAGAAGCAGAGAAAGATGAGATTTAGACTTCCACGGGCACTCGTTGATTCCGTGTGAATAGAATGCGACCGTTTAAAAATAATGTTTACGTTTCACTTTCTGAACGATGGGAAAATAATTATAAAAAATTTTGAATGTGCGTCTGCACGTAACATTTGTAACATTGATTATTTAAACATTGATTCCGTCGCGAATAGTAGAGGGGCTAAGCGGGTTCTGGCTCCCCCCACCCTACCTCCCATCGATGATAGTGTGATGGAAGAATTGCGCAAGTGGGCCGTAAGAAGGTCAGGAATGAAAGGCGGTTATTATAAACAATTTCATGTATTGTTATTATAAATTTCGAAAGCTGTGAAGGTCGAAAAACATAGGTAATTTAATGTATGCATTGCGTTACATTGTCTAATGAACAGAGAAGGTAAATGTCAACCAATATTTATTATTTCATTAGATATTGTTATTAAAAAATGTCCTGTTTTTACATTATCATTAAAAACGTCATCTTTCTGATGCTTGATGTTACAAAATTCAATCAGAGAGATTGAAAAGTGTTGGTCGTTACACATTAGTATTGCCATATGTCGAAGAAACAAATTTGAAAAGTCGCCTTCATAAAAGGTCAGATATTGCTACGTTATAGTCGCTTCTCCGTGTTTATGTGGAAATACATCGTAAGCTAGGAATCGTATTGAGAGTGAAAGTAAAATGACCTTTTCCTTGTGCGTCCTACTACCATCTCTCTCGCTCTCGCATACTCTTTGTTAGTTCCATTAACATTAGCAGTATACCGTTTTCACGATCGTTGATTGTTCATCGATCACTTATTTACCGTACATTTGTTTTCCCGAAACTTTTGAAATTGTATACAGGTCCAGACGCATTTAAAAGGTCTTTGCACAATTTCTTCAAAACATTTTCTCTTTACCAAATTTAGGCAATCCGTGACGTAATAGAAAGGAGGCAGTCTAATTCAAATATTCCAATGTCATAATTTCTATGATTTTTGTTCTCAATTATCTCTTGATTTCATTTTACTGCGATTTGGTGGGATTTTTTTTTAGTTTAAATACAGGCTGAGTAGATGTCTTTTACATCAGTTACTTATAGTCAATCATTCCATGTACTCGAAAGACGTTCGTGTTAAAGCTCGTAAATTACAAGAACAAATTAACACATTTTTAAACAAATTAGAAAACTTAAATTCTAAACCATAATTTCAATCAGTTCTATTGATAATTCTTCGTGAAGTAACAAATTTATACATTTGACAAGATGAATTCAGACGCAGTAGTAGCAGCAATTGAAAAAATTGATAATATAGAGGCATCAATTACATTTTTGCCTACTGTAAAGCTGTCTAACTTACAAGTAGGACTATTATACAAAGTTACAAAACTGCGAAAAGTCACAACACGTTATGGATCTCGCATTACTATACCGTTGACCTTAACGGAGAATTATCATGCTTCCTACCTCGGAGATATGCATCAATCTTCGAAATGGACTCCAATACATTTAAAAACTTTGAACAAATGGCAGTGGATAATCATTTATACATGGAATATCTCGGAGGACGTATGAATAATTAAAAATTTTTTAACAATTAATGCGAGGATGACTGCCAAAACGAAGAAAAAGAAATGGGAATGGTATGTATATTACATATTACATAAATATTAAAAAGAAATATTCTTACTTTATATTTGCCTTCAATTATTAAGTAATCCATATAATGTAATATTTTTATAATTTATTATTCTTATTGCTATTCGAGGTGTTAAGGGGTTGATTGAGGCGCCACCATGGATCAAAGCGGTAAAATGGTGAGGCTCGATATAACACTTTGAACATTATTACTTGGTGACATTGACATTTTAGCAGCCGCAATAATGTTTTTCAATGATGTTGTTTTCTTTTTTAACGCTTTTTTCTTCTTTTTCAGTCCCATGCCTAATTTACTTTTTTGTTTCATTGTGTTTGCAACACCCCAAGCTGCCGCCTTTTCTGCAATGCTTGCGTCTTTTGCTAAAACTCGCTTCCAAGCCTGCTCCGCTAATATTCAATCGGCCTCGCTTCTACCGGTGGGATTTTCACAAGCTTTGGAGCAATGTCGTGTTCCTTGCAAGCATTATCTAACGGATTTAACCCCGAGTCCCCTCTTGCTAATCGTTGTTTTAATTTTGAACCAGGCCCGCAGTACTGATAACCGGGTATATGAAGTTCTACCTGTAATTTATTAATTAAAGAATTGACCAATCCTTTCCCACCCTTTATCCGTTTTTGCTTCTTATTTTTACTCGCATATGTAATCATTTCAAGATATGCATCATTCAAATAACAAACAGTTAATGACTGACATTACATAGAAATAATGACAAACGACATGGGGAGTTGCTGCCAGACGTGCACTTTTCTGTGACCCGTCTAATTGCGGAAAAACAAATACACTACTCAGTCTAATCATTGATCAGAATGGATTAAAGTTTGAAAATATATATGTATATTCGAAATCGTTAAATCAACCGAAATATCAATTTTTACAAAACTTACTCGACTCTGTGGAGGGTGTAGGATACTTTCCTTTTCACGATAATGAACAGGTAGTACCACCCGCCGAGGCCAGGCCAAACTGTATTATTATATTTGATGATGTTGCGTGCGAGAACCAAGATCGCAAGACGTTGCGATAAGTGAAATGCTCAAACCTCTGATAAGTCCATTGGAAAAAATAGCAGACGTTACAACAATGTCAATCGACAAAAATGCGATTGATGATATAAACATATAGGATAAAGTAACAGATAGCATAGAAATTAATGATGTTAACGATTTTGATGATGATATATGCTTGATGGATATAATACCCCTTTAGAGCAGACATTTAGCAGTGATATTAAAACACCTACATATCATACTGAAGAAAGGTTATCAAATAAGTTTCTAACTTTACTGGTGAGAAATATTCATGAGAAAAGTGATATTATTGATACAATTTATGGTGTTCGCATAGAAGGTAGTACTACAAGAATCGGCGATTCGACAATAGAATTTAAGAATAAAAATGTCATTTTTAAGGATAACAAATTTGCTATTGCTGAAGGTTTGCTAGAGTTATTATTTAAGAAAAAAGTTGATATGGCTATAATCCAACAGTCTGATTTAAACAATTACAAAAGTATACTCACCTTAATGCACTATATATATACTAACTAATGCACGTAGGAAAGATTGGAATCAAGAAAAACCTATTCGGTATAACGCTTCCCACAAGTATCGAAACTATATGAACGAAATGTTCAAAGATGTTCCGAAAAAGGGTGGTAATTTGTCTGAATACATGATTGTTGAACAAAACCACAAAATTAACTACGTGCATTGGGAAGATCCAAATAAACTTGTCGATCGTTTGCGCCTTCTAATAGCATCGCAAGCTGCTGGTAATTCAAGTCTTTCGAATGAAATTTTATCGCTTATTGAAGAGTTGCGCGAAGCTAATATAATCTATTAATTGCGTGATAATTACGTCAGTATCATAATGAGCATCGATGTATTTGGACGTTCGTCTCAACGAGCACGGAAGCAAGTATTTCAAAGTGTTGAAATTGCTACAGATGGTTCTTATGATTTTAAGAAAAGAAAGTTATGTAATATCGAAATAAAAATTACAATGAAATCGAAAAGAGGCGGATTATATCTTCAGATATCGGAAATTATAATATTGAATTACATCAAGAAATAACTAAACATACCAGTAATTTAAATAAAAATAATTACACTCTTAGCAATCTTACGAATAATATCACTGTCTTAGATCGGGAAGTAAAGAAAAATAAAGATGATTTGAATAAAAATAATGGTTTAATTCATAGTCTTGCGGTAGATATTGCTAATATAAAAGGAGACTTGAAAAAACATACCTATAACATAAGGGAGAGTAGTACTGTAGCTCATGATGCTGAGAAATTAATTTTTCTCCTAGAACAAAATGTCAATAAAAACAGTGAAGCCATAAAGAAGATTAATGAAATAACTGATGTTATTTATGGAAGAATTAATTAGTTGATCTGAAAAATGTGAATAAATAAACTATCTGCAACGATCCACCCAACAGTTTTAATCAAGACGTTGCCTTATCTGTTTAACAACAATGACTTCTAAAGAGAAGAGAGAAGTCGTGAAGGAGCTTCATAAACCAGCAAGAAAAAATTATACAAGACGGCGAGTAGATATTCGCGGATTAGATGAAACTTGGCAAGCTGATCTTGTAGAAATGATTCCATATGCAGACGACAATAAGGGTTACAAATACTTGTTAACTGCCATCGATGTATTCTCTATATGCATGGGCCCGCCCAGTAAAAAAAAGGTTGGTGATGACGTCATAGCTGCCATGAAATCGATATTTGAAATGGGTCGAATTCCAAAGAATCTACATACCGACCATGGAAAAGAATTTTATAATTCAAAATTTTTAAATTTAATGAAAAAACATGACATCAATTTATATTCTACATACAGTAGTCTAAAAGCATCAATTTGCGAACGCTTTAATCGTACTTTGAAAAATAAAATGTGGCCACAGTTTAGTCTTCATAGTAATTATCAATGGCTCCATATCCTACCAGACTTGGTTAATGATTATAACAATAGCACACATCGTACTATTAAAATGAAGAGATGTTAATAAAGACAATGAAAAAGAATTATTGGAACGTATGTATAATGTAATTGTAAACAAAAAGATTTATCCAAGCTTTAAAGTAGGTCAACAAGTTCGTATTAGTAAATTCAAACATATATTTCAAAAGGGATATACACCAAATTGGACGACAGAAGTTTTTAAAATAATAAAAGTTAAAAAAACGTATCCGGTAACATATTTACTATAAGACAATGCAGGAAAAGCAATATGAGGTGGATTTTATGAATTTGAACTGCAACGTACTATAAATCCAGACGTTTATCTGATTGAAAAAATTCTACGTCATAAAGGTTCTAAAGTGTTTGTTAAATGGTTGGGCTGTGAAGATAAGCATAACACCTGGATCGACAAGGAAGATATAATACTTTAAGACTAAGATGGTGAAATAAATGATGAATTAATAGTTGAAAGCGAGTTTTACTTAATATAAAGTCATATGCAATTATTGTACAAGGGCAACAAGGATATTGCGACGTCGTTGGGGAGCACGAAGTCCACATCTTCGTCGAGATTTAAAGAGAAAAAATGTGGGAAAAAAGGTAAGAATAAACTTATATTGGTTAATTTATTAATATTTTTGTATGCGTATTAACATAAATGCATATTACATGTACATATTTACATATACAAGTACATAAATCATACATCTACCTCCATTACATCATTATGCCTCCACGGTAAAGTGTCGGTAGAATTTTTAATTAAATATCGCTTATCATCATGGGGACTTAGAGAAATTTTTTCTCACATACGGTGTATACGTTGTGTAATTTTTAACGTATACATCTTTGCTCGCACGTAACTGTAGACGTATTTTGAAGGCAGTTCCGATAGTCGTCGAAAGTGATTGTTTTTCGGACGACTTCTTTTACACCTTTCGCTCTCTTCTTCTCAGCTTCGCGTAACACATGCAACGCATACATTTTTTACCTGAGTCCCACAAACTCGGTCATTATCTTTCCACAACATTCATACTTCATTAACCCTAAAACTTTTTTATTGAATAGCGGCATACCGAACTCATTATTTTTGGAATAATCACTCGTATCGTACATATTAATATCGCGTTTCATACAATCATATACATCATCACACTTAAATTCATAAATTAAACTATCAGTATCGGTATATAACAATTTCGCCTTTTCTTTAAATTTGTCTAAAACATAATCGTAATGGAATTCGTACAATTTAGTCTTAGAAATATCTAAAATAGCCATTCCGAGGTATATGGGTAATTCTCCTGAAAGGGACCCCGAAATGCGCCACCATCGCTATTTCCAAGATTCGCAATGAAATTCCAATATAACGTATATTTTTTTGCAATTTTGAATAAATTATTTCTTAAACTAGAATATATTAGCTAACTTTTGACGTATATAAAGAAAATTTAATACGTCATTTTAATAGCTAAACACGCGTTTGCAAAGTTGTTGCATATTTTTCATATAAATTGCATTTCATTGTAATTATTCATTATCACGTACAAAAACAATACAAATAATTTTTTAAAATGCATGAAAATAACTTTAAGCTGTACTACTTATATTGTATAAGGCCAATTTAATCTTCAGCAAATCCGAGAATCATACTCAGAGGCATGATCACATCAAAATAACCATTATCATTTGTTATCTTTATATTTGAACTAGATATCCAAACTGCATTAATTAAAACGGGTTCATAATTTGGCGTGTAAGAAGGATCTCTTCATCAAGCTAGTAATACCAAAATTTCTATAATACGTCATTTTAATAGCTAAACACGCGTTTGCAAAGTCGTTGCATTTTTTTCATATAAATTGCATTTCATTGTAATTATTCATTATAACGTACAAAAACCATACAAATAATTTTTTAAAATGCATGAAAATAACTTTAAGCTATACTACTTATATTGTATAAGGCCAATTTAGTGTAAAAATTTTTTTGGATTTTATATAATTACTCAAACATTATCATTTTTTGCGAGTAAAAATTCGGGTGATCTCCGAAGCCACCTATTTTTAACAATAAATATGTATTAATATACTAAAATCGAATCCTACGGCCTTAAAATTTAAGTACTAATTAGTCCTAAAGTGGTGTTAGAAGAATTTTTCGTTACAGCATTCGATTTTGATCTAAAATCTAATAATATGTCGATTTGTGATCTCCGAAGCTTGGTGATCTCCGAATCCATTTTCGGCAACCGCATACAATATTCATTTACCTGTATTTTTATAATTAATCATTCAAAACATTTTAAAAAATGTTACTGTAAACATATACGGGAGTTATAAATCGTTTAAACGTATATTATTTATACTATAGATATAACTATAAACAACAATATGTCCAGAAAATACCTATTTAGTTGTAGGCATATTCGCTACACTTTTAATATTTCCTTCCCTCAGATGAACTCGAAATTTGTTACTCATAAGTTTTTGGGATCGCTGATTACGAATCCGTTGTCAGATTTTTGATATTCAAAATGGCGGATCCAATATGGCGGACCAATTTTGTAAAAGAGTTCCGATTTACCTGAAAATCAGTACCCGAAGGTTTTTGTTGTCGCCGATTATAAAAAATTTAAAAAAATAAAAATACGAATCATATCAATTTATCCTTATGAGAAGTAAGGTAAGTTTTCATTTAATTTTGTCTTCGCTGTGTGAATTGATGTAAATAAAATTCAGTGACTTTATTTACGTGCACTGTAAAAAGAAATACTTAAATTAAGCAAGAAAGTTGACCGAAAGTCAAGTGTAATGTAAACAAGACCGCATAAACAAGGACAAACTTATGCACTATACATTGGATGGTTTTAAGATGTAATCATTTTAAGTGTTTGTTTTTACAGTGTGGTTGGCAAACTAGTAATAACAAATTTTGCGAAAACATATGAAAGGCGATAGTTACATTGAATTGTTCCTCGTTTAACCGTGCCTCAAAACATTTTATAGTTGATCAAAAAACGAAAATACGTATTCTACTGATACAACAAAATGGTAATTATATTTTACTCTCAGTTAAACTATTTTGACACTAAAAGTCAAAAAAACATAATTAGATTCAATCACATGAGCTGTTGCATTTGTAACATCGATCAAAATTGTATCCACTACCATTTAGGCGAACTTAAACTATTCAATAATGAACTTCAAAAGAAAGACAACAAAATTATTAAAGCAAAACTTAGAGACCAGAAAATCACAGAACTATGCTGCAGAAGATCAAAAAGAAAAACTAAAAACTAATTACAAGATTATCAAGTTCACTATTTTTTATCAAGAAACAAGTTCAGTATATTTTATCAAGAATCACGTTCGGCATTCTTTATCAAGAAATCAAGTTTAGTATTTTATATCATGTAAATATATAAGCTAATAAATAAGGAATAATTATTAAAATATCATAAACTTGATTTTTTCTTATATTTTATGTATAGTTCACGAAAGATAGTAACATATTTTCGAATGTGGGGTGAAATGGACAAGACAACGCTTACCAGATGATCGGTGCTTTATCCAGATAACAACCTTCGTTTCCCTTGAAACGAGGCGATCTTGACGGGCTACCAGGTAAGTATCTTCCAAAAAAAAAAACAGTTCTCACACGATTTCCTCAGGTAATCGTGGGAATGTACAAAATCTTCCTTCTTTGGTATTGAAAAAGGATGGATTCAGTGCCTGTATCCAAATAACTCCCGAAACGTGAAACTTCGAAACTCCAACACACCAAAATGGCCGCTATCCAACACGTGCGTCGATTTTCGATCCGAAATGATGAGAGACGGAGAATCGGAGACACAGAGATGCCGAAGGACACGGTGATACGGAGACTGCGTGAAATTAATTAGAATGAGACAGCTGTAACAAAGACCCGATGCAATTAATTATTATACACGACACACGATATTCACGCGATATCGAACTTTGCCTTCCACGCTTACCCCAATCGGGCCTTGTCTAAAAGCGTGGATTTAGCGCCGATGCGTCTTCGATCACTCATGTGCCAAGACTAATAATCACCGGATAACAAAAACGGGTGACCACGTGTGCGCACCTTATATACATGATCACGCACAGATACATTGTCCGTCCATGCGTGAGACACACGCTTATCTATTAGAAAATCGCAACTAGCGAACATGACGCCACGTTGCGGACAATCATCCCACCACGCGTCAGGAGAGGTAATACATTATAGTCATAGATCGAGGACCGCAACAATTTAAATCACATAGCGCGCGAAAATCAGCTAGGGGACGATCCCCCACAAGTATCCCCCTTATCGATACGAACATCTCAGAAGAGAGTATCGATAACCTCCTATTCCGATTAACATTTTTAACGCATTTTATCCTAGTATTAGGTCGTCACTCAATTTAGTATCTGTTCTACAAATTATACACTGACAGATTACATTTGTCTATACGAACCAAACTCAGACTGATCAACATGGAAGTGGTCGAAGACAGGTTTTACAATCACCTGTTGTCACTTATCAAATACTATTTAATTATCAGGAAACTCCAAAGACAACGTATTGTACTTTCGCAAACTCATGCGGTTATAGGTCCCTTTAATTATCAACTCATTGTCCACGTTGCTCAACTCAAAAGCGTTATCCCCCTTCTTCCGAACAATGCGATATGGCCCCTCATATAATTCAAAGAATTTATAAACCATCTTCTTGGCCGCGTCAGACAATCGAGGGACTCGAATTAATACTTCATCCCCTATATCTAATTTAATTTTACTTACGACCCTTTGAGCTCGACAACGATCATCAAACGCCTTCTTCAAATTTTCAGTAGCGAATCGGATCTGGAATTCATGAGAAACGGGAAGTGTTCCGAGCATGGGGAACACCTGAAGTAACCGATCGTTAACGGGTTTAACATAATGTAATTGGTAGGGTACACATTTAGTACTCCGATGAATGGTCAGATTCAGACAATCGGAGATATGCGGAATAAACTTTGCCCAAGACGTGTGTTGATGAGAACAGAAGGTTCGAAATAAACGTCCTAACTCCCGCATGGACCTTTCTACGGGATTTGATTGGGGGTGCCGAATGGACGAGAAAATCACCCCAATTCCCTTCTCAGCAAGACCCCTCTTCCACGCAGGTGACATAAACTGCGTCCCATGATCGCTTAACACTCTTCTTGGTGTCCCTACGTTCACAAAATATTGTTCGATCAGTTTCTTCAAACAAATCCTAGTGGTTGCTCATTTAATCGGATACAAAGTAATAAATTTTGAAAATAGATCTTGCACCACAAAAATATAACTAACACCACCGATAGAAGGAGGCAAAGGACCATAAAAGTCAATGGAAATAACGTCATTCGGGTTAACAAATTCTTATATGCGGCTACATCCACGCTTACCTGATAAAGTTTACCTTCCTATGCCTTGATTAGAACCTGCTCTCATGATTGCTGCCTGATCAAGTCCTAATCCGAAAGTGATAAGGCACACGGTCAAGTCCTGATCCGGAAGTGATAATGCACACTGTCAGGTTCGCCGGTTTGTTGCCTTTTCAGGGTCTTAACCGGGAGTGATAACCCATACCTTACTAGGCCAGGGATCGTTCTGCCAGGGTGACAATCATACTGGTCGGAAATCGATATTTCGCCTTTTTTGACTACGACATTTTTTAATACGATAGGCGTGGGGTTCAATAATTTGCGCGTAAAAATTTCACTGCAGGGCGCAAAATCGAATTCTACTCCCGGAGTGTTAACAAGTATATTATAAGCATATTGTTTTATCATTACCTAGGTCTACAGCAATTTTTTTATTTCGAACAGTGTTTTTTTTTTGGTTTGAATAATTATTCTTACTATGGCTCGTTTTTTTCTCTGCTAACAAATTTGTTTTCCAATTATATAATTCAATTATTAGCCGCCTAATGACGGGTTTGTCATTTGTACAATTTAGAAGCGTTTGTTTTGCAGCTAAATGTTGCTATACTATAGGGGAGTAGATTTTTGGAATATTTTATGTGTTATGTTTAAATGTGCACTAATAATATTGTTCTTACTTCTAAGCAGCATTAGTGCACCGAGCATTTTTTATGCATCTGACCATGAGATAATATATTGTTTTATCGTATATGACACCTGTTTAGTGAAACTTTCATTTTAATTGTCCGTGTCTGTCTTGTTATCGAAATTATGTGTTTACTAATTATGTATACAAATGTGTTTATTTCATGCTACGTTGAAATATTATACAGCTACGTGAACTATTTAATGTGGCTAATATACGAAATTTGCTTTCCACAATTCATCGAAATAACAGCTATATCAATGCAGACATCATTGAAACGGAAAATTGACAGCTCATCTAAATGTCTGAATTCTTCATCTAATTCTGGAGTCAATTCTCCATTATTAAAATGTCGTAAGAATTGCCCCCTCCAACTCCAAATTATTTAAGAAGAAAAACGTAATTTCTTGTACTGGTGTTTGCAAGAAAGGTGTACTTAATCCTGTGAATTATCGCAACTATGCTGCATATCTTCATACTGGATGTGCCTTTATATCTCCAACAGTTTTGAAGTATAGTGTCACTTGTGGTGGTAAACGTGTTTACATCTGCAAATTGTGCATAGGTGAGCAGGGTATTCTGAGTAATGTCGAAGGTATCCCTGTAATTCAAGTCTTGCCTTTGGAGGCTGATCTGAAATTAATCGCTTAATCTTCGTTATGTAAGAGATTGACAACTCTGCTAATTATTTATACCTCTGATCAACCTGTATACTCAGCGTTGGAAAATATGGCCGAAGGCAGAACCACTTCAGACAATATCTTGCCATCTGTCAGACTCAATTCAAGATCTGCCGAATCTTATCCGAAGAGAGTTGAAAAGATGGACAATTCCGAAAATAAAACAGCTTTAGATATTGATGAGTCGCTAACAGGGCAGCTCGTTCTTGTAATGTAATGGTTCATGGGCTTCAAGAAACTTCTAATGATGCGAGTTCTGTAAACAAATACTTGCACCAATAAATAACATCGATTCATCAACTATTTCAATACGACGCATTCGTCAACATACTTGTAACAAGCCACGCCTCAAGAGGAGTGTTAAGAGTTATGGTAAATGGAAAGTTACTCCCTAAGGGCATCTCAATTTCTGCAGACAAAACGATGATGCAAAGAGAACAGTTAAGAGCACTTAAATTGGAAGCTGAATTTTTAACCACTATTAAAAATTATACCATCTCTGATAACAACAATTTTCGTGGGAAACCAAATTTTAACCAACCTCAATGTTACCTTTATTATCAGAATGTGCATTCTCTGAAGAATAAACTGAATTACCCTAAAATCAAGCCTCCATCAATTGCTGGTCTACCTCACATTATTCTATTCTCGTAGATGTGGTTGAAGCCGCATCTTGAAGATTCCGAATTAAGTCTTTTAGACTATTTCTGTCTTGCTGTAAGTAATCTATTCACGATACTCGTCTTCAAATGACTACATTGGCAGAAGCATTATTTCTCCAACTTAATTTAAAGCCGAGACTTTTCATTCTGATTGTTGTGTATATTCCACCTATTTCTAATGAAGATATTTATGCTGAGAATTTTGAGGCAGTTGACAGGATATCTTATCAAATGTCAGATAATGAATTTGTAGTAACTTATAGTATACGGTGATTTCAATCAATATACATTGGTCCATCCATAGTGGTATTTTCCTTAAGGTACCATATTTTTTATAAATAGGAAAAAAAAAACAAATATTTTACTTGTAATTATTTCTGACCAGTATGACAGAACAGATAATAATTGGAAAATTCGTCATTTTTAGAGTTGTTTTCACGTATTTCGACCCGATAAATCCGAATCTGATGTTTGTTTTGTGATTTAGGTGGGAGACGTTATAGTTATAAACAACTTTTATAAATAAAATAACAACTTTCACACTTTTTAATTTATTTTTTCTATGCGACAACAACGATCATGCAATTCTGACATTTTCCCTTTGCGTGAACGTCTAAAAATGTATAATTTATTTGCTGTGAGCATTTCAAGATGCGATTTGTAAGCGATTACGTCCATAACCTGAACCTTCGATGTCAAATTCAAGTGGCCGAACGTCTTCAAATTATGCCAGCCTCTAAATCTCATAAAATTAGAAAGACATTTCGCGGATTGCATACGCAAAAAATACATAAAATAATTAAGTAAGCCATGATTTCCGACGAAATATAGGCGTATAAAACATCAAGTCGGAAGATACAAAAATATCGTAATTGAATGTAAAGGATGCGTGTTTAATCATAATTCTAGCAAATAATAATATTATTTTATGAATAATGCAGTACCGGCAGGTAAATCTGCTGTTATTATATTGCAAAAAATATATTATAGACTATATTAAAATACACTGTAACGCGCAGGGTTAAAACCTCGTAATTACAGTACGTTCTTTTTAATGTCAATTAACGGGTATAAATGAAAATATAGACATTTGAGCAGATTGGTAAAAAGATGGCCTAAAGTAGCAAAATGATCGTTTTTATACGAAGCACCGGAACCTAATAAAGCTTGTTTAAAGTAAAGTCCAGCAATTGAGGACATTTTCTTCTGTATAATGCCATTTAAAAGGAATACACGAACAGGTTTACATCTTCTTAGATAAATTAACCTGAGGCGAATAAACATCAAAAATCGTATCTATATGCACCACCAAATGATTATTACACAAATGTTTCAAAATATTGCAATACGTTTATTCAAAAATATGAATTAAGGGGCATCCACGAGCATACTAGCGAACATTTTTCAACATCATGCCTGTAGTTGCGTATTATGGGGATTTCGAGTTTTGCATTTCACCTAGCAGAAGGTTGCATAATCTCGCAAGTTCAAAACTGCTTCTAACATTCATTAGATTTTTTAAATAAGTAATCTATTGTGATATTTTTCAATTCCAAGCACCTAGATGTTTATTATATGAATTTTGAACTTTTCATTTTACATGGCAGCACGATATATAAACCAGCATGTTCAAAACTGCTTCTAATACACAGAGAGAAAAGAAATAGTTAACGGAACCTTTTTGTAACAGTAAAACGCGTAAATAAGAAAAGTTGTTGCATTACCTATTTCCATGGTAAGCCGTACAATAAAATTGTTCCATTGACTATTTTCCGATGGTTAAATGGTTCGTAGATAACCTCAAATATCGACTCTAACCTTACATATAGTTAAGGGGTTAAGGGCTTACATACTACTTAAGACGTTAAAATCGATTTTACTATTTCTTTGTGGTTTCATTAACAATTTTTTCTCTGTGTGTATTTAATAGATTTTTGAAATAAGTAACCAACTGTGTCAGTTTTCAATTCTCTGCATTTTAACTAACATAAGGGTGCATAATCTCGCAGGTTGAAAACTGCTTCTAATATTCATTGCATTTTTAAAATAAGTAACCTACTGTTATATTTTTCAATTCCTCGTACAAAGAAGCTTATTATACGGATTTTAATCATTGCATTTTACCTATCACAAGGGTGCATAATCTCGCAGGTTCAAAACTCCATCGAATATTCATTAGATTTTTGAAATAAATAGTCTGCTATGTTATTCTTCTAAATCATACGGCTAGGAGCTCATTATGTGGAATTTGAATTTTGCGATTGACCTAACATGAGAGTGCATAATATCGCTGGTTCAAAACCGCTTCTAACATTTGTTAGATTTTTGAAATAATTAATCTACTCTGATATTTTTCAATTCCACGCACCTACAGGTTGATTTTATGGATTTTGATCTTTGCATTTCACCTAGCAGAAGGATGCATAATCTCACTGGTTCAAAACTGCTTCTAAAATTTGTTAGATTTTTGAAATAATTAATCTACTGTGATATTTTTCAATTCCACGCGCGTATGAAGCTTATTATGCGGATTTTAATCTTTGCATTTTACCTATCATAAGGGTGCATAATCTCACAGGTTCAAAACTGCTTCTAATATTCATTAGATTTTTTGAATAAATAATAGTCATACGGCTAGGGGCTCATTATGTAGATTTTTAATTTGCGATGGTACTGAAATATTGTTACCCAGTTCTCAGACACCCTGAATATGTTGAATGTGATCGTAATTTCATAACTGCAATATAACCGTTCCGTGACGTTTCCATTCCGTGTCAACGCGTTTTGAACATATAATCGAAATATTGTTATAAACATGTGAAGTCTACAAAATACCGATTTTGTTTATTTTTGGATATTCTTTTTTGTAATTTAAGTCAATTAGCACATATTCGTCGATTGGACGTCCAATGTACGTCAGTTTCTTACAATGTTTTACATTTTATGCAATATTATTGCTTATTAATATAGTGCCTATCAAATTCAGTTTTGTGCCATTTATTGCATAACGCATTAATTACGAGGTAAGTACCCTATTTATTGCAAAAAATTCCTTCGGGAAAACATGATTGAATAACAAAAAAATGGTAATTAACGTTTCAGTGACATTGTTTGAATACAAAATTGTTTGAATACAATTGATGACAGAGTTATGTAAATGTTAATAACTATGGCTTTCAGAAATATTTTTCGATGTTATGTATGTGATAGGCAGTTTGCCCCTCGAGCCATGGCTAGAATAGATGGCGACGAAAATGCTGCTAAAGCTGCGATAGCTATTGTAAGATGAGCGAACTTTAATAGATATCCTCTCGAAATTACAAATCTGACAAAAATATGTTTCACCTGCATTCAATCGATTGTACGTGAAATAGTTGCAGTAGAAGAAGACCCTGATTGTCTCAGGTTAAATGTAGTAACGCAAACTAGAAATAGTACCTGTTTATTTTGGAATAACCAAAATGGGCTACATCGACTATCAGTTGTGTGCAGAGCTGGAGTTTTTATTAAGAGAGACATTTTTATTCCGGAATATGTCAAGTCATGTCAGCATCATTTGGATTCTAGAATTGAACTGTATCAATAGACCGTACATCCTAAGAGGTGCTCAAGTTCAATTATTTTTACAAGGAATGCGCAAAGAAGCTAATAATAGTAAGACGAGATTTGAGGATGAAAGTAGCCTGTCGGATAAGGAATTTGAAAACTTTTCTTTTGTATTACAAAGGAACAATTTCGTGAGCTATTTACATATTGTGGAGGAGTGCGACGTAGTGATGGTTATAAAAAAAATGTTTGTAAAAAAGGTTTATTAATGTTTTTGTGCAAAATGCGGCAAGGTCTTTCTGATACATTTTTAGCTGCAAGATTTCAGTACCCCTCTAGGCAAGCCGTCAGTAATGTAATAGCTACAGGTGGGAAATCTTTAATGGTAGAATTTGTACCACAAAATATCGGATTCAATGCAATAATAAGGGATAATTATATTGAAAGACATGTTACAGAATTTGCGAACGAGATGTACAACCCGGAACCAGAGATCCCAAGATTAATTGGAATTATTGACGGCACCTACAGTTACATCCCTAAATCTAGTAATTTTAAGGCGCTTCGACAGTCCTATTGTGTTCATAAAGGGCGGCACATTGTAAAACCAGTTCGGATCGTTGCTCCTGATGGTTATATTTTGGATATCCAAGGTCCTTATTTTTCTGATTCTCGTAATAATGATGCTGCGATTTTGAAGCAAGAGTTTGAAAGAGATGCAGAAAATATGAGACGATGGTTTCAGGAAAACGATATATTACTAGTTGATCGACGATATCGTGATGCAATAGAGCTGCTTACATATCTTGGAATTGTTTGCAAAATGCCAGCTCTTTTGACGCGAACGTCAACTAAGCACTGAAGATGCTAACGATTCTCGTATAATTACCAAATCGAGATGGATAGTCGAAGCAAGAAATGGGTACATAAAATCACTTTTTAAATTCTTTCAAAATGTGATTCAGATTCAACATGTACCAAATCTGGGTGATTTTTATCGAATTTTTTTTTTTCTCCAATGTTTATTTACAATCTGTCACGGTTGACAATAAGTAAATTTTTGTACAATATTGTTTAAATAACATGTAGGTACGTCGCCATTGGTCAGTACCGGCCACTGACTGATTTCAAACAGTTATAATTAAGAATAAAAAGTATGAATATAACGTCAAAATAGTAATTTATATCGTTTTAATCTGGTTTTGCTGGATTGATCTTGAATAAGGTTAGATGCCAATCGATTAGGGTGTGCGATGAGTCTATTCCTGTATTTTTCTTTGTAGTTAATGATCTCCTCCTTAACTGATGAGATGTTTGCATCTTTTCTTAATAATTCGTTTGGTACAAACCAAGGAGTATTTAGCATGTTTCTAAGAATTTTATTCTGGAAACGTTCTATTATTTCTACATTGGAATTTGCAGCTGAACCCCATAATTGTAGACCATAGGTCCAAACAGGTTTTATTATACATTTGTATATCAGTAGCGTGTTTTCAGTTGATAGCATGGATTTTCTGCCTAAAAGCCAGTACATTTTCCTTACTTTTAAGTTTAATTGCTTTCTTTTCGACCAGATGTGATCTCGCCACGTCAGACGTCGATCTAAGTGCATCCCTAAGTACTTAATTGTATTGCTGTACGGTAGAGGCTTATCATTAAATAGAACAGAGGGACAGGTCTCCTTTCGCAGTGTAAATGTTGCTTGGACAGATTTATTTTCATTGATAGTGATTCTCCATATTTTGAACCATTGCTGTACTGTTAATAAATAATTTTGTAATATAAGAGAAGCAGTTGTTGGATTTGGATGTGATGACATTATCGAGGTATCATCTGCAAAGGTGCCTAGGACGATCCTCTTCTTGGTAGGTATATCAGCGGTATATATTAAATACAGAATAGGGCCCAGAACGCTACCTTGTGGAACCCCAGCTTCTATTGGATACAGCGGTGTTAATTCGTTGTTCATTTTAACTTGAAACGTTCTGTTTTTTAAGTATGATTCGAGAAGATAATAATAATTTGATGGTAATATTTTCTTCAATTTATGAAGAAGACCTTCGTGCCACACTTTGTCAAATGCTTGTGTGACATCCAGAAATGCTGCAGTACAGTAATTGTTTTTTTCAAACGAATTTCTTATTTCATTTATCACTCTACTTATTTGTTCTAACGTAGAGTGTTTATTTTGAAATCCGAATTGATGCTCTGGTATTATGTTCTTGACTCTGAGTATTTCTTTTAACCTTTTGATTACTAATTTTTCACAGATCTTCGATAATATTGGTAATAGGCTAATTGGCCTGTACGATGTAACCAATTCCGGAGTTTTGCCAGGTTTCGGAATAAGAATAATTTGAGCTATTTTCCATTGATCAGGGAAATGACGCAGTCTGAACACAGAGTTTATGATGATCGTAATTAATCGAATTACTTTAGGTGGTAATTCTTTAAGCATTTTCGCGTTAATATTGTCATATCCAGGAGATTTTTTATTATGCAGATTTTTGATGATATTTTGTATTTCTTTAATGTTAATATTCAAGGGCAGACAGTCTTGAGTTTCACTTATTTCCATATTATTAAGTATATTATATTCTTCTTCAATGGTAATACTACGGGCGGGAGATCTAAACACACTTTGCAAATGTTCGGCAAAGTTTATAGCTTTTTCCATGTCAGTTCTTGCCCAATGGCCATCTTTCTTCCGTACTGGAGGGATAAACTGTTTCGGTCGATTTATTTTTTTTGCAGCTTTCCATAGCGAATAATCCGTGTTCTTTGTGGCGTTCATATTTAACAGATACTTTTGAAAATAAGCATTTTTTTCGTCTGCAATGCACTTTTTTAGATTTTTTATAGCTTTATTTAGCTTATTTTTGTTGAATTTTGTTCTACTTCTTTGCCAGATCTTACGTAATTTTCTTTTTTCCGTTATTTTTTCTTGAATTGTTGGCGATACACTTATTACTTTGTTGTGATGATTTCGTGGAGCGGTTGCTATATTAACTGCTTCATGTAATTTAATATTTAAGTCTTCGATCGCATCCTCTATGTCCTCAGCTGTCTTTAGGGGTACATTACATGTAATTTTTTCATTTAGACTCTCCCTGTATATATCCCAATTTGTTTTTTTATTGCAAGGAGCACTGAGATTTTGTACATTTTTACATCTATGTTGTGAGTCAAGATTTATTATGATCGGAGAGTAATCAGAGCTTAAATCAAGACATGATTCAGTGGTAACACCGTTAGCACTTATTCCTTTTGTAACAGCGAAATCAATTAAATCAGGTAACTTACTAATGTCAGAGGGCCAATACGTAGGTTCGCCTGTTGAGATTGTGAGTTTTCCTGCTTGCATAGCTAAATAAAGCTGTCTCCCTTTCGGATTTGGGGTTGACGATCTTGATCCCCACCACGGATGTTTAGCGTTGTAATCTCCACCCGCTAAAAACCGATTTCCTAGACTGCTAAAGTATTCTAGAAATTTTTCCTGACTAATCGAAAATTTAGGTGGACAGTATATGGCTGAAAAGGTAACTAGGCCATTTTTATCTTCAACTGTCACATGCGTGGCTTGTAGAAATTCTGAGCAATTTTGTGCAGCTTCGTAGTGTACAATTTCATTTTTAATAATCACAGCTGTGCCTCCGTGTGATTTACCTTCAGGATGATTTGTGGTATATACTGAATAGTGTGGAATTTTCAAGTAATTTTTTAGCGTAAAATGCGTTTCAGAAATTAACATTATGTTGATGTCATGATTTTTTAAAAAGATTTTTAATTCCGGACTTCTTTGTGCTAAACCGTTTGCATTCCAGATTGCAATTTTTAGTTTATAATTCATTTTATTTTGCTAATCAGCGTAATAAGTAGGTTTAACATTGTGTCCATTCGGGTCATGAGCTGAACCATCATTTCTTCGAGTTTTTTTGTAATTAGAGGTGTTATTGTTATTGTTTGAGCATCTTGTTGGGACTGCATATCATTCGTTATACCTTGCCCACGGCTGTTGCTTGTTGCTTGAGCAAAAGTGACATTTGGCTTGGTTAGATTATTTACACTTAAATTTGAATTCGTTATTGTATTCATAGATTTTTTTCTTAACGCGGGAAATAATTTTTGTTGTAATTGCTTACGTACAGTGCATCCTCTGTAACTCGCTGGGTGGTTGCCGTCACAATTTGCACATTTGACATCCTTTATTTTATCTTTTATTGTGATGCAATAGAGCTGCTTACATATCTTGGAATTGTTTGCAAAATGCCAGCTCTTTTGAAATAAGGCGAACGTCAACTAAGCACTGAAGATGCTAACGATTCTCGTATAATTACCAAATCGAGATGGATAGTCGAAGCAAGAAATGGGTACATAAAATCACTTTTTAAATTCTTTCAAAATGTGATTTAGATTCAACACGTACCAAATCTGGGTGATTTTTATCGAATAGCCGGTGCAATCATAAATAGGTATCGCCCAGTGATTCATATGGAATCTGCCAATGTTGCGATGGCTCGGCAAATGCTTGATAATGAAAGAAATCCAAATGTTGTTCAAGCACAAGTTGAAGTTGAACAGTTACATACCAGAAATGCTTAAAGGTGGGTTCCCTTAAGTGCTGAACAAGTGGCGGACTTTCCAATACTCACTTTGGAGTATTTACGAGAAGTTACCATTGGAGTTTATCAAGTAAAGCTTACACCATCATACGTGCAAGACAAACTGAGTAGAGATAAAGAAGAATTCCATTTGGAAATGCTACGAGAAGAAGACAGAATTCCACGACCGGGATTAATAAGAGTGAGGATTTTTTCACGCTTTCGTAACGCCACTCGATATCAGTTGTGGATAGCTTACAGAATAGAAGAAGAAATGGATGGTAATGATAATAAAAATTATGCAATTAGTGGATTTTACTGTGCATGCAAATCTGGAGCTTGAACACGAGGAACTTGTGCCCATATAGCCAGTGTTTTGTGGTACATGGGATATGCGCGAGATGAAGAAAATATTCGATATCCTTCAACGATGTTGCTAGAAAGAGTACTTGATTCAGGCAATCGTAATCAATAAGAAAATATGGAACTATAATTACGGATATTACTCGACAACATAATATATGTCCAAATCTGATAGCTAAACAGATTTCCTTAATACCCGAAATCGTACGACTCGCGAAGTTTAAAGTATAACACTAATAAATATATCTTATTAGCGTAATTCAGTGTAATTGATGTAATTGTTAAGGTAATTTTTAAATATTAATGTAATTAATGTATAATACAATCCTGAAAACATAAACCTGAGTTCTGAATTATTCGGTAGCATTTCGATTGTCTAAGAATTGCACCCATCTCCAGGGATCAATTTTGTTTCAATTTAATTTTGAATTGTGAATTTTACTGCGGGCGTAATATTGAAACATGTCACAGTAGATCAATTATATAAAAAAGACTATTAGAAGCAATCCTTAAACAGGGGAATTAATCCACATTTAAATTTATTTTGAATAATATTATAGTAAACTATATATTTCAAAATTCTAAATAATAATAGAGGCAGTTTTGAACCTATGGGCGTATGCAACCTTCTGGTAGGTTAAATGCAAAGATCAAAATCCATAAAATGAACCTCTAGATTCTTGGAATTAAAAGATATCACAGTGGATTACTTATTTCAAAAATCTAATGAATATTAGAAGCAGTTTTGAACCAGCGAGTTTAGGCACACTTATGTGAGGTAAAATGCAAATATTAAAATCCCCATAATAAGCTTGTACGTGCGTGGAATTGAAAAATATAATAGTAGATTATTTATTTCAAAAATCTAATGAATATTAGAAGCAGTTTTGATCCTGCGAGATTATGCACCCTTTTGTTTGTTAAAATGCAAAGATTAAAATCCACACAATGAGTCTCTAGATGTGCGAAATTGGAAAATGTCACTATTTGATTACTTATTTCAAAAATCTAACAAATATTAGAAGCAGTTTTGAACCTGCTATATTATGCACTCTCATGTTAGGTGAATCATCAAATTCAAAATCCACATAATGCGCCCCTAGCCGTATGATTTAGAAGAATATCATAGTAGACTATTTATTTCGAAAATCTACTGAATATTAAAAGCAGTTTTGAACCTGCGAGATTAAGCAACCTCCTGCTAAGTAAAATGCAGAGATCAAAATCCACATAATAAGCTTCTAGGTGTGCGAAATTGAAAATATCACAGTAGATTACTTATTTCACAAATCTACTGAATATTAGAAGCACCCGAATAAGAATTTGCTAGGGCAACCACTACCATCAGATCAGGATCGGATCTGGATTGTTACGCTACCGCGGATCCGGATCGGATGCGGAAACCCGGAGGTCCGCCACTCCGGGTCCGTTCCGGAGCCGATCCTGATTTGGCTTTATCTAGTAAATCAGGGAACCCGTATCTGTTCCTGATTACATCCGAATTTGGTTAAATAGATCAGGGTACCCGTATCTGTTCCCGATTTGATCCAGATTAGGTTTCTGTACATGTTTGGTTCAATGACATACTAGCATATAACCTAAATAACCCGCTATTTGAAGTGCATACAAATTTGTAAAAATGAATAAAGAATTGAAACGTCGTAAACAAAATCGCCAACGTGTTGAAAAGAACAGATTAAAGTGACGGAGTAGTTTAAATGTAGATAATAGTGATTGTATTAATGACAATTCTAACGAAACTGGATTGGTTTTGAATGATTCCGGTAAGAATATTAGGTTAATATAATGAACATTTGTCTATATTAATACTACACTCTAATATTTCATTTATCGTACTTAAAACATTATTTTGAACTTCGTTCTTCTAATATAGATTTTACTAAAAAAGGTTTCTTAGAAACGATGTCCATTTTGTTAAGAAGAAAAATTCTTGTCTGAAACATTTTTTTGTAAAATCAATATTTAAAGCAATTAATTGAAAAAATTGTTTTAAAAATAAAAACTGTAAGCTTCAGTAATGCAAATATTGATTTTCCAAAAAAAAATCTTCAGACAAGAATTTTTCTTCTTAGCAGAAAGGAGAACTTTTGTAAGAAACTTTTTTTTTTGGTAAAATCTATATTAAAAGAACAAAGTTGAAAATAATGTTTTAAGTACCATGAATGAAATATTGCAGTTTCTTAACTTTCTCGAATGACTTCCATAGTATTGTTGAAAATGATAAACAGATGTATCTTATTAAAGATGAACAAATTTGTTTTGAATAATTATTTTACAAAGAATATATGTTTGAAGAAGTCGTTGAAAGGAAATTTTCAGAGGGGACATTTGACGATGCGTACTCAAATATTCTTCAGATTTTATCTTTTGATATTGATTTGATCAAAAAAACTTTCCCACAATAGTTGTCCGTTGTGATAAGAGGAAAATTTTTTACTGGAACCATTTTTGTGTAAAATCAATATTTGCATTACTAAAGCTTGACATTGTTATTTTTAAAACAATTTGTTTTCTATTAATTGCTTTAAATATTGATTTTACAAAAAATGCTTTAGACTTTTGCATTGATCAGACTTTGCAGTCAAATATAAATTTCCCTCGATTGTCACGGGTATTTTAGTTTCAATTATGTACAAAATATTCGATGTTACGTACAAATATACAAAAATCATTATTGACTCGATTCAATTTATATTTTTATAGTTGACGCAATCTTACATTCTACACAAGAAAATAGGGACGGCAATTCAGCTCTAAATAATATCACAAGTGTGTTTGTAAATACAGATAAAATTGAATTCATGGATAGAGCAAAAGAAATTGCAGATATACAAGAAAAACTAAGAAATTGGGCCATAGAAACAAATCTTCCACACGTACATTTAGAAGGACTGCTGAATATTTTAAATCATCCTTTAATACCATTATCTCTTCCGAAACGAGCTTCAACATTTTTGAACTCGAGTTTAGGAGATTATAAAATTACAAAAATGGAATCTGCACTTGAAGGTCAATACGGAGAGTACACCTATTTTGGAGTGGCTCGGTGGCTACAAAAAAATATAGACCCAATAGAGTTCAAAAGTAAAGCTATAAAACTGCAGTTTAACGTTGATGGTATACCAATTTTTAACAACAGTAATATTAATTTCTGGCCGGTACTCGGTAAAATTTTTCATTCTGAAATTGGTTATCAGGTGTTTCCAATAGCTATTTATTGTGGACCTTCGAAATCAAAAAGTAGCGAAAAGTTTTTAATTAATTTTGTACAAGAAATGTCGTTCTTACTGTGTAATGGCATTAATATCGACGCAACTTTAATGACAGTTGAAATACATTCAATCATTTGTGACTCACCTGCACGTGCGTATCTTAAGGGTACAAAAAATCATGGTGGGTACAATGCATGCGAAAGATGTCTTGTACGAGGAGAAAGAGTAAATGGGAGAATGGTTTATACTGATGCTAATTGCTCAAAAAGGACAGATGAAAGTTTTAGGTCTAATCATGATTTTGAACATCATACATCACTTTCACCATTAGTAGATATTCAACCTCCTATCGACATGATTTCTTCCTTTCCACTCAATTTTATGCATCTGTGCTGCTTAGGAGTAATGACAAAATTAATCAATTACTGGATGAATGGGAAATTAAATAACCGTCGAGGCAGAAGAGGAAAAATGGAATTAGCAAGAAGAATTGATTTTCTGCGAGTTCAAATTCCAGCAGAATTCCATAGAAAGTTGAGAACGATACATTTGTATCCGATTTGGAAAGCGACTGAATTTAGATTTTTCCTGCTATATTGTGGACCTATTGTTTTAAAAAACATCTTAAACGATAATCTGTATAAACATTTCATGCTCTTCCACTCTGCCTGTAGATTATTATGCACACCAAGTTTAGCAGATCAGTATAGTCACTATGCCAAACATTATCTGCGCTCATTTTTTATTGCCGGTATTGCTAAGGAAATGTATGGAGAAGAATCCGCAATCATGAACGTGCATAATTTACTGCATTTGGCTGATGACGTTATGCATTTTAAATGTCATCTTTCCGAAATTACTGCTTTTCCCTTTGAAGATTTCTTAGGAAAATTAAAAAAAGCAGTTAGATCACTTAGTAAACCTCTTGCTCAAATCTGCAGACGTATTCACGAAAAAGAGTTAATAACAAACAATAAACCAAAAAAGAATCTGAAATTAAAGTAATAAAAGAAAACGTCAAAGTTATTTTTAAAAAATTCATAATAACTAATAAATCACCGAATAATATGGTTATATTAAAGAATAACACCATCTTGGAAATTTTCAATTTGTACACCGTGGATTCACCAATTGTTATTGAAGGAAAGTTATGGAAAATTAAAAAAAGCATGTTTAATTACGTTTTCAATTCAAATATATTGAATATGTTTGAACTTGAAGTTACCACCCAACAACAGAAGAAGCTTTGTAAATATAATTTAAGTGACATTAAATCCAAACTTGCAAAGTTACAAGTAAATTTTAAGTCCAACGGTAATGTAAAAACATATGTCATGCCTCTTCTTCACTAGATATAATTAATAAAGAGAAATTAATTTATAATGAATTGGTATTATTTATTATCAACAACTTGTTATTCCTGTTAATAAATATTCCAAGAGAAATATTCTATCATCTTATTTCTTATAAAATTAGTTAGGTTAGGTTAAAAAATTTTCTGTCAGTGCGCTGTAGAATGGTAGGAAAAATGATTATACTAAATGAATTAGTAACAGACTTTTCAGTTTTTATTTTGTAGATTCTATCCAATTCAGACAGCAATTATTTATTTACTGTGTAACAATCTATGCGTATAATTTTTAATTACACTGCCGAACTTACGTCGTACACTTCTTCCGTTTCTCGCGCCTCAAGGCCTCAACCTAACCTCTTATTTCGTCAAAGTGTTATAACCAGTTATAACATTGCGATTCCAAATCAGGATCGGCTCCGGAACGGATCCTGATTGCCGGACGTCCGGAACCCGGATCCGACACGGATGTGCGGCAGCGTAACAATCCAGATCTAACCCAGAACCGGAATTCACTTCTGATAAGGGTCCCGGATCAGTATCGGATCTGATCCGGAGATCAATTTTTACTCGGGCAGTTTCGAACGTGCGATATTATACGCTCTCATGTTAGGTGAATCGTCAAATTCAAAATCCACATAATGAGCCCCTAGCCGTGTGATTTAGAAGAATATCATAGTAGATTACTTATTTAAAATATCTAATGAATGTTAGAAGCAGTTTTGAACTAGCGAGATTATGCAACCTTCTGCTAGGTGAAATGCAAAACTCGAAATCCCCATAATACACAACTACAGGCATGATATTGAAAAATGTTCGCTAGTATGCTCGCGGATGCCCCTTAATTCATATTTTTGAATAAACGCATTGCAATATTTTGAAACATTTGTGTAATAATTATTTGGTGGTGCATATAGATACTATTTTTGCTCTTCATTCGCCTCAGGTTAATTTATAAAAGAAGATGTAAACCTGTTCGTGTATTCCTTTTAAATGGCATTATAAAGAAGAGAATGTCCTCAATTGCTGGACTTTACTTTAAACAAGCTTTATTAGGTTCCGGTGCTTCGTATAAAAACGATCATTTTGCTACTTTAGGCCATCTTTTTACCAATCTGCTCAAATGTCTATATTTTCATTTATACCCGTTAATTGACATTAAAAAGAACGTACTGTAATTACGAGGTTTTAACCCTGCGCGTTACAGTGTATTTTAATATAGTCTATAATATATTTTTTGCAATATAATAACAGCAGATTTACCTGCCGGTACTGCATTATTAATAAAATAATATTATTATTTGCTAGAATTATGATTAAACACGCATCCTTTACATTCAATTACAATATTTTTGTATCTTCCGACTTGATGTTTTATACGCCTATATTTCGTCGGAAATCATGGCTTACTTAATTATTTTATGTATTTTTTGCGTATGCAATCCGCGAAATGTCTTTCTAATTTTATGAGATTTAGAGGCTGGCATAATTTGAAGACGTTCGGCCACTTGAATTTGACATCGAAGGTTCAGGTTATGGACGTAATCGCTTACAAATCGCATCTTGAAATGCTCACAGCAAATAAATTATACATTTTTAGACGTTCACGCAAAGGGAAAATGTCAGAATTGCATGATCGTTGTTGTCGCATAGAAAAAATAAATTAAAAAGTGTGATAAAGTAGCATTTTGCTACTTTAGGTCATCTTTTTACCAATCTAGTCAAATGTCAATATGTTCATTTATACCCGTTAATTGACATTAAAAAGAACGTACACTGCAATGACGAGGTTTTAACCCTGCGCGTTACAGTGTATTTTAATATAGTCTAGAATATATTTTTATGCAATATAAGAACAGAAGATTTACCTGCCGGTAATGCATTATTCCTGAAATAATATTATTATTTGCTAGAATTATGATTAAACACGCATCCTTTACATTCAATTACAATATTTTTGTATCTTCCGACTTGATGTTTTATACACCTATATTTCGTCGGAAATCATCGCTTACTTAACCCTTTGCGGGGCAGACGCCACTATAGTGGCGCCCTAATTGTCTTCAGTTTTTTCTGTACAGTATGATCTTTTTAGGCTCTAAATCGTTCATTTTTTTTTAATGGGACACTGGATGTTTGTCGAACAAGTTTCTCAGTTCAAAATTTCAAGTAGCACTATATATAATTAGTTATAAACAATTAATAACGAAAAAATGTAGAATTTTTTAAATTAATTCGGCTGTGAGCTCATTTTACACACAAATTAACTGATGTTTGATACAGAGGGGTTCTCTAGATCGCTGATTACGAATCCAGTCTCAGATTTTAAAAATTCAAAATTGCGGATCCAATATGGCGACCTGACGATACAAAAATTTACAAAATTCAATGATTCTGTCTTTCATTATTTGTATGGGGTTTTTTGGGGTCGCTGATTACGAATCCAGTCTCAGATTTTGAAAATTCAAAATGGCAAATCCAATATGGCGACCTGATGATACAAAAATTTACAAAATTCAATGATTCCGTCTTTCATTATCTGTATGGGGGTTTTTGGGGTCGCTGGTTACGAATCCAGTATCAGATTTTGAACATTCAAAATGGCGGATCAAATATGGGGAGGGTAGTAAAAATTTCTCAAGTTTTAAACATTTTTTTTGTATTCCCAGGAAAAATTAAATTTATCCATTCTCTTTTCCTGGAAACACCTTATATTTTGCCGGATATAAGTATGTATAATCGTATATTATTATATAATCATATCTGAAATTGTATATAATGAAATCCTATTTTCCCGGGTTCCCTTTTGGCCACATATCGAATTGAATCATGAACCCTCAATAATACTGAAAATGGGAGAAAATGAGCGATATATGATTATATCTGAATCGTATATGTTTATGTCATGATCATGTACGGTTCATATATGACAATATAAAATTGAGATATAATTGTATATTATGATATAAAAATATATATGAATTTTGACCTGATACAATGATATTAATATATTAGATTAGGATTATATTATACAAGGATATAAATATATATACATATAATATGTTGATGCATTGATACATAGATATACAATTATGAACATATATATGCACATATGAAACTATACGAGAACTATAAATAAATAAAAAATGAAAAAATAAAAAAAAATAACGAAAATTAAAAAAAAAAAAAATAAAAAAAATAAAAAAAAAAAAAAAAAAATAATAAAAAATATGGAACTAGTACCTTCCCACGTCCACGTCGTTAGTTCCGGGTCATGCTGAGAGGGAGAATCTGATGCACTAGTAAACACTTTGTGACGCTGAAATCATAATTAGCGACTTTTAACATCCTTACAAAAAATTAGCATTTATCTACTAATTATCAAATAGTTTGTCGGCCACGTTGAATCCGATATTTTGAATTTTCAAATTCTGAGTTCAGATTCGTAATCAGCGAGCCCGAAAACCACAGAGGGACGACTTTCATGCGATTCGAATGACTTTTTAGATTTTCGTCCGCCATATTGGACCTGCCATTTTGAAATTTCAAAATCTAATACAGTATATGGATGGAAATTGACTTATCGACTAAATCAAACAAAATTCATTCACGTCCGTAGAATTGCGATTATCCATTGATTCATCCAAGCGAAGCCTAAAGGCAGTTCTTCACAATGCAAACAAGTATGCTTCATTTCCTTTGGTTCATTCCACTGTACTTAAAAAATCTCTAATATCGAAATGGCCTGAAACGAAATAAAATGCAGAGAGCACAAATAGTTAATTTGTGAGAACCTCAAAATATTGTCCATGATGCTAAATCAACAATCAGGTTTCAATCGTTATAAAATCAAAGCATGGCCAGTCAGATCATTATTCATCCCTCATTCGAGCAATAACGTTGAGCATCCTCTTGTAGATCCTGAGTAAATTTTGCTTACTCCTCTGCAGATATCAAACTCGGATTTATGATACAACTTGTTGAAGCTGTCGATAAAAAAGGTCCCAGCTTTAAATAGTTGGAAAGGGTCTTTACAAACGAATGTATACTGAAATTGAAGAAAGAAACCTTCAATGGAATTAAAATTCGCAAAATGTTTAGAGATGAAGAGTTTGCCAAAAATTTGAATGATACAGAGAAAGCACCGTGGTTGAGCTTCAAAGACGTCGCAACATAATTTTTGAGAAATAACAGGGGTAAAAACTACCGAGGCATCGTAGAAAATATGGCAAAAAACTTTCTGAGTTGTTGGAATGTTGAATACTTTTCCATTTGCATCTTTGTCTTCCTAATTGCGGGTATATTTATTGGATCCACGGCCGTATCGTCGTCTCCTCATGCACGCCGTGGCCCCTCTTCGTTACGAATACCATACCCGTATACGGCTATTAATTCAGCATGACTTTTCGGAACCTCCTCCATATATGTCATGATTCCAGCGATCTTCCTTGTTTTATCAAACTTTTTTGTCTTTCATGAGGGTGAGTACCTCAAGACCTTTCCCATGATATATTTCATATAATAATAGCATAACATATAAGAAAGTATGTTTAATCAGAGGGACACCATGCTTCAAATCCGTAAAATATTGCTGCTATGTAGTGAAGATATCAAATTTGTTTTCAATTAAACTGCTATAACTTTTTTAAGTCATTGAATAATGACCTGCAAATTTTCTGCAGGTTCTCTACTACCTAAATAGTACAGAATCACTCAGTATTGATGCTTGTCTATAAATCAGAAAGAGTTAGAATGCACTAAACTGTGAAAAATTATTTTTTCAAAAATACAACCTTTGTGGCTATTTGTGCTATAATTTTTTATACAAGTTTTGTTTTAGCTAAAATACCGAAGGCTGATCTTATTCCACATTTAAAACTCTAGAAAATGGCGCTCAGTATTTGAGCGTGCCCCTTTCGGAAAAGTTTTTATAACACTTTGAATTTTAAAATTTAAAACGTCACTCGTTTAAAAAAATGACTATAACCTATAAATAACCTATTGATCTTCATAAAAAATCATACATTAGAGTCCCGGTATAGTTGGGCCTCGCTATATTTACGTCCTAGCATATTTCCACGGTTCCGCCTCGTTATATTTACCTGTAGCTCTCTTTTTTCCCCATCCTGCGTATTACAAACCGCTCAGGAAGGGTCTGCTGTGACGTCACAAACCTAACGAGACTGCGGAGAGTGGGAGAAGCGACGATCCCATTGTTTGGTAAATATAATGAGATGGGAGGGGAACGCGAGGACTTTACTATACCCCAACGGGCACGAAGGACCCAAATGTTGCTAAAACGTTTTTAGAATGTTCCAGAAACGTTCCTAAAACGTTAAATGTCTGAAACATGGATGAAACGTTTATAAAACGTTCAGTAAAAGTTGCAGACATTTAACGTTTTAGGAACGTTTTTGGAACGTTCTAAAAACGTTTTAGAAACATTCGGGACTTTCGTGCCCGTTGGGACGCTTACACTGATAAGCTGGAACCTATAGTAAGGATTTTGGGTAATTAGCTGAAAATTTGTTTTTGGATTCTACGATAAAAATAGAATTACACGTGGTCTAAGTGTTTAACATGATATATAAAATAAAATATTAAAAAACATGCTTTAACTGTACATTAGAAAATTGTTTGGCGAGTCTTTTTTTATTTGTAGAAGCGCTGATTTTGTTAAAGCACTGGTTTAACTTTTTGATCGTATAAGTATGCACAAAAATGAGTGGCACAGAATTTTTCTTACTTTTTGTGGGTATAAAAACATAAAAAAGTAAGTTTAGATAGCGTGCATTACGCATTTATTTTTTTCTGAAGTGAAATATTAAAAGTTCTAGAGATATATTCATGTACATTTCTGTCTTTAACCTTTGGTGGGGAATTCATATAGTGTCTAGTAACAGTTCTGTATGAAACAGTTGACAAAGAGATCTCATCATCATTACCTGAAGAGTTTCTAGAAAAACTGTGATCATTCGAATTAGGTATAAAACAATTTCAATCGACATAATACTCGGATGTCCATTCATGTCGACAGAGTAATTTTCCACAGAAGCTTTTGATATTGTAAGCTTTGACATTTAAAAAAAAAAAGACATTTGCAACAATATAGAAATTCCGAAATTTACAAAAAAGTCTGGTTTGACCTTATAATTATACAATGTCAGTTACCCGTGGAAGAACGACAAATTACGATTTTCACAAGCTATATCTTGTTTTATACAAGAAGATAATGTCTTTATAAATAACCGAAAGTACTTCAATTTAGGAAGTGTGCAACACCTAATACACCAGGTACTATTGAAATTTTCCTATATAGGTATGGAATATGTTCCAAAAAAATATACATTTACGTGGAAACATATAATTTCTATGGGAATACCAGTTACCATGGAAATCGGAATCCGCTAAGAAGTTTGTAACAACCCATCTGATGAAGCAACTAGCCCAGAAAATTGAATATCATGCATTATTAAATATTATACATTGGTACAGCACTCGTGCTTTTCCTAAGGTACGCGCTATCTTCGAACTATCGAGTCGTAACCTTACACCATTGAGACTTATCGCGCGGGCCACGGAAGCGTCGCGACGCTTCGTCCACAAATTTAAGCAGATCTTGATGCATTCCCGAATTTCTTACATTCATAAACATATAGACAATTAATTAGAATACCAATAATATATATTCCCGGGCTAGTATAAAAGTCCTCGACAAAGCATAATTTTTCATAAGAGTCGTCACTCCGGTGCCGAATACATCATAAGAGAATACCAATTATTATTATTAGTAAGCATACAATAATTAATATTCATTACGTAGAAATTGTTTAACGCAGTACTTAGGTATTTTGATGCGGTTGTCCGCGTTGATACCGATTACGCTAGATGCAGTTGTCAGCGTCGCGATTAAAAAATGCATCTTTTCAATATTTTGATGCGGATGTCCCCATTGATACTCAAAGCGCTAGATGCAATTGTCTGCGTCGCGATTAAAATTCATTTTCAATTTGATATTCATTTAATAACTAATTATTCTTAATGTTTTAGACAATAATGGCAACAGCAGACTCGGATTCGAGCACGCACGCACGCAATTGTAAAATTACGCAGCCGAAAGAGGAAGCGGCAGCGTCAAAAATTAAAAGACATCATCTCTCATCTCTCAACTCAACAGGTCAATAATACTTCGCCATTTAATTCAGGTCTGCTTTCTCATTTAATGTATTCACCTCACCCTCTTTCTTGTTATCCTAATTCCAACCCTCTTAATATGTATCAACCTTCGCCTATTCATCTTCAGTTTAATATTAATTCACCACCAGCAGAATCCTCTGTTTCAATTAATCAAAATAAACCCGAGCCTACATCTCATCTCCAACCAACATAACCACCACCCGTACCTCTACCTCCACCATCATCCAGCCCAAAAACATCACCCCCACCAACACCACTACCACTAACGTCTTCATCTTCATCACGACTCGCAACCCTACCACCAATGCTCTCACCTCGGTCATGCCTTACATACCAACATCTTTTTTTTTAACATCCCAATTTTATTACAATCTGTCTTGTTGACATTCAGCAATATTTTTGTTGTAGAAATTAATCGTGGAAGGTACCCATCAAGTGATGCGCCTTTACGCAGATATTCTTAATTATTATATTAAACTAACACTTATAATATCAATTTAAATAAAGTTAAGAAGTATTATGTCACTGGGAGTAAAAGTTAAATATACACCAGAAGGATCTGTCTATTCTAGTGCGTAAGATCGAATGGAATTTTCTTCCTGAGTCTCCTGATTAGTCGTGGTTTCATTATGTTGACTGTAAGAATGTTTGGGTGCTTCTTTAGTCTCTCACTGTAATTTTTACTATATTCCTGGATTTCCTCTTTGACACTCAGCACTTGTAGGTCGCGATGTATGGCATCATTAGTTACAAAACATAGTGCATCAACTATCATTCTCAATACTTTTGACTGGAAGCGTTGAAGTATCTCTATATTAGAATTGGCTGCCGTTCCCCACTGCTGTATTCCATACGTCCATACTGGTTTTAAAATCGCCTTGTATAGCAGGAGCTTATTCTCAAGCGTACGTTGTGATTCTCGATTTAAAAGCCAAAATAGTTTTCGTAATTTGAGTCCCAGCTGTTTCCTTTTGGTAAATATATGTGTTTTCCACATCAGTAGGCGATCAAAGTGCATGCCTAAGTATTCAGCTACCTCAGATTGCGGAATCTGTTGGCCGTTAAATGATACTTCAGGACAAGTCTCTCTTCGGGTAGTAAAAGTCACATGGATTGATTTCGTTTCATTGGCTTTTATTCTCCAAGTGCTTAGCCACTTTTGAATGTCATCAAGATTGTTTTGCACCATTTGAGTCGCCAGAATTGGATTTTCGTGTGAAGCTAATACTGCAGTGTTATCTGCGAATGTTGCTGTTGTTACTCCGATTTTCGTAGGTAGGTCGGCGGTATAGAGAAGGTAGAGGATCGGCCCTAGTACGCTGCATTGAGGCACATCGGCTTGTATTTTGTGTAATTCCGTAAATATATCTTGATATTTCACGAAGAAGTGCCTGTCTTGGAGGTAAGATTTTAGAAGGGTATAATAGCCTTGAGGGAAGTTTGTCTTTATTTTGTACAGTAGGCCAGTGTGCCAGACTTTGTCAAAAGCTTGAGTTCTGTCCAGAAAGACACCCGAACAGTACTTGTTTTCTTCTAAGCTTGATAATATCTTGTTGTAAACTCGATGCGCTTGCTCGATAGTAGAGTGTTTGTTACGGAAGCCGAATTGATGATTGGGGATCAACTCCTTCCTTTCAATGATTGGTTTTAGCCTCAGAAGTAACAATTTTTCAAAAACTTTTGAAAGAATTGGTAATAAGCTAATTGGTTGATACGACTTGACATCTTCAGGGTTTTTACCCGGTTTTAGGATTAGAATAATCTGTGCTACTTTCCACTGCAGTGGAAAGAAGCTGGTTCTCAATACTGCATTAAAAAGCTGGGTTAAAAATTTACAGCCTTTGTTTGGAAGATTTTGCTTTTTTGGGACTTAAATCATGTTGAATAGTTTTAATTACTTCGCTTATTTTAAACTTTCTTAGTAGAGGTTCCAGCTGATAGGTTTCGTTAAGTTTTCGGCGTATTTCATATTCTTCGGATTGCGTTTGACTGGGGTGTGGAGTGAATACCTCTGTCAGGTGTTGTGCAAATATTTCAGCTTTTTCCTTCGCGCTTCTTGCCCATTTACCGTCGGGTAAACGTAGTGGTGGTATTGAGGTTTGAGGTTGTTTTAATCCCTTGGTTGCTTTCCAAAGTGAATAATCAGATCTCTGAGTTAGTCCAAGAGTTGGTAGATAGTCCTGTATATTATTGTTTGCTTCCGTTTTTAACAATCTATGCAGATTTTTAACAGCCTTGTTCAACTTACTTTTCAGCTCTGGGGATCTAGTTATTTGCCACTGTTTTCTTGTTTGTCGTTTTTCTGCCATTTTTTGTTTTACTAGTACCGAAGATACATCAGCATTTCTCATTGTTGAGTTGGCTGGAGTTGCATTCCATGCTACTTGTTGGATACAGTGGTTGAAATGCTCTACCGCCTCAGTGATGTCATTTTCTGTTTTTAACGGTAGAAATATGTTTAGCGTTTCTTCGACTTGAGTTTTATAATATGCCCAATCGGTCTTTTTGCTACACAATACGCACGGTTTTTCTTTTTCGATAATTATATTACTTAACGTAAGTAATACAGGCGAGTGATCTGAAGATAGAACAAGGCATGATTTTACTTTTAAGTATTTTTTATTTATGCATTTCGTAATATAGAAGTCAATCACATCTGGTATTTTTCTTCTGTCTGTGGGCCAGTACGTTGGTTCGCCCGTTGACACTGATTCTAGATTCAAGTGCTTCATGGCTTTACAAAGTTCTCTACCCTTAGGAGATATTAACCGAGAGCCCCATTGTGGATGCTTGGCATTAAAATCACCTCCTGTAATAAAGCGATTTTCCTGCTTTTTTAGGTACTTTTGTAGCATGCTTTGGGGGCAGTACACAGCAGAGATGGTAAGCGGTCCATTCCACTCATCCACCACTACATTTGTGGCTTGGATTTGTTCCGTTTGGTATTCATTAATAACGTAATATTTGATGTTATTTTTAATGACAATTGCAGACCCTCCATGAGCTGTACCGTCAGGATGCATGGTATGATAAACAGCATATCTATTGAATTTAATATAATTTTTCTTGGTGAAGTGAGTTTCGGATATTAGCATTATATCAATATTTTGGTCTCTCAAAAAAGCTTGTACTTCATTTCTATGTTTGGATAAGCCATTGGCATTCTAAGTTGCTAGTTGAAGAGTCAACATTGTGACATTTTAGAGACTATTGAGGTGAGTAGATTTAACATAGTACTCATCTGTTCCATTAGGCCTTTCATCATTGACTTTAGTTCCTGAAGGTCGTTAGATTGCTCGATATGGTATGGTTGGTTGGGTGCGACAATGTTTGTTGAGTGATCTTGAGTTTTTTGGTTGGCTGTTACCTGGGCATAAGTAGAACCTGGATGAATAGGTCCGACCTAGGCCGTGGAATGGGCAGCGAGGTTTGTGCGATATTTATCGCAACATTTTGATTCCTTGTTGTCTGTTTATTTCTCAAAGTTGGAAATTGGGCTTTTCGCAATTGTTTGTAGATGATGCATCCCTTGTAATTAGCAGGGTGATTTCCTTCGCATAGTACGCATTTAACTTGATCAGATTTTTCTTTACGTAAGCAGTCTGATGTTTTGTGGCTGCCAGTACACTTGACACATCGCGGTGCACGAGAGCAGAAGTTCTTAGTATGTCCATATCTCTGACAGTTAGAACATTGTGGTATTTCGCGACGATAATGCGGTGCTTCAAACTTGATTTTCATATTAAGTAAAAATTCAATAGTATAATTACTTTTATTATTGTCAGCTGGTTCTAGCCTCACAGCAAACAGGGACAGAGGTTTTTTGTTGATTTCTGACGCATGTTCATTATATTGCGAACGTTATGCCCATGGCTTTCTATTTCATTTTTAATACTTTCTATTTCTATAGAATGATGCATATAACAGAGTACCACTTTAAACGGGTTTTCTTGTTTTTTTTTTGGTAGGTGTGGTATTCTGTATTCTTTTCTTTTAGTGAAGAAATTATTACATCGGTGTGGCTAGCCAATAATCAACAATTTTCGTTTGTTTTGCATTGCGGCCTTTATTAATATCATCAGGACTAGATCTTTCACGTTTTTTTTATTTTCTGCAATTTTCCGTTGGCCTTTAGGCATTTCTGTTTGCCGGTGAAGACATCGTTGAATGACCCGACGACTGAGTCAGCAGATCAGATTCGCCGGAATGTCGAATCGCTACGGTTCTTCTTCCGCAGGCCCTCGCGGCCGCGGATCCCCTATACCGAATGCAATGCTTATTGGGAATATTATTCTTTTTTGTCTGTTTTTTATCACTGCTCACTTTCACATTTAATAATTTAAGTAACTTAATCGTTTTCACTAGCGGTTCGAAATTTAGTTGTTGGTGCTATATACACTTATATCGCGTACGAATGAACAATATTGCAGTTCATTTGCGATGTCGTATTAATTACGTCCGTTCGGTCCGACGTCTCGAACGCAACTCTACCAACATCAAGTTCAAAAGATTCGCTGCATCCCACACATTCACATCTACCTTCACAGTATCCGATCTCTTATCCTCAACCTCCACCTCAATCACTAACATCATCCCGACCACTATACCACCAACATTTTTACCTCCATCACGACCGGCAACTCCCTCACTTTTGTCACACCTTCCACCAACAACAAGACCAAAATATGCATATCCACCTCCGCAGTATCCGATCTCTTATTCTCAACCTCCACCTCAATATCCCTCTTATTCTCAATCTCCTCATCAATATCCTTCTTACCCCATTTCAAGAAACACGGCATATCTCATGAAATGAAACAAACCGTCCTTCCCCCACCACAACCATACATTGCGACTACTGTTCCTAAAATTCTAACTGTTTCTAAAATTCCTAACTCATCAATCTGCAAAACATATTCCTATTATCCCAGCATTCCCCCGTCTCTTCAGAAATCTCAACTCCGCTACAAAGACCTCAAACCCCCCAACCATCTACAAATCAACAAGAATACATCCCTACTCCAATTTTACGTCCACCTTCTCAAGCTTCATCTTTGTACCCCCCATCATCTACAAATCAACAAGAATACAACCCTACTCCAATGTCACGCCCAAATTCTCAAGCTTTATCTTTGTCGAAAGAGATTTCTCATTCAACTACAGCCACGTATACTACAACAGCATGCTCTTCTCATTCGTCTTCTGTCACTGCTGCTATCCCCCCACAACAACCACCACCTGAAAATGCCGAAGTACAGTTGGCCGTCGAGTCGATATTGAAGGAGACGGGATCGCTTCCGCCGCTACTAGAACCTATAGATGAACAACAGAATCCCTGCGTCAGAAAAAAATTACGTCCATCTAAATATAGTAGAAAAAAGGCAGATGTAAAATAATATATATATAAAATAATTTAATTTTATAATAAACTAAATGTTTCCAATTAATGTGTGTGTACGTGTGTATTCTTAATTTTTAACGACCTTCTCCAAAATTAGCTTTCCATTTTAAAATATTTAAATGTTTTAAAGATAAAGAATCACCGAAATTTTTCATTAAAATTTATTTCAAATATATATCTCTCTATCAATTCATAACCGATTTCATTAAAATTTTAACATTTCCTTTAAATTATTATTTAATGTTACATATTTAAAATATAAGGTTTCGCTTTTGCTGTTTCAACAGTACGGTACTGTTACAATTCATTAAAAACGTTTTCTTTTTTTGTTTGGCGATGACGACGACAACGATAACAACGAGACTAAGATCATTTAACTTTGATTCGTATTGCGAAAGTCGCAATGTGTTGCTAGATGTCTACGCTCTAAATTTGAGTAAATGAAAATCCTCTTCTTCTATGTTTTAAGTAATCTTCTGTTATTGAATAAGTGAATAATCAATCACTCGTAAATAATATTTTTAAAGTAAACGACATACAATTTACTGAAGCTCAAACGAAAAAATTTGATTATTCTTAGTCAATAAATTAATCCACAGATCTTGAGTGAAATAAAAACAACACACACATTATCAACTTCATCGACATCTTGGGCTTCATTTCGTCTTTCACTTAAAATCCATTAATGAAAAAATGCTCAGATATTTTTGGATATAAAAATATATATACTCTTTAGTGTGATTTCCAAAATGCAAGTGTATATTTTTTAACGTGATTTACAAAACACTAAAAAATGTTATGAAAACGAGTGCAAATAGGGTTCAATTTTAATTTAATCGCATCGTATTAGAGGGCAAAAAATTTTTGTTTTTTCAAGGCCTACAACTTAGTTAAACAGAAATGAAACGAGTTAAACGCGAAAACCCTGAAAAATCGGCATTTACCCCGTTTTTTTGGCTATAACAAGCTTCATTGTAGATCAAAAACCAATAGAGGCAATTTATAGAGCTTTAAAATATCTTTAAAATGAGCTCCGGTTCGTTAAGATACCTTCAAACAGAGTCGAGATATTTCAAAAAATGTGATTTTTTCACCTAAATTTTAGTGTTGAATAACTTAAAAACTCTACCTTCCCGGACATTTTTTCAGAGGAAAAAGTTGTTCAGAATTATCTGTAGAATCTAGAGTTAGCCGCTGGGTACTGGTTGGCCGATCACCCTATATACCCCTGATATTAAGAAATTGCATCAACCATTTTCTCTTTTCTTCTCCTTTTACATGAATTCGAAAAGTTAAATAAGATATCTGTTAAACACATTGATTCTGAAAAAACGTTGTTCTAAGTACGATGTATCGCCATACCACGTCACATCATGCAAGAGAGATAGACACGCTAATCTTCTACTAATTCAAGATTTTTACGTAGATGAAGATGCTGGCAATAATAATGATGATGATGATCATGATGATGAAGAACTACCAAGAATGCATTACGTGTGGATAAAAAATCTGTCTCGATTGGTAAAAAGGCAAGTTACATTATCTGTGACAGATGTCTTCACTATTTTTATTCAATTGATATATTGACTGCGCATGAAGCAGATTGTACTCAATTAAATAAATGTAAAATCACACTACCACGGATGAACAAGAATGTACTCAAGTTTAATAATATAACTCATAATTTGCCCGTACTAATCGTTGTGTATGCTGACTTTGAATGTTTATTGAAACCTATTAAAGATGATAAACATGTATATCAGGAGCATGAAGCGTACAGCATTGGATATTAAGTTAAATACCATTACAGCGAAGCAAAATGTGAATATAAGAGCTATCGAAAATGTGGAGATAAACAGAAGCTAGAAAGTCCAGCAAATTGGTTTGTAAGAAACCTTCAAATACTTGCTAAAGAACTTGAAGAAATTTATCAAAATCCAATGCCTATGACTCCTTTAGCAGACGATGAAGTAGAGAATTATAATACAGCTGTAACTTGTTATACATGCTTAAAGCCATTTATCGAAAATGATCCGAAGGTGCAAGATCATTGTCATTTGAAAGGACGGTGAATAATACGAATGCACGTTACTTATATTTCTATATATTTTTTCAATTTAAGTAATGTTTTGATTCTATTTCAGATTTCGAGGAGCTGCTCATCGATCGTGTAATCTTAAATATCAGGATTCACGAAATATTCCTGTAATTTTCCATAATTTGAGTGGGTATGACTCTCATTTATTCATAAAAGAAATTGCTGCAAATATTATTATACCAGGACGAATAAGGCTTATACCGCAGACAAAAGAGCGTTATATATCGTTTACGAAATTCATTGATGGAAGTGATATTTGTTTTAAATTCATCGACTCTTTTCGATTTAAGGCTTTTTCCCTAGAAAAATTGAGTCGTATCTTAGTGAACTTGATATCACCCGAAAAGTATTTGAGAAGGATGATTGCTACACATCTGATAAAATTGCTCTCCTTAAGAGAAATGGAGTTTTTCCATATAACTACGTATGTTCGTATGACTCCTTGGAAATAGCAACGCAGATGCCAAGTAAGGATCAATTCTATAGCACTTTAAACAAATGTAACTTCTGTGAAGATGATTATCAACGTGCTACGACAGTATGGAATGCATTTAAAGCAAAAAATCTCGGTGAGTATTCCGATCCTTACTTGAAAACGGATGTTCTTCTGCTATCAGATGTCTTTGAGAATTTTCGAAAAACTTGCCTGAGAATATATGAATTGGACCCAGCACACTATTACACAACACCTGGTTTGACTTGGGATGCCATGCTCAAATATACTAAAATTGAATTAGAACTCCTTACTGATATTGATATGCTGTTATTCATTGAGCGAGGTATTAGAGGTGGCATCAGCCAGTGTTGCAATCGATACGCTAAAGCGAATAATCGCTATATGAGAAAGGAGAATTACAACGAGAATGAAGAATCTAAATATCTTATGTACTACGACGTGTAATGAATTTGTTTACTTTTAAATCAAATAAATAAATTAATCTATGATGGAAGTCGAAATTTTAAAAAATGATAAGAATAATTTTAGTCGAAAGGGAGATGAGAGAATAACTCACGAATGGAGCTTACGTATAGTTGATTATGTCGAATTACGCCGTCAATCTGCTTCTTCTTGAAGTTGGCATTCTTCCTCACGATCCATTGAATGAGATCAGGTCGTATTATGGAAGCCGGAGAAAACTTAGGATGACTGTTCTTGAACCATTCAGACCACGTTGCCGAATATAGATCAGATTGCTCTTCGAATCAACGTCCTCTTGTCAATAATTCCATTGATAATAAAATTAGAGCACCAAATTGCTCCTCGTCGTAATGTATCACAGAATTGTTTATAATTGAATCTTGACACATTCCCATAAATTATGAGTGGGTTTGTGGAAATGTCGTTTTTCACTTCGCGTCTCGAATTGCCCGTCGTATGATAAAATGGCGCACAAATAGTATTAAATTCGCACAGCCGCCACGTCTCCTTCGGCATCGACATGGTGCTCGATATTATTACGATACCGAATTATGAAGTGATTTAGGCACGATTACTAGCGCGAGATCAAGCGAGCGAAAAAGCGTCTGTCTATATCGAAGACTCTGATTAGATTGATTTTAGACCAGGATCCAACACACGAGACACACGCGACGCTATTTTGTGCAAATTTGCCAGGATTGTTTCGACGCATCTCCCCACTCCATCATTAACCATAAACGACACAAACTCGCGTTTTTCGTATTCCCTATTTCTTCTCTCTCTCTGTCCCTCCCCCCCCCCTCTCTCTCTCTCTCTCTCTCTCTCTCTCTCTCTCTCTCTCTCTCTCTCTCTCTCTTGGCCACCATTTATTTCATTAAATGATCCAATTTCATAAGCTAGAAGATCATCCAGATTTTCAATTTCATCGTCGTTATCTATCAGTTTACTCATATCATTGACAATTTCAGGTGCCGACATATTACAAAGAATATCATTCCCATGATCGTTGATTACACCTTCATTAACTTCATAGGAAATATCATTGACTATCATTTCATCAATTTGCACAACATTACATTTAAATGCACCACCATGGCATTCGCTGTTCATGACAATAGTACTCACCTCAGAATCAATTGATACATTATTATTTATTAAATTAATATTGTTCTCATAAACATTACAATCAGTAGGCTCATTATCATTATTTATTACATCATTATCTTCGCAAGCATGAACCTCAACCGTAATCAAATGTTTATTATTGCCAAGGTCGATAGTATGATAATTAATTAATTCTTGAATTAAACTAGAATAATGTGAGTTCTTTTTAAATATTAAATCACTATCATATCCCTCACTATAAATTTCACTATCAGAATCGACATCTAACTTCGATTTTTTACGTTTTGCCAAATAGCCATTTTCATGAATACCGGGTAATAAATGTTTTCCCTTCAATTCCAGTACATCGCAATCGCTTAAAAACCTATTAATTGTTTGCACAACCATTACCTCATTATCATTCTTGGATACAATATTTTCAGAAAAGCTTTGGTCATACCGGACTAATTCAGAGGGTACCAAAAAATTACCAATAAAAAATTCTTTATTCAGCTACTGTTTTAACGTTGTCCACAGGAACCTGTTTCTGTTCGTTAAATTCTTCCTGCAAGTCCTCTATGAAATCGCATGAAAAACGCTCCGACGGACCGCATCTCAGAGCGTCACTTGACAGTTTAAATGATTAGATTGTGGTAATGCGTTTCGAGTTAAGTCAACCGTGGGAAGGGGTACACTAAAATCTGGAGTAAATAACTGATTTTGATATTGATCCCTCGGGGTACCATTGGGTCTATTTAAAAAACGACCATCATTTACACCCGCAGATAACTGATTTACCGACTGACCATTCATATTATTTTTCATAAATAGTTCTTTCGTTTTTATTTGTTGCAACTGAGCATTTGCATTACGATTTTGATTTAGCGACGAAAATTGATTTCTATTATAACTAGAATTCCGTTCATTAATAATTATGTCCAAATTACTCAGTGCTTGATATACGATTGATTCATCTCCACAACTGATTAAAGCCAAAGACTCTCGAACGCGCAACGGCAATTGCTGGATTATCTGATAATGTAAGGAATAAGACGAAAACGCAGGTTTCAGATATCGAGCCCTTTTTACTTCGTAAAAATAGTCCTGTAGAGATCCGTCTTGTTTGTGATTGTATCGTCTGGCAAGCCAAACACTTAAGGTCCTTGTCTGAACCGCGTTGTCATAAAGTTTGTCAAGGAATGCTGTTCCAAATTCATAAAATGTTTTAAAACTTCGAGACTCGATCCAACATCGTGCTTGTCCTACTAATAAAATTTCGATGCAATATAATTTCATTTTGTCCTCTATTTTTTTAATCGCACAATATCGGTCAAACTTTTCTAGAAATTCGACTGCATTGTCATTTAGCTGCCCTTTAAACGTAGGTGCAGATATTTCGACATTCGGGGTTTGCAAATTTTTCAAAACTTCAGACAACAACCCATCATTAGCCGCGGATTCAAAATTATTCACAGCTTCTTGAGAACCCTCAACTGGAACTCGATTAGTTACGTGGCCCATTTCTGTGCGCAAACGATCATTCTCTTTCCGTAAACTTTGAATTAAAACATTATTAGCCGCACTCGCGTGGTTTTGTTGCGTGCGATATTCATTCAATTCATTCTGCGGAGATTGATTTTCTTTACGTAGATAGCGCAACTGCATCAAAATTTCTAACATAACAGTTCGACTATCAACCGAGTTTTCCATTATATTATTTTCTTCGCTTATACTCTCTCTCTCCCCCTCCCTCCCTCTCTCTCTCTCTCTCTCTCTCTCTCTCTCTCTCTCTCTCTCTCTCCCTCCCTCCCACCCCCTCTCTCTCTCTCTCTCTCTCTCCCCCTCCCTCCCTCTCTCTCTCTCTCTCTCTCTCTCTCTCTCTCTCTCTCTCTCTCTCTCTCTCTCTAAGATCAGCTCCGGGTTCTTGACAGAAGAAACTAATGACAACTTTATGTAACAAAGAACGTTACATAATTCATTACAGAAGTCTAAAACAAGCAGTAAGTTGTAGAATGTTAATAACAAAGATTAACAGAGTCTTGAAATTTGATCAGAAACCGTGGCTTAAATCGTTCATTGATTTAAACAGCAGAAGAAGAGAGCAAGCGAAAAATGAATTTGATAAAGCAATACCAAAACTAAAATAAAATATTAATTAATCGCGTTAACAACGGTCACAATAAATAAAATTTTAACAATACAGACTGACAGTTAAACTATTTTTCTGTTAGACTAATGTCCTATAAAGTAGTCTTAAGAAACACGTTGTTCTAGGGTTCCTTCTATACAATTTTGCATGTAATACATAATGGTGAACTGGTGGTTCTTAACAGTTAAGGGAAGAGACCTGCCTCTCCTTTCGCAACAAGAACTATGCAAAATTACTTACCTTTCCTTCCAAAATGTTTTTTGTACCATATTAGGCTGTAATTTAATACTAATTTTTCTGAAGAGGGCTGCGAACAAGAGCCGAAAACGTTAAACTTTTTTAATTGTTGATTATAATATTTATTTATGTATTGTTAAAATTGTATTTATTGTGACCGTTGTGGACGCGATTAATTAATATTTTATTTAAATTATCACGGTCGAGAAATCTTAATTCTAATATTTTTCAATACCAAAACTCTTCAATTATGCCGTCTATGGTGAGACAATGGAAAATGAACGCAAACGTGTTGATGTTAAGCTTGCTACCAAATGGCATGGACGTTACGGTGTAGAAGCCTTGATTGCTAAACCAAATTTCCACAGTTGCTCCATTTTTTATGAAGATCTTCCAGCTGTACAATTATCACGTACAGAGATATGTATAAGAAAACCGCTATATATCGGAATGTGTGTTTTAGATATATCAGAAACACTCATGTACGAATTTCATTATGAACACATGAAATTGCGTTTCGCAGATAATTGCAAACTACTCTATACTGACTATAATAGTTTTATATATGAAATAAGATGTGGTGATGTGTATGAATTAATAAAACAAGATATTCATCAATTTGATACGTCTGATTATCGAAACAATAATCAATTTAACATGCCACGTGTCAATAGAAAATAGGTTGAACTTATGAAGGATGAGTGCAACGGTAGGATTATGACAGAATTTGTGGGCGTACGCAGCAAAATGTACAGCGTAAAAATTAAGAATCAAGATGCTATGAAGAAGGCAAAAGGTATGAAGGCTATAGTTGTAGAGACAGCCATAACGTATGACGATTATGTAAGTGTTTTGCACGAAAAAACGTCTGTGACTCGAGAACAATGCCTCATTCGTTCGCGTCTTCATAATTTGCGAAGTGAGAGACAAACAAAAATTACTCTAAGTGCTCACGATGACAAGCGATATCTTCTCCCTGCACGGAAACATAAGTTCTGCAGTTTCTAAAAGGCGCCAATGCAGTAACTGCGTGATTCAACTAGCAACGCCACATTACGCTACTTCTATATTGTCAGTCCCGCAGTTTCTGCGGGATCCAAATAAGCAGTATATGAGTGCATATGTTCCGCGCTTTCGGCTGATAAATTCCTGCAGCACTTACATGGATTATGTAATGTACAGAGTAGCGTTTATTTACAGTTTAATTTCCAAGGTTGGTGGTGGTGGTGGGGGACCGAAAATGACATCACATTTAATTCATTTTCATGTTTTGCCAATTACAAGTTACTTACAATTTGTCAAATATTGTACCATTATTAGACATCAAAAAATATATTTAAGAATGAAAATTATTCAATAGAACTTTTTTATTGCAATTAAAACACTGAAACTTACACTTACGCAAAATTCTATTTAAAATGATAACCGATTTAATAATTCCAAGTATAATAATTTTATAAACGAAACGTACTGTTTTGATTCTTGACAAGACACTGCCCGTTAAACATTTTATCGATAATGATAAATACCAATGAAATTTATACAAAACAAAACATTCAAAAATTATAAATATTCTATTCTTTAATAAAAAAACTTTAATTATATCATTCTAACATCTATACTACGTCCCTGTACGTTATGTGCACAAATATAAATGCACGTATGTAAAATTTCGTGGTGACATATTGCAAATTTACAATCGATGTGTAATCGACGACAATTAAATTTTCAAAGTTGAGATCATGCAAAACAAGAAAACAGATGGTTTTCACGTGGAAATAAACGTAAAAATAGTAACAAATATTGCTACGTTAAAACTGTACGAAACTTTTCTGTTTTCTTTACAAAACTGTACACAAAAAAATGAATTTGTACTTGCGCATTTCATATGGTGAAAAGGCCTATTAAAAAGCTGTATTTAGAAGTTATATGAATATTTGGATAACGTAAACCATAAGAATATTTCGTTAAAGGTCTAATACGAATTTCTAAATACGTTTATATCTGTAATTCACTACCCTATACTCATAAATTTTAATTCAAAATGTATTACTGCGAATATCAAAGGCTTTCGATATATATACTCGGGGTACGCAGTTCCGGGAAATGCTACTCGAGCGCTGCTGTCGTTTTACGTATCCCTCCAGTGCCACGCACGAAGCGAATAGATTCCAATGTCAACCACATTTTATTTTTTAAGATGCGATTAAATCTTTCACATATAGATGCTTTGAGATTGCTAAATGTTGAATAGAGCTTGATATTATAAGTTGTCATGAGATTTTTAAAACTCGCATTGTAGAATTCCTTGCCCTGATCGGTGTGTTAGAGTTTTGGCACACGTCGCTGACGAAGAACACTTTTCACACCTTCTGAAACGTCTTCACCTGTCTTCCGTTTCACTGGAACAGCCCATGCGTACTTAGAGAATACATCAATGATTTTGAGCATGTATCTATATCCCTTATTTTCGCCGGCATATGGGATCATCTCAACAAGGTCGGCTTGCTAGGTCTCGTCAATACCTCGCATATTAAACTTTCGACGTAGATAATTACGACGAGCGGGTTTATGCAGTTCTTCAACCACTACTTTTTTTTTTGTTCATTATTCATTGTTTATTTATTATTAAGTTCAGAGTTTATTCTTTCCTCCTTTACGTGAATCCACTACCTTGCTCATAGTTAGTTCAACAATATTATTAAGTATTTGAAATTTTTCTTCACACGCGTCTTTAATGCTTTGTATTTTTGCTTTTAAATTATTAAGTTCAGAATTCACACGTTCGTGACTTTAAAGATCGACTGCATCTGTCAATTCTAGTGGAGCAGCAATTTTGCACGATCTCTTATTTTCCAAATCATAGTGACCTTCAGAAATAAGTTTATATCCAATACCGGCTGGACCACGTGATGATGATGACGAATTCTCGATCCGATAAAATTTACGTCCAAACACATCGATACTCATTTTAAAACTGATGATGACGAATTCTCGATCCGATAAAGTTTACGTCCAAACACATCGATACTCATTTTAAAACTGATGCGCTACTTGCAATTCATTCTAATATATAATATCTGCCTCACGAAGTTCCTCAAGGATAGAATGAATCTCATTTATATAACTGGGATTTCCTGCTGATTTTTCGGCTAGTAGTAAGCGAAGACGATCAACAAGTTCATTAAGGTCATCCCAATAGACAAGGTCCGTTAACACACCTGTTCGCGCCATTTTAAAGGGAGGTAATATATATGTTCATTACACCACCACTTTTTGTAGATTTGTTCACATCAATATTGAACAGTGGAACGATAAAATTGTTACATTTTTTACTTTTCTGCTTACGAATATCTTCATTCTCGCTATATTTTTTCTTGTGCCCGTTCGAAGTTAAAAGGATGCTCCGATAATTTTGTCTGTCGGAGGGGGTGATAAAATCTTCGTTAGGATCCTTTCTGAAGAGCAATTCGAGTAAACCCGTAGTTAATGGATAGGTCTCATTGTTCACACTAACATTTTCATTGTCAAAACGAATAAATGAATCGCCAATCATAATTTTATCGTCTTGCTTACGACAGCCATAGAGGGTGTCCAAATATTTTTTACAATTCATATATAACATTCGGAGATATTTATTGGTAATTGATTCTCTTTCAGTTGTTTTATTATAATTTTCTTCATCATCATTATCTTTATAAGACTTCGCAGTGACGAATGATTTATATTGTAAATCGTCATCACATCACCATCATCATCATCATCATAGTAGACACTCTTTTTTTTTCAATTTTGATTCATCAAATTTGTAAATTTCACTTTCAGGCTTCATGGAAACAGCGACTAGAAATGTACTTTTTTCTCGCAATATATCAACGAGCTTATTAAGCGGTTCGAGCAAATCTTTCAAAAACTTATACTTTGGTTGATTTAATGATTTGGAGTAAACATATATATTTCCGAATCGCACTCCATTGGAATATACTATGAGACTAAGTAGCGTGTTCGTTTTTCCACAATTTGAGGGACCGAAAAACACGGCCCTTATACTGCTAGGAAGTAACTCTTCCATGTCGTCTGTTTATTTCTTCCTGCTTTATAATACTGCCGAAATTCGTCACCGGAAGTTTCTTATGTTGTTCTTTAAAATTCATGTTTACAAAAAGCGCCGGCTTTTACGCGACTGAATGATTTAGTATAAATAGCGTGTATATAAATGTTCTTTTATCAGTTTCATGTCAACACTGAACGCTCAATAATCATGCATAAAAATAAAGCCCATAGTGGTCGGGGTTTGATAAATAAAGTTATAAATAAAGTACTTGTTGAACTTGTTGATTATCAATACTGTTGTCCTGGAACTAAATTAACTAAGAGACTTGCTCGAGGAGACGCTGGAATTAATCCTCTGGACGCGGCGTGTAAAGAACACGATATAGCATATTCTTAGAATCGCGAAAATATTGCTGCAAGAAACTCTGCAGACAGAGTTCTAGCCGATAAAGCCTGGCAACGAGTCTTAGCTAAGGACTCAAATTTTGATGAAAAAGCAGCCGCTTACACCATTACTAATATCATGAAAGCGAAGTCAAAGCTTGGTATGGGATTGTCACAGAAGTTGACAAAGAAAAAGAGAAATCTTCTATTATTCTAAAAAATGTAGTTAAAACCATTTCGCATGCCATAGTTCCAAGTAAAAGTGCTCGTACAGTCATTCGTTCGACACTTGAGAAAGCTCGCGATACTGTTAAGTTAGAAGGAGGTAAAAGAAACGTAAAAATTCCACAAACTCTGAGTATATCTCCAACAATAAAACAAGATGGCCCCTTACCCTTTCTCATCCCCCTCTTTGCTGGCCTTAGTGCTGTCGGTCTATTAACTGGTGGTGCTGCTGGTATTGCAAAAGTGGTCAATGATTCGAAAGCAGCGCAACAACAGTTAGAAGAAGCAAAACGACATAATAAGAAAATGGAAGATATTTCATTAGGAAAAGAACTTTATCTTAAGCCGTATAGACAAGGTTTTGGTCTCCAGATAAGAATGTATGCGAGAAAAGCTTTAAACAGAAAAAAGTAGCTCGAAATAAGATTACCTAGGCGAGCACTTACCAATATCGAATTACTGAAATATGCAAAAAAAGATGAAAATTCCTCATTTTCAAGGAGTATTTATGCGAAATGATTTACCAGTCAGTGGTCCACGCATTTACGAATCAGCAATCGTGAATCTCGATGATAAAAGTGGTCCTGGAACGCATTGGGTCGCATATAGGAAAAATGATAATGATGTTGTGTACTTTGACAGTTTCGGTGACCTTCAACCACCTCTTGATTTAATGTTATATTTAAATACTAATATGGTCAAGTACATTCATAAAAGGTTTCAAAATTTTAATACATATGATTGCGGTCATTCATGTTTAAAATTTTCGTCCAACGAGCTTGACTGAACATACATATAAAAAGGATATGATAAACACATCATTATTAGTTAAACAGTCATGATGGAAAAATCGTTTACTCTAACACTATGTGGCAGATCATTCGTACTTGAAGCACATTACTTTCCACCAATTGAACTTTCACCGAACAAGAATTATGTACTTGGTTTGGTGGAACTTTTTACCTTCAATTCAATACCTAACATCGATATTGGTAATAACAAATTTTATGTAGGTAATGAAATAATTCAAATCCCTACAGGTAGCTACGAAATTAAAGCTATAGAAAGGTTTCTTCAAGAGATTTTAGCTCCTAAAAATATTACAATCAGCTTGAAACCAAACAACAACACGCTTCGCAGCGCGTTTAAGTGCGATCATAAAATCCAGTTTAAACCTGACTCAATCGGGCAACTATTAGGTTTCACTGACCGGATTTTAGCTCCGAACGTGTCTCACATCTCTGACATACCTGTATCTATTCTAAAGATAAATGCATTGCAAGTTAAGTGCAATATCACCAGCGGTGCATATATAAACGGGCGGAAAGTGCACACAATCCACGATTTTTTACCCGCAGCATCATAAGTCATTTACCTTCCAGTTACCGTAAAGAGTATCGATCACTTACAATTACGTATAGTTGATCAAGACGAGCAATTGATTAATTTTCGAGGTGAAGTTATAACTGTTCGATTACACATTAAAGTATCGCCGTAAACATATAAACATGGGAATAATTTATAAAGTGAAAATTGGTAGAGGCATATTAAGAAACCAACATGTTGTCGAGCAATCAGTCATCCGAAAGCCATCAAAACGCTAACACGGAAGAATATTCAATTTCGAAAAAGTCTCGGCTTAAGAGTCGTTGGTACAATTTCTCGACCTGCTGTTGCAGGAAAAAGAATAAACTAATCTGCATATTGTTTTGTTGCATTAAAAGAAATGGAGGAGATATGAGTAATTCCGCGATACTTTTAATATTTAGGAAACTGTATATTTACAAGACTAATGTAATACAATTGATAAACAAAAAAATTTCTTTGATATGAATTAAATATCATACAATAGTTTTGGTGGATAGAGAATAATTAGTTTTGCGTGAAAAAAATTGAAATTCGTCATATTTAAAGATTTGTGCAGGAAACTGTCCTATATATATTTTCTTTCGACCAAAAAATAAAATGTGCTTGTTTATGAAAGAACGCACAAATTTTTCTGTACTATCATTTGATATTGTACTTTCAACCCATGTCATTTTTAAGAAGGTGCTTGCGTCCTGAAATGAAATATAAAAACAAAAATAAAAGAAACTAAATTTTCATAAAGAAAACATTTTTTTACATTTCATCGTTTGGAAAAAGTGCGTTTCGAGATTTCAAAAAAAGTAAAGCATGAGTGTATTCCTTACATAAAAACGGTTCAAACCACTCTTTTTCCATTACCGTGCCACTCTACCGGTTAAAAATACGACGCTTTGAAAAATGATATTACTTGCGCCGCTGGTACCGAAAATAGTTATTACTGGCACACTTTCTGTACAGTTTGAAAATCCCCAAAACCTATTGCTGTTTTTTGTTTGGTATATTTCTAAGCGTGTATCACTAGTCTTAAGTCAATATTATTTGCACCTGTCTGAAAAAAAGACTGAACAAAAAATAATGTTATTTTCGGTAATTACTGCATTATATTATTTTGATTATTTTGGCAGTAATAAATAGTTTGTATATTGTTATATTGTTTTTCTGCCTTTATTATTATAGTAATATATCAAAAATGTCGAAAAGTGATTTTTGAACGAGCCACCAAATTGTTGTACGGGGCTATATATCCATGTTTCATATCTTTAGATTTACATGTAAAAATAATTATTTTTTATCTTCAAGAGGCAAAAGTCCCCGAACTGATCAAATCGATTAAGAATTACAGATTCAACAAAGTTTTGAAAATGGATAATAAAATTATTTTGTTCAAAATTTTAAAGTTGCTCCTACAAAATGTGCGTTTTTAAAAGAATGTTGGCACCATCAAATTTTTGCTCTTCGTATCACCTGAAATAAGAAAAAAAACTTTACATGTGGGTGCAAGTAAAAAAAAAAAATTTTTTTTTAAATGCCAAATATTAAAAGTATCGCGGAATTACTCATATAAATGAATTTTGAAAATTTCCAAAACTTAAAAAACAATAATTTTTTCGAAATGTGTACATATCCGAATGTCTTGGAACTTTCGCACAATCCACAAATGTGCGTATGTAGTATGTATTTATAGTGTACAGGAAATGTGACGCTGTCGTTCATTTTTTATTTTTGAAATCATATTTTGTTCGCAAAAGAAGTATTCTCAAATTTTTTTCGAAATTGTACTATGGAGGGGAAGGCCCGAAAATAGAGGGCACCAGCGTAAAAGCGCTACAGAAGCTCTAATTTAAGTTGGGTATCATGTTTTATTTTCGAAATCTCGTTTTGTTCGAAAAAGAAGTATTCTCAAATTTTATTGAAATTTTACTATGGAGGGAACGACCCGAAAATAGATGGCGCCCGGGTAAAAGCACCGTAGAAACTCTCATTTAAGTTAGGTGTCATTATTTATTTTCGAAATCTCGTTTTGTTCACAATAGAAATATTCTCAATTTTTTTCTAAATTTCACTATGGTAGGAACAACTCGAAAATAGAATGCGCCAGCATAAAAGCATTGTAGAAGATGTCATTTAAGTTAGGTTTCATTTTTTATTTTTGAAATCTCGTTTTGTTCGCAAAAGAAGTATTCTTAAATTTTCTCATAATTTTACTATGGAGGGAACAACGCGAAAATAAGGGCGCCAGCGTGAAAGCACTATAGAAGCTGTAATTTAAGTTAGGTTTCATGTTTTATTTTTGAAATCTTGTTTTGTTCGCAAAAGAAGCATCCTCAAATGTTTTCAAAATTCTACAATGGAGGGAATAACTCGAAAATAGAGGGCGCCAGCGTAAAAACGCTGTAAAAGTTGTATTTTAAGTTGTGTTTCATTTTTTATTTTTGAAAACTTGTTTTATTCACAAAAGAAGCTTCCGCAAACTTTGTCAAAATGTTACTATGGAGGGAACAACCCGAAAATAGAGAGCGCTACCGTTAAGGCGCTGTAAAAGTTGTATTTATGTTAGGTTTCATTTTTTATTTTTGATATCTCGTAAAATTTCGAAAATATTTGAGAATACTTCTTTTGCTAACAAAGTAAGATTTCAAAAATAAAAAATGAAACCTAACTTAAATTCCAGCTTCTACAGCACTTTTACGCTGGCCCCCTCTATTTTTGGGCCGTTCTCTCCATAGTAAAATTTTGAAAAAATTTGTGAATACTTCTTTTTCCAACAAAACGCGATTTCAAAAATAAAAAATGAAACCTAACTTAAGGTACAACTTTTACGGAGATTTTTTCGTATTTTACTGCCCTCCCTACGCCCCTGTAGTTTCGAAAAAATTGCTTATTGCGTCTACGAGGTTCTAATATCCCATAGATTCATTAAAAAAATTTACAATAAAAAACCTGTAAAAAACACACGTTTTCAGCTATTTTTGAAAATTTCTCCATATTTAAATGCTAAGAATACATTAATTATTCAGAGAATAGTTTCGTAACACGAAATATTGAAATAAAACTAAAAAAAATTGAGTAAAAAAAGTATTACATTAAAAATATCTGTAATAACATCTACAAAAAGAAATGAAAATTTAGGATATTTTCCGTTTGCCTCCGCTGATTATTTTCATTTGCGACTCAAAATAACCGTAGGCAATGATATCAGAAAAAACGGGAGATGGGGGACTTTTGGGTTGAACTTAATCGTCGCTGACCGTGTGCGGTTATGAAAGGCCTTGTACGATCAAACGATGGTTTTTATAAAAAGTAGCTCTGGCAATTCAGAGACATTTAGAGTAACAGAGGGCGTTTTGCAGGGTGCAATTTTGAGTCCCCTGCTTTACGCAGTAGTCCTCTGTATTACCATAGACAATGGCATTTCATTATACCTTTACGAGAAAAACTTTTCTTCAATTTCAATTTGATTTAATAACTTTTCCGAGCATTTCAGTTAAAAGTTGTGCGGAAATATGTAAAGCTGAGCGTAATTATGAATATATACATTATACACTCTAAAATTGTTGGACTCAATTGCGGAGTCCACGAGAGAGTAATCGTTAAATTTTTCTCCTATAGGCTTCAATTTTACTCTCTTGGAGTCACATTTTCTCCTTTGTAGTTATATACTGCATCGAAAAGTGGTTACTACGTGGCCGGCCGACAAACATGTTTTATTTCAACTCGCTGTAACTTATTCAATTCTGAGAATTTTGAAACGAATAAAAAAAGAAATTGTTCGCTACAGTTTTTTGCATCTAATGAAGAATGAAAAAATTATATATCTCAATAAACAATGAAGTTTTTCAGGGCCTCGAAGCACATGACGTGTTGGTCATCGGCTGCCGCCAACTTCAAACATTCATACATTTTTTGCTATTAGACCAATAAAGATACAACTTTGCAGAAAATTTGTTCATACCTTTATGAACAACTTCCTCGTAGACCGTTTTCGGAAACTCGAAATTTGCTCGATAAACGAAGAGCGAGAAGGTATATTTTGCAGTTGCGTAGACAAAAATTAATAACTTTATTGTTTATTGAGATATATAATTTATTATTTCACCATTAGATGCAGAAATCTATAACAAACAATTTCTTTTTTATTCGTTTAAAAACCATCAAAATTAACTGTTATAGCGAATTGAAATAAGAAAGCCGGCCGTGTAGTAACTAGTCCTGTCTATACGGCATTTAGTCGCCTTTCTCTTTTTCCGTATTTATTTATGCCATTAAACTACATTTTGACTTCAAAGAACTCAAATGTAGTAACGCGGCCTACCCCATTTTCTGCTCCTCTGGACTGAAATTTGAGTCCAATAATTCTAGAGCGTATCTAATAAAAGTATTTAACAAAAATGTCAATTGAAATCTTTTTAACAATTTTTGAACTTTTCATGAAAATCAAGTCTTTCGAAAACACCTGCTTTTCATTATTTGATTTTTCTTTTAAGACAGCTAAATGAAAATAATTTTTGTAATTACGGTAGTTTTCAGTTTTAAACTATATTTTGATACAGTGTGGGTAAAGTGTGTTGCTCTTTGTAACGCCAAATCGACATCGTTGCGCCATCTGCGCGTGCCCGTCCGACCTACTTCATACACGGTAAAGTTTATTTACCGAATAGCCGCGGTACATATCCGCGCTAGTTGCAACTTTGAATTTCGCGCCGTGGGCTCTTTAATTTTAATCATGATTTAACCCGTTCACCGTATCAACTTCCGCCGCTAGTCCGTTTTCCTGGAATTCATCTTCCGGAAAAGATTAGACTCCACGTGGATTGCGTTGCAACCGCATTAATTTTCGCACGTTCGCAAAAAGAAAAACCGCAGTTTATCCACAGGAATTTCGCAGCATCCGCGCTGCACGAAATTCTAGTTAATCGCCGCATTATAATTAATATTTATATTTGTAAATCGTTTTTTTTTTCTTTATAGTTTCACAATAAATTTCGCACGCAAGAAACGTGGAATGAACTTTCTCCACGCCGCGAGTCGAAGAAGTGCCGATCGCGAAGATTCTTGTATAGTTCGAATTTTCGAAATAAAGTATCCTATTAGAATTTAAATTTTGAATTCTGCACCTCATTCCGCTAAGTCACTATCATCGACCAACCCGCTGGTCGAAGTCGACGGTAAATATTGCTGCTCTCACGACCGGTAATCCAACATTTGGCGATCCTGCCAGGATAGTGCACGCGAGTGTGTAGAAATTCGATTTTTATGGGACTTTGAAATTTGAATTTTCACTAGTGGCATCAAGAAGTGCAATTTTGGATTATCAGTGCCAGTTGCCCAAAAGTGCTTATGCATGTGAAAGTGAACAAAAAAGAACATTAAGTTCGCATAAATTTGAATTCGTTAGCGCAGCCCGCGCTAATGATATTGAGTAGGTGTGCTCACGCGAACACAACTTCGGCAATTTTCGCCACGCACGAATTCTTCCGACTTCACTTTTCTCCGCGACGCGTTCATGGTGTCACGGAGACTCGCCTCATCAAGGCTACTCTCCCCGTAATCTTCTCGGAACGCTTCGGCCTTATTCGGTTCACTCGCAGTTAGTGATATCCGCACTAATTACGACTTTGCTTGGGTGAACACGACAATCATCGCGCTTCGTACGAGTTTCTCACACGCACCCGCTAATCACATGTTATGCGTCTCACGCGAGAACGCGTATGTGTTAATACTCTCCACGCGCTCTTACGAGCATCCGAGAGTGATACGCTACCGGGAACGGCCTGTTCCCACTCACGTGTTGCCAAGCAACCATCTCGCCTATCGAACTGATTGCGCGCGCTAGCGCCAATCATTGATAACCGCGCCTTTGATCCCACTTAGGCACGTCAGACGAGCGCATTCACAGGGCAGCTCACAGACATCATATATCCGCTTTAAGAATGTCGCTGTGAATTGCACATAGAACGACGCGTCACAGTTGACCCGCGCTTTAGCATCGACGTTCAGTTCAAAATTTCATTTTAAAATTCACAATGAGCAAGGGTGATGATGATTATCACACCTGCGTGCACATTATTGCAGCACAAACGCAGGATTTTAAATCGGTAAAAAGAGCCGCGGATTTGGCAAACCGACCTGACACCACAGCTGAACAGGCGAGCACTCAGTTGAAGCACATCGAGAAGCAATGGTCTCGCATTGTTGATCGAAACGAGACACTCTACGTATACTTAGACAATCCGCATTGCACATCCTTGGAGTATTATGCCGATGACTTCCTCGGGACATCAGAGGAAATTTATCTCGAGACTGTCACCAAGTTGAGCACAATTGTCGCCAAAGGAGTTGCCGCCTCAATGTCAGCTACATCAACCGATCAAGTCGTCAATCCAGTCTTCGTAAATCAACGCACTCGACCGAAAGTTCCTGCCATCAAATTACCAGGTTTTTCCGGGAAATATAAAGAATGAGCCGAATTCCGCGATCATTTCTCAACTCTAATTATAAATGATAACTTTGACTCTTTTCAACGGTTATACTACCTACAGTCTTGCCGCGCCGGTGAGGCCGCGAACGTTTTAAAAAATATTTCTATTACCGCGGAAAATTTTGAAATAGCCTGGCAACTCTTAAAAGATCGCTACGAAAATCGACGTAGACTTTTAAATTTGTATTTAGCCATCTTATTTTCCTTAAAGCCTGTTATCAAAGAGAATTCGGCAATAGAATTACGCAAGTTATTATATTCGGCCCATGAATCGCTATACGCGTTAAAAAAATTAGACCGACCGGTGTCGGATGATATCTTTGTCTTTTTAATCACTCAAAGACTTGATCGTGCGACGCGCGAGGCATGAGACTTCACTCTAGAGGGAGACGACTATGCCACGAGTAAACAGCTGACTAAGTTTCTGATAGCTAAAATACGATCGTTAGAAGCCGGTTCGGAGTTGGGCCAGTCGGTTAAGATCGAAAAACCTGCATCCGCCTCCCGCGCTCAAGTCTTACACATTAGCTCTAAGACATCTCCTAACTTTAAGTGTAGTTTATGCTCGCAATCGCATATACCTGTCCGCAATTCAGCGGCCTGTCATTGTCCCAACGCTGGGAATTCGTAAAATCGCATTCGCTATGCACCAATTGTTTGTCTGCAATTCATACTAATAGGTTGTGCAAAAGCGAGAAAACTTGTAAACATTATGCGAAACGCCATAATTCTTTTCTGCACAACCCATCGCACAATTCAAATACGCATATGGCGAATGTGTCCACAGCAGGTGCCAGTCCGGAAACGCATGGTCTTGTGCAGACGCATTTAAGTACTCCAAGTACATCGGCGCATATTATACTGACCACTGCTTGGGTAATCGTGACAGCCGCGTCGTCGCACACTGTAAAATTGCGCGCTCTTCTCGACCCAGGCTCGACCCGCACATTTATCACGCGAGAAGTTGCGGACATGCTGGGTACGAAGGAATACTCTACGAACATTCAAGTCTCCGGACTTGGCAAATTTGAGTCGGAAATTATTAAACGCTCGATTCCGATTTCGGTAATGCCCGTGTCGAATGACAATATTAGCTTCTCTTCTAACGCGCTTGACATCGATGACTTGACTACATATACGCCACTATTTAAATACCCGCTTACGCATTGGCCACATTTAAAAGATCTTGGTTTTGCCGATGGTAACCCCACCGACGACACTAAGATACATGCACTTATCGGTTTTGATATTTACCCTTACGTGCTTAGGGACGGGATTAGACGAGGGAGGATTGACGAGCCGGTCGCAGTGAATACCGTCGTTGGGTGGATTCTATCCGATGACAGCGCAAGCAATCGCGATGATCGACATGATTCGACGGTGGTGCAGATGCATCTTGCACATCACGTTCAAGAAAGTCCCGAGTTGAACGCTTCTCTAACGCGATTTTGGGAAATAGAAAATGTCACAACCGAGAAAGTGCTGTCCGAAGATGACCAGCACTGTGAACGGCATTTTCTAAATACTCATTCACGAACGCCATCCGGACAATATCGGGTACGAATTCCATTAAAAGATCCTGGGAATATCGCGATTTGTGACACTCGTGCTCAAGCGATGCACTGTCTCCATAGTATGGAACGACGACTTGCAAACCGCACCTCGGAGCGGGAGTCGTACGTAAATTTCTTAGACGAATACGCAAACATAGGACACATACGTCTTGCTCCTTGTAACGTAGCGCCCTCTGCGGTCGTTTATCTGCCGCACCACGCAGTAGTTAAACCCTCAAGCGAAACTACACAAACTCGCGTAGTTTTTAAGGCGTCGGCAAAGACTTCGAATGGACGTTCCTTATATTCACTGCAGCACAATTCCGAAACTGCAGGCGGATTTACCCTCGCTGCATATACAATGGCACACATAGGTACGTTTACGACGCGGATATCGTAAAAATGTATCGGCAGATTCTCATCGACGAGCGAGATGTGGATCTGCAACGCATTTTATGGCGTCAGTCGCCCGAGCATCCGGTCTCAGAGTACCAGTTATTAACCGTCACCTACGGAACGGTGAGCACGCCCTATCTGGCTCTAAGAGTCCTTCGTCAAGTCGCTGAAGACGAAGGGTCCCGGTTCCCGTTAGGTACACACGCTTTGTTACATAACTTCTTCGTGGACGACGCGTTTATCAGCGCTGACAGCAAAGACGCTTTACGAGAAATTCGTAATCCATTAATCGAATTGCTCGGCACTGTGTCTTTCAGATTGCGCATCGAACTTTCTCCACGCCGCGAGTCGAAGAAGTGCCGATCGCGAAGATTCATACATAGATCGAATTTTCGAAATAAAGTATCTTATTAGAATTTATGTTTTGAATTCTGCACCTCATTCCGCTAAGTCACTATTATCGACCAACCCGCTGGTCGAAGTCGACGGGAAATATTGCTGCTCTCGCGACCGGTAATCGAACAAAGTGTGGCTTTACGTATTTTTTACATTTTTAGTGCACGTTATGCATATATGTGTCGGAAAATATTGTTCGATACACTTGTATCGAAAACTACTATTTCTTTAAATTATATTGTTGTTATTTAATTATCTAAGTGAAATACATATATGGAATGTGAATTTAATGTTGAAAATAATATCCTACTGAAACATATTTAAAAGTGTTGTTCCTGAAGTTGGTTTAGCTATCGTATTGTAATAAAATAACTAAACTTGTTTTGCAATAATATCTTTATTGTTCAAAGTTAACAATTGAAAAGCGCGCGTAGACAAGAGAATTTATGAATATTGAATTATCCAGGGTTTTATGTCTTCTTTTTGCACGACCAATATTTATGGTGTCGTCCACCGCCTGTGAAGCGGGCTTTGCAGTTTTCTCGGTGAAAACTCGGCGCCAGGTGGACGACGCGTTACTCAGCCCGGCTAGCTTACAAACGTAATCCCGGTAGGGCACGGACTCGCCCAGAGGAGGTCGGCTCCTGTCTTCTTCCACGCCTGAAAACGGGGATCGCGAAATACCCTTTGGCGGCACCGCATACCGCCCGCACAAGCTTCGGAAGGGGTGTAGCAGGAAAACAATAAATAACATTGTTTTATTTAAGAAGGAGATTGGGCCTTCAGCCTCTCTCAATTTTATTATAATAAATCACAAAGGTAGCCCACGGCCGACTTACATTAAATTTCGCTCCTTACAATTTGGCGTTTCGCCCGCGCGCGTATAATCCGCCCTCGTCTGGTTAGACGGTAATTCCACGCGTCCTCGCGTGTAGCGGCTAGGTTTAGTCGTTGGACTTGGCGTCTCGTCCTCGACGGCTAGTTATTTTCGGTCCTCCCTCCTTACTCGTTATTTTCGATCCGAAGCTAACTTTAACTCTTTGTACGATTTCGAACTCCTTCCTGCTTGAAGGTCGCCTCGGCACTCTCTCATGCGATCCTTCCTTCTTGAAGGCTGAAAAACGACTCTCGCGATCCTTCCTTCATGTAGGCTCTAAAACTACTCTCACGATCCTTCCTTCTTGAAGGCTCTAAAATGACTCTCGCGATCCTTCCTTCTTGAAGGCTCTAAAACGACTCTCCCGATCCTTCCTTCTTGAAGGCTCTAAAACAACTTTCGCGATCCTTCCTTCTTGAAGGCTCTAAAACGACCCTCTCGGCGGCTCTCTCCGTGGCCGTGCATATCCGTGCACCGTATCCGGCGGCGCTCGAGCATTTTCGGTGCCGTTCGTATCTACAACGATCCTGCTATCGATCGATCGGAACTGTAATATCACTCCGCGCTCTCGCGACCGCGGCACGACTCCTGGACAAACGTAACGTTCCGTTACAAACCCCTCTCCTTCCTCGGGATTACTCTGAACTCCCGTCTTAGAACTACCGTAGCTCGGATAAATAGTATTGTCCAGGAAGTCGTCGCGATCGCTCCGCGCTCATCTCCAGGTTCAACAGCTGCCCCTCTCCGAAAGGAGCCAGGGAGGGAGCAAACTCAACCTCCCTGAATTAATCGGCGAATTTCTTCTCACGCCGGGGCTCCTGTGGAAAATCAGACCCTACGATCGCAGCTGTTTCAGGGTCCATCCGCCCTGAGAACGTCTCCTTGGTTCCTCAGGCGGAGCAGCATAATGGCCGTGCTCGGGAAACGCCCATCTCGGCCGTGCTGTCACCCTGTGGAGTTCTCGTTCATCCCAGGCTACTTCCTCGTAATCCTCCACCGGGCTTCTTCTTAGTCGCGTTTCCTCAGGACGAATCTCTCGCCTGATTCTCGCGTCTGCGCGGCTTCCTAATTGGTCCCTCGGTAGTCAAGCCTCGTTCTTCTCTCTCTCTCGTGCTCGTTCGGCTTTTCTCCGACGATCGTCCTGATACTTTTCGCTCGAGCTCTGCTCCTCGTATTCCTATTCGGATGGAGCCGCAAAAAGAGTGCGCTTTGCTGCAATGCGCGTGTGTAGGCGATCGTCCTCGGTCTCCGCCTCTTCCAGCAGTGTGAGCGCCCTCTCTGAGAATTCCGGGCAGTATCTGCAGGTAATGGCTCCCTGATGCACTGGGTTCGGAGTCGCCAGCGGTCTATGGATCACTGCTGTCCCTTGCGGGTGATAACACGACCCGCTGCTCAAAGTGACGTATGTCGTTGGCACGGCGTAGGTCATCGTCCCTACTGGATGGTCGAACCCTGGCCTGGCGATGTCCATAATTCCGGGTGACACTCTCGTATTCGTTGTGGTCCAGGTTGGCTGGCTGCTCACATCTAGTGGTGTTGTTAAAAGTAAAGAAAATTAACGCACAAAACGTAGTCAAATAATATTTATGGATTGTGCATTTGTCTAATAAAGATAAATAAAATAATATGAAACAATATAATCAATGAAAACCATAACATCAAGAACGACGTATTTAGCATTGTTGTCGTAATTTCCCCTGCCACCTCGACGTTTTCCGAAAACGCAGTCCCGTAGAGGGGGATCCCGCCGAGTCCCATGATGCGCGTCGGTCGTGCTAGCGCACCGCAGTCGCCAGTCGGAGCTCGGACGCCACGGGGTTCACATCGCAGCTTGGTGAGTTACGGAGATACAGATAATTCAACCATTGTTCCCTTACACGGGAGGTGTCTCAATCACAGCACCCAAACTTTTGCACAGCGCCCAGCCGAACTGGTATATACGATAACACGTAATAAATTACTCCCCCTTTTAGTTTAATGTTCCCTTGCATGGGAGGTGTCTCAACCGGAGCACCCACGCCTTGTCATATTCCCCTGTCAAGCTTAATAGCCGATTATAATAATATATCAACTGTGGTTAATTAACTAATGTTGACGTTCCCAAAATGATAGGTGGCTAGTCTAGCGCACCCACGCCAGTGCATGTTGTCCCTTAATCTTTAGTCCCGTAAGTCAATGGTCCCTTAAATGAGAGATGTCCCTCCACGAGCATCCACGCGCCTGTTTGCGGCTCTTCCGGGCTGGTATACATGTAGTAACTATACACGAAAGGAACATCTTGATCCCTGCAATGGGAAGCGTCTGCTACTGCAGCGCTACCGCCTTAATAGAGAACTGTCTTGATCCCTGCAATGGGAAGCGTCTGCTACTGCAGCGCTACCGCTTTAATCAATAAGTATCTTGATCCCTGCAATGGGAAGCGTCTGCTACTGCAACGCTACCGCCTTAATCAATAAGCATCTTGATCCCTGCAATGGGAAGCGTTTGCTACTGCAGCGCTACCGCCTTAATCAATAAGTATCTTGAACCCTGCAATGGGAAGCGCCTGCTACTGCAGCGCTACGGCTTTAATCAATAAGTATCTTGATCCCTGCAATGGGAAGCGTCTGCTACTGCAGCGCTACCGCCTTAATCAATAAGTATCTTGATCCCTGCAATGGGAAGCGTCTGCTACTGCAGCGCTACCGCCTTAATCAATAAGTATCTTGAACCCTGCAATGGGAAGCGCCTGCTACTGCAGCGCTACGGCTTTAATCAATAAGTATCTTGAACCCTGCAATGGGAAGCGCCTGCTACTGCAGCGCTACGGCTTTAATCAATAAGTATCTTGATCCCTGCAATGGGAAGCGTCTGCTACTGCAGCGCTACCGCCTTAATCAATAAGTATCTTGATCCCTGCAATGGGAAGCGTCTGCTACTGCAGCGCTACCGCCTTAATCAATAAGTATCTTGAACCCTGCAATGGGAAGCGCCTGCTACTGCAGCGCTACGGCTTTAATCAATAAGTATCTTGATCCCTGCAATGGGAAGCGTCTGCTACTGCAACGCTACCGCCTTAATCAATAAGCATCTTGATCCCTGCAATGGGAAGCGTTTGCTACTGCAGCGCTACCGCCTTAATCAATAAGTATCTTGAACCCTGCAATGGGAGGCGTCTGCTACGGTACCGTAGCAAAATACCAAAGACATAATTCACAATCAAAAATATCAAGCGACAAGAATACCTAACGAGAAAATAACTAAAAAAAAATATCTAATGTCAAAATATATAAAAAAAAATATCTAAAACCCGTTTGCCAAAATAACATTTATTTCTTACATCAATATTACAATTATTTCAATACAAACAGTTTCAGTTTTATAATCACTTATTTTTTTAACACTTAATTATATAGAAATATTCAGTACAACGGCAGTCAGAAATTCCAATATTTCGGATCGATCATAATTCATAATTATTTCCCGAAGTGATTTGTCCATTTCGACATATTTACGATCAGATTTGCCATCTTCTTTTTTGCCTCCACCAAAGCACTGTCACCTGCATGACAATGCTCAGGAATTTCTCCAACAATAGATCCTTGCGAAAGAATAGCGTCATTATTATGTTGAATTCACAGATCACAGATATTCAATACACAAACTAAATACCTGTTATCTTAGCACAGTCAGTGTGAATGATTGCATTACACGATTTTTCGCGATACAAACAGCATCTCCACGTGACTGACTTTTTGCCAACATAGGTCCGCGTATAGATATACCCTTCATAACTTAATATTAACCCCCCTTTTAGACTACAAATTAAATTCAACGCCATTGCGACTTAAATAACGAATGATAACTAGTTCCGAGTCGGTTATGAACGATTCAATTTGGTCGACTATATCGAACGCAGAAGTAAATACCTACGATAACAATCAATATAAATACATAATGCGAAATTATGTACAGTGTAAATGTGAATGAAAACGAAATTATTTATATATTTCAATATTAATATATTTTTTATTTATACATTTTTATTTTAGGAATTCACGATTAAATATTTTTGGATTGGATATTTGTGTTTTATATATTTATGAATTAAATATTTTTGCTCTAGATATTTTATCGCTATTTATTTTGTCGTGTATATTTGGTCGTAGGAATTTTGTCGTGACACCGTCTGCTACTGCAGCGCTACCGCTTTACTCAAAGAACAATCTTGGTCCCTGCAATGGGAGGCGTCCGCTTTTGCGGCGTTACCGCTTTAATCGAGGAGACCCCGTCTACGGAAGATGTCGGCCTCTATTGACCTCCACGCGTCTAGTCCCGACCGGGTAAGTCGGTTGTACCATCAGGACAGAACAAGTATGAACCACCCGTTGCTGGAAGAGTCATCTTGCGACCCACAACCAGACGATACCTCAGTCGAATAGCACCACTCCTCCTCTACCACGCAGTACCGCGCGACCTAGGCTAATGTAAGCTTGCCGCCCCCTTCATGTCAGGATCGTATGACCACCTTCTTAAGAACCGAATTAACGAATGATGCTACAATCTCGCCAGGTATACTTTTCTTCTACTATGTTATATTTCTTGATGAGCATTTCTTGTATTGTTCTAACAGGCGTGCATGTCGAGATGGCTCGACTCGTAGCCGTGGACGTTCTCGTGTCCTTCGTCACGGCTTGACAAGTGATGATCATGGTCAAAAACTCCTCTTATCCCTCGATGTCCCTCGCTGGTGTTCGTCCCTCCGAGATCTGGACGTGAACACTCGATTCGGAAGCGCCGGATTTCATTGCGCTCTCGGCCTCTCCTTCTGAAAGTTCCTCTGATTGAGCTCTCGCAAGTTGGGCGCATAGGACCTCCTCATGTCCGACTGAACTCAGGCCTACTGCTCTGAGTCGTGCTATGACCTCTCTGCGGGTGACCCCGAACGGACCCACCGCGCCTTGCGAGATCTCCCTCCGAGCCTAGTTCAGAACCCAAATTTCGCCTAGTGCGGCCTCTCGCGATCGCGGACTATGCAAGGTCACTCCACTCAGCACTGACCTCCGCGGCACTTTACTGCTCTTTCTTTTATTTTTATTATTATTTTTTTTACACTTGCGTGTCTCTTCGGCACACACTCTCCATACTCTTCACAACAAATTGGTGTGCTCTGTGCACTGTGCACGCTACTTTCCTGCACACCTGGAGTTATCCGCTCTCGCACGCGGATACTCAGCCTAAACGTAGGCCGCACTGGAGTAGCCCTAATCCGACGACTCGACCTCTGCGATTGGTCGCGCGATCTGCCTAATCTATTTTTCCCGTCGCGTAAGCGCCCAACGGAGAAACGAGCAAGCTTGCGGTTCGACTGGTTTGGCAGTCGACTGACGTGCGCTCGCGGTTTCGCGTTGCACCTCGCGAATCGCAATGGTTATCGGATAGCCTGGTGACACTCGATTGTCACTCGTTTCGTACCTGTGCACAAAGTATCTGAATTCACTTAGTGTCACTTAGCTTACGTCTAAGGGAACCGTTTTATTTAATTATTATATATGTGGCGGACGTGCCACGCGTTAAAAAATGGGCGCAGAAACGAGAACGCGTAATTTCGACTCACAGGAGAATATAAGAGTGAAAAATTAGAACACACAAATTACAATATACAAATTAAATCTATTCCGCGCCAAATTCAGAATTATACTTACGCAAGTATAAACATCGGAGTCACACACACTTGAGGTAACAGGAGTCAATAAACAAACAAAGTGGCATGAAAATTTAAAAGTAAATATTCAAATACAAGAGTTAACAGAGCATTTAAATGTAATTCCGAGAATTACGAGTATTTCGGAATTAAAATTAAAATTTAAATTGTTCAGTTATACATTCGAAAATAGAAATGATTTTTTACGAAGATGTGCACTAAACTAAGTTCCAGGGTATTTTTTCAAGACACTGGACCATAGACATCATAACTCGTATAGCGGAGTACAGATATTTTTACTTAAGACGAATCTGAACGATTTTTTTATGATGATTTTTTAAGTTCTGTTCACGTATTAATATAGCCCAGGAGAAATGACATAAAAAATGTTTATGTGGAACAGACTAAAAAAAGCAGCATTAGAAACTAATAAGCATTCAATACAGAAGAATCATTAAACATGAAACACGTTAAATTAAATGTATAAAGAGAGTACCATGAATTTTTTAGTAGTTAAAAATTCACAAGTTTAGAAGCAAAAAAAAGGTTAAAATGTAGGAATGAGTCTGAATCCTGATTAATATTAGAAACTAGCAAACTTAGCATGTCTGAATAGAAAAAGCTAATTTTCACACAAAATATAGAACATTTTATTATCGACTGTTTAATAAATCTTAAAACAACGAAAGTCAGGAAACAGGAACTCATATTTATTTATTAAAAAACGTAAATTCATGTTTTACCTATATTATTAACCCCCCACCGTATAGCCGCGAGCCAATCAGTGTAAACTCTGTGCTCGGTAAGGGTATAAATTACGGGCGTTTCCAATGGAAAAAGATTCAAAGTTCAACCTTCAACTTTGGCACTTACAACAGTCGACAACTTTAGAATATCCGAACATCCAGGAGGTTATTGGTACTAGCAGCATCCGGAAGACTTAGGACCATCACTAGTTACGCTTCACGAGATCGAGTTCAGCATTGGACCCAATATACCGAAATCTACGTGATATATACAGCATCCAATCAGTGGTCCATGACCGCAGTCTAGTTAACTACTAGAAACTAACTATATTCGATCAGTCCTTTTAAGGACTTCAATTAATCCCTTTCAGTACCTGGAACACATTACCGTATATACCACTCAAGGTCGTAAATACTCTCAAGGACGACAACGAAACAAAAACATCTCTCGAGATTTCATCTGGGCTGCCTGTAAGGTCGGCCACTTATACAATATCATCGAGTGGAGGACCTTACCTCATAACTTCTTTTCAACTGGGCGAACAGGCATCTAAGGAGCATCCTTACGTCCGTGCCACCAGCTTGGTAGGCACCCGTAAGTCTCCCCGTTTCTTCTGCAATCCTAATCCGTCTGCAAGACAGGATTGTCATCCGTAAGTGACCTTATACAGCCTGCTGCTAGCGTGGCTCTATTTTTTTAACGCAATTATCAATTAGAGTCAGTGCGTGATTTATGTCATCGCCGGTCCAAAAAACAGAAGACACAATACACGAAAACGTCCGTCGCCGTGCAGTGTGTAAGCGTAATCTCGACGAACTTTTCGAATGTGACGCGATAGATCCCGACTCAGTACGAGAGTACGCTCGTCCACCAAATGAGACTTGTCAGATCGAAGAGGACTTAGTTTCTAATCGTTTGAAATCCGTTATTATTGTAAAGCCAACTGTTTGGAAACTTATCCCGTGTGATATAGACATTAATCGTAAATTTCTAACCACTAAGATTTTTCGGTCCGATCCGCAATTTTTATCTATACATCATAAGTATCACTCCGCTTCACCAGCGTTACAAAAAGATTCTGGTCATCTAGCTTACAACAGTGAAATACCCGATTCTAAATATATAAATATTGACACGCAAACTGTGGACGCGATTGAACGTCATCGCACCAGCAGAAACGTAAAGCGTCGTGCAAGAGCGCAAAAAGCCAAACTGTATAAAAATTATCTTGAATAAATTCTTTTAATATTTCCTTTTTTATTAACTGCGAGTATTAGTTAATAAATATTCCCTACGTGCATAACATTGAATACTTGTCGTAGAGAGCATCGCAACAGGAAGAGTAGTTCTTTTTGTAATCGTTGAAATCCTCAAGGGCGTATTTACAATCAATTGTTTACTTTTTCACATCGTCGACAATACGAAATACTTCCTTTTATTTATATATTCCGCATTGGATCAACAGCAGAACTGTTTCATAAATGTGTATTTCCCGAGGTAAATTAAAAGTGGCCATGCCCTTATAACAACACAAAAATCTAAACTAAAAAATTAAAAAAAAACTACCAAAACCACATTGGTGACCCCGAACGTTTGACAAGTTATGAGCGACACTCGTGAGCACGATAAAGGAAATATGGCTAACGACCCGATAAACACTACTGCGTTAACAGAAAGTTCAATTCTTATGCAAGGAGAGGCAATCAATAGAATAGGCATACATGCACCGACATTTTGGGCGAATGATGCAGATCTCTGGTTTATAAACCTAGAGGAACAATTTCGGCTCGCGCAAATAACGTCAGAAGATACCAAATATGCGCACTTGGTGAAACATTTAGATCACGCGATAATAGCCGAGGTAGCCGATATCATAAGAGCGCCTCCGGCATTAACGAAATACTCATCATTAAAAACAGCATTAATCCAGAGATTATCGGAATCCAAAGAAAAAAAACTCCGTACAATGCTTGAACAAGAAGAGCTAGGAGAGCGAACTCCTTCAGCGTTCTTACGTAGGTTAGTGTCATTAGCAGGGATACCAACCCCAACAGAAATAATAAAAACAATTTGGGTTAGCAGATTACCGAATCATATACAAACAGTGTTAGCTGCAATGAGTGGACAAACATTGGACACATTTGCTACTACTGCCGACCGCATTAACGAAATCCCAAGCAATGCAATTCACAGCATAGAAGCGCCAAGCACTAGCAATACGGATAATTCGGAACTTAGTAGACAAATTGCCGCATTAACAAAAAAAGTAGACGAACTAATGGCGCGAGATAATAATAATTTATCGCGCGGACGAAAACGACAAAATAATTTTAACCGATCCAATAGATTTCGAAGTAGATCACGATCTCTAAATTCACGATTTCAACATTCTCCCAACTGGCGTGCACAAAAGGAGAGTGGCGTGTGTTGGTATCACCGTAAGCACGGAAACAAGGCACAAAAATGCACTCACCCATGCACTTACGTGCAGGGAAACGGTCGGAACGAGTCGTAAACGCGGCAAGCGACTCGACAATAGGCAACAGCCGCATCTACGTTATCGACGGAAATACTAAACGTCAATTCCTTATCGACACCGGTGCAGAGATATGCGTTTTCCCCAAACGATTTTTGCCACGGCGTGAAGAGTCAAACTACCAATTAGTTGCAGCCAACGGTTTGCCAATTCGAACATTTGGTACACTTGCTCTCGAATTGAATTTTAGTTTGCGACGAAATTTTATTTGGATATTTACAGTCGCAGATGTAAGTCAACCTATCATTGGTACAGACTTCCTGGCGCACTATAATCTCTTAGTAGACGCCCGCAATAGGAACCTAATAGATGGCACTACCAAGCTCAGAGTACAGGGAAGAAATACTACAGCAAATATCGAGGAAATTAAAATTCCTATGCAGGAAACACAATACCATAAACTTCTGGCAGACTATCCGGATATTTGCAAACCGACAGGTTTCGATAAGGAATGCAAACACAACACGGTGCATCATATTCCGGTCTCACAAGGACCTCCAGTCACAGCAAAAGCAAGACGACTTGCACCGGATCTACTGGAAGCGGCTCGTAATGAATTCGAGGCATTAGCAAAATTGGGAATACTCCGCAGATCCGACAGTAATTGGGCATCTCCACTGCACATGGTAAAAAAGAAAACCGGTGAATGGCGACCTTGTGGAGATTATAGACCACTCAACGCACGTACAATCCCAGATCGTTATCCAATAAAAAGACTGGAAGATTTTACGGCCAATCTAACAGGAAGAAAAATTTTCTCCTCGCTAGATTTAGTCAGGGCCTACAATCAGATTCCAGTTGCAAAGGAAGATATACCGAAAACAGCTATAATTACGCCTTTCGGACTCTTTGAGTTTTTAAAAATGCCTTTTGGTCTAAGGAATGCAGGGCAGACATTTCAAAGATTTATAGACGAAGTATTACAGGGATTAGACTTCGTATACGTATATCTCGATGATATTTTGATTGCATCGAGAACAGAAGTCGAGCATCGCGAACACTTACGTAGCGTATTCCACAGATTAACGGAATACGGAATAACCTTGAACCCCGCAAAATGTACGCTAGGCATCAGTGAAATTTCGTTTTTAGGCTTTACTATAAATGAGAACGGAATCCGACCATTAACTAATAAAGTGCAAGTAATTGAACAATATCCACGACCAGAAACGGCCAAACAATTACGGCGTTTCTTAGGTATGATAAACTTCTACAGACGTTGCATACCGCATGCCGCACGCATTCAAGCACCGCTGACAGATGCACTGAAAGGACACAACATTAAACTAAGGAAATGAACCGATTACGTGGTCCGAAGAACGAGAGAATGCATTCATCGAAATTAAGAACGTCTTAATCCAAACAACCATGCTCGCACATCCAGACATGCAAGCATTGCTTGCTATTCACGTCGATGCATCAAATTATGCATTAGGTGCATCATTAGAGCAATACAAACAGAATGTTTGGCAACCTTTAGCGTTTTTTTCCCGAAAACTTAACGGAACTCAAATAAAATATAGCACTTCCGATCGAGAACTATTAGGCGTGTATGAAGCAATAAAGTACTTTCGATACATGGTCGAGGGACGACAGTTCATCGTATACACGGATCAACGCCCTTTAACGTATGCGTTTCAGAAAAACCCCGAAAGCTGCACACCTCGACAATTCCGTCATTTGGAATTTATCGCGCAATTTACTACAGATATACGGCACATCTCCGGTAAAGATAACGTGGTAGCAGATGCACTGTCCAGAATCCAGGAAATAACTACTAACGTTAATATCGAAGAGATGGCCACAGAACAAGAAAAAGACATCGAATTACAAGAATTATTACAGTATCCGGATAATTCTTCATTGCATCTCGAAACAGTTAAAATTCCTGGGACAGATAAAACAGTAAGTTGCGACGATTCCACGGCAAACAGACGACCTTTCGTACCGATGACAATGCGACGGAAAATTTTTGAGATGTTGCATAACTTAGCGCATCCCGGAATTAGGGGAACGATAAAACTTATTGCTCAAAGATACGTCTGGCCGAAAATGAATACACCGATTACTGATTGGACAAGAACATGTATCCCGTGTCAGAGATCAAAAGTACATAGGCACACATGGGCAGAACCCGGCAACATCCAGAATCCGACAAACAGATTCGAACACATACATATCGATCTAGTCGGTCCATTGCCGATATCACAAGGTTATAGGTATTGTCTCACCAGCATCGACCGTTTTACACGATGGACGGAAACGATTCCTATTGCGGACATAACCGCAGATACAGTCGCAGCTGCACTTTTCAGAGGATGGATCTCTCGTTATGGAGTACCACTACACATAACTACTGACAGAGGGAAACAATTCGACTCCAGTTTATTTATCGAATTAAATAAACTATTCGGATCAAAGCATATGCAGACTACGTCATATCATCCGGAGTCGAATGGCATAATAGAAAGATTCCACCGACAACTAAAAGCAGCAATCAAGTGCTACAATATGGAGAAATGGACCGAAGTACTACCTTTGGTGATGCTGGGAATAAGATGCGCATATAAGGAAGATAGTAAGTCTACCGCAGCCGAAATGGTTTTTGGACAACCACTCCAGCTTCCAGGCGATTTCTTTGACGCACCTAAGGTCAAAATGAATCCTGAAACTTTTACGGAAAAATTGCGAGAACAAATGCAGCAACTTAAGCCTACACCCGGATCTGCACACGGTAAAAAACGAATATTTGTACATAAAGACTTAGGAACTGCAACTCATGTATTCTTACGTCATGACGCCATAGCGAAACCACTCCAGCAGCCTTATGCCGGTCCCTTCAAGGTCGTACGCAGAAACAAAAATACTTACGTTTTACACATTAAAGGTAAACAAGTCACGGTTTCTATTAATAGACTTAAACCGGCATATATTTTGGAACCAGATGAAACAGAAGCCGATTTACCGCATACAGCAGAGGTGCCGCCATCCATACGTACTACACGATCTGGAAGAACAGTGCTTTTTCCCGATCGACTTCACGTTCCCTGTCGTTCACTGGGAAGGGGGTGATGTGGCGGACGTGCCACGCATTAAAAAATGGGCGCAGAAACGAGAACGCGTAATTTCGACTCACAGGAGAATATAAGAGTGAAAAATTAGAACACACAAATTACAATATACAAATTAAATCTATTCCGCGCCAAATTCAGAATTATACTTACGCAAGTATAAACATCGGAGTCACACACACTTGAGGTAACAGGAGTCAATAAACAAACAAATACATTCAAATACAAGAGTTAACAGAGCATTTAAATGTAATTCCGGAATTACGAGTATTTCGGAATTAAAATTTAAATTTAAATTGTTCAGTTATACATTCGAAAATAGAAATGATTTTTTACGAAGATGTGCACTAAACTAAGTTCCAGGGTATTTTTTCAAGACACTGGACCATAGACATCATAACTCGTATAGCGGAGTACAGATATTTTTACTTAAGACGAATCTGAACGATTTTTTTATGATGATTTTTTAAGTTCTGTTCACGTATTAATATAGCCCAGGAGAAATGACATAAAAAATGTTTATGTGGAACAGACTAAAAAAAGCAGCATTAGAAACTAATAAGCATTCAATACAGAAGAATCGTTAAACATGAAACACGTTAAATTAAATGTATAAAGAGAGTACCATGAATTTTTTAGTAGTTAAAAATTCACAAGTTTAGAAGCAAAAAAAGGGTTAAAATGTAGGAATGAGTCTGAATCCTGATTAATATTAGAAACTAGCAAACTTAGCATGTCTGAATAGAAAAAGCTAATTTTCACACAAAATATAAAACATTTTATTATCGACTATTTAATAAATCTTAAAACAACGAAAGTCAGGAAACAGGAACTCATATTTATTTATTAAAAAAAGTAAATTCATGTTTTACCTATATTATTAACCCCCCACCGGAACGAACCGGACGGATTTACTGCCGCGCTCCTGTCAACCGCTCTCGGCGCTGTGACTCGACGTTTTTCTTTACGGCTTCTCTATCCGACTGCGCGTTCCGCGGCCCCTCCACCGGTGGGGGCTACTCCCACTCGGTGCGACGCGCTTCCTCTCTGCAGACAGGGGAATCCCGTCCCCACTCTACGCGACCCGTCGCGTGTTCCCTGCCGGGGAAACTTCTCTCCCGCCCGACGCGCACCGTTTCCACGCAACGGAAATCCCCACGCGGCGCGCTCCTTTTGAGAAGCACGTTGCTTGCCCAAGTCCACGGGGGTGAATCTGCTTATGCACGCCGTATAAGATGATGACATGCGAATGGTCTCGGTTACGCCCTGACTCACCGCAAGAATCGGTGGCGCTAACGTCTCACCGCGTTACCCCTTCTCACGCAATTCTCCTTTCGTACTTTTCCGAGAAGTTCCCCGCGAAACACGAGACACGCGACCGTGAACTGCGACGTACAAGCGAAGGGCGTTACAAAGTTACAAAGTTTTTTTTTGTAAATTTATATTAATTAAAGATGCCTAGTTGTATTGTTAAAGGGTGCAATTCAGGCTACAAAAGCTGTAAAGTGAAAAAACATTTATTTAGTGCACCAAGAAGCAGCGAGTTACGACAAAAATGGCAACTCGCTATTCGTAATTTAAACACAGAATTGTCTCACAAACATTATGTGTGTGAAAATCATTTTGAATCGTCCAGCTCTGTATGGCACACAGTGATACAATCAAAGGAAGGAACTGTACTCGGTGTGGTAAGTACAAAAAAACAGTCCAAATTGAAAAAATTTCATATTATAAATAGTAAAGTTTTTTTACACATAATGTTAACATAAATTGAACAAAATATGTAACTATAAAAGTATTTTGAATACGCAGTTACTTTTAAACATAATCAATTGACTACAATTATTATAATAATTTTATAAAATGTTATCACTTTCGTGTACAATTTGTACAGAAAATATAAATCTCACTGTGACGTTTAATCTAGTGTTACGGATGCTGGCTACGCACATAATAGCAATCGTAACATAGACAATACTTGTCTTTGCAAGATCGACAAGACACACACACACACACCGAAGAGCCCGATTCGGCGTCGCACATATATTACACACGTGCTGTAACTTACGCTGGGAACCACGGGTTCCTCTAGCTGCAAGCCCAATCGGTCAAGAAAAGAATGTGCCACGCCGAAGCTCGAAGTAACACAATCCATAAGATTGTGACTCACACGCGCACACAATAGCACACGTTCCCCGAATCGCCGAGGTCACCCATAAGTCAAAGGGGTGAGCGATTCGTGGAAGATGGCACATGGCAAACAACAAGTGCAGGTGTCCATCGCAAAGGACGATGATCTCATCGACATCTACCATATAAAAAGGGCAATCGCATTGCCCGAAATCAGAGTCGCCCCGTTAATGATCGAGTGAACATCTCCGTTAGAATCGCATCGTGAACGAAACCAAAAAGATCTCCGCGAATCAATACCGGACTTAGTAGTTATATACCGCGACTCTCCGCGAATCAATACCGGACTTAGTACTTATATACCCGGACGATCTGTACGACCTGAAGTTGGAATTTCCCTAAGTTAAAATAAAGTTAGCATTAGTAAATTCGCCAGTATTTCGTTACTTGGGGTGTCGATCCCCTTTATGCGGAAGATCCCATAAACGATTTTTAGCTACCGAGAATCATCCCTTACAACTCCTGATCCTGACAAAAAATTGCATTACGAAAAACATAAAAATCGTAACACTAGAAACAATATATAATCTATAAGGACTCCATCACAGAGAAAATTCTCTTTGTTTTTTTTCTTCTTTGCTCTTTTTTATTTTTATTACTACGTACATCTCTGCAATAGGTAAATGACAATAACAGTGTTATTAAAATATCACATTTGTTACAATTAAGATATGTTTTTATTTTCATATATGTTTATTTATCATGAATGTTCGCCATTTACAGTATTTAATTTCAATACTAAAAATATCATACAATAAATTACTAAAAGTCTTGCATTTATGTATAATTATGTTTTTACAGAAAGATATTTTCATGAAATAGCCTTCATCGATACTTGAAATTACATAAAACCTTTTCCTTCACCCCAGAAGAAATCGAACTGTGGATTGGAAATGTTTTTAAGACTTCGATTGTGTAAAATCATAAAAACTGCCAAAGAGTAAAGAATTAATGGATTTTATTAGTCGATACACAATATCGCGCCAGAAATGATTATAACAAAATTCACTAATTTTTTCTCTATGATAGCTTCTATATTTTTACATAATTGAAACTTTAAATATATTTGTATATCTCACAAATAACATTCGCATATCTGGAAGCGCTTGAATACCCGTCAAAATGTAAATTTTTTTATTAAATGTGAATTTAGATTTAAGAAAATAAATACAGAAATAGCAACGAGTAAAGATTAAACAAATGCCATTAGTTAACACTAAATATTATATCAGAAATGGCATTGTGAAAAAGGCTTTCATTGTTTGATTTACCTTCTCAATTTATTAAAAGGATATTATTAAAATCTTCCTCCAACAGTGAAAGTCTCATGGATAGAAATTTTCAGGTATAAAATCTTTCTTCGACAGTGAAACTCTCATCGAAAGAAGGTTTTATGCCTGAAATCTTCCTTCGATGGTTAAACTCTCATTGGAGGAAGGTTTTAGGATTCAAATCTTCCACTGAGCTAATGAACCATTTCTTGTACACTTTGTATACACTTAGTGTACGCCCGGATTCTATTATCCGTGTACGCTCAATTGTCCAAAATCACCCTACCAGTACGCTTGTTGTACGCTTTTCGAAGTGTACTCGAACGTTTTACCTTTTTTGTGCTCTTCTTGTAGTTTTTTGAAGTGTGCAGGAAAAGTACGCACTTCTCTTGTACGTTTATTTTCAATTTTAACACACTTCATGTACGCCCCCATTTTTACCAGGGTTATATATAATTATACAAACATATTTATACGTAAATAAAAGTCTTTTCACATAGCAATTTCTAATACATTTTGCATTGACAATGAAATTCACTAATTCTTCAATTGCGGGTGGTTTTCCAATTTTTGTATAATTGATATTTTAGAAACTTTTTCAATGCACTTGATTCTATCTTGAATTATTTAAAGAATAAAGGTTCAATAAGAAATTTATATTTTTCTGTTGAAATTTTATACGGAAGTAAACAAATTCGTAAATGTTATATTAATTGTAATCAGTCGATTGAATTAAAAAAATCATTGTGCACAAATCGTATACATTTTGTACAAATGTAACGGAGTTTCCCGCCGCCCTGTGCCCAGCTCGCGTCGGTAGACCAGGGTACGTCGGGGCTGTAGTTTCAACTGCCAGGGTAGGAACACAAGTAAAGTGACACAGAGAATTAAGGTTACAAAATGACCTTTATTATTCAAGAAGCCCTACGCTTACATATTGAGACCCTACTTCTATAGCCGTATGCACGATAGGAACGTTCCGGACGCAAATGATAACAGTAAAAAATAGTGAACTGCTGGTTAGAGACGTTTCTAGTTGAGAAGATTACTGCAATGATGAATCCGTCAAGCGCGATACCCAAGATAGCAGGAACAGGCGGCCACGACAAGAGCGATACTCCAATTGCGGGGAAGGTATCCGTCAAGAGCGATACCCAAGACAGCAGGAACAGGTGACCTCGACAAGAGCGATACCCAAGTCGAGCGGTGGACGGATGGTCAACGAGAGTGATACTCAGGTTGTTCCGGCGGTGCAGGATTTCATCGAGAGCGATACTCAAGACACGGGAACAGGCGGCCACGACAAGAGCGATACCCAAGTTGCGGGGGAGGTATCCGTCAAGGGCGATACCAAAGACAGCAGGAACAGGTGATCTTGACAAGGGCGATACCCAAGTCGAACGGTGGACGGATGGTCAACGAGAGCGATACTCAGGTTGTCCCGGTGGTGCAGGATTTCATCGAGAGCGATACACAGGATGAGCCGCGCCGGAGGGTCAACGAGAGCGATACTCAGGTTGTCCCGGTGTAGGATCTCATCGAGAGCGATAATCAGGATGAGCGGCGATGGAGGGTCAACGAGAGCGATACTCAGGTTGTCCCGGTGCAGGATCTCATCGAGAGCGATACGCAAGGTGAGCGACGATGGATGGTCAACGAGAGCGATACTCAGGTTGTCCTAGGGTGCGGGCTGGAGGGTCGAGCTTCCACGAGGGCGATACCCAAATGGAGCTCCGAGCTTGTCGTCTGCAGGAGGCGGACGACTGCTTCCTGCCACTCCGTTGCGCCTGGCTTTTATACATAGTCCAAGCCCCACTCGGCGTAGGCCCCACTCGAAGAAGCGCTGCGCGCGCGGTTCCGGATCGATGCGTATAGAGGGCCGCTTGAAGATATAGATGGCGCTATTCATATAGCGCGCGAGAATTGAAAAATTATATCGCATATTGTAATCTATATGATAGGCGTAGAAATGATCGTTTCACAAAAACTGCAACTCGTTTTTTTAATTTTGGCTGACTTTATAGTGTTACAGATGCTGGCTACGCACATATTAGGACTCGTAACATAGATAATACTTGTCTTTGTAAGCGACTCTCCGCGAATTAAACGACTTTGTAGGACTTAATCCCAACGCGATCTTTTTGTAAAAACCTCAGTTGGCGATAGAAATAATAAATATACATAGTTTAAATCAATTCTCGCCTTTCACTTGGGGTGTCGATCCCCTTAACGCATATCCCGCAACCCGATTCCTTTCGCTACCGGGAATCAGTAAAAATAATTAAATTGTTACTTCGAAAACGTAACATACTTTTTGGTAGCAGCGGTGGGATACGCGAGTGACGCGAGTGTCTTCAAAATAACTGCAAGAGGAAATAATAATTTAAATAAAAGTGTTCACTCTTTAATGCTCCGAAGTAAAAAAAGTTTCGCGGAAAGTGACTGTTCGCGTAAAACATAACATCCACGAATTAAGCAGTTAAAATACTGGTGTACAAAAAAAAAAGACTTCATCTACAGTTATATATATTGGACAATTTTGACATGTAATGAGAGAAATTGAAGTGTTTCCGAACCAGTGGAAATACAAAACAGTGCAAATAAGGAAAAACGCAAGTGACTAGTTCAACTGTTATATTCAGTGATTTTATTTAATCTTAAATTCGAAAAACTTTAAAAACTTTACATTCATTGACTTTTATCAAATTTTAATCCCAATAAAAACGAGTTACTGAAACGAAAAAAAAAGCGACAATCAGCCTCCAGAAACCATTGAGGGTCACAAAACGCAGAGAAAACTTCAACCAACTTCAAGAACTCAATGAACTTAAAAAATATCAACATGTGGGGCGCTGTGTTTATGACTGCGATTCTCTTGTAAGTGGAAATTGCATTCAAATTTTTTTTGTTTAACAAATTTTCTCAAAATAATAATAATTTATTTCAAATTTATTGTTGATTTTTAAATAATGATCTGAAGTGATCTTTAAAGCTAAGAAAATATTATTTTTCAAATGTTCAATAAAATTAGTAGAGAACATTTGTTACAATATAAACTAATGATTGTTGCGACATTATTCAGTCTCTGATTGAAAAAAAGACACGCACATATATATAACTGAATTTTGATATCGGCGCGATAATACATTTTCTACAAACATTGTTAGAGAAGAGAAAGGTGATCGGGAAGTCGGAGAAAGAGAACGCGCGCGACGCATAGACGATCCGTCCGATGATCGATGCGATCTCGAGGAAACGAGAATTTTTTACGAAGAAATGGAACTTGATGAGGACTGCGTCCACCGCGACGAAAATCGTGAATCCTACGCAGTAACGAATGAGCGAAACGATGAACAAGAAATGGAGACTGAAGAAATGATGCGTGAATCACAGAATGGTAAAGAGCGCATTACAAACAATGCTGAGTCGGATAATGATTTGACACTACATCTCAGTTATGATGTTAGTACTGTCTGAATGGAACCTTATGAACTTTTACAGGAAAACAACAACATATCAAAGGACGGGAATTATCTTTTCAATTCTCTGATCGTATTGCTAAATCTGGGAATAAACTCTGACCAATTACGAAAAATCCTACTGGATAGCAACCACCTTAGGTCTTGCGCAGAACCAGAACGCGAGTTAACCATATTAAATTCGTCGTCCGCGTACGGTGATGACAATATCATAAAAATATTCGCGCGGCATTACAACACAAATATTTGCAGTCACAAATGTGATGCAAGTATAGAATACTATCACGTCAAGTTACAGGCCTCGCGAAAAGCTTACGATCTATGGTTAGAGCGAGAGCACTATACTCCACTTCTCTCAATTACCGGGAATAACGAAGAAAGGAGTATGGCATTTAACTTTGCGCCTACTGCGAAATATATGGGCGATATGCAGGGTCAAGTTACTGAGTTTGAGGAGGGTCACGTCATTGATATGCATACGCCGTTTGACGTAACAGAAATCCAATAGGGAAACAACTACAAGTGTAAGCGAACCGCCCAAAAGAAAAAAGTTTCAAATAAAAGACAGCCAGACACAAATGTCAGTAATGCAGATGATAATCTAAGAAATGCACAATTAAAAACACAAATTACCAATGACCATATTTTCAATCGACAAGATCATGTTGCATATTTCACGACCGTCGATGGTCAATTAGATAGCGAGATCGCAATCACACTCGCTGAAAGATTTTTATTCAATCAGGATGATCCACAGTTAAAACGACTAAAAGTCGGAGAGATGGTCGTGCATAAAAAAGGAAAGAGACATTTTTTCGGACTGGTAGTAAAACGATTCATCGACGATAGAGCCCTGAAAAATGATATTGTTAAATGTTTTAAAGTATTAGGATTACTTTTACGGAAATTTCAAATAACTCAGATTCTGATTGGACATGATCACGATATTTTTCAAAAATCTAAATGTTACGAAATCCATGAGATTTCTCAATCAGTATTAATTGGATATAATTTAACTCTTATCTTCTGTAAAAATAACCGTGCTATACCGGAAGCGGTCGAACGACTCGCCATAATTAAAGAATATCACGATTCATTAGCTGGAGGACACAAGGGTGTTACAAAAACGTATCTCCGAATCTGCGACAAATTTTATTGGCGAAACATGAAAGCAGACGTAAGAGAATACGTGAAGCGGTGCCCGCAATGTCAGAAGAAGAAGCTCGTGCGCGTGAAAAGCCGATTACCTATGGTGATCACTGATACACCACGAGCAGCCCTTGACAAGGTAGCTCTAGATATTTGGGGACCTACCGATGTTACGATAAACGGAAATCGTTATGTTCTAACTGTTCAAGATTTACTAACAAAATATTCGCTTGCAATTCCGTTTAGCGTGGCCACGGCACAGACCGTTGCAGAAGCTTTCGCAAGATGTTTTTAAATTCATAATAAATATATTGTTTACTGTGGATCGGTAAGTATCTAATTCCTTATCTTACATTTAATTCCTCACAATATTCAAAGTTTAAAAGTTCTCGAATAATGCCCATATACCCTTCAAAGCGTCGTGATTTATTTTTACTTTATTGCGTCTTGTAATATATATCTGCTCGCACTCTCTATATTGCATTCATATTTTAAAGATAAATTGTAGCTACTCCAGATATTAACGAACACCTTACTAATAATTAAGACTGAAAATCAAAGGACATAATTTCGCATACATTGATTATTTGACCATCCACCTTATACCCACACTATTATTCTACCAATACCAAAAACATCTAGCAAATAATCGAGGTAATATTTTCACTTCAAATTTATTATTATACTTGAAATATCTCTCTGAGTCTAAACTTCTCTTACAAGTTTACTATGTTCTGCATCTTACTTACCTTATATCGGAAACGTTAGTTAACTGAAATTTTAAGCGAGGAATTTGTATATTTTCTAACCCACATGGAAAGATCCGTGGAGCGATGATCGTATGAGAGGTTCGGCACGCTGATCGTGTGGCAGACTCGATACGATCCCAGACAACCAGCTAGCTGCATATTGCCGCATATAAGGGGAAAAGTCAGGCGGAAGATATGTCGGCAGAACTACGGAATATGCGTCATCACATATACAGCAAATTTGCTGGAAATTCTCACCTGCCGACTAGTCTGCGGCGATTCTGACGCATTTCTGCGGAAGAGATTAAAAGGGTCGGCGAAGGGATTAAAGACGCATACAAACACGGAAGCCGCGTCGGTGAACCCCCACACATGTGCACGCATGTATGCTCGAGGCAGGCGCGATAGGGGGCGATCGGCGTGACCAGGAGAGAGGGGGCGAACAGGAGAAGAGAGGTGACGGACGCAGCCATTTTCTCTCGTTTATCAAGTATCAAAACTATTCAATCGAAAAGATGCGGCAGCGGCATACCCGAAAAACGTGTAAAAAATTTGAATTTTTGAGCAAGTCAGCGCAAAACTTGTTTCTTTCGGAAATCCTGAAGAATTAATTTAAGTTTTAATAAAATAACCTCCTAGCAATAAAAACTATTTATAATAATCATTAATTACGTCCAATTTGTCACAGTTATAACGTCTATATTAGACTATAGACGAAAGTCCAATTCTGTGAAAGTGTGTAGATTGTGTGCAGCATTAAAAACAGTTGAAATTAAAAAAAATGCAGTTGCGATTAAAAATTGTAATTGTAAAAAAATGTAATAAGTTTGAAGTATTTGTGGAACTATATTCGGAGTTTTAAAAACGATAAATTTAAAATTTTATTAACAGATTAAATGTATTTAGTACCAAGTCTATTTCTTCTTACGGTGTCATAGTATTATCCGAAACCTGGTTACATGCAGTTACGGATGAAGTTAATGTTGTCCCTGTATAAATGTCTGCAAACTTGGATACGAATCTCATTACAGAAATCACGCAAAATGATGTTCTCGAAGAATGGGGTCCACCAGTAAAATTTTTGTATTATTTTTTATTGTTTTAAATAATAATTTAGGTTATAAATAACACACATAAAACAGAAAAAAATTAATTTATTAATTTGAGTATTTTATTTGCCAATTAAAAAACTAAAAACAGTTTCGTGTGACGTCACTATGCGGGTTCGGCCGTCAACCAATTCCGTTCGAATATTCTACACTCTGCATTTATGTCATATTTAACCTCAAAAGTTTGCTCCGAAATTCTAAAACGGAACAAGCAAACTTGTACTATGGAAAAAGTTCTGCTATTTTACAAATAGGTTCAATATACATGCACGAGACGACAAACAGTAACGTCACGAGGTTCGTCCAAAGGTGCATCCTTGTAGCTGATAAATGTTACATATACATAATGTATACATAGATTTTAAAGCTATTTTTGCAATTAAGAAAACGCAAATAACGGCATAATAAAGCGTATGGGTCTAATCAGCAGGTCTTATGTCCCTTTTTTCCATAATAAAAACTTTGAAGCAAGCAAACTATTGAGGTTAAACATGACATACAAGGCACAGCAGAATATGCGAACGGGATTGGTTGACAGCCGAACCCGCATAGTGATGTCATATGAAACTGACGCTCTTTCAAACGGAAGAGTTTTTAATTGACAAATAAAATACCCAAATTAATGAATTAATTGTTTTTTAGATTTTATTTGTGTTATTTATAACCTAAATTATTATTTAAAACAATAAAAAATAATACAAAAATTTTACTGGTGAACCCCATTCTTCGAGAACATCATTTTGCGTGATTTCTATAATGAGATTCGTATCCAAGTTTGCAGACATTTATACAGGGACAACATTAACTTCATCCGTAACTGCATGTAACCAGGTTTCGGATAATACTATGACACCGTAAGAAGAAATAGACTTGGTACTAAATACATTTAATCTGTTAATAAAATTTTAAATTTATCGTTTTTAAAACTCCGAATATAGTTCCACAAATACTTCGAACTTATTACATTTTTTTACAATTACAATTTTTAATCGCAACTGCATTTTTTTTAATTTCAACTGTTTTTAATGCTGCACACAATCTACACACTTTCACAGAATTGGAGTTTCGTCTATAGTCTAATATAGACGTTATAACTGTGACAAATTGGACGTAATTCATGATTATTATAAATAGTTTTTATTGCTAGGAGGTTATTTTATTAAAACTTAAATTAATTCTTCAGGATTTCCGAAAGAAACAAGTTTTGCGCTGACTTGGTGTTTGTGTGCGTCTTTAATCCCTTCGCCGACCCTTTTAATCTCCTCCGCAGAAATGCGTCAGAATCGCCGCAGACTAGTCGGCAGGTGAGAATTTCCAGCAAATTTGCTGTATATGTGATGACGCATATTCCGTAGTTCTTCCGACATATCTTCCGCCTGATTTTTCCCCTATATGCGGCAATATGCAGCAGATCTGGCTGTCTGGGATAGATGGAGATTGGAGCGATGATCGTATGAGAGGTTCGGCACGCTGATCGTGTGGCAGACTCGATACGATAGTTGCGTGGCGCTCGGACGACTAGAGTATGAAGTCATTTGATTTTCGTGCCGTGGGTAAACACATGACATGAGTGTGAAGAGGCACGCCTTAATAGTGCAACTTCTATGGCAAAATCATGTGAGTGCTACACGTTAAACGTATCCCCTCTACCATATGAAATCCGTCCAGAGCCACAGGATTTTCCGGTGGCCTTGCACGATTATGCGGTGTCTACATATGTATATCTTATACATATATGTTTGACTTGCGCGTGCTTTGATATGCGCTTTATTTCATTACAATAACATAATTGTTATTAATTAATATATAAAAAATTCATTATAAAACATTGTGTATAATCGAGAAAAAAATTAAAATGTAAAACCTATATGTCACTATTACAATTAATGCTCATAATTAAAATCATAAAAAAATCGTACTTATATTTGTTATATAATATTATATTGAAAATACGTTAAATTCATTATATCCCAAGACAAGAAAAAAATGATGCAAATGTAAATTGTAAAAGATAATGCAATTGACGGTATGCAATTGCAAGAGTGAAGTTATATAGAAAGAATAAAACTACGATCTTAATGAGATACAAATACAACAATTCAAAAGTCTTTTACTTAAAATAAATTTGTGTAATGTATCTATTAAATTATTTCAAACTTATAATATTATTATATGTTTCATTTTTTATGCTGCCTAACATTTTTTGACAGACGCTGATGTTACAGTCGGTACAGGAAATCATCAGAGATTCCTCAGGCAGCTTTTATATACACCATTTCAATTTTAAAGTCCAATTAAAATTGGATAAATCTATTAAATGCGTGTGAAAAGTATTTTTGTAAGAATTAATATATAATGTAAAATTTAAAAATGAATATTATGCGTATATATATTACAGAGGATAGGGAGGTACAGACAACATATGTGGTTCTAAATTTTTGAATTAAATAAAATATGCTTGAGATCACATTATAAAAATATAATCATTTATTGAAATATATATATATACATCCCACTTCTGACACCAATTGAACTAATTAACTAAATTAATTTGATTTTTATTGGACGTATTTACTTTTCTATGGTTATGCATATACTAACTTGACAGCTTCAAAACCCGACAAAAGACATACGTACGTGCAGACAAGATAATGAAGGATCATGAACATATGAATATAAATATTAATTAGAGTACAAAAATACAAGTTCCTTACATTACCCCCGTCTGGAAAGAATTGTCGACCCGACAAATATATCAAAGTACCTAACTGATGAGAACAAAGTATATATATTTGGAATTTTCATAACTTCCAATGTACACATACTTTGCCATGCTTTCATCCTACTGTCAAAAATAAAAAAAGAAAATGCCCAAGAAAAACCGATGGCACGTAAAGAACTTGGGTGACAGTTTACAAGCTAAAAGCTGGAATTTAAATAATTATTTTTACTTAATGTCTATAACACTTATCACTTGCACTATTACGAATATATAGATTCTTCAAACAAAAGACCATTGGTAGGAGAGTATCGAAAAGTCATGTTTTCTGAAAAATTAAAATATTTACAGGTATATGTGTCCTTTTAATCATCTTAAAATCTTAAAATAATATTTAATCAATGTATAGCGTCAATCTATTTACATGGACTATTTTGTATTTTCCGTTAGGGATTTTATTATTAAAATTTTGAAATTCTTTTTATTTTATTTTTAAATTTTGAAATTGTTTTTATTCTAAAAACGAGTTCATTCAATTTAGTTTTGATAACATAAGGTCCTTCCCAATTAGATTGTAATTTCGGACATCTTCCTTTGACTCTACGGGGAGCAAAGAGCCAAACTCTATGTCCCACTTCGAAAGAATTGAAATATTTTTTAGTATCATAACGTGATTTCATTTAGAGTGATTTCAAAGGTAAATTTTCCCTCGTAATATCATGAACTAAATTTAATTTATCTCGCAATTCAACAACGTATTCTGGTAGTGACTTAATGTTGTCATTTGAAGAATATACATGTCCTCTAAGTAAGTCTAAAGAAAGTTTAATTTCTCCACCAAATAATACCATAGCAGGAGAAAATTCAGTGGTGTTATGTTTGGAAGAACGATATGCCAGAAGAAAATAAAGAATCCAAGAATCCTAGTCTTTTTGATGTTTAGAAACGAATTTGGAAAGAAAATCTAAAATTGTTCTATTCAATCGTTCAACAACACCATTTGATTGCGGATGAAGAGGAGCAGTTCGAGTTTTATGTATCCCTAATAAATTTAACATTTCTTTTAAAATAGTTGATTCAAATTCAGGACCTTGATCAAAATGAATTTCCAATGGAATCCCAAATCGTGAGATAATCTGAGAAATTAAAATTTCCACAATTGTTACAGCATGGTGATTCGGAATAGCAAAAATTTCGGGCTATCTCGTGAAATAATTGGTAATAACTAACAAATATTTATTTCCGGAGAAAGATTTTGGAAGTGGACCTAAAATATCAATTCCTAAACAGTCAAAAGGAGCCCCTATATTAGAAATTTGAAATTCTCCAACATTTCGTTCAGAAGGACCTTTTTTTGAGAAACAAACCTTACAAGACTTGCACCACAATTTAACATCAAGTTTACACGAAGACCAATAAAATCGTTCTCTAATTCTAGCTAATGTTTTATTAATGCCAAAATGACCAGCAGTTACGGAATTATGTGCTTCCATTAGAATATGTTTAATTACACTTTTAGGAACAATAATTTGTAAAACAGTTTTAGAATTGTCCGGAGATTCCCAACGTTTATACAAAATATCATTTTTAAGTTCTAACGAGTCCCAATATGAAAGATAAATCTTAAAAGAATGGCCAAAATGAAAAACAGAATTCCAAACAGGAACTACATTTTTTTTTAGATTCCAGTAATAATTTAATTTCAGGATCATTATTTTGAGCATTTATCCAATTAATTGAATTCGAAAAATCACAAGTAGTACGAAAAACATTTTCTAAATAACTGTTGGCACTTATGACATTCGCATATCATTCGCGATAAACCATCTGCATTAGAATGATTTTTTCCAGGACGATATTCAAGATTATAATCGAATTGGGAAAGAATTTCAAACCATCTAGCAAGTTGTCCTTTTGGATTTTTAAAAGATAATAACCATCTAAGTGAAGAATGATCAGATCTAATTATAAATTTTCGACCAAGAAGAAAATGTTTAAAATACTGAACAAATTTAACAACTGCTAAAAGTTCTTTACGAGTAACGCAGTAATTTCTTTCTGCTTTATTTAGAACCGAACTATAATAAGCGATAACTCTTTCAGAAGAATTGTGTGAACTATCATTATCATAAACTTGAGAAAGTACAGCACCTATACCAAAATTAGAAGCATCAGTATCTAATATAAAAGATTTATCAAATCTTGGAAATTGAATAATAGGAGGTGAACTTAATGCTTTTTTTAGTTGATCAAAACTTAATTGAGCTGAATCGGTCCATAAAAATTGTGTCTTTTCTCCTGTTGGGAAATGAAGAGGACTAGCAACAGTCGCAAAATCTTTAATAAACTTTCTATAATAAGAACAAAAACCTAAGAAAGATTGAAGACTTTTTTTATTACAAGGAATTGGCCAATTAGAAATAGCTGAAACTTTTTTTGGATCTGCTCGAATACCTTGATCTGAAATCAAATGACCTAAATAAACTAATTCATTTTGTAAAAAACAACATTTTTTTAGATTAAGTTTTAAATTAGCGTCTGAAAGTCTAAGAAATACGAGATGTAGGTTTTCAAGATGTTTTTCAAAAGTTTGACTAAAGATAATAATGTCATCAAGATAAACTAGGCATATTTTTTCTATTAAATCTTTTAATACTAAATTCATTAGACGAGTGAAAGTTACTGGAGCATTACAAAGACCCCACTTTTCTCCCCAAAAAATTGACTCTAATTAGTTTTCCGTCTGAAAATTTGAATTACAAGGGCAATAACGTTGTGTGTGTCCGAATTCGTTGCAATTCCAACATTGGATTTGATTTGGATTGTAATTATGTTGAGAATAATTTTGATTTTGATAATAGTTATCGGTGTTAGATTTGTTTGTAATGTCTCTAATTATAAAAAGAAAGATTCTCATTTTTTATCGTATTAAATATGGATTCTAAATTTATGGCTCTAGTGACAGCAATCTGTAAAGATGTCGGATTTTCAATTCGTAAAGTGTTCTTAATTTTATGATCGCGAATCCCTGAAATAAATTGACGACAACAAATCTTATCGCGCATTTCATCTGTACTATCTGGGTAGGCATAGCGTACTAAATGTTCTAAATTATCTGAATAAATTTGAAATGATTCTAATGGGTCTTGTTGTCGTGAATGAAATTTATGAAAATGAACTTCCGAAAATTTCTGTTCCCCGAATCGTGTATCTGATAATGTAGTTATTAATTCGAAATTTTGTATCTGAGAAGGGGGAATTTTTTCAATAATTGATCTAGCAGGACCGCAAAGAAAGGAGAGCAAATAAGTTGCTTTATTTTCATCAGACCATCTGTTATGAGAAGCAATAACATTAAATTGTTTGAGATAAATATCCCAAGAAATATCTCCAGAAAAATAATCGGGTTTTATTACATTAGGTGGAGGAAGACATTCATGTGAAAGAGAAATAGAGGCTGAAATATTAGCTAAATGATTCTGAGTAGGATTGTAATGTGTAGGATACATATCTTTAATCGCTGAACGAAGTTCTGACCGAAGATTCTCCATTAGACGTTCTTCTAAGTGCCATAATCCCTCGGGAATCAATGTCGGGAGATTCGGAACTGCTGCCATCCTGGTGGGAAGTGAGGAGGGAATCACAGATGGTGTAGGAGTTGTTAAGAAAGTATCTGGATGACGAGTTTCATCTGCGACAGGAATCGAGGACTGGATGCTGGAACGCAGCATGCGAACGGCGGACGTGCGGGAATCACTAATCGTCGAAGCACCAAGCCGACGACCAATTGTTAAGGAATCGCGACGACGACCAACCATTACGACACCAAACACAACTTTTCGGAATTCGAGAGAAAAAGGAAATATCGCGGGAATCCGGCAACTATACACTGCACGTGGAAAAATCGCGACACTTCTGACACCAATTGAACTAATTAACTAAATTAATTTGATTTTTATTGGACGCATTTACTTTTCTATGGTTATGCATAGACTAACTTGACAGCTGAGTTCCGTTTCCGGCTTGATTGCGACTTAACGTTCGTTTTTTCGCTCCGTTGATTTTGCATAAAAGATAATATTTCTGACGTGCAGTGGTGTTCTTTTCGCTTGACGGCGTGTCAGTGGTGAATGCGCTCAAGGGAGCTTATTTTTTCGGACATTTTTGAGCACTGATTGACTCATTTGAGGGGTAGTCTAACCTCAATCTTCCATCTGTCATTAAGACGAAAGGGAACATGTGCTCCTGCCGTTAGAACTGCGCAGGCTCGAAATTCATCTCTACCGTGACTACGCTAATCAGGCGGAATCTCCAGCTTGCTGTATCTGCTCCTCTTGCCACGTTCTCCTTCCACTATATTTCACCAGGCGACAGCACTTTCCAGCCGTGCAGTCTACCTTACATGTCGGAGAAAGGTTCGCCTCCCAGCTGTAGCGGCCAGTCAGTCACTCCCCCCAGTCAATCTTCAGGGAAGAAGGAGGTGCGACTCGCACCGCTCATTCGACCATCCCTTCTCACGGGTCGGCCTCCCACTGCCGCCCGGGGGAAAGACCTACGCTCGAACAGCTGTGGCACGCTCGACTCCTACGTTATTAATAAGCGAAAACGGAACACCTTATTGCCGGAATCGGACATTAGCAAAAGTGACGACAATAAGAGTACAAAAAAAATAAATCAACTTGACAAATCTGATTCAGAATTATTAACAAACTTAGATGATATGGCTTCCGAAGCAGCACTTAGTAAAATGCAAGCAGCGCTGCAAGCATCGATTTCAGCGGTCGCCGTTTCCGTAAATGCCAACAGTGAGGAAATTAGGCGCGATGCCGCGGGCTTGACACAAATAGTTCTCGACCAGAGGAATGAGTTCCCAGCGCGCATCACCGCCCTCGAAAAGAAAGTCGAAGAAAACGCGAGTACAAACGATCAACTCAAAGCGAAAGTTGAATCCCTGGAAAGACAACTTATGCGGAAAAATATTATTATTACCGGCCTTCGAAATAATAATAAGGATTCTTCGAAACAAGATGTTCATACTTTTCTTGCGGATAAGTTTTCGCTTGAGAATGCAGTGGCCTCAGTCACAACATTAAAAGCCAATACACCGACTTTATTAGCGGAATTAACATCGGCTGACCAGAAATCCAAAATTTTGTCAGAATAAATAAAAGTGCTGCGAAATACCAACATCTTTATTTCGAACGACCTTACAGACAAAGAACGTCTATTCGAATATAAGGTTCGTGAGGCACGCCGCAAAGCAACGGCAGACAACATCTCGTTCTCTAGACGAGGTTGTGACAAAGTCACTATATTATCTAACGATATAAAATTGCTTGAATACTAATTATAATTAGGCAATAATAATACGCGTCGTAAGAACGGCAAGTTCTCTCTCGGCAGTGGGAGCGAGAGGCATGCGAGTTGCGCCGGCCCGAGTAGTAGTAAGAGAAGGACGCTCGATCTCCCCCGTCGATCGCCGGTTTGTTGTGTCGGCGACGGCGTCTCCCATCGTGCGACGAAGAGGCGACGATCGGCGAGCTGAACACGCGTGTGTGTATGTGTCCAGGCGCTACACACACTAGCGCGGTATATTACGCACCGATGCAAACTTCAAAATTTAAAGGAAAGTAGCGAGAGAGGTGGAAAATCGTCATCGGTCAGTACCGATGACGATTTTCAAATTTAGTACGGGCGTGATAGCGAGACAAGAAGGAGAAAAGAAAATCGTCGCGTCGGTGGTAGAGTGAACGGTCGTATTTTTTTTGTGGTGGTGTGGTGTGGAGTGAGGAGAGGTTGCCAGCAGCAATTGGTGAGAGAGAGTGAGAGAGAGATGAAGGTAGCGAGAGAGAGAGAGAGAGAGAGAGAGAGAGAGGTAGATAGGCGAGAAACAGAGAGAGACAGGACGAGAAGAAGAAAAGAAAAGGTAAGGCGGCATAGCCGAAGGATTAAACAAGTAATCAGTTAATACCAAAAATTTAACGATTCGGACCGGAAGTGGCGAGATAGAGACGGGATATACATGGGATTTTTTTTTTGGTTATCTGTTGAATGAGTGAGGTGATTGAGTGTTGTACCGGACGTGGTGAAAATCAGGGGAAAATCGAAAAACCGTTTTTTTTGGTAATTAATGAATAGACCGGAAGTGGCAAAAATCAACGAAAAAAAAAATCAAAAGACCGTTTTATCAACTAACGAATAGACCGGAAGTGGCGAGTGGCGAGTTAGAGTTGGCAAATCGTTTTTTTTGAAATCATAAATTGTGTTTTGGGGAGATTAAGAGACCGGAAGTGAATGCGAGCAGTTGACGTGGGTTGCGAGGAAGGTAGAGAGGAAGTTTGGGGAGGTGGTGTGGAAGGTAGGACCGGGAATTTCCACTTCCGGCAACGTGGGCCTAAAAAGATAACAGTCGGACCAGTTTAGCGGAAACCGCATTTTTGGATCGCGTCCTGTAAAATAAAATTTTTGTGTAACGGAGAAATTTATATGTACATGTATACTTTTTTTTGGAAATTAAATAAAAGAAAATTCAACGTTACAAAATGGCGACCGTGACAGGACGCGGCTAGTGATTGGTCGTGACTGAAATTTAAATAATTAATAATATTTATTTATTAATTTTTATAATTAATTGATTATTTTTTTTTAATTATTTAATTTTTTTTATTATTTAAATTTTTTTTTAAATTAATTTATATAATTAATTATTATTTTTTTAATTATTTTTTTATTTTATTATTAATTTTTATAAATAATTCAATATTATTATTTATAATTATTTAAATTTTTATTTATTAATTAATGAGTACTTTATACTTTTTTTTAATTGATAATTAATTATTTTTTTATAAAGTGTGTAGCGAGAAGTGAGTAGAATGAGTGGGTGATAATAATTCTTTGATAATAGATAATATTTAAAAAAAAAAAAATTTTTTTGATAAATATTTAGTATAAGTTTATGTGATATATATGTCAATGTAAAATGTATTTAATAACATTTCATGTATGTTAATAAATTTTAATTCACAGCTAGCGAGTAAGAGGGGGAAAGTAAAGTGAGAGGAAAGTAAAGTGAGAGAAAATAAAAGTAAATTCGAAATTTAAAAAGGAAAGGGGGTATAGTCAGTAGAATCGCGTGTGGTTGATAGAGGGCAGAGTAATTCGAATTGTGTCGTGGAAAAGGAAGGAGTGGGAGTAAACAAAATGGCGACTGAGGTGAGTGAGCACTCAGTGCGAATGAGGGCGCTGGGGCGGGAGTCGAGAGATGTGAGGTTAATTAAAAATACAATAAATAAATTAAATCTTTCGGGGGTGGAGGAACAGTTAGAGAGGCACCGCCTTAGTAGAAAAGGACCCGAGAAAATTTTGCGAGATCGGTTGTTGCGAGTGGAGTTACGGATTTTTGACGACTCCCTGGATGTCCCATGGTACCTCGATTGGGATGAGAGGGGGGATGAGATACCGGTTACAGCGATTTCACATCTGATGGACGAATCAGAAGAAGATTCGGTACAACGGTATCAACGAAAACCCCGAGGTAGGCCCAAAAAGGTTCAAGAGGTGTTGGAGAGGGAAGAAGAAGATCGGGAGAGTCTGGGTGAAGCGGCGGGTGATACCGAATTCGGTTATACGACGTTGATGGGGGATGGTTTGGGGTCCAATGAGCCCAGCATAGCGGTTAGTTCGGTGGCCATCACTATCCCTACTACCACAGTAGCGAAGACTACGGTGGTTACTACCACCAGCCATACTTCGGGTGGGATCATAGGTGGCGCGCGGTCCCGAATGAGTAACGAGGTGCAGTCTAGCGCGTTTTGGTGGGGTCGGAATTGTCCAGAACAAGGGCTCCCAGGAGGTCCGCCACTGCAATGCATAAATTCAGATATTTCTGTTCCACCCAGAAAATCGGTGTATTTCGCGAACTTTAAATTAGGAATAGAGACCAATCAACTTGGTAGAATAGAGCGAGAAAGACGGTCAGTCTCCTGGGAAAAGAATGAAAAATATCCAAGGAGCGGAGATCGGAGAATAGATGCTCCACGTGATTGCGAGAGAGGGAGAGGGGGTAATGGACCGGTTCCACGGTTCCGAGAAGTAGTACCGGAGCGAGAAAATAATACAAATAGGTATTATGGTAGAGAGGACAATCATGACTATTATCGGGATCATGAAGAAGTGTCAGACCGACGGAGTGTAGCGAGTAGTGGGGGGTCAACGCGAAGCAGTGTTCGAAGGAGGAGGCTGTTGATGGACTACGAATATTCTAGCGATAGTGAGGATGAAGCTAGGGAACGAGTAGTCCGTCATCCGAACGAAGTTCGCTGGAGAAGAGAAGGAATCGGCGGAAGAGTTTCTGTCGCGGTTAGAGGATTGTAGGGAACAATCCGGATTCGACGACCGAGATCTTTTCCGAGCGATTCCAGCTATTTTGTATCGTGGGGCGAGTAGGTGGTATCGGACGGCTCATTTAGATTTCCGAACGTGGCGAGATTTCGCGAAGGCGTTTCGGAAGTTTTTCATTGGCGAAATAAATGAGGAGGATTTAGAGGACGAGTTGAAAAATCGAACTCAAGGAAAAAGGGAGTCGATTGGTCAATTCGTCTCCTGTTTCCGACACATCGTGAGCCATTTCAGAAGGCCCCCGTCAATAGATAAACAATTGCGGATCGTTTTCCGGAATCTCACGCCTGAATATCGGGCCTATTTAGCCGAGAAAGAGATTACCGATTTTGCGAGTTTGGAGAAATGGGGAGGGCGGTTTGAGAAACTGAAAGAGATGGATCGCCGATACCGCGAACCTCCTACCAAGGATAAAACTAGATTGCCTGGTAGTGCCTACGTGCGTACCACGTCCACGTTGCGAGTCTCTGCTCTGGATGAGGAAGATGGTCGGGAGGTGAAGAAAATTGCGAGTGTGGTAGTTGCGGAACCGCGGTCGACCCAAGGGTTGCGGGCGCCGAAAAACCAACCGAAAAGGGGGAAAAGGAAAGTTCCCCAAAACTCAGACCCCCGTCCCCAGACACTGTTGGCGTGCAGGTGGCCGAGGAAGTGGGCCCGGGTCGAGGCCAGAGAACTTCTGGGCAATGGAAGGATGTCCCTCGGTTCCAGCCGGCCACCACGGGTCTGAATAATGCAAGAGCGGTATCAAGGCCCATAGGACCGTTGGTCCAATACTCTCAAAGTGTTGAAACCCCGAGTTATGGGCCAATACCTAATCGGAGGTCCTGGTCTAACGGTCCGGGGCAGGACAGTTGTGGAGGGAGTCACGAGAATTTCCGAACGGGCCAGGAAATTCGGCAATGGTCGGGGCTTGTTTCCATTGCCAGATGGTGGGACATAGAGCTGCGGCATGTCCTAGACGGCCATGCTTCACATGCCAGCAACCTGGGCATCGAGCCTCTCAGTGCCCTAATCGAAAATGCTTCGGATGCCAGCAGACTGGACATATAATATTAAATTGTCCTAACCGCAGGAGTGAATTCCCTACTCCGTGGAGGGGGGCGTCAGGTCCTTCCCCTACGGTGGAGCGGTGTCAGGTATGCGGGACAGAAGGGAATCCGTTCCAAACCTGCCCGACATGCGCTCCACTGCGACAACAGTGGGGAAACGCGAGGGCCGGAGAGTGCAGGAACCCCGCGTCCTCCCCGGCCGATCAACAGGGGTAGCTATCGAGGAGTTGTTGGTGCCAGTAGAAGTTGAAGAGGGGATAGCGAGTGAAGTAAATGATGAGGTGAGACTAGCGAGTTCAAATGATGTGAGACCCTCTCCGGAAGAACAAAACCAACAACATGAAGGTAGAGTTCAGCAAACGGTAAAGTTATTGATGGGGAGGGGGACTAATAGGTTGGAGAGTAGAGAGATAGTGAGATGGGGTGAAGTGGAGGAAATAGCTGCGGTAGAAAGTCGTTGTTTTGTCGAGATCGAAATAGGTGGGTACCCATTTGTTGCGATGCATGATAGCGGGGCAATGGTCTCCATTGTAGGTCCTCGGGTAGTGGAGAAATTCAGAGATAGACTTAAACCGACTAAATCGACAATGCGAAGTGTGTCAGGGGAAGTAAGTCCGTTTCTGGGAGTGTTAGTTGTGCAGATGGAGATTGATGGTAATACCCAACAAGTTGAGTTTAGAGCTACGGAAAGGATCACCTCAGATATCATATTAGGGATGGATTTCGCTAGCGTGTTTGACTTAGATGTGCGACAAGGGCGACGGCAGTGGCGAGTGTTTGAGGGTCCCTGGCATACCTTTATCGAACGACCCACCGGGCAACCCACAATTCATGCGGAGTGCGCCGGAATTAGCGAGTTAGATGATTATCAAGAGAAGAGGGTAGTCGAGTTAGTTGCGAGTATCATGAAAGGGAGTGAGAAAACCGCCGGGCTAACTCCTCTAACGGAGCATCATATCAAAGTGGAGGAAGCGACACCGATTAAGCATCGACCACGTCGTATGTCCCCCATAATGTTGCAGAAAGCACAACAGGAGGTGAGAGAGTTAGCGGAGAAAGGGGTTATCGAAAGATCCTCGAGTGATTGGAGTAGCGCGCCGGTGATAGTGAAGAAAAGTGATGGGTCGATCCGGATGTGCATCGATTATCGGGATTTGAATGCAGTCACCCGAAAAGATGCATATCCGATTCCAAACATGGATTCGATCTTGGACAAATTGCGACGGGCTCGATATTTGTCAAAGATCGACCTAAAGCAGGCATACTACCAAATTCCAGTGGATCCGGAAAGCCGGAAGTATACAGCTTTTGCGGTTCCAGGGTCGAGCCTGTGGCAATTCGTCCGGATGCCGTTTGGTTTGACGAATGCTCCGATGACGTTTCAACGTCTGGTTGACGCCCTGTTCGGACCAGAATTCGAACCACACATTTTCGGATATCTGGATGATATTATAATTGCGACAGAGGATTTTGAGGAACATTTGCGGTGGTTGGAGTTGGTGTTGCGGAAGTTAGTCCAGGCGGGACTACAAATTAACGAGGAGAAGTGTGAGTTCGGGTGTTCGCAAGTTACCTATTTGGGTTTTGTGTTAGATAGTGAGGGGTTGCGACCAGACGTTGAGAAATTAAAACCTATTATAGAGTATCCCGCTCCTCAAACGGTGAAACAATTACGTCGATTTTTGGGAATGGTAGGATGGTACTCTCGGTTCTTAGAGAAAGACGCGGAGACCAAAGTACCGCTCGTAAAATTGTTGCGAAAGGGGCAGCCATGGAGTTGGGGAGATGAACAAGAGGAAGCGTTTCAGGTTTTAAAAAAAACAGCTGATATCCGCCCCTGTGTTAGCTCGCCCGGATTTCAGTAAGCCTTTTACGATTCAATGCGACGCTAGCGGGGTAGCATTGGGGGCAGTATTGACCCAAGAACATGAGGACGGGGAACATCCGATATTATTTGCGAGTAAGGTGTTAAGCCCTGCAGAAAGAAATTACTCCACTTCGGAACGTGAATGTCTAGCGGTATTATGGGCAATTAGGAAGTTGCGTCCATATGTGGAAGGATATGAGTTCACGATAATTACGGACCATAAAGCTCTGACCTGGTTACAAACTCGTCCGGAACCCACAGGCCGCCTAGCCCGTTGGGCGCTGGAATTACAGCAATGGAATTGTAAGATAAAGCACCGCAAGGGGGCGTGGCACTGCGTTCCGGATGCGTTATCGCGTATGCAGGAACAGGATGACAAGAGTATCGCAGCCTTTGAGAGTATAGAGGATGAGGCGTATATAACATTGCGAGATGAAGTTGTAGCACACCCGGCTAAGTACCAGGGTTGGCGAGTTGAAGGACATTTATTATACCGTTGGCGACGTTGCGAGTTACTGGATCCGATAGAGTGGGAAGAGGAAGGATGGAAGTTGGTTGTGCCTAAAGAATACCGGACTAGGGTGATGGACGAAGCCCACAGAGAGGTTTCCTCCGGCCACCTTGGAATGGAGAAAACGTACGATAGAGTGATTCGGGAATATTACTGGAAGGGCGTTTGGTATGACGTGTATAATTACGTCAAACAATGTGAGGAGTGCCAACGGTATAAGGTGTCCCAGTCGGGCCCACAGGGATTGATGGGTAAACGAATCGTGGAGCGACCGTGGTCGGTGGTCGCCGCTGACATGATGGAATTTCCGCCGAGCAAATCGCAGAACAAATACCTGTTGGTATTCCAGGATTTATTTACCCGCTGGGTCGAATTAAAACCACTGCGTACAGCAGATGGAAAGGCGGTAGCGAGAGCACTAGAGGAGTTAATAGTGTTTCGGTGGGAGACTCCAGAATTCCTTCTCACCGATAATGGTAAGGAATTTGATAATAAAACCGTCCGGGCCGTCCTAGATGAGCTCGGGATACGGCATGTCACCACGCCACCGTATCACCCTCAAGCAAATCCAGTGGAAAGGAGTAACAGGGTTCTTAAAACCATGATAGCGACTTATGTGAAACAGGATCATAGGGATTGGGATAAGCACCTCCACGAGTTTAGGCATGCCGTAAACACGGCTACTCAATCCACTACCAAAGTGTCTCCAGCATTCTTAAATTTTGGACGACACCCACGTCCAGTGAAAAGCTTGCGCCGAGCAGTAGAAGGAGTCACGCTGAAATTGCAGTTAGACCCCGAGGTTTGGATAGATAGGGTGAAGAGACTGGATGAGTTGCGAGGCTTGGTGAGTAGAAACATAGATAGCGAGCGAGCAAGACAGGAAAGAGCGTATAATCGGGGTAAAAGGGTAGCGACATTCCAAGTAGGCGATCAAGTTATGCGACGCACTCATTTCCTTTCGAATGCAGCCCAAAGGTTCTCGGCTAAGCTGGCCCCCAAATATGAGGGACCATTCCGTATAGCCGCGGCCCTATCCCCTACTGTCTGCCGTCTGGAGATGAGAGATAGTCGCATTAACAACAAGGTTCACGTTTCGGATTTAAAGCGGTATATCCCTCCGCGAAATAACCCTGTTATTCCGGGGCGGGGAAAGTAGCGAGATAGCGACGTAGAAGGGAGAAGTCTGAAAAGAAATGAAGTGGGGCAAGAATGAATGTGATTTACGTGCTGTCCAGAACCTGTGTCGTCTGTGTCGTCCATTATAAAGAAATAACGAATGCATGCGAAGTAAAGGTTTTTGTTATAGATGGATCTGACGATATTAAACGGTTCGTGGGCAGATGAGTCAGAGGAAGAATGGGTGAGAGAGATGCAGAGAGTGGCTCTGGAAAAACCCTGAGGAGGCAGCCCAACAAAGCGAGGCGGCCGTCCAAGAGCTGAGTACTATTCTGGCAGAAATAGCGACGCGAAGTGAGGACAACCTCCACGGGACAACAGCCGGTTAGGGGAGACCCTCGAGCTGTTGGACCGGATTCGGCACTTGCCCGCAGACACCCAGGCACTAATTGTTCGGTCTGTGTTCGGGGGTACCCCCTCCCGACCACTCACCGAACTGGGAGAGGGGTCCGGATAAGTGTCGAATTGGGAGGAGGGGGGGGAGGAAGATTAGCGAGACAGTGGAGAGGAAGATTAGCGAGACAGTGGGGAGAGAGAGTAGCGAGAGGAGTAGCGAGAAGGAGGATGTGGCGAGCGACGAGACAGAAGAGAGAAAATAGCAGAGGACTGGGAGGTGAGTCATTAAAAATGAATAATAAACGAATTATCCAAGGGATATTCCGGTTTAGGGGAGGGGATTGTGACAAAGTCACTATATTATCTAACGATATAAAATTGCTAGAATACTAATTATAATTAGGCAATAATAATACGCGTCGTAAGAACGGCAAGTTCTCTCTCGGCAGTGGGAGCGAGAGGCATGCGAGTTGCGCCGGCCCGAGTAGTAGTAAGAGAAGGACGCTCGATCTCCCCCGTCGATCGCCGGTTTGTTGTGTCGGCGACGGCGTCTCCCATCGTGCGACGAAGAGGCGACGATCGGCGAGCTGAACACGCGTGTGTGTATGTGTCCAGGCGCTACACACACTAGCGCGGTATATTACGCACCAATGCAAACTTCAAAATTTAAAGGAAAGTAGCGAGAGAGGTGGAAAATCTATTTTCAAATTTAGTACGGGCGTGATAGCGAGACAAGAAGGAGAAAAGAAAATCGTCGCGTCGGTGGTAGAGTGAACGGTCGTATTTTTTTTGTGGTGGTGTGGTGTGGAGTGAGGAGAGGGTGCCAGCAGCAATTGGTGAGAGAGAGTGAGAGAGAGAAGAAGGTAGCGAGAGAGAGAGAGAGAGAGAGAGAGAGAGAGGAAGATAGGCGAGAAACAGAGAGAGACAGGACGAGAAGAAGAAAAGAAAAGGTAAGGCGGCATAGCCGAAGAATTAAACAAGTAATCAGTTAATACCAAAAATTTAACGATTCGGACCGGAAGTGGCGAGATAGAGACGGGATATACATGGGATTTTTTTTTTGGTTATCTGTTGAATGAGTGAGGTGATTGAGTGTTGTACCGGACGTGGTGAAAATCAGGGGAAAATCGAAAAACCGTTTTTTTTTGGTAATTAATGAATAGACCGGAAGTGGCGAAAATCAACGAAAAAAAAATCAAAAGACCGTTTTATCAACTAACGAATAGACCGGAAGTGGCGAGTGGCGAGTTAGAGTTGGCAAATCGTTTTTTTTGAAATCATAAATTGTGTTTTGGGGAGATTAAGAGACCGGAAGTGAATGCGAGCAGTTGACGTGGGTTGCGAGGAAGGTAGAGAGGAAGTTTGGGGAGGTGGTGTGGAAGGTAGGACCGGGAATTTCCACTTCCGGCAACGTGGGCCTAAAAAGATAACAGTCGGACCAGTTTAGCGGAAACCGCATTTTTGGATCGCGTCCTATAAAATAAAATTTTTGTGTAACGGAGAAATTTATATGTACATGTATACTTTTTTTTGGAAATTAAATAAAAGAAAATTCAACGTTACAAGGTAGAAGCGTTTTTTTGGGCAACAAACGATTATCCTGGTCCGACGAACTCCAAGAATTTGTTGACCTGTCAAATCTCGCAGAATACGGAAACCAAGACATGTCTTGTGCTTCTGGAGAAGCCCTAACGGGTCCTATGGAAGGCACTTTACCCAAATCTACGTCTCAAGAAAAACAAAATTTTTAAAGGCTACCCTTCTTCGTCATCAACATCTCCGGTATGTAAGGCGAACAGTTCAACTGACTCATCGACATATGGGAACGCTGTATTTGATGCGCAAAAATGTAAAGTAACCCGTATTGTTTTTTGGAACGCTCGCGGTTTTTTAAATATTAAAAATAATTCTTTTTCCTCAACGCAAAGTATTATTCATTTTTCAGAAACTTGGTGCAACGTCGAAAGTAAGATTCGCGAACTAAAGTCTAACTCGGGTACGATTTTTTCTGCAGCCACTCGCGCAGCCTGCATTGGACGTTTCAGTGGGGGGCTTTTATCTATGATAAATCCTGATTTTGCTCACGAAATTCTCGACGTTTCACCAAATTGGATTTTTTACTCAGTCAACACATTACCTATTAAAGTTATTATCGGCTTTTTTTATATTCCTCCAAACGCAGATTTGTCTGTAATTTTTTTTAAATTTAAATAATGTTCTCGATGCTCTTAAAACCCAGTTTTTGGACTGTATGTTTGTACTTGGTGGCGATTTTAATTGCAGGATTGGGACATTGAACGACAATTACGACATTGATCAAATATTTGAAAACTCTAATGTCTCATCGATGCGAGTATCCCACGAGGCGGTGCACAATAAGCACGGCTCGGTTCTACTGGAGTTCATATATTCCAACGATTTCGTTTTAATTAATGGCCGGTCACTTAATGACACTCCGGCCCACTTTACTTTTCTTGGCAGCAATAGCTTCAGTATAGTCGATCTTGTGTGAGTTTCCGACACTCATTTATCTTTTGTGCACGATCTGAAATTAGGCGACGATCTCCACGGGTCCGATCATTTACCAGTATTTTTATCCCTATTTTTACGTTCTGAACGAAAGATGGGTATGATAATTTTGTAGCTGCCTTAAAAAAATCGAGAAGTTGGGAAGAACCGGCAAGTGCAGATCCTACCGCGAATTACGTAAGTTTTCGCAGGAAGCTTAAAGAACTCGCTTTAGAATCTAACATATTAGTGGTGTCCTACCATCGTAGTTTTAGTTTTACCAATTTTGGGCGTAACTTGTGGTTTGATCGAGACTGTGCTGCAGCGAGAAAACAAACAATACGCTGTTTACATGTAATGCGGCGAAATGATTATAGCGAGCTCACAGTTCAGGAATATATAATAGCTACAAAATCATATACGAAATTAATTGCAAATAAGAAGCTAGTTCATATTTCCAAATTAACCGATACCTTTGCTGCGACTAAGAATGCCTGCGACTTTTGGAAAGCCGTCCGTCTTTTCTCTAAGAAACCGTCTGTTGGGTCATTGATTTCGGAGGAAGCGGGGAGAAACTTTTTTTCTACAGTTTTTCCCCAAACTACCGATCCTTTATTTCTGCTTCCTAATATCCACGATCCTGCACTCGATTCCCCTTTAACCCATAATGAATTATTGGCGAGGATTAACTCACTCAAGACCGGTAAGGCAGTTGGCCCGGATAGTCTACCTGCAGAAATTTTCAAACTACTTGACAACTCTTCAACTTTTCGTTTACTAGATATTTTTAACGCGTTTTTTGAGCGAGAAGAATTTCCCAGTGACTGGGCCCGGGCGACTGTTTTTACTATCTTTAAGAAAGGCTTAAGAGATGATCCGTTTAGCCACAGATTAATTGCGATAACAAATGCCATATCTAAAATATTCTCACAGATTTTGAATAAACGACTTATAGACTGGACAACGCGTAGGAATATTATACAAGAAGAACAAGCAGGATTTCGTTGCGGAAGAGGTACGGAGGAGAACATCTTTTGCCTTCTCGCCGCTATACAGATAGCCCTCCGGCGGAAGAAATCCAAAATCTATAGCATGTTTGTAGATTTTAAAAGAGCATTCGACACAGTTCCACACGCACTGCTCTGGAAGAAACTGGCTGGTTTAGGTGTCAAATTCATAAGGATTTTAAGAGCTATCTATGAAACGGCATCCTTATCAGTCAAAATGGCGAACGGACACTTGATAGAATCGGACGTGACCATAGGGGTGCTACAAGGTGAAATTTTAAGCCCTCATCTTTTCCTACTTTATTTATCTGACTTGACAGGCTTCTTCAGGGGAAGGGGGGTCAGAGGTGTTGATTTAACAACTACATTTGATCTGCTCATGTTAATCTACGCCGACGATCTTACGATTTTCGCCTATTCACCGGCGGACTTACGCGAGAAGTTGCGGCTGCTTTCGGAGTACTCGGAGTGTAACGGCCTTATGGCTAATGTCGAAAAAACCAAAATTATGTGTTTCAGAAGGGGCGGACATTTAGACTCTTACTCGAGACATTTTGAATTTAACGGTAGTCCGGTTGAGGTTGTCAATAGTTATCGGTACTTGGGAGTTATCTTTTCCTCCTTCGCGCAGGGTTTATTAGCCTGTAAGGAAACCATCCATAAAAACCAAAGCCGCGTCTGCTCCAATCGCATCAATTATAGCCAACGCTAAATTAGATTCTTGGGAGGCAATTTGGAAACTATATGGAGCGAGCATTACTTCCATCCTGCTTTATGCCGCTCAACTGTGGGATCTTAGATATACCTCTTACCTAGAGTCGGCTCAGATCACTTTTTTCAAACGCATCTTCAACCTCCCGGTAAATATACCATCATATTTAATTCGGTTGGAGTTCGGCCTTCATTCTATAGCTGTAGAGGTACTCAACCGTGCTATGAAATGGGTTGTTAAAGTCTTACGCCTACCCGACACTAGGATTCCAAAAACACTTCTGACGCGTTTAAGGGATTTACTTCAGGCCAATACAAGTGACTCTTTTAACTGGCTGTCACAAGTTAAATCTTTTACCGACAAATTGGGGGACAACGAACTATGGGCGAATTTTGATGCAGATTTCTGGGAGCGGAAAAGGCTAACAATAGTAGATCAGTTTGCCAAACTAAGCAGGAAAGGTGATTTCGAACATTACTGCAACGCCAACTCTCCGCAATTACCCATATACCGAAATTGTAATGACTCATATTCCACGCATTATCCGGTCCGTCTTCCTCCTGATCATTTGAAACTAAGAATCCAACTTAGAGTATCCACGATTCATTCTAGATCTTTGCTAATATCTGGACAGCGTTTCGCATTCGATCCGACGGCTCTCTGCACGCTATGTAATCTCCGCACTAATGAAAATATTATGAATATTCTTTTTGATTGTCCTCTTTATCATGTTCTACGGGAAAATCTTTCCCTCGCGAAATGTAATGCCCGATTACGGGACTCCATCTCTACGGGACATCTATCCCTTTACAAGAGTAATAAATATCTTATCTATCTATCTTAACTTGACAGCTTCAAAACCCGGCAAAGGCCATACGTACGTGCAGACAAGAGAATGAAGGAACATGAACATATGAATATAAATATTAATTAGAGTATAAAAATACAAGTTCCTTACATATGTATACAGGGTGTCCCATTTTAAATAGCGGATTAGAATATCTCGGGTGGTAAGCATTTTGGAGGAAATTTGTTTAAACAAAAGTTGAAGGGTACAGACAGAGCTAACTTATGGTGACCTTGACATTGACCTTGACGATGGCCTTCAAGGTCATTTCAATATCAAGTCAATGTTTTCAAATGGAACCCTTTATTTTTTAACCCGGAAATGGAAAGAGCGGAACATTTTACGTCATAATGTGACCTCGACCTTGACCTTCGCCGGTACCTTGAAGGTCATTTTAATATCAAGTCGATTTTTTTAATGGAAGCACTCATTTTTTGCTATGGAAATGGAAACAGAGGACAACTTCACGCCCGCATGTGACGTTGATATTGACCTTGATCTCAACCTTCAAGACCATTTGAAGGTCAAGTCGTTTTTTTTAACGGAACCCCTTATTTCTATCCCGGAAGTGGAAAGCGTGGACCTTAATAGAAATGATCGATCCGTCATCCATCCAGATGGGGAAAGATGGTGAAAACACACAACCAGTTAATCGGTCCTCCTTGTATTTTCGCTGTGCCTCGCTTATCGGTGCCACTTTAAGGCACACGCTCCATGGCATGGTGCTATAGTTTTTTTCGGTTTGTATCCGTTAGTTTGGACCTCCCTGCTGGCCAGCATTCAGCATGGTTGAACCTTAGCTGATAGAGCCCGAGCAGATCGTAAGCCACAACACCCCCATCACGAGAAGGTGGACACATGGGGGCACCCAGCCAATCAAGGCAAGGTCGTAAGAATCCCAGCCACTTAAGGCAAGGTACGCGATGACCCAGCCAGTCAAGGCAAGATCGAGAATAACCCAGCCAATCAAGGCAAGGTCGTAAGAATCCCAGCCACTTAAGGCAAGGTACGCGATGACCCAGCCAGTCAAGGCAAGATCGAGAATGACCCAGCCAATCAAGGCAATGTCGTAAGAATCCCAACCACTTAAGGCAAGGTAAGTGATGACCCAGCCGGTCAAGGCAAGATCAAAAAAGTTCACTCCATAAACAAATTCATCTAATTAAATGTTCAAATAATTGACCGTTATTGTCAAGGCATAACTGAATGCGATTTTGGAAACTTCTAATGGTTGCAAGAAGAACATTTCTTGGAATGTTGCGACATGCGTTTGTTATGCGTTCCATCATATTATGTCTTGTGGTGGGTGCTTCTGCGTAGACAATATTTTTCAGATAGCCCCACAAAAAGAAATCCAAACTAGTTAAATCCGGAGACCTCGGACTCCACTCCACAAATCCACCACGTCCTATCCATTGATTCGTGAATCTGATATTTAAATAATCACGAACTATCCTGGCAAAATGAGCAGGTGCACCATCTTGCTGAAACCACATGCGGACTCTCGTGTGTAGATCAACATTTTCGAGCAATGTCGGAAAATCGTTCATTAGAAATTGTAAATAGTTGTGACCATTTACATTTGCGTCGAAGAAATAAGGTCCAACCAAGTTTCCATTGACAATACCGCATCACACGATCAAACTCCAACGTTGCTGATGATTCACTCCGTGATGCCAATGAGGATTTTCTACAGACCAATAATGGCAATTGTGCCTGTTAAGTTGACCATTATTATGAAAAGTGGCTTTATCACTAAATAAGACGTAACGAAAAAAGTCCGGATCTTGTTGTATCATTGTTTGTGCCCATCTACAAAACAGGCGCCTTCTTTCGAAGTCTCCCGCTTGCAATTCTTGTGTCAAAGTTATGTGATAAGGATGCAATCTATGAACTTTCAATATTCGGTGCACCGTGGATCTTGGAACACCTAATTGTCTCTCAATTTCTCGCGTAAAACATGAGGATCGTTTGCTACCATACCTAACACTGCAAGCACTTGTGGATCATCTGTCTGTAATACATTATTTCGTCGTCTTTGTCGCAGACAAACTGGTCTTTGGCGTTGACGATCTACAAGTCTCGCAATGGTACGATCGTTCGGGTGCCTTACATTGGGAAAGCGATTACGATATAATTCTGCAGCTTGTACATAATTAACCTCGGCATTATCCAAGTATGAGGATAATATCTACTATTTCATTCGGTGTATAATCTGCCATTATGTAAGATAAAGATGAAATTTTAGATAAGTACTTTTTATCGTTTAACTCATCTTAATAGAAAGCTGAAAAAGCGTGTGGCAAGTACTTGAACAATTAATACATAGTCAGGTTTAAAGATTATTTAACTAAATGAATTTTTGAGCGTTTACTTTATTACAAAAAATTATTTTTCATGTATTATAAGCAACAATATCAACGTAAAGAAATAAATTAATGTAGCTACGGAATTTATTGTGTAATGGCATAAAAATACAGTATTTGATGAAGAATTTTACATTCCATAACACATAGGACACTGATCCAAGATGGACATTGTTTTGATTTCATGCTCCAGAAGCCACATCGTATAAGATTTGTGATGCCGTTCGAGAATTTTTCCTATCGTCCAGGCATATCTCGTCGCGTACCACTCGAGATGAGAACCGCAATCTCGCCTTTCAAAGCACCGTGTATCGTCTCGTCTCGTATGGAAAGATTTTCGATCTTTCACGATCTTTTCCGATCTTTTTCGATCTTTTACGCTCTTTTACCATCTTTTTTTTTATCTTTCACGATCTTTTTCGATCTTTTACGATCTTTTACGATCTTTCACGATCTTTTACGATCTTTTACGATCTTTTCCGATCTTTTTGGATCTTTTACGATCTTCCTCGATTTTTTCCGATCTTTTTGGATCTTTTACGATCTTCCTCGATATTTTACGATCTTCCTCGATCTTTTACGATCTTCCTCGTTTTTTTCGATCTTCCTCGATCTTTTTCGATCTTTGTCGAACTTTTCGATCTTTCCCGATCTTTTTCGATCTTTCCCGATCTTTTTCGATCTTTTACGATCTTTTACGATCTTTCACGATCTTTTACCATCTTTTACGATCTTTTCCGATCTTTTTGGATCTTTTACGATCTTCCTCGGTTTTTCCGATCTTTTTGGATCTTTTACGATCTTCCTCGTTTTTTTTCGATCTTCCTCGATCTTTTTCGATCTTTGTCGAACTTTTCAATCTTTTCCGATCTTTTTCGATCTTTTACGATCTTGTACGATCTATTTCGAACTTTTTCGATCTTTTACGATCTTATACGATCTATTTCGAACTTTTTCGATCTTTTACGATCTTTTTCGATCTTTGTCGATATTTTTCAATGATATCGATCATTTTCGATCACATCGATAATTTTCTCTCATTTTCGATCCTTTTCGATCTTCTTCGATCTTTCTCGATCTTTTTCGATCATTTTGACCATTTACGTGGTAAAGGTGAGGGGTTCCATTAAAGGAATCGACTTGACATTAAAATGACCTTGAAAGTAGCTCTGAAAGTCAAGTCTAGGTCAAGGTCATATACGAACGTAAAATCTTCCGCGCTGTCTTCCAGGGTAAAAAATAAGGGGTTCCGTTAAAAAAAACGACTTGACCTTCAAATGATCTTGAAGGTTCAGGTCAAGGTCAATGTCAACGTCACATGCGGGCGTGAAGTTGTCCTCTGTTTCCATTTCCATAGCAAAAAATGAGTGCTTCCATTAAAATAATCGACTTGATATTAAAATGACCTTCAAGGTAGCGGCGACGGTCAAGGTCGAGGTCACATTATGGCGTACAATCATCCGCTCTTTCCATTTCCGGGTTAAAAAATAAAGGGTTCCATTTGAAAAAATTGACTTGATATTGAAATGACATTGTAGGCCATCGTCAAGGTCAATGTCAAGGTCACCATAAGTTAGCTCTGTCTGTACCCTTCAACTTTTGTTTAAACAAATTTCCTCCAAAATGCTTACCATCCGAGATATTCTAATCCGTTATATAAAATGGGACACCCTATATATATATTTATATACGAAATCATTATGGAAGCATTAAGAAATAGATTACAGAAGTATTCAGAATTCCAATCGTTCGGAAACGTTTTTCTTTGCTGGGAGGTTAACTACGTTAAAAACTCTTAATTTGTAAATTATTGGATAGTTTGTTCATAATTGGTCATACTCAATTAAAAAAGAATCCGAATATTTTCTCAGCCTTTGTGGAAATCAGAGTTCGGCAGTTGAAAATTAAAAACTTAATCAGCATTAATTTAACTTCATTCCTTCTTCAATCGTTAACTTGTCATGTAACTTCATTAAGTTTACTTGTAACTTTTTAACTGTTAAGTATTAACTATTTACAGTTAAATGTAGCTCTTTAATATTTTCACATTACGTTTTATATTTTTTAAGTTTAATTGGTCCTATAAATGTTTATTCGCCTTACTCAATCATCCTAGTATACGAAAACATGGAATTGTACTTAGTAGAGACAAAACCCATCTTTCTTTCTATAATTTCTAAATTATTTTCATTTTTTATACATTTACACTTTTGAACCTAATTAAATCAACGAATAGTGTTTACAAATAAAGTTCGATGCATTTCAATTAATATAAATCTAGATGGAACTGTAAACTTGTGATAAATGTGGATGTGTATGCGGTGGACTTGTTTTCGATGAATTACATTTACAGATAGAAATTTTTAAATGCCTTTAGTTTTTAAATATAACATTTATTAATAATTTAATAAAACGAATGTACACAAATCTGTACAAATAAAAAGCAAATCTGAAATTAACTTGTTGATGAAGGGTTTTATTATTATTATCCACATTAAATGCACACCGTAAAACTTGCAGATCAGTCTCAAAGCACGCGCAAGTCAAACATATATGTATAAGATGTACATATGTAGACACCGCATAATCGTGCAAGGTCACCGGAAAATCCTGTGGCTCCGGACGAATTTCATATGGTAGAGGGGATACGTTTGACGTGCAGCACTCACACGATTTTGCCATAGAAGTTGCACTATTAAGGCGTGCCTCTTCACACTCATGTCATGTGTTTACCCACGGCACGAAAATCGGATGACTTCATACTCTAGTCGTCCGAGCGCCACGCAACTATCGTATCGAGTCTGCCACACGATCAGCGTGCCGAACCTCTCATACGATCATCGCTCCACGGGTCTTTCCGTGCATATGTTCGAACAGATTTATTCTCTGGAGATTATTCTATGTGTTTTCTTTCGACTCTGAGAGTACAGCAATCAATGTTATCCTCTTCTTTTATATTCCCTGGTACCGCATTCAAATAAAACTTGAATTTTATATATATTCCATGACGTCATTCATCATTTTCAATTTAACATTCCGGTTTGTCAGCACGTAAATGCATTATTACACTTTTATTTAAATCTGTCGGCATTTATTTAATATTTCTACGCATTTGAACATTACATCCAGTTACTATAGAAACTTCCATAATAAGGCTTGAATCTTATGTTAAACTTAATGATTGAATGCAATTTGTCTTGAGCCTACATTCAATATTTTTCTTCAAAATATGCAATCTGCAACATTTTACTATACGGTAGTTCATCTGTAGTAAGAACACTTCTAATTATACTTTTATTTATAAGTTTGCTATCTACGTTATGAAATGCATTGTGGACGTTTGGTACCATTGCGAGATGTATTTTTGTTGTTTCCGTAAAATTTACTTCACCTTGGCTGTGCATCTTAACCCATTAAGGCCTAAACGGACACATTTTGAGCATCAGTTTAAACGTCGATAATTTGCATATAAAAGCATTTGGAAAAATTTTACTCCCACTATTTATGACGTAAAATTATATGCTCTTCCAGAATCTTTCAATAAAATATCGATAAAATGAAAAGCAAAAAAGTTATACAAATTTGTTTGTAAAAAAAACATGGTTTTTAAAAATTTATTTTTCATTCTAACATCACTTTCACCTCGGAATGGGGTTCACCGGTAAACTTTTTTTTATTTGTTTTAAATAATAATTTAGGTCATAAATAACACAAATAAAATCTAAAAAGAATGAATTCATTAATTTGGGTATTTTATTTGCCAATTAAAATCTCCTCCGTTTGAATCGCACTTTTACCGCGCCAGTTTCGTGTGACGTCACTATGCAGGTTCGGCTATCGACCAATCCCGTTCGCATATTCTACTGTGCATTTATGGTCATGTTTAACCTCAAAAGTAGCTCCGAAATTTTTAAAATAAAACAAGCAAAACTTATATTTTGGAAAAAAAGGATATAAGACTTGCTCACAATGCCCGTACATATTATTATGCCGTTATTTGCGTTTGTTTATTTGCAAAAATAGTTTAAAAATCTGTGTATGCATATGTTGTCAGCTATAAGGCACCTTATTGGATGAATCGTCGTGATGTTACTGTTTGCCGTCCCGCGTATATTGAACCTACATGAAACCGTTTTATTTTTTCAAACTAAACTGGTCAGAAAGTTTGGTTCGAAAGCACGGAAAATGCTATGTTTAACCGTTGCTCGTTAAACGTTAAAAGTTGCTCCGAAATTTATAAAATGGAACGAGAAAACTTGCACTATGCAAAAAAGAGTTATAAGACCTGGTATTTCAAGGAATGCAAAAATACAACACACGGTACTCCTCATAAAATTTTTGTGCCAATGCCGAAGGGTGATTTGAGAGAAAAATGGGTTTAACTCATCCGAGGAAAAGGCCAAGATAAAGTATCCAAATACACTTCACTATACTGCTGTGAAGATCATTTTAATGTATGTAGCACTTTATATAATTGATTTTATTATGCATGTTACGCATATACAAAGCATGTTGAAAATTATTATGTGATATATCTTGTAATGTATGATGGAATTAACTTTATAATAATAGTTGAAAAGTACCTATTCTTTCGAAAGATTATCAGGAATGTGAATAATATATAATAATAAAAATTAATACAAACAATTTTTCATATAACAGTTACAAGAAGATTTGGAAAATTATGTCCGGGTTTCACACGATCCAACTGCCAATGTGAGATTGAGAAAAGGAGCGCTGCCAAGGTTTAAAAACTTACCTTCATGTGAAGTTAACAATAGTTTACTTCAAGAGAGCGCACAAGGGAACTCCGGTGATGTAGTTCATGGATCGATACATGAGTTTGTCAGTGTTCAAGAATCCATTGCCTTTGAGGAAAGTGAACCAATGGAGGTGTCAGTGTTAGTTGTGTCAGAAGATAAATGTGTACAAACTGAAAAATGTAAAACCCGCAACAAAAGTTGCGAATGCAGACCTATAATGGTAGATGTGTCTTGTACGTGTCAAATTTAAAAAAAAGTGCAAGCTTACACAAGTACATCCGAGTCAGCTGTCACAACTTTAACAGCATCGCTCGACGATACATTGAATATCAGCGATGATTTTCTACCATCCGACGACACTAGTGAGGAAAAAAAAATGAAACAATGTCTTACAAATGAAACAGTGCACCAATATTTAAATTTAATAACGAAGAAATAAAAAATGTATATTGGTGTTCCCAACAACATTTTTTTTGTAATAGACCTTTTGACTCAAAAGACAAATATCAGTGCTCGTGACATCTGTTTAATATTGTGCAAAATTAAATTAAACGATACGTTTTCTCGGTTGGGTGACAGTTTTGCGTTAAGCAGTTCAAGTGCCAGTGATATTTATCGAAAGACATTAACAGTTTTAGCCTCATATTTTAAATCACTAATAGTATGGCCATCCAAGAATTCCATTGGAGTTTCGTGGAACCCCTATGGAAAAAAAATGGTATGTTTTCGTTACATTAAAGCATGATTACGTACGATTACGTACGATTTGGTACGTTTAGGTAGGTTTTGGTTACGATTCGAACATTTTTACAGCATTATACAGAAACGTACGCGAACGTACGCGAAGGTACGTTAACGTACGCAAAAGTATGCAAAGATGCAGTATCGTCCAGAATCCTACAAAAATGTACACATACGAGATAAAATGCATAACAGAATATTTCTAAACAGATATAAACGTACGCGAACGTACGCGAACGTGCGCGAACGTACGCGAAAGTGTGCAAAGGTACAGTATATCCTGTAGAATGCTGCAGAAACGTCACTTACGAGAAAAAATGGATTAAAGAAAATTCCTAAACGTATACGTAAACGTACCCCTACTCGAAAAGGAGGATAGAAAAGCATAGAAAAGTATAGAAATTCTGCGTGATTCGTATGCTTTTGAATCCTATTTTTGGCACATAATGTAAATCTATCAATTCTTATCCTATCTGAATACTTCAAGTAAAGCCAATGTTAATATTTTTCTATTCCTTAGGTAAAATCAATAAATTTCTATCCCAATCGTGTATAGAGAATCAATCCAAATGTATCTCATTACACTTTTATCATTATGTATCCTAAAAATTTATAGAAATTATATCAAAACGAATCAAAATGTGATTTTGAGATAATTAAGTTTTTGAGATAATTAAGAATTTTAAAAAATTTTAATGTGTAACAGAAATATCATATTACGTTACTGATAGTGATCGACAGTGGTAGACCAGTGGTCGGTGTCGCGCGCGATCGTTGTTTCTAGTCAAGTATTCTTGGTGGTGAACACTACCTGGATAGGTGACCGCTTGAGAACAACTTTCTTAAGAAAATTAAATCAACTAAAAAAAGTTAAAAAATATTTGAATTAAATAAAAAATAATAATAAAATTAAAAATAAAAAAAAATTTGTTTGTATACAAAGAGGAAAAAATTGCCCGAATAATATGAAAAAATGTATAAATATCCCTACAAAACGCGACAAATTTTTGGAATATTTGTCCAATGTAGAAGAATTGGTTTGGGTCATTTTTCTCCAAAATTACGTGAAAAATTTTGGACAAAAAATCGAAAAAAAATAACGGAAGAAAAACGGGCACCTATCTGGGATATTCAATATTCGTGCAGTCGGGCACGTTCCTGTAAATAGTTCCAAAATCTCGTACGTTTCTATGCATGGCTGCATATATCCGTACAAATTGCGTACGTTTGCGTACGTCTGCGTACGTTTCAGTACATATTCATATGATTCCGGACGTTTTTGTAAGAAAATATTTTATTACGAATGGTTGTTTGACATCTATAGCGTACAATGCTGTACATCTCCGCATGCTTCAGTATGTTCTAGCAATTTTGTGTACGTTTGCGTACGTTTGTGAACGTTCGCGTACGTTTGCGTACGTTTCTGTACAATGGTGTACAAAATGTTCGAATCGTAACCAAATCGTACGCGAACGTACGTAAACGTACCTCACCGTACATAATTCTATACAGACGTACCGAAATTTGTCAAAATCGTACGGTGAGTTGCGTTAGATTACCGTTGATTTTTTCCATACGGGAAAGTATTACAATGTGCAATCTATTATTGATTGCTTTGAAATTGAAATTGAACAACCAACCGACTCTGTACACCAAAATGTCACCTGGTCGGAGTACAAAAAGTGCAATACATTGAAGTACTTGATATCTGCAACACCTGACGGATTAATAAATTTTGTCTCAGAAGGGTATGGTGGAAGAATTACGGATGCTGCTATAGTGGAAGAAAGCAAATATTTGGACAAACTTCCACTTGGGTGTGCAGTTATGGCTGATCGCGGTTTTAAACATATAGATCATATGCTACAATCAAAGCAGTGTATATTAATAAGACCACCTAGTGTTCCTAGTGGACAAAAACTTTCCAAGGATGATGTTCTGGAGACAAAGAGGATAGCAAGTCTTCGTATCCATATTGAACGAGTGATACGAAGACTAAGGGAATTTAATTTGTTGAAACCTCACTCCGTCATTCATCATCGCACGTTAAATATTATAGATGACGTAGTAATAATTGCTGCAGCTCTCACCAATCTGCAAGAACCAATTATTAAACAGTAATGAATTAATAAGTACTTTAGTTTAGTTTTTATTAAACATTTGTTAATAAATTTTTGATACATGGAGTGATAAAAAGCTTTTATTATTTACAATTACATATACAAAACATAATACGTAGAAGTGAAAATCTAACCACTAGCGGTTTTCAAAATTGCAGGAAAGATATTTTTTTCCAAAAAGACATCGCTTTATCGATTTCTTTTTCAACATAATCTTTGTTGTATTCCACCCATATTATTTCGATTTCTTGCGTTTTTTCAAAGTTACTTTTAGCCATACAAAATAATCCCTTTTGAACATTTCTCAAAGACATTTGTAATTGAATTTGAGAATAACATTTTGGTTTTAATTTTTTCTCAAATGTTAGATAGTTCTTTTCTGCCTTGCATGATGCTGGACATTTTATTTCCACAACAAAATCTTCTCCTACAGCATCCGGAGAAGCACCAATGGCAGGAATCTCAGGCTTTAACAATAAACCGCACTGGTTCAGATTTAATTTATATTTTTCTTGTAACACTTTCAAAACTTTGTTTTCTAAATTTCGTCCTCTTCGCATTGCCTGCGTATCCATAATTTTTGTGTTTCCCAGGATCGTATTTACTAAAGTACCATTGGAAACTTTACAATGTGCCATTTCATGAAGTCGAGAAGCAGTGGCTCTACCGTACCTCAATTCCTTCCAAAGTTTACATTGACTTTGGTCGACAGTGTCTTTAGCTACCTGGATACACAGTTCTGTTGACATGATACTGGAAGCAAAGATTAGAAAACTATTTGCATCCGGTGCATATACATCAGATGCACAAAATGACAGCATCATTTGGTACATCGATAGTGTATTTTTCTTTTTTAAATTTATGCAATGTCTTGACAGTTGACAGTCTTATTGTCGATGTTCAAATTCTTGCAGCAAAGATTGATAAAAGTCTTCAGAGTTGCTTGGATATTGGTCAACTTGGAGACATTTTGTTTTTACCATGTCTTTTGCTTTTAAACACCGAACATTTGATGAAACTTGAGCCAATCGAGGTTTTCTGCAGTAACATGCAATTGCTGTTGGCTCTGGCTCTTCGCTTCAACGGTGTACCCACATTAAGAAGGCAATGACATGCTTGCAACTACCTAAAATATTATTAATTTAATAAATACAAAAAGTTCATTGGAATAATTTTTTTTGCAAATATTTACCTGCCAAAGCAGCACAATCCTGACATTGTACTTTCTGGACATCATCTGTACTTTCGTCAACGGTCAACTGTACAGTGTAAGACTTACTATTGACTCTGTGCTCAGGGCAAATCCTTCCTTGAACGATACAAATATTTCCATTTCTTTTTACTTGAACGTATCCAACAGCTGAATCACCATAACCAACTCTTTCAGATCTGCAATAAATATTACTTATTTATTTGAGCTTCTAAATTTATAGTTTAGTTTTATAAATATATGAACGTTTTCATATTATTAAATATCGAAATGATAAATAATATAATTAAATAACTATTATTATATTCCTTTAAATATATATATATATATATATATATATATATATATATATATATATATATATATATATACACCCTACCTTTTCATCTTAGTTCCACTTGCTTGGGGTAAGTTAAAACACTCATCATTTAAAAAATATTCGGTGATCATCTCAGTCGACACTTTCGGAAGATTATCGGACTGTGCTTTCACAAAACCCGTGTCACACATTTTTCCGTGCTTTCGAACCAAACTTTCTGACCAGTTTAGTTTAAAAAAATAAAACGGTTTCATGTAGGTTAATATACGCGGGACGGCAAACAATAACATCACGACGATTCATCCAATAAGGTGCCTTAAGCCTTAAGCTGACAACATATGCATACACAGATTTTTAAACTATTTTTGCAAATAAACAAACGCAAATAACGGCATAATAGTATGTACGGGCATTGTGAGCAAGTCTTATATCCTTTTTTTCCAAAATATAAGTTTTGTTTGTTTTATTTTAAAAATTTCGGAGCAACTTTTGAGGTTAAACATGACCATAAATTCACAGTAGAATATGTGAACGGGATTGGTCGACAGCCGAACCTGCATAGTGACGTCACACGAAACTGGCGCGGTAAAAGTGCGATTCAAACGGAGGAGATTTTAATTGGCAAATAAAATACCAAAATTAATGAATTCATTTTTTTTAGATTTTATTTGTGTTATTTATGACCTAAATTATTATTTAAAACAAAAAAAAAACAGAAAAAAAATCTTACCGGTGAACCCCATTGGTTTAGAAAACACGTCTAAGGTGAAAATATCGCATCCATGGACCCTTAGGATTAAAACGTACCGTGTTCTAATTTGAATTTCAAGATGGCAACTACCAAAATGGCGCCTAGAAGCTCAAAAATCTTTGTAAAACTTAACAAATTTTTTTCTTCAAAGTATAGACTTTAGAGAAAATTTGCTAAGAACAAAAATGTCTTAGAATTGGTTAAAGAACCTTCTCAAATTTTATCACAATGTATTGATACACTTTTTGGTTTTTTGAAAATAATAAAAATCGAAATTTTTAAAAAAGTCATTTAAAAAATCTACAAAAATTTGAGAAGCTTCTTTAACCAATTCTAAGACGTTTTTATTCTTAGCGGATTTTCTTTAAAGTCCATATTTTTCAAGGAAATAAACTTATTATTATTTTTTTTTTATTTTATTAATTAACGGGCGAAATCGCCCTTTTTACTTAGTTTTTGCCATATTGTTTTTTCTTTAATCATGAGAATTTTGCAAGAGCTGCAGATCGACTTATGAAGATGGCGTCATACTTCACATTTGTGTATGAAATGTAGGACTGCAGAAACCTACACCAAGTACAGCAGCGGTCATGAGTCGATTTCCGCCAGATAAACAATATTTTCGAAACGTAAACAAACAACGTAGCTCGTCTTACCAACAGCGAGCTGCTGCTTGAAAAGAAATAAAAAAAATCAGTCTTTTTAAGCGATAATGTATGGAAACATCAGTTCTATAAACGACTCAATATTAATAATAATAATAATATCAAATTTTAGTTCATGATGTGAAAACATAAGAAGTTTTTAAAGGTTAATTTATTACCACGAAAATTATTTATTGATATAATGACTTGTGTCTTTTTCTATTACACTAGGTGTGATGGATAGGAGTAAAGACTCCTTATGCTAATCAATTTAACAAAATACCTGGAACAATAGTATTCGTACGTGAATGGCTTAGATAACTAATTGCGATTAGAATGTGGAAGTAACAAAAATCTGTCAAATATGACAACTTTTCCTACAGTGTGATTATTCAAATCATTATTTTAGTTAGTACTAAAATACATTTACGCTTGTACTTGTTGGGTTTTCAGAATGAATTTCATTCCATAGACGTGTGAATGTTACATCACAAGAATGTGCACACGACTCGATTTTATGCACGGGTATTCGTATAGATTTAAGAAATGCGTAGCTAATGAGAGAGAGAATGGTCGACAATATTAAAGAATAAAGTTCAAAAGTCACATTTGCTATAAATAAGGCCATCTTATGTGAGCTATTATACACGGTTCTAATGTGAACAAATTTGTTATTATCATAATGATAAATACTTTGTCGACTTTCGTTTTGCTTTTACATTGACAGAAAGAAAGATGTAGTGTAGATAAGATGACTAAGCCCATGTAAGATTTATGCATGGACTGACTTTAAGATGTGATGATTTCAAGTATTTGTTTTTAGAGTGCAGTACATCGCGATTCAATATACATACAACAATTAATTGTTTAAACGATGTCAACTTAATGATTGAACATTTTTTATTTAAAATTTAGAGATCTTTGGCACGCTCAATTGTATTATAAATGGATCGAAACTTGTATTCATACGTCTATGTACATTTCAACGAGATCGAATATCGTAGAAAAGATTTCTTCAATTTCAAAAGTGTGGTGACCATCATACTGGTGCTAGTACTTGAAACGATTTAATATTGCGTTTAACTTCTGCTTCATCATCTGAGTATCGTAACTCGCAAACTATCGACAATGGACAGGTATGGGACCGTCTATCCTAATCTCAAGAGGAACATCGAATTATACCGAGAGGGATCTAGTGACCGTGAAAACTATCTGTTTTTGTTACACTCTGATTTGATTTCCGATTCATAGGATTTTACGAAGAGATACTACGATCTAGAGAGAAAGGTACGACGTATACCCATAAGTTAGAGGTACCACGCCATATGTGGAAGTGGCAAAGAGTGTTTGAGAAGGAGAGATACAGAGATAGAGAGAGTGAGAGAGAGAGAATGAAGCGTCAATTAATGAAGGGGACAAGCAAATCAGTATTAGGTAGTAGAAATGTAGTATATTGCCGACGTGCAAGGATTCCCCGGATCTGGTAATCGGTTTATATGGAAGGAAATGTGCATTATGGATATTTCCGACAGTGATGTAGTAAAGTATGTTTTGAACTTAAAACAATTGGTTAATGCACAATTATCATGGTCTACGATTGGAATCGGGCGATGTGCCCTTTGACGCAATCAACGAAACGTTGGAAGACATCGTTACATGTGCTCACAAGTTATACATAAAAGGCGTATACAAAAAAAAAAGATAGAGGTTGCAGGAAATTTTAGATACTGACAATGCTTTTGACCTAGATATATTGGCCCGTTCATCTCTACCGAAAATCATAGGATAAAATGCTTAAAAATTGGATACTGGAAAATCTTCAAGACCACCCTGCATCTCTTCAAAAGTCAATGAGAATTTTCTATGAAGTGAAACGTCTTGCATTAATGGAAACAAAAGATATCCAGTGTCTACCTATAGATTTCATCTCAACGTTTGCAGAACGTGAAATTGAAGAAGCATGATCATGTCTACCTCTCACAATGCAAATGAATTCAGATTTACGTGAATTTCGTTGATAAACATTTTGAAACGAGTGATGATACCGTAGGTAGGCAACCGCCGATGATTAAAGACTATGCAAAGTGTTAATTTCAGAGGGATGTCTAGTAATGGCAATATAGGTATTTTAAAAATAGCGAGATTGCTTTCTCTTTGTAGTAGATGTACGGTAATATTTAACAATTTCACTTTCATATTCTTTTGCATGGTTAATTAAAAATTAACAATTAACAATAAGGTTAATTGTAAACTAGATTCAATTTTCAAGAACCTCATATTCAATTGTAATCGCTCCATAGCCACTCATATCAGCAAGTGTATGATGGCAGCCTACGATGAATCTATGCATTTCAGACTCGTATGGAAATAAAAATGGTATGTTTTGGATACATTTAAGTATGATTTCGTACGATTACGTACGATTTGGTACGTTTAGGTACGATTCGGTTACGTCCGCGAACGTACGCGAACGTACGCAAAGGTCCAGTATTGTCTAGAATCCTACAAAGACGTATACTTACAATAAAAAATGCATAACAGAATATTTCTAAACGGACGCAAACGTACGTAAACGTTAGTGATGCCGCTCGAGACAAGAAATGTCAAGCCTTCAGCTGCTAATTTCCGCATGTCAAGTTTCTTCGTTAGAGCACATCTGACCAATTTTCCACTAAATTCTTGTGATTTCTTGCATTGTTGAAAATTCGCAAGAATTGTAAATAATTTTTTTAGATTTTGAGCAAGTTCAAATAGATAATTCAGGAGATGAAAACAATTAGTGATTAATAATTATAATGTGATAATTCGCAACTCGTGCGTGGATTGTGATTTATTTAAAAAATGATGACTCATAAACACAATACGTAGCGTCTTTCTCTTACGACTATTTTGAGAGTTATGAATTGTCATTGGTTTTAATTTTATTTTTTTAATCTCAAAAATACTACGATAATAAGAACATTTTGCAGGGCAAAAGTAAACATACAACTTCTCTCGATTTTTTTCAGAATTTTCTATTTTTTTACTTTTTTTTTAATAATTATTGGTAAGTAAGTGATAGACTGTCCAGCACTGATGTAACCGATATTGCGTTATGCGACACAACAAACTACCTCGGAAAATCATGTTTCAGCTACAGAGATTCAGTGTTTAAACCTTATTCAACTATAAGGAAATGTTAATTTTATTTCTAAACAAACTATCTAAATAATTGAAAATAAACAAAACGAGTTTGGTTCTTTTTCCATTCGGCAGCTATTAAAGGTATAATTTCTTATTAACTTTACGTTTAACATTTTTTCAATGATTTCTATATCGATATAATTTTTTATTAATATAACGTGACGTTATTTAACGCTTAAAAATTTACCATAAAAATTAGTAATTCAAAAATTTTTAGATAAAAGAAATTAATAAGAAATTACCTGATGAAAACTTGCATATTTCATAAATTTCTGACGAAGATTAGCATATATATTTCATAAACTCTCTACAAAAATAACACATAATGCTTCTTTCCTCACAATACCTAACATTTCTTCAAATTCCCGACAATGCTAACTTAAAAAGTTGTACTTTAATTATAAGCGTCAGTTTTCGTAGGAAAGAAATTTTTTTGCGAGGAATGAAAGACATATGTTATTTTTCGACAAAAACTAAATTCATCTGCTAATTTTCGGATTAACGTAGACTACAATGGAAGCCAAGATTTTCAACAGTAATGGTTATCGCAAAAGTTTAAAATCTAAAAAAAGTTCCTATTAGAAAAAACTCAATTGGTTAAAAATTAATTGCTTAGCAAAATGCGATTGTCCTTGACTAGTTGCGTGCTGGTATCGAAAATTTCGCAACTTCCTAATCATCGCGGTGCTCGTTACATGTACCAAATGTACCAAAGTAGGACGCCAGTAACCTCAAAAGCCCCCGACTGGAGATTTTGCTGAACTTTACGATAAATTTTAAATTGTTGTCCATCATATTGGATCTACTATTTTGAATTGACATCGACTCCTCAATCATTAAATGCAAAGAGTCAATATTATATTGTTTTACGATTATTTTCAACCAAATTCTTGTAAACCACATAACTCAATTTTTTGCATTTAATGTGGCGCCTTTCTTATATCTACAAAAAAAATAGAATTACCTGATTTTGTCTTTCGACCACAGAATTAAACGATAATTATTTCATATTAATTGACGAGAAGTTAGGTATTTTTATTTTGACTAATTTAAAATTGAAAGGAAAGATAAAATTGAATTAATAACTCAGCAAATGAAGTAATACGTCAGTACGTAAAATCATTTAAATTTACTATTCTTTGAAAAATGATATATAAAGGGTCTTTTACTTACCTTGAAACTAAAAGGAAAAATTATTTGCATTCAATAATTATAAGTAGAGATAATCGAGTTGGAATGTAGAAAGTAAAAAATCTATTGTTTCAGGCACTCATGAGATTCGGTACATGTTTTTAAATATACCACTTGATTTACACTAACACCAGGAGGCTCTTGAAATTTTTTCACAATTTTAAAAATGGTCGCAGTTTTTTTTTAAATTAGAACAAAATTTCTTTCCTGTTTTTTTGGCCTTTATTTATCCATAGAATTGTAAATGAATATTTTTATGAGAAAAATCATTAAAAAATGTACAATATTAGTATCTATGGAAAAAAATCAAGAAAGATGAGAGACAAAAATTTAATAAATTGCAAGTTGTACTACAACTGTTTAATTTTTAAATTTTTTCGGTCGCTAGAGGTAAACAACTATCTATTTACATGTCATTATAGAATGCGAATATTGAAATCAATAATATTGTTTCTTAAGGAAAAAAATTGTCCCACTCGGGCATGAAATGACCTCTACATACATTTAACTCCAAAAAAGGTATACAAACAAATATTGTTCTAATATTGGATTCAATTTTTAATATTTTTTTAACAAAGTTAACTTTTATACGAGACTTATAATATACACGGAACAAAAAAAAAGATGAAAATATTTGCATCACTTATGCATTTCCTTCATAATTTCAGGATACAATTGACACGTCTTTCATGATTGCAGGCATAACATCATTCGTGCTGATTCTGGATTTAGGCGATTTCGATGTTTTCTTATCACTAATAACGCTCGCGAAAACAATCTCTCTGCTGGCACCGATGTAGCAGGAGTTGCCAAAAAATCTTTTGCCATACGCCCCAAATTTTTATATTCATACTCATGACCTTTCCACCAAGATAAGATGTCTTCACATTTGTCAGCAAGTGGCGTAGATAAATACCTGTTAATTTCTGATCGCCAGTTGTCACTACCGTTTTCATTAGATGATTTGAAGATTTCGTCGAAATTCATTTCATCATCAGCACTTTCTATTAAATTTTCTCCATCTTCATTTTCTATAATATTCTGGCAATATTTTAATTTAAAAATATCTTCGAACTGTCTCAATGATTCTCTTTCCATTGGTTTTCCCCCATGCAGTTGTTTTAAATGTTTCCATTTTTTGTCGAGGATCTAAAACCACTACAACATAATACATCCAGTTGCATAAATTGTAGTGCTTTAATAATTTGTTACGGGATATTAATACAGCCTCTGTTACTTGCACATCAATTGATGTTGGATTTTCTTTGCTTCTTAAATTTGCAGCAATATTTTCCAATTTGTCGAGCAGCATATTGAATATAACTATAACGATTGGCAAAGTGACATATTTTTCTCCAGAAAATACAGTTGAAAGCTTTTTGAAGTGGCGTAGAATTTTCGTTACCTCCGATATTAATGTCCATTCCGACTTGGTTAAATTTTATTTTCTAAATAGAGCATTCTTTTCACATAAAAGCTGAAAGGCTTGTTGCATTGATAATGCCGTTTTCATCATATCATGGGTCGAATTCCATCTTGTCTCCGAGTGCTTTATTTTTTTCAGAAGGGTTCGAAGTTTTGCAACTACTGAAGCGCAATTCTCATCAGTTTCATTATATTTGTCTTCACAAACCTCTTCCTCCGATTGTGAGAAAACGTCTTCATCGTCTTCACATTTGCAGTTTTCTAAATCTTGGAGATTTTCATTTTGCGATCACAACACACGCATTAAATCTTGTGCTGCAAGATTTAAAATGTGCCCAAAGCACCTGTAATGGTTATATTCCGGATTAAAGTCGAAATCGTCTGAAGTCATCATTTTACAAAGTTCCTTTAAAAACGTAGTATTTGTCGAAACATTGTCTACGTCTTAAATTGGTCTTATTCAGCATTTCATAAAATAACTGAGCTATGTCGAACCCAGTATGTTTTCCGTGCGAGGGAACAAAATCTTGCACTAGTGATTGTAAATTCCACTCTTTATCGATATAGTATGCAATTATTCCGTATATAGATTTATTTGCTACTGAGGTCCATCCGTCAATAGTATATGAAATTTTCGACTCCTTTTGTAAAATGTTCAAAACAGTACATCGCATTTCCTCAAAACGTTTTAAGCAAATTGACCTTAACGCCGTACGTTTCGGCATTTTTGCGTTTTTATTTAAATAATAAAAAAAGTCTTCGGTCTCCTCGTCATCAAAAAAACTAAATGGTAGGAACTTGACAGCAACCGAATCGGCAATTTTTTCCTCTAATATTTCTTGATGGAATGGAATCTAAATATAACATTTTATCAAATATTAAATTTTTAATCTTTTATGATATCTGCTGTCATGGAACTAATATATTTCAAAAAGATTATCTTAAATAATCTGAATAAGCCATTCTCTTTCGACAGCTGAAAAATAATTGATTGTATATAGCCCTTTCGCAAATGACCTAACTAAGATTTTCACCCAATGAAATATACAAACTAATTAAGGACTAATTAATAGTATTTCTCGGTATTAAGGGTCAATTAACAAATAATATAAAAATAAAAAAGTAAAATAATTTTTTTGGTTTTCGATGGAAAACACGAAAATGGTAAAAAGATGAACTTCGCTATTAATTATACTTAATTTTAAATTAGGACGGTCGAGAAGAAACCCTTTCGTTGCTAGTTGCAACAATTATTTTAATTAAGGACTCTTGGGCACAAAAAAAGCGAGGAAAACTTTGCTCCAAGTTCTTCGTTTTAATGTTGATTTTTCCCGAAATGTTTTTTGTAATAATCGTAAATAACTGTTGAATATAATAATTGAATATTGGGTTATGATTGATAATTGACAAAGATTTGTATCATTGACAAAGTGACAAAGTAATTGCTATCATTAACTTGTTTTTTACTTCTGGAATCCGTGACAGGAAAGATGCGTTTGTACTCATCAAAATGAAACTTGATAAGATGCCTTTTTAAACCGCTAGTATTGCCATTTTTCATTTTAAAATTTCTCTCTCCAGGACACAGTTTACATTGTGCTATTTTGTCATTATTTCCATCATTTCTAATTTCATATGCAGCATCATATATAGATGTTCCGGATTTGGGCTCTGTGGTCGAACTAGACAGTCGGCGTTACAAAATAAAGGCAAATTAGTTACAAAGATTTGATATAAAATAGTTAATTTGATTTTTATGCATAATATAATTCAAAAGAATCGTTTTTTTAAATTCTACAATCGAAAACTTGTTATAACACCCAATTCCCTTACTTTAATTCGTCAAACACACTATCCTCCGTAATTTGTTCATCCATATTTGGTTCTTCTCTCGAAATTCCTGGTTGATCTCCGCGAACTTCTAATCTGATCCGTTTCATTTTGGAAGAGGGTTTTGAAAATTCAAATTCAGGGCTGGCAAGACTCTTGAGGCTCTTGATACATAACCTGCGTGACTTTCCCGATTGGTTCTTGTCTTGTATAACAAATGAATACTTACGCTGAACTCTCGAATTCGAAATATTATGATGTAATGCATGACGCAAATACACAAAAAATATATCTTACTAGAAGAAATTATTCTCATATAATTTATTTCTTATCTTGAGTTCGAAAACAATATTTTTTCGGATGAGTAAAATTACGTCTTTACGTATGAATACTGACGGCCGGACCGGAATGGCCGTTTTTTCATTTTTTTCCTGTACTTCTTGCTTAATTCATTAGTAACTAATTATATGAGTATGTTAGGATATAAAAATAGTCAATGAAAAATATATTTTATATATTTTTAAATATATATGTCGTAAATTTTTGTACGAAAAAAATGGTTTCTTGTTGCTGCATTTTTATAAATTATTTTTAAAATGAAAAAAAACTATGGTGAATATTAAGAAAAATTTTCCAAACAAATGCTATAATTTAGTGCAGCCTCCTTTTTCATTTTCCCTCAATTTCCCGAGCGGAAATTCTGACATGGCGCCGACCGGGTCCCGGCCTGGCTAAACCGGGCCCCGACCTGGCCGCCAGATCGGGGCCCGACAACAAATGAAACGCCGCCCCCGACAGGGCCCCGGTTTGGGCGCTCCCCGGTTCGGCCCAGACCGGGCCCAAATCTGGCATGGGAAGCTTCGTGATTTAAATAAATAATCAATTAAAAAAAAACGAAACAAATTTTGAGGATTATCGTCATATTTTTTTTAAATTATGTAAATTCGCTGTTATATGTATTATACGATTATATGTAATTTCATGTGAAAATGAAGTTTAGTTATCTTTTGCTACTTTTGTTGCTTAAATAACAACGATCGCACATAAATGAGTAACGCTCGAAAACAAATAAGAAAAACGCTCGCCCCGGTGGGGAATCGAACCAGGGTCCTTCGCTTACTACGCTAACGCCTTAACCACTACGCTACGCTCGCTCTTATCTAATTTCGTATAACGAAGGATGGTTAATATCCGTAAAGCCTCCATGGTGCACTTACCCACCTGTCACATTCCCAGTGTATAACATTTGCAATGATCTCGTAATGTTATACAAATCGACACACGGATAAAACAGTGGCATAAGCCATCGTGAGCTTGTTATTTATATTTGAAATGAATGAAGTATATACCAATTGTGTGTGAATAGGTGTTATGTCTTTTTCCAGGTTCGTACATCTCAAATTAAGGTTTGAGGTTAACTGACCTGTCAAACAAAAAACCCATATTTTCTAAATCCTTCTTCCCATTCTCATTATTGCAATCTACAATTCAAGCCCTTTACATACTCAGGACATCTTAAAAGTTCTTTCGTTTTTCCTATTCAATGGGTGTCAATGATATCAGAGGAATATGTTAAATGAACTACATATCCTAACTGAAAATAAAGGTACAGTCATGGTGTAATTTTACACCATATGTGTACACTGTGAGAGACCAATATTAATTTGATTAATTAGATTAGGACAGAAAAAATTTATGCGTCAACAATAAATTAATCACAACCTTCTATCGGTCTTAAAACCATCAAAAAAATTTAAACGTCAAGAAAAAATCAATTACAATCTTCCATCGGTCTTAAGATTATCAAAAAACTTTATGCGTCAAGAATAAATTAATTACAATCTTGCATCGGTCTTAAAATTAGCAAAAAACTTTATTCGTCAAGAATAAATTAATTACAATCTTCTATAGGTCTTAAAATCATCAAAAAACTTTATGCGTCAAGAATAAATTAATTACAATCTTCTATCGGTCTTAAAATCATCAAAAAACTTTATGCGTCAAGAATAAATTAATTACAATCTTCCATCGGTCTTAAAATTAGCAAAAAACTTTATGCGTCAAGAATAAATTAATTACAATCTTGCATCGGTCTTAAAATCATCAAAAACTTTATGCGTCAAAAATAAATTAATTACAATCTTCCATCGGTCTCAAAAACATCAAAAAAATTTATACGTCAAGAAAAAATTAATTACAATCTTCCATCGGTCTTAAAATTATCAAAAAACTTTAAGCGTCAAGAATACATTAATTACAATCTTCCATCAGTCTTAGGATTATCGAAAAACTTTATGCGTCAAGAATAAATTAATTACAATCTTCTATCGGTCTTAAAGCCATCAAAAAAATTTATACGTCAATAAAAAATTAATAACAATCTTCCATTGGTCTTAAGATTATCAAAAAACTTTATGCGTCAAGAAAAATTAATTACAATCTTCCATCGGTCTTAAAATTATCAAAAACTTTATGCGTCAAAAATAAATTAATTACAATCATCCCTCGGTCTTAAAATCATCAAAAAACTTTATGCGTCAAGAATAAATTAATTACAATCTTCCATCGGTCTTAAAATTATCAAAAAACTTTAAGCGTCCAGAATACATTAATTACAATCTTCCAGCGGTCTTAAAATCAACAAAAAACTTTATGCGTCAAGAATAAATTAATTACAATCTTCTATCGGTCTTAAAATCATCAAAAAACATTATGCGTCAACAATAAATTAATCACAACCTTCTATCGGTCTTAAAACCATCAAAAAAATTTATACGTCAAGAGAAAATTAATTACAATCTTGCATCGGTCTTAAAATTAGCAAAAAACTTTATTCGTCAAGAATAAATTAATTACAATCTTTTATCGGTCTTAAAATCATCAAAAACTTTATGCGTCAAAAATAAATTAATTACAATCTTCTATCGGTCTTAAAAACATCAAAAAAATTTATACGTCAAGAAAAAATTAATTACAATCTTCCATCGGTTTTAAAATTATCAAAAAACTTTATGCGTCAAGAATAAATTAATTACAATCTTGCATCGGTCTTAAAATTAGCAAAAAACTTTATTCGTCAAAAATAAATTAATTACAATCTTCCATCGGTCTTAAAAATATCAAAAAACTTTATGCGTCAAGAATAAATTAATTACAATCTTCCATCAGTCTTAAGATTATCAAAAAACTTTATGCGTCAAGAATAAATTAATTACAATCGTCCATCGGTCTTAAAATTATCAAAAAACTTTATGCGTCAAGAATAAATTAATTACAATCTTCTATCGGTCGTAAAATCATCAAAAAACGTTATACGTCAACAATAAATTAATCGCAACCTTCTATCGATCTTAAAACCATCAAAAAACTTTATGCGTCAAAAATAAATTAATTACAATCTTCCATCGGTCTTAAAAATATCAAAAAACTTTATGCGTCAAGAATAAATTAATTACAATCTTCCATCGGTCTTAAGATTATCAAAAAACTTTATGCGTCAAGAATAAATTAATTACAATCTTCCATCGGTCTTAAAATTATCAAAAAACTTTATGCGTCAAGAATAAATTAATTACAATCTTCTATCGGTCTTAAAATCATCAAAAAACATTATGCGTCAACAATAAATTAATCACAACCTTCTATCGGTCTTAAAACCATCAAAAAAATTTATACGTCAAGAGAAAATTAATTACAATCTTCCATCGGTCTTAAAATTATCAAAAAACTTTATGCGTCAAGAATAAATTAATTACAATCTTTTATCGGTCTTAAAAACATCAAAAACTTTATGCGTCAAGAAAAAATTAATTACAATCTTCCAACGGTCTTAAAAACATCAAAAAAATTTATACGTCAAGAAAAAATTAATTACAATCTTCCATCGGTTTTAAAATTATCAAAAAACTTTATGCGTCAAGAATAAATTAATTACAATCTTGCATCGGTCTTAAAATTAGCAAAAAACTTTATTCGTCAAGAATAAATTAATTATAATCTTCTATCGGTCTTAAAAACATCGAAAACTTTATGCGTCAAGAATAAATTAATTACAATCTTTTATCGGTCTTAAAATTATCAAAAAAATTTATACGTCAAGAAAAAATTAATTACAATCTTCCATCGGTCTTAAAATTATCAAAAAATTTATGCGTCAACAATAAATTAATCACAACATTCTATCGGTCTTAAAATCATCAAAAACTTTATGCGTCAAAAATAAATTAATTACAATCTTCCATCGGTCTTAAAACCATCAAAAAAATTTATACGTCAAGAAAAAATTAATTACAATCTTCCATCGGTCTTAAGATTATCAAAAAACTTTATGCGTCAAGAATAAATTAATTACAGACTTCTATCGGTCTTAAAACCATCAAAAAAATTTATACGTCAAGAAAAAATTAATTACAATCTTCCATCGGTCTTAAGATTATCAAAAAACTTTATGCGTCAAGAATAAATTAATTACAATCTTCCATCGGTCTTAAAATTATCAAAAAACTTTATGCGTCAAGAATAAATTAATTACAATCTTCTATCGGTCGTAAAATCATCAAAAAACATTATACGTCAACAATAAATTAATCGCAACCTTCTATCGATCTTAGAACCATCAAAAAAATTTATACGTCAAGAAAAAATTAATTACAATCTTCCATCGGTCTTAAAAACATCAAAAAAATGTATACGTCAAGAAAAAATTAATTACAATCTTCCATCGGTCTTAAAATTATCAAAAAACTTTATGCGTCAAGAATAAATTAATTACAATCTTCTATCGGTCTTAAAATCATCAAAAAACATTATGCGTCAACAATAAATTAATCACAACCTTCTATCGGTCTTAAAACCATCAAAAAAATTTATACGTCAAGAAAAAATTAATTACAATCTTCCATCGGTTTTAAAATTATCAAAAAACTTTATGCGTCAAGAATAAATTAATTACAATCTTGCATCGGTCTTAAGATTATCAAAAAACTTTATGCGTCAAGAATAAATTAATTACAATCTTTTATCGGTCTTAAAATCATCAAAAACTTTATGCGTCAAAAATAAATTAATTACAATCTTCCATCGGTCTTAAAAATATCAAAAAACTTTATGCGTCAAGAATAAATTAATTACAATCTTCCATCAGTCTTAAGATTATCAAAAAACTTTATGCGTCAAGAATAAATTAATTACAATCGTCCATCGGTCTTAAAATTATCAAAAAACTTTATGCGTCAAGAATAAATTAATTACAATCTTCTATCGGTCGTAAAATCATCAAAAAACGTTATACGTCAACAATAAATTAATCGCAACCTTCTATCGATCTTAAAACCATCAAAAAAATTTATACGTCAAGAAAAAATTAATTACAATCTTCCATCGGTCTTAAAAACATCAAAAAAATGTATACGTCAAGCAAAAATTAATTACAATCTTCCATCGGTTTTAAAATTATCAAAAAACTTTATGCGTCAAGAATAAATTAATTACAATCTTCTATCGGTCTTAAAATCATCAAAAAACATTATGCGTCAACAATAAATTAATCACAACCTTCTATCGGTCTTAAAACCATCAAAAAAATTTATACGTCAAGAAAAAATTAATTACAAACTTCCATCGGTCTTAAGATTATCAAAAAACTTTATGCGTCAAGAATAAATTAATTACAATCTTCCATCGGTATTAAAATCATCAAAAAACATTATGCGTCAACAATAAATTAATCGCAACCTTCTATCGGTCTTAAAACCACCAAAAAAATTTATACGTCAAGAAAAAATTAATTACAATCTTCCAACGGTCTCAAAAACATCAAAAAAATTTATACGTCAAGCAAAAGTTAATTACAATCTTCCATCGGTCTTAAGATTATCAAAAAACTTTATGCGTCAAGAATAAATTAATTACAATCTTGCATCGGTCTTAAAATTAGCAAAAAACTTTATTCGTCAAGAATAAATTAATTACAATCTTCTATCGGCCTTAAAAACATCGAAAACTTTATGCGTCAAGAATAAATTAATTACAATCTTTTATCGGTCTTAAAATTATCAAAAAAATTTATACGTCAAGAAAAAATTAATTACAATTTTCCATCGGTCTTAAAATTATCAAAAAATTTATGCGTCAACAATAAATTAATCACAACCTTCTATCGGTCTTAAAACCATCAAAAAAATTTATACGTCAAGAAAAAATTAATTACAATCTTTTATCGGTCTTAAAATCATCGAAAACTTTATGCGTCAAAAATAAATTAATTACAATCTTCCCTCGGTCTTAAAATCATCAAAAAACTTTATGCGTCAAGAAAAAATTAATTACAATCTTCCATTGGTCTTAAAATCATCGAAAACTTTATGCGTCAAAAATAAATTAATTACAATCTTCCATCGGTCTTAAAACCATCAAAAAAATGTATACGTCAAGAATAAATTAATTACAATCTTCCATCGGTTTTAAAATTATCAAAAAATTTATACGTCAAGAAAAAATTAATTACAATCTTCCATCGATCTTCAGATTATCATAAAACTTTATGCGTCAAGAATAAATTAATTACAATCTTCCATCGGTCTTAAAATCAACAAAAAACTTTATGCGTCAAGAATAAATTAATTACAATCTTCCATCGGTCTTAAAATTATCAAAAAACTTTAAGCGTCCAGAATACATTAATTACAATCTTCCATCGGTCTTAAAATTATCAAAAAACTTTATGCGTCAAGAATAAATTAATTACAATCTTCCATCGGTTTTAAAATTATCAAAAACTTTATGCGTCAAAAATAAATTAATTACAATCTTCCCTCGGTCTTAAAATCATCAAAAAACTTTATGCGTCAAGAATAAATTAATTACAATCTTCCATCGGTCTTAAAATTATCAAAAAACTTTAAGCGTCCAGAATACATTAATTACAATCTTCCATCGGTCTTAAAATTATCAAAAAACTTTATGCGTCAAGAATAAATTAATTACAATCTTCTATCGGTCTTAAAATCATCAAAAAACATTATACGTCAACAATAAATTAATCGCAACCTTCTATCGATCTTAAACCCATCAAAAAAATTTATACGTCAAGAAAAAATTAATTACAATCTTCCATCGGTCTTAAAAACATCAAAAAATTTTATACGTCAAGAAAAAATTAATTACAATCTTCCATCGGTTTTAAAATTATCAAAAAACATTATGCGTCAAGAATAAATTAATTACAATCTTCTATCGGTCTTAAAATCATCAAAAAACATTATGCGTCAACAATAAATTAATCACAACCTTCTATCGGTCTTAAAACCATCAAAAAAATTTATACGTCAAGAAAAAATTAATTACAATCTTCCATCGGTCTTAAAATTATCAAAAAACTTTATGCGTCAAGAATAAATTAATTACAATCTTCCATCGGTCTTAAAATCAACAAAAAACTTTATGCGTGAAGAATAAATTAATTACAATCTTCCATCGGTCTTGAAATCATCAAAAAAATTTATACGTCAAGAAGAAATTAATTACAATCTTCCATCGGTCTTAAAACCATCAAAAAAATTTATACGTCAAGAAAAATTAATTACAATCTTCCATCGGTCTTAAAATTATCAAAAACTTTATGCGTCAAAAATAAATTAATTACAATCTTCCCTCGGTCTTAAAATCATCAAAAAACTTTATGCGTCAAGAATAAATTAATTACAATCTTCTATCGGTCTTAAAACCATCGAAAACTTTATGCGTCAAGAATAAATTAATTACAATCTTCCATCGGTCTTAAAATCATCAAAAAAATTTATACGTCAAGAAAAAATTAATTACAATCTTCCATCGGTCTTAAAATTATCAAAAACTTTATGCGTCAAAAATAAATTAATTACAATCTTCCCTCGGTCTTAAAATCATCAAAAAACTTTATGCGTCAAGAATAAATTAATTACAATCTTCCATCGGTCTTAAAATCATCAAAAAACTTTATGCGTCAAGAATAAATTAATTACAATCTTCCATCGGTCTTAAAATTAGCAAAAAACTTTATTCGTCAAGAATAAATTAATTACAATCTTTTATCGGTCTTAAAATCATCAAAAACTTTATGCGTCAAAAATAAATTAATTACAATATTCTATCGGTCTCAAAAACATCAAAAAAATTTATGCGTCAAGAATAAATTAATTACAATCTTCCATCGGTTTTAAAATTATCAAAAACTTTATGCGTCAAGAATAAATTAATTACAATCTTCCATCAGTCTTAGGATTATCGAAAAACTTTATGCGTCAAGAATAAATTAATTACAATCTTTTATCGGTCTTAAAAACATCAAAAACTTTATGCGTCAAGAAAAAATTAATTACAATCTTCCATTGGTCTTAAGATTATCAAAAAACTTTATGCGTCAAGAATAAATTAATTACAATCTTCCATCGGTCTTAAAATTATCAAAAAACTTTATGCGTCAAGAATAGATTAATTACAATCTTTTATCGGTCTTAAAATCATCAAAAACTTTATGCGTCAAAAATAAATTAATTACAATCTTCCATCGGTCTTAAAAATATCAAAAAACTTTATGCGTCAAGAATAAATTAATTACAATCTTCCATCAGTCTTAAGATTATCAAAAAACTTTATGCGTCAAGAATAAATTAATTACAATCTTCCATCGGTCTTAAAATTATCAAAAAACTTTATGCGTCAAGAATAAATTAATTACAATCTTCTATCGGTCGTAAAATCATCAAAAAACATTATACGTCAACAATAAATTAATCGCAACCTTCTATCGATCTTAGAACCATCAAAAAAATTTATACGTCAAGAAAAAATTAATTACAATCTTCCATCGGTCTTAAAAACATCAAAAAAATGTATACGTCAAGAAAAAATTAATTACAATCTTCCATCGGTTTTAAAATTATCAAAAAACTTTATGCGTCAAGAATAAATTAATTACAATCTTCTATCGGTCTTAAAATCATCAAAAAACATTATGCGTCAACAATAAATTAATCACAACCTTCTATCGGTCTTAAAACCATCAAAAAAATTTATACGTCAAGAAAAAATTAATTACAATCTTCCATCGGTTTTAAAATTATCAAAAAACTTTATGCGTCAAGAATAAATTAATTACAATCTTCTATCGGTCTTAAAATCATCAAAAAACATTATGCGTCAACAATAAATTAATTACAATCTTCCATCGGTCTTAAGATAATCAAAAAAATTTATACGTCAAGAAAAAATTAATTACAATCTTCCAACGGTCTTAAAAACATCAAAAAAATTTATACGTCAAGAAAAAATTAATTACAATCTTCCATCGGTTTTAAAATTATCAAAAAACTTTATGCGTCAAGAATAAATTAATTACAATCTTGCATCGGTCTTAAAATTAGCAAAAAACTTTATTCGTCAAGAATAAATTAATTATAATCTTCTATCGGTCTTAAAAACATCGAAAACTTTATGCGTCAAGAATAAATTAATTACAATCTTTTATCGGTCTTAAAATTATCAAAAAAATTTATACGTCAAGAAAAAATTAATTACAATCTTCCATCGGTCTTAAAATTATCAAAAAATTTATGCGTCAACAATAAATTAATCACAACATTCTATCGGTCTTAAAATCATCAAAAAACTTTATGCGTCAAGAATAAATTAATTACAATCTTCTATCGGTCTTAAAATCATCAAAAAACATTATGCGTCAACAATAAATTAATCACAACCTTCTATCGGTCTTAAAACCATCAAAAAAATTTATACGTCAAGAGAAAATTAATTACAATCTTGCATCGGTCTTAAAATTAGCAAAAAACTTTATTCGTCAAGAATAAATTAATTACAATCTTTTATCGGTCTTAAAATCATCAAAAACTTTATGCGTCAAAAATAAATTAATTACAATATTCTATCGGTCTCAAAAACATCAAAAAAATTTATGCGTCAAGAATAAATTAATTACAATCTTCCATCGGTTTTAAAATTATCAAAAACTTTATGCGTCAAGAATAAATTAATTACAATCTTCCATCGGTCTTAAAATTATCAAAAAACTTTAAGCGTCCAGAATAAATTAATTACAATCTTCCATCGGTCTTAAAATCATCAACAAAATTTATACGTCAAGAAAAAATTAATTACAATCTTCCATCGATCTTCAGATTATCATAAAACTTTATGCGTCAAGAATAAATTAATTACAATCTTCCATCGGTCTTAAGATTATCAAAAAACTTTATGCGTCAAGAATAAATTAATTACAATCTTCTATCGGTCTTAAAATCATCAAAAAACATTATGCGTCAACAATAAATTAATCACAACCTTCTATCGGTCTTAAAACCATCAAAAAAATTTATACGTCAAGAAAAAATTAATTACAATCTTCCATCGGTCTTAAAAACATCAAAAAAATGTATACGTCAAGAATAAATTAATTACAATCTTCCATCGGTTTTAAAATTATCAAAAAACTTTATGCGTCAAGAATAAATTAATTACAATCTTCTATCGGTCTTAAAATCATCAAAAAACATTATGCGTCAACAATAAATTAATCACAACCTTCTATCGGTCTTAAAACCATCAAAAAAATTTATACGTCAAGAAAAAATTAATTACAATCTTCCATCGGTTTTAAAATTATCAAAAAACTTTATGCGTCAAGAATAAATTAATTACAATCTTGCATCGGTCTTAAAATTAGCAAAAAACTTTATTCGTCAAGAATAAATTAATTATAATCTTCTATCGGTCTTAAAAACATCGAAAACTTTATGCGTCAAGAATAAATTAATTACAATCTTTTATCGGTCTTAAAATTATCAAAAAAATTTATACGTCAAGAAAAAATTAATTACAATCTTCCATCGGTCTTAAAATTATCAAAAAATTTATGCGTCAACAATAAATTAATCACAACATTCTATCGGTCTTAAAATCATCAAAAAACTTTATGCGTCAAGAATAAATTAATTACAATCTTCCATCGGTCTTAAAATTAGCAAAAAACTTTATGCGTCAAGAATAAATTAATTACAATCTTGCATCGGTCTTAAAATTAGCAAAAAACTTTATTCGTCAAGAATAAATTAATTACAATCTTTTATCGGTCTTAAAATCATCGAAAACTTTATGCGTCAAGAATAAATTAATTACAATCTTCCATCGGTCTTAAAATCATCAAAAAAATTTATACGTCAAGAAAAAATTAATTACAATCTTCCATCGGTCTTAAAATTATCAAAAAACTTTAAGCGTCCAGAATACATTAATTACAATCTTCCATCGGTCTTAAGATTATCAAAAAACTTTATGCGTCAAGAATAAATTAATTACAATCTTCTATCGGTCTTAAAATCATCAAAAAAATTTATACGTCAAGAAAAAATTAATTACAATCTTCCATTGGTCTTAAAATCATCGAAAACTTTATGCGTCAAGAAAAAATTAATTACAATCTTCCATCGATCTTCAGATTATCATAAAACTTTATGCGTCAAGAATAAATTAATTACAATCTTTTATCGGTCTTAAAATCATCGAAAACTTTATGCGTCAAAAATAAATTAATTACAATCTTCCCTAGGTCTTAAAATCATCAAAAAACTTTATGCGTCAAGAATAAATTAATTACAATCTTCCATCGGTCTTAAAATTATCAAAAAACTTTAAGCGTCCAGAATACATTAATTACAATCTTCCAGCGGTCTTAAAATCAACAAAAAACTTTATGCGTCAAGAATAAATTAATTACAATCTTCTATCGGTCTTAAAATCATCAAAAAACATTATGCGTCAACAATAAATTAATCACAACCTTCTATCGGTCTTAAAACCATCAAAAAAATTTATACGTCAAGAGAAAATTAATTACAATCTTCCATTGGTCTTAAAATCATCGAAAACTTTATGCGTGAAGAATAAATTAATTACAATCTTCTAACGGTCTTAAAATCATCAAAACACATTATGCGTCAACAATAAATTAATTACAATCTTCCATCGGCTTAAGATAATCAAAAAAATTTATACGTCAAGAAAAAATTAATTACAATCTTCCAACGGTCTTAAAAACATCAAAAAAATTTATACGTCAAGAAAAAATTAATTACAATCTTCCATCGGTTTTAAAATTATCAAAAAACTTTATGCGTCAAGAATAAATTAATTACAATCTTGCATCGGTCTTAAGATTATCAAAAAACTTTATGCGTCAAGAATAAATTAATTACAATCTTTTATTGGTCTTAAAAACATCAGAAAAATTTATACGTCAAGAAAAAATTAATTACAATCTTCCATCGGTTTTAAAATTATCAAAACACATTATGCGTCAACAATAAATTAATTACAATCTTCCATCGGTCTTGAGATAATCAAAAAAATTTATACGTCAAGAAAAAATTAATTACAATCTTCCAACGGTCTTAAAAACATCAAAAAAATTTATACGTCAAGAAAAAATTAATTACAATCTTCCATCGGTTTTCAAATTATCAAAAAACTTTATGCGTCAAGAATAAATTAATTACAATCTTGCATCGGTCTTAAAATTAGCAAAAAACTTTATTCGTCAAGAATAAATTAATTATAATCTTCTATCGGTCTTAAAAACATCGAAAACTTTATGCGTTAAAAAGAAATTAATTACAATCTTCCATCGGTCTCAAAAACATAAAAAAAATTTATACGTCAAGAAAAAATTAATTACAATCTTCCATCGGTCTTAAGATTATCAAAAAACTTTATGCGTCAAGAATAAATTAATTACAATCTTCCATCAGCCTTAAGATTATCAAAAAACTTTATGCGTCAAGAATAAATTAATTACAATCTTTTATCGGTCGTAAAATCATCAAAAAACATTATTTTATTTTTATTTTATTTATTTATTTACGGGCATTAATGCCCATAATACAAAAAGAAAACAGAAAATTATCGTACAATAATATAATTTTATAAGAACGACAGAAATTACAAATTAAAAATTAGAAAATACAAATCATATGCGCCTAAACGAAAATAATAATAAGCATAAAAATAAAAATAAAAATACGACTACACTGAAAGACTTAATCACGAGACGAATGGATCACGTGTAATATACAAGCTGATAATCCGATGCCAGTTTTTTTAATCTACCGTAAGAATTACAATCTCTCGCAACCACATTCAGATTATTCCACGCATGCTTAAGTCTAGGAACGGGAGCAAAAAATAAATAATTGCTACGATATGGCTTTTCATAAATGATACGTGGATTTCGAATGGAATATGGTGTGGTTCTAAACGGAAACAGTCCCGTTAAGTCGTCACCCAGCGAAAATTTCAAAATGCGATAAACAGTGGATACATCGTGAAAAGAGTGTAGCGATTTAATAGTTGGGAATTTAAATCTTTTGGCAATTGCATTATAATTGTGATCGAAACGCGACATAGGATGTCCTGATTTAAAGGGGAGATATCTGAGAGATTTTCGCTGGACTCGTTCCAACATGTTAATTTCAACCTTAGTGTACGGTGACCAGATAGGGGCCGCATATATTAAATGTGGAAGTACTAATGACCTTATGAGATACGCAATTGTCTCCGGATCTTTAAAGTCCTTAGTTGCCCTCTGAATAAATCCTAACATCCCAGACGCTTTCGAACTTGAGTGTATTAAATGATCCGTAAAAGAAAAATCATCACGAACAATTACTCCAAGATCGACATGTTTGACAGCTCTTGTTAAAGTCTGATTAGAACACTTATAAGCAAATTCAAATTTCCGTGAACACCTACTAAAACTCATGCATTTGCATTTATTTATGTTTAAATTGAGGGCATTTAGCTCAGACCATAAACCAATCGAATCCAAGTCCATCTGTAGTTTTGATGCATCCCTCGGGGACGTAATTTTAGAAAAAATCTTCACGTCATCAGCAAAAATCAGGAACTTAGAGTATCGAATAAATTTACCAATATCATTAATATAAAAATTGAACAGAATTGGTCCTAAGTGAGAACCCTGTGGTACCCCGGAGGGAACTTTACAGGACGAAGAAATATCGTTCTTGATTTTTACTCTTTGAGTCCGATTCGACAAGTAAGACTGGAGCCAACGCATAAAAGAGCCGCTAAAATCCAGATGATTAAGTTTACTCAAAAGGATAGAATGGTTAATTGTATCGAAGGCTTTGGAAAAGTCTAAGTAAATAGTATCAACTTGTGAGTTAACGTTCAAGGCATTAGAAACGAAATCTGAAAACAGTAATAAATTCGTGACCGTTGATTTCCCTCTGGTAAAACCGTGTTGATTTCCAATAATGTATCCAGTTAATTCTTTATACAATTTGTTAGCAACGATGGAATCAAAAAGTTTTGGTATACAGCTAATTACTGCTACTGGGCGATAATTTACGACATTATTTTTGTTCCCGTTCTTAAAAATTGGCGTAATAAATATGTCTTTCCATTTTGATGGAAATACTCCTTGATTCAATGAGGTATTAAATAGATGACATAATGGATTAATCAGGGACGTAAAACAGTTTTTTATTATAATAGATGGAATTCCATCAGATCCTAATGTGCACGTCGATTTCAAGTTAAAAATAGCATCTCTAATCTCGGTAGCAGAAATAATAAAATGATTTATCGAGTTTATGGGGACAGTATGTTCCAATAAAGGATTAAAATTTTTATCAGTGGAATAGACAGAACTGAAATAATTATTAAATAAATTTGCTATGTCCTTCTTATCTGAGGAGGAATTGTCACGAAAAGACATAGTAGAAGGCAATGTATTGCAATGACGTGAAGAATTAATAAATTACCAAAAAGCTTTTATATTTGTTTTAGATCTCGTTTCAATTTCTGCCATGTGTGTTTTGTAAAACGCTCTAGAGACTCTTATGCAGTTCGCCCGAAGACGTTTAAATTCTGTAAAGTCTACAAGCTCTCGAAATCTTTTATATTTCCTATGAGCTTCTTTCTTCCTAAACACGAGTTCCTTTAATTCACGATTGTACCAAGGAGGGAAGTGACTGGACTTTAATCGCATTAATGGAGTATGTTTTAAAATACTATTGTGCAGAATATTATAAAAGTTAGAAAGCGATGTTTCCACGTCTACCTCGTTCAAGACACTCATCCAATCAGCTGCCGCTAGATCCCTGTTAATCTCAACAAAGTTCGATTTATTGAAGTTTAATGACGTAAAGTTATAAAAAGAACATTCTGGACTATCAAATGGAAAATCAAAGTAAGCATGCACGTGATGACAGTCAGTTGGGATAAGAACGTCTGAACTAGAATAATATGAGGTATTAGGAATAGACGAAAACATAAGATCTAAAGTATAACCTTTGTTGGGATGAACAGGGAAATGCTGAATTAAGTCAAGAAAAGAAAAGATATCGTTACAAATAAACGCAGCCTGTTTTACATCAGGTGGAACATAACCAATAGTTTTAAAACCCGACTGATCCCATAAAATATTCGGAAGATTAAAATCACCGCAAATTACCCACGGAACATTATTGAATTGTAGCGAAATGTTTTCAATTAAATCAGAGAATAAACTATAATCTTCGACAGTCGCAGACGGTGAAAAATAAGACACGGACATTAACATTTTAGACGATTTAGATGAAATTAAAAGAATTAAGTGTTCCGAACATAAAAAGTTGGTTGAAGAGATGACCGTACAATACAATTTCGATTTAGCTGCAATCAGGACTCCACCTCCACGTTGATGAGCTGATGTTGAACGATCCGTTCGAAAGACTGAATATTGAGAGAACCCCAATTCGGATACTGAAATATCATTATGCAACCAAGTTTCTGTGAGGATGATCACATCAGGTTGTGGATCCATAAGATGAACATTATTTCTAATATCTGTCAGTTTCGTCCGAATTCCCCTGGCATTCTGGTAATAGGAAATATTGCAGCTTTATTCTCCTCACGTTGAACATTTCCGTAATTCTGCACTTGATTACAGCGGAATGACGTTGCCCTTGTATTATACGGTGAATTACCCAGTAACTGTCAATTTTTATGCTGTAGAGATTCCAAATCATGTAATGAATTAACTATAAAAGTAGATCCATTACTCGATAACAAATGGATAGCTGAGCCTCTACGCCGAATCTTGAATCCTCTATTTTTGGCCAATTCTCTACATTTTTTAAAAAGTTTATAGAATTCATGGGGCAAGAATTCGTTAATATAAATATCAGATTCAGGCCGATCAGGAAAAATTGATTTAGATTTCAGTTTCTTAATGACTCTTCTTGCTTGGAGAAGGCTGTTCCGTTTGGCGCGAGAATTAAACCGCACGAAAATATTGCATGGGCAAGCTTGTCTAGTAGAGCCGCGAACAACTGCTGCGAAAGTCGAATTTGACGTTGAAGGCGAAGAGTCTGCGGGGGGAACGTCCTTAGGAGAGTGCATTCGACTAGCCCGTTCAATCTCCGAGGAAAGGAGGGGGACACCCAGAGACTCGGCAATCTTACATGCAGACACTGTCAAATCCTCATTAACGGCTTCGGGAACACCTGTAATTATTAAATCGGCATTACATTCGTTTAGTTCGACCGATAACACACGACTGTTCATTTCCTTGTTTAGCTCTTGTAGTTTACGATTTTCTTCCTGTAATGTAGATACTTGCTCTTTAAAAGAATTAATTTCAACGGCCTTTTGCTCTAAAGTAAACAGTCTATTGTTATGGTCGTCAATCATAGAGCGTATTTCAGTGCTGAACATATCGAGTTTAGAACCCAGTGCCTCAATATTGACATTAAATTGATCGATACCTGACAATTTACGTTCAATGGACTCGAATTTAGTCGATAAAAATTCTTGCAGTGATAAATCGACTTATGAGATCTCACCGTCCACTCGAGCACGCTTATTAGTATTAGGTGGTCGACCGATACGTTTCTTAGTTGCAGGAACTTGGTTCTTATTAACGTCCGAATGATGTTGAGCGGTACAGCAAACAAATTCCCCAGACTCATTACGAAAACTCGAACCAATGCACTCTGTATGAGCCGATTGATGACACAAAATACAGACTTCTGTTGCAGGTGGTTCACTTGTTGCACAATACACACACAATTTCTCCATTTTTCAGGAATAGTCGTTCTAAAATTGTTGCACTGGTACGCGTGCCCGCCTTTGAACCGTGACAGTTGTAGATGAAAAATTTATAGTCCAGATGCAGTGCACGTAACACATAAGACAAAAATAAGTAATGTGGTATCAAACACTTCTAGAAACGTATTTTGACAAATACTATTTGTAATTTGGAATACCCAAATCGCTGATAAATGCGGAAACTTCAGAACTTTGTATACTATAGAACAATTGCATTCAGAGCAGGTACAACGCGACCGCTCGGTTCAACTGCCAGACGGTTACTGATTATACCTCAACAATAAATTAATCGCAACCTTCTATCGATCTTAAAACCATCAAAAAAATTTATACGTCAAGAAAAAATTAATTACAAACTTCCATCGGTCTTAAAAACATCAAAAAAATGTATACGTCAAGAAAAAATTAATTACAATCTTCCATCGGTTTTAAAATTATCAAAAAACTTTATGCGTCAAGAATAAATTAATTACAATCTTCTATCGGTCTTAAAATCATCAAAAAACATTATGCGTCAACAATAAATTAATCACAACCTTCTATCGGTCTTAAAACCATCAAAAAAATTTATACGTCAAGAAAAAATTAATTACAATCTTCCATCGGTTTTAAAATTATCAAAAAACTTTATGCGTCAAGAATAAATTAATTACAATCTTCTATCGGTCTTAAAATCATCAAAAAACATTATGCGTCAACAATAAATTAATCACAACCTTCTATCGGTCTTAAAACCATCAAAAAAATTTATACGTCAAGAATAAATTAATTACAATCTTCCATCGGTCTTAAAACCATCAAAAAAATTTATACGTCAAGAAAAAATTAATTACAATCTTCCATCGGTCTTAAAACCATCAAAAAAATTTATACGTCAAGAAAAAATTAATTACAATCTTCCATCGGTCTTAAAATCATCAAAAAAATTTATACGTCAAGAAAAAATTAATTACAATCTTCCAGCGGTCTTAAAATCAACAAAAAACTTTATGCGTCAAGAATAAATTAATTACAATCTTCTATCGGTCTTAAAATCATCAAAAAAATTTATACGTCAAGAAAAAATTAATTACAATCTTCCATTGGTCTTAAAATCATCGAAAACTTTATGCGTGAAGAATAAATTAATTACAATCTTCCATCGGTCTTAAAATCATCAAAAAAATTTATACGTCAAGAAAAAATTAATTACAATCTTCCAGCGGTCTTAAAATCAACAAAAAACTTTATGCGTCAAGAATAAATTAATTACAATCTTCTATCGGTCTTAAAATCATCAAAAAACATTATACGTCAACAATAAATTAATCGCAACCTTCTATCGGTCTTAAAACCATCAAAAAAATTTATACGTCAAGAAAAAATTAATTACAATCTTCCACGGTCTTAAAATTATCAAAAAAATTTATACGTCAAGAAAAAATTAATTACAATCTTCGATCGGTCTTAAAATTATCAAAAACATTATGCGTCAAGAATAAATTAATCACAACCTTCTATCGGTCTTAAAAACATCAAAAAAATTTATACGTCAAGAAAAAATTAATAACAATCTTCCATCGGTCTTAAGATTATCAAAAAACTTTATGCGTCAAGAATAAATTAATTACAATCTTGCATCGGTCTTAAAATTAGCAAAAAACTTTATTCGTCAAGAATAAATTAATTACAATCTTCTATCGGTCTTAAAAACATCGAAAACTTTATGCGTCAAGAATAAATTAATTACAATCTTTTATCGGTCTTAAAATCATCGAAAACTTTATGCGTCAAAAATAAATTAATTACAATCTTCCAGCGGTCTTAAAATCATCAAAAAAACTTTATGCATCAACAATAAATTAATTACAATCTTCCGTCGGTTTTAAAATTAGCAAAAAACTTTATGCGTCAAGAATAAATTAATTACAATCTTCTATCGGTCTTAAAATCATCAAAAAAATTTATACGTCAAGAAAAAATTAATTACAATCTTCCATCGGTCTTAAAATTATGAAAAACTTTATGCGTCAAAAATAAATTAATTACAATCTTCCCTCGGTCTTAAAATCATCAAAAAACTTTATGCGTCAAGAATAAATTAATTACAATCTTCCATCGGTCTTAAAATTATCAAAAAACTTTAAGCGTCCAGAATAAATTAATTACAATCTTCCATCGGTCTTAAAATCATCAAAAAAATTTATACGTCAACAATAAATTAATCACAACCTTCTATCGGTCTTAAAACCATCAAAAAAATTTATACGTCAAGAATAAATTAATTACAATCTTTTATCGGTCTTAAAATCATCAAAAACTTTATGCGTGAAGAATAAATTAATTACAATCTTCCATCGGTCTTAAAATTATCAAAAAACTTTATGCGTCAAGAATAAATTAATTACAATCTTCTATCGGTCTTAAAATCATCAAAAAACATTATGCGTCAACAATAAATTAATTACAATCTTCCATCGGTCTTAAGATTATCAAAAGACTTTATGCGTCAAGAATAAATTAATTGCAATCTTCCATCGGTCTTAAAATTATCAAAAAACTTTATGCGTCAAGAATAAATTAATTACAATCTTCTATCGGTCTTAAAATCATCAAAAAACATTATGCGTCAACAATAAATTAATTACAATTTTCCATCGGTCTTAAGATAATCAAAAAAATTTATACGTCAAGAAAAAATTAATTACAATCTTCCATCGGTCTTAAGATTATCAAAAAACTTAATGCGTGAACAATAAATTAATTACAATCTTCTATCGGTCTTAAAATCATCAAAAAACTTTATGCCTCAAGAATAAATTAATAACAATCTTCTATCGTTCTTAAAATCATCAAAAAACTTTATGCGTCAACAATATATTAATTACAATCTTCTATCGGTCTAAAAATCTTTAAAAAAACTTTATGCGTCAACAAAAAATTAATTACAATCTTCTATCTGTCTTAAAATCAACAAAAAAATTTATACGTCAAGAAAAAATTAATTACAATCTTCCATCGGTCTTAAAATCATCAAAAAACTTTATGCGTCAACAATAAATTAATTACAATCTTCTATCTGTCTTAAAATCAACAAGAAAATTTATACGTCAAGAAAAAATTAATTACAATCTTCTATCGGTCTTAAAATCATCAAAAAACTTTATGCGTCAAGAATAAATTAATTACAATCTTCTATCTGTCTTAAAATCATCGAAAACTTTATGCGTCAACAATAAATTAATTACAATCTTCTATCGGTCTTAAAATCATCAAAAACTTTATGTGTCAAGAATAAATTAATTACAATCTTCTATCTGTCTTAAAATCATCGAAAACTTTATGCGTCAAAAATAAATTAATTACAATCTTCTATCGGTCTTAAAATCAACAAAAAACTTTATGCGTCAAGAATAAATTAATTACAATCTTCTATCGGTCTTAAAATCATCAAAAAAATTTATACGTCAAGAAAAAATTAATTACAATCTTCCATCGGTCTTAAAACCATCAAAAAAATTTATACGTCAAGAAAAATTAATTACAATCTTCCATCGGTCTTAAAATTATCAAAAACTTTATGCGTCAAAAATAAATTAATTACAATCATCCCTCGGTCTTAAAATCATCAAAAAACTTTATGCGTCAAGAATAAATTAATTACAATCTTCCATCGGACTTAAAATCAACAAAAAACTTTATGCGTCAAAAATAAATTAATTACAATCTTCCATCGGTCTTAAAATCATCAAAAAAATTTATACGTCAAGAAAAAATTAATTACAATCTTCCATCGGTCTTAAAATCATCAAAAAAATTTATACGTCAAGAAAAAATTAATTACAATCTTCTATCGGTCTTAAAATCATCAAAAAACTTTATGCGTCAACAATAAATTAATTACAATCTTCTATCGGTCTTAAAATCATCAAAAAACTTTATGCGTCAACAATAAATTAATTACAATCTTCTATCGGTCTAAAAATCTTTAAAAAACTTTATGCGTCAACAATAAATTAATTACAATCTTCTATCTGTCTTAAAATCAACAAAAAAATTTATACGTCAAGAAAAAATTAATTACAATCTTCCATCGGTCTTAAAATCATCAAAAAACTTTATGCGTCAACAATAAATTAATTACAATCTTCTATCGGTCTAAAAATCTTTAAAAAACTTTATGCGTCAACAATAAATTAATTACAATCTTCTATCGGTCTTAAAATCAACAAAAAAATTTATACGTCAAGAAAAAATTAATTACAATCTTCCATCGGTCTTAAAATCATCAAAAAACTTTATGCGTCAACAATAAATTAATTACAATCTTCTATCGGTCTTAAAATCATCAAAAAACTTTATGCGTCAAGAATAAATTAATTACAATCTTCTATCGGTCTTAAAATCATCAAAAAACTTTATGCGTCAAGAATAAATTAATTACAATCTTCTATCGGTCTTAAAATCATCGAAAACTTTATGCGTCAACAATAAATTAATTACAATCTTCTATCGGTCTTAAAATCATCAAAAAACTTTATGCGTCAAGAATAAATTAATTACAATCTTTTATCGGTCTTAAAATCATCAAAAACTTTATGCGTCAAAAATAAATTAATTACAATATTCTATCGGTCTCAAAAACATCAAAAAAATTTATGCGTCAAGAATAAATTAATTACAATCTTCCATCGGTTTTAAAATTATCAAAAACTTTATGCGTCAAGAATAAATTAATTACAATCTTCCATCGGTCTTAAAATTATCAAAAAACTTTAAGCGTCCAGAATAAATTAATTACAATCTTCCATCGGTCTTAAAATCATCAACAAAATTTATACGTCAAGAAAAAATTAATTACAATCTTCCATCGATCTTCAGATTATCATAAAACTTTATGCGTCAAGAATAAATTAATTACAATCTTTTATCGGTCTTAAAATCATCGAAAACTTTATGCGTCAAAAATAAATTAATTACAATCTTCCCTAGGTCTTAAAATCATCAAAAAACTTTATGCGTCAAGAATAAATTAATTACAATCTTCTATCGGTCTTAAAATCATCAAAAAACTTTATGCGTCAAGAATAAATTAATTACAATCTTCTATCGGTCTTAAAATCATCAAAAAACTTTATGCGTCAAGAATAAATTAATTACAATCTTCTATCGGTCTTAAAATCATCAAAAAACTTTATGCGTCAAGAATAAATTAATTACAATCTTCTATCGGTCTTAAAATCATCAAAAAAATTTATGCGTCAAGAATAAATTAATTACAATCTTCTATCGGTCTTAAAATCATCAAAAAACTTTATGCGTCAAGAATAAATTAATTACAATCTTCTATCGGTCTTAAAATCATCAAAAAACTTTATGCGTCAAGAATAAATTAATTACAATCTTCTATCGGTCTTAAAATCATCAAAAAACTTTATGCGTCAAGAATAAATTAATTACAATCTTCTATCGGTCTTAAAATCATCAAAAAAATTTATGCGTCAAGAATAAATTAATTACAATCTTCTATCGGTCTTAAAATCATCAAAAAACTTTATGCGTCAACAATAAATTAATTACAATCTTCTATCGGTCTTAAAATCATCAAAAAACTTTATGCGTCAACAATAAATTAATTACAATCTTCTATCGGTCTTAAAATCATCAACAAAATTTATACGTCAGGAAAAAATTAATTACAATCTTCTATCGGTCTTAAAATCATCAAAAAACTTTATGCGTCAAGAATAAATTAATTACAATCTTCTATCGGTCTTAAAATCATCAAAAAACTTTATGCGTCAAGAATAAATTAATTACAATCTTCTATCGGTCTTAAAATCATCAAAAAACTTTATGCGTCAAGAATAAATTAATTACAATCTTCTATCGGTCTTAAAATCATCAAAAAACTTTATGCGTCAAGAATAAATTAATTACAATCTTCTATCGGTCTTAAAATCATCAAAAAACTTTATGCGTCAACAATAAATTAATTACAATCTTCTATCGGTCTTAAAATCATCAAAAAACTTAATGCGTGAACAATAAATTAATTACAATCTTCCATCGGTCTTAAAATCATCAAAAAACTTTATGCGTCAAGAATAAATTAATTACAATCTTCTATCGGTCTTAAAATCATCAAAAAACTTTATGCGTCAAGAATAAATTAATAACAATCTTCTATCGGTCTTAAAATCATCAAAAAAATTTATGCGTCAAGAATAAATTAATTACAATCTTCTATCGGTCTTAAAATCATCAAAAAACTTTATGCTTCAAGAATAAATTAATTACAATCTTCTATCGGTCTTAAAATCATCAAAAAACTTTATGCCTCAAGAATAAATTAATTACAATCTTCTATCGGTCTTAAAATCATCAAAAAACTTTATGCGTCAAGAATAAATTAATTACAATCTTCTATCGGTCTTAAAATCATCAAAAAACTTTATGCGTCAAGAATAAATTAATTACAATCTTCTATCGGTCTTAAAATCATCAAAAAACTTTATGCGTCAACAATAAATTAATTACAATCTTCTATCGGTCTTAAAATCATCAAAAAACTTTATGCGTCAAGAATAAATTAATTACAATCTTCTATCGGTCTTAAAATCATCAAAAAACTTTATGCGTCAAGAATAAATTAATTACAATCTTCTATCGGTCTTAAAATCATCAAAAAACTTTATGCGTCAAGAATAAATTAATTACAATCTTCTATCGGTCTTAAAATCATCAAAAAAATTTATGCGTCAAGAATAAATTAATTACAATCTTCTATCGGTCTTAAAATCATCAAAAAACTTTATGCGTCAAGAATAAATTAATTACAATCTTCTATCGGTCTTAAAATCATCAAAAAACTTTATGCGTCAAGAATAAATTAATTACAATCTTCTATCGGTCTTAAAATCATCAAAAAACTTTATGCGTCAAGAATAAATTAATTACAATCTTCTATCGGTCTTAAAATCATCAAAAAACTTTATGCGTCAAGAATAAATTAATTACAATCTTCTATCGGTCTTAAAATCATCAAAAAAATTTATGCGTCAAGAATAAATTAATTACAATCTTCTATCGGTCTTAAAATCATCAAAAAACTTTATGCGTCAACAATAAATTAATTACAATCTTCTATCGGTCTTAAAATCATCAAAAAAATTTATGCGTCAAGAATAAATTAATTACAATCTTCTATCGGTCTTAAAATCATCAAAAAACTTTATGCGTCAAGAATAAATTAATTACAATCTTCTATCGGTCTTAAAATCATCAAAAAACTTTATGCGTCAACAATAAATTAATTACAATCTTCTATCGGTCTTAAAATCATCAAAAAACTTTATGCGTCAACAATAAATTAATTACAATCTTCTATCGGTCTTAAAATCATCAAAAAAATTTATACGTCAAGAAAAAATTAATTACAATCTTCTATCGGTCTTAAAATCATCAAAAAACATTATGCGTCAACAATGAATTAATCACAAACTTCTATCGGTCTTAAAACCATCAAAAAACTTTTTGCGTCAAGAATAAATTAATTACAGACTTCTATTGGTCTTAAATCCATCAAAAAAAGTTATACGTCAACAATAAATTAATTACAATCTTCTATCGGTCTTAAAATCATCAAAAAACTTTATGCGTCAAGAATAAATTAATTACAATCTTCTATCGGACTTAAAATCATCAAAGAACTTTATGCCTCAAGAATAAATTAAATACAATCTTCTATCGGTCGTAAAATCATCAAAAAACTTTATGCGTCAACAACAAATTAATTACAATCTTCTATCGGTCTTAAAATCATCAAAAAACTTTATGCGTCAACAGTAAATTAATTACAATCTTCTATCGGTCTTAAAATCATCAAAAAACTTTATGCGTCAACAATAAATTAATTACAATCTTGCATCGGTCTTAAAATTGGCAAAAAACTTTATTCGTCAAGAATAAATTAATTACAATCTTTTATCGGTCTTAAAATCATCAAAAAAATTTATGCGTCAAGAATAAATTAATTACAATCTTCCATCGGTCTTAAAATCATCAAAAAACTTTATGCGTCAAGAATAAATTAATTACAATCTTCCATCGGTCTTAAAATCAACAAAAAACTTTATGCGTCAAAAATAAATTAATTACAATCTTCCATCGGTCTTAAAATCATCAAAAAAATTTATACGTCAAGAAAAAATTAATTACAATCTTCCATCGATCTTCAGATTATCATAAAACTTTATGCGTCAAGAATAAATTAATTACAATCTTTTATCGGTCTTAAAATCATCGAAAACTTTATGCGTCAAGAATAAATTAATTACAATCTTCCAGCGGTCTTAAAATCAACAAAAAACTTTATGCGTCAAGAATAAATTAATTACAATCTTCTATCGGTCTTAAAATCATCAAAAAAATTTATACGTCAAGAATAAATTAATTACAATCTTCTATCGGTCTTAAAATTATCAAAAAACTTTATGCGTCAAGAATAAATTAATTACAATCTTCTATCGGTCTTAAAATCATCAAAAAACTTTATGCGTCAAGAATAAATTAATTACAATCTTCTATCGGTCTTAAAATCATCAAAAAAATTTATGCGTCAAGAATAAATTAATTACAATCTTCTATCGGTCTTAAAATCATCAAAAAAATTTATGCGTCAAGAATAAATTAATTACAATCTTCTATCGGTCTTAAAATCATCAAAAAACTTTATGCGTCAAGAATAAATTAATTACAATCTTCTATCGGTCTTAAAATCATCAAAAAACTTTATGCGTCAAGAATAAATTAATTACAATCTTCTATCGGTCTTAAAATCATCAAAAAAATTTATGCGTCAAGAATAAATTAATTACAATCTTCTATCGGTCTTAAAATCATCAAAAAACTTTATGCGTCAAGAATAAATTAATTACAATCTTCTATCGGTCTTAAAATCATCAAAAAACTTTATGCGTCAAGAATAAATTAATTACAATCTTCTATCGGTCTTAAAATCATCAAAAAACTTTATGCGTCAAGAATAAATTAATTACAATCTTCTATCGGTCTTAAAATCAACAAAAAACTTTATACGTCAAGAATAAATTAATTACAATCTTCTATCGGTCTTAAAATCATCAAAAAACTTTATGCGTCAAGAATAAATTAATTACAATCTTCTATCGGTCTTAAAATCATCAAAAAACTTTATGCGTCAAGAATAAATTAATTACAATCTTCTATCGGTCTTAAAATCATCAAAAAACTTTATGCGTCAAGAATAAATTAATTACAATCTTCTATCGGTCTTAAAATCATCAAAAAACTTTATGCGTCAAGAATAAATTAATTACAATCTTCTATCGGTCTTAAAATCATCAAAAAAATTTATGCGTCAAGAATAAATTAATTACAATCTTCTATCGGTCTTAAAATCATCAAAAAACTTTATGCGTCAAGAATAAATTAATTACAATCTTCTATCGGTCTTAAAATCATCAAAAAACTTTATGCGTCAAGAATAAATTAATTACAATCTTCTATCGGTCTTAAAATCATCAAAAAACTTTATGCGTCAAGAATAAATTAATTACAATCTTCTATCGGTCTTAAAATCATCAAAAAACTTTATGCGTCAAGAATAAATTAATTACAATCTTCTATCGGTCTTAAAATCATCAAAAAACTTTATGCGTCAAGAATAAATTAATTACAATCTTCTATCGGTCTTAAAATCATCAAAAAACTTTATGCGTCAAGAATAAATTAATTACAATCTTCTATCGGTCTTAAAATCAACAAAAAACTTTATGCGTCAAGAATAAATTAATTACAATCTTCTATCGGTCTTAAAATCATCAAAAAACTTTATGCGTCAAGAATAAATTAATTACAATCTTCTATCGGTCTTAAAATCATCAAAAAACTTTATGCGTCAAGAATAAATTAATTACAATCTTCTATCGGTCTTAAAATCATCAAAAAACTTTATGCGTCAAGAATAAATTAATTACAATCTTCTATCGGTCTTAAAATCATCAAAAAACTTTATGCGTCAAGAATAAATTAATTACAATCTTCTATCGGTCTTAAAATCATCAAAAAACTTTATGCGTCAAGAATAAATTAATTACAATCTTCTATCGGTCTTAAAATCATCAAAAAACTTTATGCGTCAAGAATAAATTAATTACAATCTTCTATCGGTCTTAAAATCATCAAAAAACTTTATGCCTCAAGAATAAATTAATTACAATCTTCTATCGGTCTTAAAATCATCAAAAAACTTTATGCGTCAAGAATAAATTAATTACAATCTTCTATCGGTCTTAAAATCATCAAAAAACTTTATGCGTCAAGAATAAATTAATTACAATCTTCTATCGGTCTTAAAATCATCAAAAAACTTTATGCGTCAAGAATAAATTAATTACAATCTTCTATCGGTCTTAAAATCATCAAAAAACTTTATACGTCAAGAATAAATTAATTACAATCTTCTATCGGTCTTAAAATCATCAAAAAACTTTATGCGTCAAGAATAAATTAATTACAATCTTCTATCGGTCTTAAAATCATCAAAAAAATTTATGCGTCAAGAATAAATTAATTACAATCTTCTATCGGTCTTAAAATCATCAAAAAACTTTATGCGTCAAGAATAAATTAATTACAATCTTCTATCGGTCTTAAAATCATCAAAAAACTTTATGCGTCAAGAATAAATTAATTACAATCTTCTATCGGTCTTAAAATCATCAAAAAACTTTATGCGTCAAGAATAAATTAATTACAATCTTCTATCGGTCTTAAAATCATCAAAAAAATTTATGCGTCAAGAATAAATTAATTACAATCTTCTATCGGTCTTAAAATCATCAAAAAACTTTATGCGTCAAGAATAAATTAATTACAGTCTTCTATCGGTCTTAAAATCAACAAAAAACTTTATGCGTCAAGAATAAATTAATTACAATCTTCTATCGGTCTTAAAATCATCAAAAAACTTTATGCGTCAAGAATAAATTAATTACAATCTTCTATCGGTCTTAAAATCATCAAAAAACTTTATGCGTCAAGAATAAATTAATTACAATCTTCTATCGGTCTTAAAATCATCAAAAAACTTTATGCGTCAAGAATAAATTAATTACAATCTTCTATCGGTCTTAAAATCATCAAAAAACTTTATGCGTCAAGAATAAATTAATTACAATCTTCTATCGGTCTTAAAATCATCAAAAAACTTTATGCGTCAAGAATAAATTAATTACAATCTTCTATCGGTCTTAAAATCATCAACAAAATTTATACGTCAACAATAAATTAATTACAATCTTCCATCGGTCTTAAAATCATCAAAAAACTTTATGCGTCAAGAATAAATTAATTACAATCTTCTATCTGTCTTAAAATCATCGAAAACTTTATGCGTCAACAATAAATTAATTACAATCTTCTATCGGTCTTAAAATCATCAAAAAACTTTATGCGTCAACAGTAAATTAATTACAATCTTCTATCGGTCTTAAAATCATCAAAAAACTTTATGCGTCAAGAATAAATTAATTACAATCTTCTATCGGTCTTAAAATCATCAAAAAACTTTATGCGTCAAGAATAAATTAATTACAATCTTCTATCGGTCTTAAAATCATCAAAAAACTTTATGCGTCAAGAATAAATTAATTACAATCTTCTATCGGTCTTAAAATCATCAAAAAACTTTATGCGTCAAGAATAAATTAATTACAATCTTCTATCGGTCTTAAAATCATCAAAAAACTTTATGCGTCAAGAATAAATTAATTACAATCTTCTATCGGTCTTAAAATCATCAAAAAACTTTATGCGTCAAGAATAAATTAATTACAATCTTCTATCGGTCTTAAAATCATCAAAAAAATTTATGCGTCAAGAATAAATTAATTACAATCTTCTATCGGTCTTAAAATCATCAAAAAACTTTATGCTTCAAGAATAAATTAATGACAATCATCTATCGGTCTTAAAATCATCAAAAAACTTTATGCGTCAAGAATAAATTAATTACAATCTTCTATCGGTCTTAAAATCATCAAAAAACTTTATGCTTCAAGAATAAATTAATTACAATCTTCTATCGGTCTTAAAATCATCAAAAAACTTTATGCGTCAAGAATAAATTAATTACAATCTTCTATCGATCTTAAAATCATCAAAAAACTTTATGCGTCAAGAATAAATTAATTACAATCTTCTATCGGTCTTAAAATCATCAAAAAACTTTATGCGTCAACAATAAATTAATTATAATCTTCTATCGGTCATAAAATCATCAAAAAACTTTATGCTTCAAGAATAAATTAATTACAATCTTCTATCGGTCTTAAAATCATCAAAAAACTTTATGCTTCAAGAATAAATTAATTACAATCTTCTATCGGTCTTAAAATCATCGAAAACTTTATGCGTCAAAAATAAATTAATTACAATCATCTATCGGTCTTAAAATCATCAAAAAACTTTATGCGTCAAGAATAAATTAATTACAATCTTCTATCGGTCTTGAAATCATCAAAAAACTTTATGCGTCATGAATAAATTAATTACAATCTTCTATCGGTCTTGAAATCATCAAAAAACTTTATGCGTCATGAATAAATTAATTACAATCTTCTATCGGTCTTAAAATCAGCGAAATCTTTATGCGTCAACAATAAATTAATTACAATCTTCTATCGGTCTTGAAATCATCAAAAAACTTTATGCGTCATGAATAAATTAATTACAATCTTCTATCGGTCTTAAAATCATCAAAAAACTTTATGCGTCAACAATAAATTAATTACAATCTTCTATCGGTCTTAAAATCATCAAAAAACTTTATGCGTCAAGAATAAATTAATTACAATCTTCTATCGGTCTTAAAATCATCAAAAAATATTATGCGTCAACAATAAATTAATTACAATCTTTTATCGGTCTTAAAATCATCAAAAACTTTAGGCGTCAAGAATAAATTAATTACAATCTTTTATCGGTCTTAAAATCATCAAAAAACTTTATGCGTCAACAATAAATTAATTACAATCTTCTATCGGTCTTAAAATCATCAAAAAACTTTATGCGTCAAGAATAAATTAATTACAATCTTCTATCGGTCTTAAAATCATCCAAAAACTTTATGCGTCAAGAATAAATTAATTACAATCTTCTATCGGTCTTAAAATCATCAAAAAACGTTATGCGTCAAGAATAAATTAATTACAATCTTCTATCGGTCTTAAAATCATCAAAAAACTTTATGCGTCAAGAATAAATTAATTACAATCTTCTATCGGTCTTAAAATCAACAAAAAACTTTATGCGTCAAGAATAAATTAATTACAATCTTCTATCGGTCTTAAAATCATCCAAAAACTTTATGCGTCAAGAATAAATTAATTACAATCTTCTATCGGTCTTAAAATCATCAAAAAACTTTATGCGTCAAGAATAAATTAATTACAATCTTCTATCGGTCTTAAAATCATCAAAAAACTTTATGCGTCAAGAATAAATTAATTACAATCTTCTATCGGTCTTAAAATCATCAAAAAAATTTATGCGTCAAGAATAAATTAATTACAATCTTCTATCGGTCTTAAAATCATCAAAAAACTTTATGCGTCAAGAATAAATTAATTACAATCTTCTATCGGTCTTAAAATCATCAAAAAACTTTATGCGTCAAGAATAAATTAATTACAATCTTCTATCGGTCTTAAAATCATCAAAAAAATTTATGCGTCAAGAATAAATTAATTACAATCTTCTATCGGTCTTAAAATCATCAAAAAACTTTATGCGTCAAGAATAAATTAATTACAATCTTCTATCGGTCTTAAAATCATCAAAAAACTTTATGCGTCAAGAATAAATTAATTACAATCTTCTATCGGTCTTAAAATCATCAAAAAACTTTATGCGTCAAGAATAAATTAATTACAATTTTCTATCGGTCTTAAAATCATCAATAAACTTTATAAGTCAAGAATAAATTAATTACAGTCTTCTATCGGTCTTAAAATCATCCAAAAACTTTATGCGACAAGAATAAATGAATTACAATCTTCTATCGGTCTTAAAATCATCAAAAAACTTTATGCGTCAAGAATAATTTAATTACAATCTTCTATCGGTCTTAAAATCATCAAAAAACTTTATTCGTCAAGAATAAATTAATTACAATCTTCTATCGGTCTTAAAATCATCAAAAAACTTTATGCGTCAAGAATAAATTAATTACAGTCTTCTATCGGTCTTAAAATCATCAAAAAACTTTATTCGTCAAGAATAAATTAATTACAATTTTCTATCGGTCTTAAAATCATCAAAAAACTTTATTCGTCGAGAATAAATTAATTACAATCTTCCATCGGTCTTAAAATCATCAAAAAACTTTATGCGCCAAGAATAAATTAATTACAATCTTCTATCGGTCTTAAAATCATCAAAAAACTTTATGCGTCAACAATAAATTAATTACAATCTTCTATCGGTCTTAAAATCATCAAAAAACTTTATGCTTCAAGAATAAATTAATTACAATCTTCTATCGGTCTTAAAATCATCAAAAAACTTTATGCGTCAAGAATAAATTAATTACAATCTTCTATCGGTCTTAAAATCATCAAAAAACTTTATGCGTCAAGAATAAATTAATTACAATCTTCTATCGGTCTTAAAATCATCAAAAAACTTTATGCTTCAAGAATAAATTAATTACAATCTTCTATCGGTCTTAAAATCATCAAAAAACTTTATGCCTCAAGAATAAATTAATTACAATCTTCTATCGGTCTTAAAATCATCAAAAAACTTTATGCGTCAAGAATAAATTAATTACAATCTTCTATCGGTCTTAAAATCATCAAAAAAATTTATGCGTCAAGAATAAATTAATTACAATCTTCTATCGGTCTTAAAATCATCAAAAAACTTTATGCGTCAAGAATAAATTAATTACAGTCTTCTATCGGTCTTAAAATCAGCAAAAAACATTATACGTCAAGAATAAATTAATTACAATCTTCTATCGGTCTTAAAATCATCAAAAAACTTTATGCGTCAAGAATAAATTCATTACAGTCTTCTATCGGTCTTAAAATCATCAAAAAACTTTATGAGTCACGAATAAATTCATTACAATCTTCTATCGGTCTTAAAATCAACAAAAAACTTTATGCATCAAGAATAAATTAATTACAATCTTCTATCGGTCTTAAAAACATCAAAAAAATTTATGCGTCAAGAATAAATTAATTACAATCTTCTATCGGTCTTAAAATCATCAAAAAACTTTATGCGTCAAGAATAAATTAATTACAATCTTCTATCGGTCTTAAAATCATAAAAAAAATTTATGCGTCAAGAATAAATTAATTACAACCTTCTATCGGTCTTAAAATCATCCAAAAACTTTATGCGTCAAGAATAAATTAATTACAATCTTCTATCGGTCTTAAAATCATCAAAAAACTTTATGCGTCAAGAATAAATTAATTACAATCTTCTATCGGTCTTAAAATCATCAAAAAACTTTATGCGTCAAGAATAAATTAATTACAATCTTCTATCGGTCTTAAAATCATCCAAAAAATTTATGCGTCAAGAATAAATTAATTACAATCTTCTATCGGTCTTAAAATCATCCAAAAACTTTATGCGTCAAGAATAAATTAATTACAATCTTCTATCGGTCTTAAAATCATCAAAAAACTTTATGCGTCAAGAATAAATTCATTACAGTCTTCTATCGGTCTTAAAATCATCAAAAAAACTTTATACGTCAAAAATAAATTCATTACAGTCTTCTATCGGTCTCAAAATCATCAAATACTTTATACGTCAAAAATAAATTCACTACAATCTTCTATCGGTCTTAAAATCAACAAAAAACTTTATGCGTCAAGAATAAATTAATTACAATCTTCTATCGGTCTTAAAATCATCAAAAAACTTTATGCGTCAAGAATAAATTAATTACAGTCTTCTATCGGTCTTAAAATCATCCAAAAACTTTATGCGTCAAAAATAAATTAATTACAATCTTCTATCGGTCTTAAAATCATCCAAAAACTTTATGCGTCAAGAATAAATTAATTACAATCTTCTATCGGTCTTAAAATCATCAAAAAACTTTATGCGTCAAGAATAAATTAATTACAATCTTCTATCGGTCTTAAAATCATCCAAAAAATTTATGCGTCAAGAATAAATTAATTACAATCTTCTATCGGTCTTAAAATCATCGAAAAACTTTATGCGTCAAAAATAAATTAATTACAGTCTTCTATCGTTCTGAAAATCATCAAAAAAACTTTATACGTCAAGAATAAATTTATTACAATCTTCTATCGGTCTTAAAATCATCAAAAAACTTTATGCGTCAAGAATAAATTAATTACAATCTTCTATCGGTCTTAAAATCATACAAAAACTTTATGCGCCAAGAATAAATTAATTACAATCTTCTATCCGTCTTAAAATCATCCAAAAACTTTATGCGTCAAGATTAAATTAATTACAATCTTCTATCGGTCTTAAAATCATCCAAAAACTTTCTGCGTCAAGAATAAATTAATTGCAATCTTCTATCAGTCTTAAAATCATCAAAAAACTTTATGCGTCAAGAATAAATTAATTACAATATTCTCTCGGTCTTAAAATCATCAAAAAAACTTTATGCCTCAAGAATAAATTAATTACAATCTTCAATCGGTCTTAAAATCATAAAAAAAATTTATGCGTCAAGAATAAATTAATTACAACCTTCTATCGGTCTTAAAATCATCCAAAGACTTTATGCGTCAAGAATAAATTAATTACAATCTTCTATCGGTCTTAAAATCATCAAAAAACTTTATGCGTCAAGAATAAATTAATTACAATCTTCTATCGGTCTTAAAATCATCCAAAAACTTTATGCGTCAAGAATAAATTAATTACAATCTTCTATCGGTCTTAAAATCATCAAAAAACTTTATGCGTCAAGAATAAATTAATTACAATCTTCTATCGGTCTTAAAATCATCAAAAAACTTTATGCTTCAAGAATAAATTAATTACAATCTTCTATCGGTCTTAAAATCATCAAAAAACTTTATGCGTCAAGAATAAATTAATTACAATCTTCTATCGGTCTTAAAATCATCAAAAAACTTTATGCGTCAACAGTAAATTAATTACAATCTTCTATCGGTCTTAAAATCATCAAAAAACTTTATGCTTCAAGAATAAATTAATTGCAATCTTCTATCGGTCTTAAAATCATCAAAAAACTTTATGCGTCAAGAATAAATTAATTACAATCTTCTATCGGTCTTAAAATCATCCAAAAACTTTATGCGTCAACAATAAATTAATTACAATCTTCCATCGGTCTTAAAATCATCAAAAAACTTTATGCGTCAACAGTAAATTAATTACAATCTTCTATCGGTCTAAAAATCATCAAAAAACTTTATACGTCAAGAATAAATTAATTACAATCTTCCATCGGTCTTAAAATCATCAAAAAACTTTATGCGTCAAGAATAAATTAATTACAGTCTTCTATCGGTCTTAAAATCATCAAAAAACTTTATGAGTCACGAATAAATTAATTACAATTTTCTATCTGTCTTAAAATCATCAAAAAACTTTATGCGTCAAGAATAAATTAATTACAATCTTCTATCGGTCTTAAAATCATCAAAAAACTTTATGCGTCAAAAATATATTAATTACAATATTCTATCGGTCTTAAAATCATCAAAAAACTTTATGCGTCAAGAATAAATTAATTACAATCTTCTATCGGTCTTAAAATCATCAAAAAACTTTATGCTTCAAGAATAAATTAATTACATTCTTCTATCGGTCTTAAAATCATCCAAAAACTTTATGCGTCAAGAATAAATTAATTACAATCTTCTATCGGTCTTAAAATCATCAAAAAACTTTATGCGTCAAGAATAAATTAATTACAATCTTCTATCGGTCTTAAAATCATCAAAAAACTTTATGCGTCAAGAATAAATTAATTACAATCTTCTATCGGTCTTAAAATCATCAAAAAACTTTATGCGTCAAGAATAAATTAATTACAATCTTCTATCGGTCTTAAAATCATCAAAAAACTTTATGCGTCAAGAATAAATTAATTACAATCTTCTATCGGTCTTAAAATCACCAAAAAACTTTATTCGTCAAGAATAAATTAATTACAATCTTCTATCGGTCTTAAAATCATCAAAAAACTTTATGCGTCAAGAATAAATTAATTACAATCTTCTATCGGTCTTAAAATCATCAAAAAACTTTATGCGTCAAGAATAAATTAATTACAATCTTCTATCGGTCTTAAAATCATCAAAAAACTTTATGCGTCAAGAATAAATTAATTACAATCTTCTATCGGTCTTAAAATCATCCAAAAACTTTATGCGTCAAGAATAAATTAATTACAATCTTCTATCGGTCTTAAAATCATAAAAAAACTTTATACGTCAAAAATAAATTCATTACAATCTTCTATCAGTCTTAAAATCATCAAAAAACTTTATGCGTCAAGAATAAATTAATTACAATCTTCTATCGGTCTTAAAATCATCAAAAAACTTTATGCGTCAAGAATAAATTAATTACAATCTTCTATCGGTCTTAAAATCATCAAAAAACTTTATGCGTCAAGAATAAATTAATTACAATCTTCTATCGGTCTGGAAATCATCCAAAACTTTATGCGTCAAGAATAAATTAATTACAATATTCTCTCGGTCTTAAAATCATCAAAAAACTTTATGCGTCAAAAATAATTTAATTACAATCTTCTATCGGTCTTAAAATCATAAAAAAAATTTATGCGTCAAGAATAAATTAATTACAATCTTCTATCAGTCTTAAAATCATCAAAAAACTTTATGCGTCAAGAATAAATTAATTACAATATTCTCTCGGTCTTAAAATCATCAAAAAACTTTATGCGTCAAGAATAAATTAATTACAATCTTCTATCGGTCTTAAAATCATAAAAAAAATTTATGCGTCAAGAATAAATTAATTACAATCTTCTATCGGTCTTAAAATCATCAAAAAACTTTATGCGTCAAGAATAAATTAATTACAATCATCTATCGGTCTTAAAATCATCCAAAAACTTTATGCGTCAAGAATAAATTAATTACAATCTTCTATCGGTCTTAAAATCATCAAAAAACTTTATGCGTCAAGAATAAATTAATTACAATCTTCTATCGGTCTTAAAATCATCAAAAAACTTTATGCGTCAAGAATAAATTAATTACAATCTTCTATCGGTCTTAAAATCATCCAAAAACTTTATGCGTCAAGAATAAATTAATTACAATCTTCTATCGGTCTTAAAATCATCCAAAAACTTTATGCGTCAAGAATAAATTAATTACAATCTTCTATCGGTCTTAAAATCATCAAAAAACTTTATGCGTCAAGAATAAATTAATTACAATCTTCTATCGGTCTTAAAATCATCAAAAAACTTTATGCGTCAAGAATAAATTAATTACAATCTTCTATCGGTCTTAAAATCATCAAAAAACTTTATGCGTCAAGAATAAATTAATTACAAACTTCCATCGGTCTTAAAATCATGAAAAAACTGTATGCGTCAACAATAAATTAATTACAATCTTCTATCGGTCTTAAAATCATCAAAAAATTTTATGCGTAAAGAATAAGTTAATTACAGTCTTCTATCAGTCTGAAAATCATAAAAAACTTTATGCGTCAAGAATAAATTAATTACAAGCTTCTATCGGTCTTAAAATCATCAAAAAACTTTATGGCTAAAAAAAAAATTAAATACAATCTTCCATCGGTCTTGAAATCATCAAAAAACTTTATGCGTCATGAATAAATTAATTACAATCTTCTATCGGTCTTAAAATCATCAAAAAATTTATGCCTCAAGAATAAATTAATAACAATCTTCTATAGGTCTTAAAATCAACAAAAAACTTTATGCGTCAAGAATAAATTAATTACAATCTTCTATCGGTCTTAAAATCATCCAAAAACTTTATGCGTCAAGAATAAATTAATTACAATCTTCTATCGGTCTTAAAATCATCAAAAAACTTTATGCGTCAAGAATAAATTAATTACAATCTTCTATCGGTCTTAAACTCATTCAAAAACTTTATGCGTCAAGAATAAATTAATTACAATCTTCTATAGGTCTTTAAATCATCAAAAAACTTTATGCGTCAAGAATAAATTAATTACAATCTTCTATCGGTCTTAAAATTATACAAAAACTTTATGCGCCAAGAATAAATTAATTACAATCTTCTATCCGTCTTAAAATCATCCAAAAACTTTATGCGTCAAGAATAAATTAATTACAATCTTCTATAGGTCTTAAAATCATCAAAAAACTTTATGCGTCAAGAATAAATTAATTACAATCTTCTATCGGTCTTAAAATCATTCAAAAACTTTATGCGTCAAGAATAAATTAATTACAATCTTCTATCGGTCTTAAAATCATCAAAAAACTTTATGCGTCAAGAATAAATTAATTACAATCTTCTATCGGTCTTAAAATCATCAAAAAACTTTATGCGTCAAGAATAAATTAATTACAATCTTCTATCGGTCTTAAAATCATCCAAAAACTTTATGCGTCAAGAATAAATTAATTACAATCTTCTATCGGTCTTAAAATCATCCAAAAACTTTATACGTCAAGAATAAATTAATTACAATCTTCTATCGGTCTTAAAATCATCAAAAAACTTTATGCGTCAAGAATAAATTAATTACAATCTTCTATCGGTCTTAAAATCATCAAAAAACTTTATGCGTCAAGAATAAATTAATTACAATCTTCTATCGGTCTTAAAATCATCAAAAAACTTTATGCATCAAGAATAAATTAATTACAATCTTCTATCGGTCTTAAAATCATCAAAAAACTTTATACGTCAAAAATAAATTCATTACAATCTTCTATCGGTCTTAAAATCAACAAAAATCTTTATGCGTCAAGAATAAATTAATTACAATCTTCTATCGGCCTTAAAATCAACAAAAAACTTTATGCATCAAGAATAAATTAATTACAATCTTCTATCGGTCTTAAAATCATCAAAAAACTTTATGCGTCAAGAATAAATTAATTACAATCTTCTATCGGTCTTAAAATCATCAAAAAACTTTATGCGTCAAGAATAAATTAATTACAATCTTCTATCGGTCTTAAAATCATCAAAAAACTTTATGCGTCAAGAATAAATTAATTACAATCTTCTATCGGTCTTAAAATCATCAAAAAACTTTATACGTCAAAAATAAATTAATTACAGTCTTCTATCGTTCTGAAAATCATCAAAAAAACTTTATACGTCAAGAATAAATTTATTACAATCTTCTATCGGTCTTAAAATCATCAAAAAACTTTATGCGTCAAGAATAAATTAATTACAGTCATCTATCGGTCTTAAAATCATCCAAAAACTTTATGCGCCAAGAATAAATTAATTACAATCTTCTATCGGTCTTAAAATCATCCAAAAAATTTATGCGTCAAGAATAAATTAATTACAATCTTCTATCGGTCTTAAAATCATCCAAAAACTTTATGCGTCAAGAATAAATTAATTACAATCTTCTATCGGTCTTAAAATCATCAAAAAACTTTATGCGTCAAGAATAAATTAATTACAATCTTCTATCGGTCTTAAAATCATCAAAAAACTTTATGCGTCAAGAATAAATTAATTGCAGTCTTCTATCGGTCTTAAAATCATCCAAAAACTTTATGCGTCAAGAATAATTTAATTACAGTCTTCTGTCGGTCTTAAGATCATCCAAAAACTTTATGCGTCAAAAATAAATTAATTACAATCTTCTATCGGTCTTAAAATCATCCAAAAACTTTATGCGTCAAGAATAAATTAATTACAATCTTCTATCGGTCTTAAAATCATCAAAAAACTTTATACGTCAAGAATAAATTAATTACAATCTTCTATCGGTCTTAAAATCATCAAAAAACTTTATGCGTCAAGAATAAATTAATTACAATCTTCTATCGGTCTTAAAATCATCAAAAAACTTTATGCGTCAAGAATAAATTAATTACAATCTTCTATCGGTCTTAAAATCATCCAAAAACTTTATACGTCAAAAATAAATTAATTACAATCTTCTATCGGTCTTAAAATCATCAAAAAACTTTATGCGTCAAGAATAAATTAATTACAATCTTCTATCGGTCTTAAAATCATCAAAAAACTTTATGCGTCAAGAATAAATTAATTACAATCTTCTATCGGTCTTAAAATCATCCAAAAACTTTATGCGTCAAGAATAAATTAATTACAATCTTCTATCGGTCTTAAAATCATAAAAAAAATTTATGCGTCAAGAATAAATTAATTACAATCTTCTATCGGTCTTAAAATCATCCAAAAACTTTATGCGTCAAGAATAAATTAATTACAATCTTCTATCGGTCTTAAAATCATCAAAAAACTTTATGCGTCAAGAATAAATTAATTACAATCTTCTGTTGGTCTTAAAATGAACAAAAAACTTTAGTCGTCAAAAATAAATTCATTACAATCTTCTATCGGTCTTAAAATCATCCAAAAACTTAATGCGTGAACAATAAATTAATTACAATTTTCTATCGGTCTTAAAATCATCAAAAAACTTTATACGTCAAGAATAAATTAATTACAATCTTCTATCGGTCTTAAAATCATCCAAAAACTTTATGCGTCAAGAATAAATTAATTACAATCTTCTATCGGTCTTAAAATCATCAAAAAACTTTATGCGTCAAGAATAAATTAATTACAATCTTCTATCGGTCTTAAAATCATCAAAAAACTTTATGCGTCAAGAATAAATTAATTACAATCTTCTATCGGTCTTAAAATCATCAAAAAACTTTATGCGTCAAGAATAAATTCATTACAGTCTTCTATCGGTCTTAAAATCATCAAAAAAACTTTATACGTCAAAATTAATTCATTACAATCTTTTATCGGTCTTTAAATCAGCAAAAAACATTATACGTCAAGAATAAATTAATTACAATCTTCTATCGTTCCTAAAATCATCAAAAAACTTTATGCGTCAAGAATAAATTCATTACAGTCTTCTATCGGTCTTAAAATCATCAAAAAACTTTATGAGTCACGAATAAATTCATTACAATCTTCTATCGGTCTTAAAATCAACAAAAAACTTTATGCTTCAAGAATAAATTAATTACAATCTTCTATCGGTCTTAAAATCACCAAAAAACTTTATACGTCAAAAATAAATTCATTACAATCTTCTATCGGTCTTAAAATCAACAAAAAACTTTATGCGTCAAGAATAAATTAATTACAATCTTCTATCGGTCTTAAAATCATCAAAAAACTTTATGCGTCAAGAATAAATTAATTACAATCTTCTATCGGTCTTAAAATCATCAAAAAACTTTATGCGTCAAGAATAAATTAATTACAATCTTCTATCGGTCTTAAAATCATCAAAAAACTTTATGCGTCAAGAATAAATTAATTACAATCTTCTATCGGTCTTAAAATCATCCAAAAACTTTATGCGTCAAGAATAAATTAATTACAATCTTCTATCGGTCTTAAAATCATCAAAAAACTTTATGCGTCAAGAATAAATTAATTACAATCTTCTATCGGTCTTAAAATCATCAAAAAACTTTATACGTCAAGAATAAATTAATTACAATCTTCTATCGGTCTTAAAATCATCAAAAAACTTTATGCGTCAAGAATAAATTAATTACAGTCTTCTATCGGTCTTAAAATCATCCAAAAACGTTTTGCGTCAAGAATAAATTAATTACAATCTTCTATCGGTCTGAAAATCATCAAAAAACTTTATGCGTCAAGAATAAATTAATTGCAGTCTTCTATCGGTCTTAAAATCATCCAAAAACTTTCTGCGTCAAAAATAAAGTAATTACAATCTTCTATCGGTCTTAAAATTATCAAAAAACTTTATGCGTCAAGAATACATTAATTACAATCTTCCAGCGGTCTTAAAATCATCAAAAAACTTTCTGCGTCAATAATAAATTAATTACAATCTTCTATCAGTCTTAAAACCATCAAAAAAATTTATGCGTCCAAGAATAAATTAATTACAATCTTCTATCGGTCTTAAAATCATCAAAAACTTTATGCGTCAAGAATAAATTAATTACATCTTCTATAGGTCTTTAAATCATCAAAAAACTTTATGCGTCAAGAATAAATTAATTACAATCTTCTATCGGTCTTAAAATCATCAAAAAACTTTATGCGCCAAGAATAAATTAATTACAATCTTCTATCGGTCTTAAAATCATCCAAAAACTTTATGCGTCAAGAATAAATTAATTACAATCTTCTATCGGTCTTAAAATCATCAAAAAACTTTATGCGTCAAGAATAAATTAATTACAATCTACTATCGGTCTTAAAATCATCAAAAAACTTTATGCGTCAAGAATAAATTAATTACAATCTTCTATCGGTCTTAAAATCATCAAAAAACTTTATGCGTCAAGAATAAATTAATTACATTCTTCCAGCGGTCTTAAAATCATCAAAAAACTTTATGCGTCAAGTATAAATTAATTACAATCTTCTATCGGTCTTAAAATCATCAAAAAACTTTATGCGTCAAGAATAAATTAATTACAATCATCTATCGGTCTTAAAATCACCAAAAAACTTTATGCGTCAAGAATAAATTAATTACAATCTTCTATCGGTCTTAAAAATCATCAAAAAACTTTATAGCGTGTAGAATAAATTAGAATACCAATCTTCCATCGGTCTTAAAATCAATCAAAATAAAATTATACGTCAAGGAAAAAATTAATTACACTCTTCCATTGGTCTTAAAATTCTCAAAAACTTTATGCGGCAAGAATAAATTAATTACACTCTTCCATCTGGTTCTGAAATCAATCATAAAAAAAATTTATACGTCCAAGAATAAATTAATTACAATCTTCCATCGTTGCTTAAAACCATCAAAAAAATTTATACGTCAAGAAAAAATTAATTACAATCTTCACATTGGTCCTTAAATCATCGAAAACTTTATTGCGTTAAGAATAAAATTAATTTTCAATCTTCCATCGGTCTTAAAAATCATCGCAAAAAACTTTATGCGTCAAGAATAAATTAATTTACACATCTTCTATCGGTCTTAAAATCATCAAAAAACAAATGCGTCAACAATAAATTAATCACAATCTTCTAACGGTCTTAAAACCCATCAAAAAAATTTATACGTCAAGAGAAAATTAATTACAATCTTGCATCGGTCTTAAAATTAGCAAAATAACTTTATTCGTCAAGTATAAATTAATTACAATTCTTTTATCGGTCTTAAAATCCATCAAAAAACATTATGCGTCAAGAATAAATTAATTTACAATATTCTATCGGTCTCAAAAACATCAAAAAAATTTATGCGTCAAGAATAAATTAATTACAATCTTCCATCGGTTTTAAAATTATCAAAAACTTTATGCGTCAAAAATAAATTAATTACAATCTTCCATCGGTCTTAAAATTATCAAAAAACTTTAAGCGTCCAGAATAAATTAATTACAATCTTCCGTCGTTCTTAAAATCATCAAAAAAACTTTAAGCGTCCAGAATACATTAATTACAATCTTCCATCGGTCTTAAAATCATCAAAAAACTTTATGCGTCAAGAATAAATTAATTACAATCTTCCATCGGTCTTAAAATCATCGAAAAATTTATGCGTGAAGAATAAATTAATTACAATCTTCCAGCGGTCGTAAAATCAACAAAAAACTTTATGCGTCAAGAATAAATTAATTACAATCTTCTATCGGTCTTAAAATCATCAAAAAAATTTATACGTCAAGAAAAAATTAATTACAATCTTCCATTGGTCTTAAAATTATCAAAAACTTTATGCGTCAAAAATAAATTAATTACAATCTTCCCTCGGTGTCTTAAAATAATCAAAAAACTTTATTCGTCAAGAATAAATTAATTACAATCTTCCCATCGGTCTTAAAATTATCAAAAAACTTTAAGCGTCCATAATACAATAATTACATATCTTCCATCGGTCTTAAAATCATCAAAAAACTTTATGCGTCAAGAATAAATTAATTACAATCTTCCCTCGGTCTTAAAATCATCAAAAAAATTTATGCGTCAAGAATAAATTAATTACAATCTTCCATCGGTCTTAAAATTATCAAAAAACTTTAAGCGTCCAGAATACATTAATTACAATCTTCCATCGGTCTTAAAATTATCAAAAACTTTATGCGTCAAAAATAAATTAATTTCAATCTTCCCTCGGTCTTAAAATCATCAAAAAACTTTATGCGTCAAGAATAAATTAATTACAATCTTCCATCGGTCTTAAAATTATCAAAAAACTTTAAGCGTCCAGAATACATTAATTACAATCTTCCATCGGTCTTAAAATCATCAAAAAACTTTATGCGTCAAGAATAAATTAATTACAATCTTCCATCGGTCTTAAAATTATCAAAAAACTTTAAGCGTCCAGAATACATTAATTACAATCTTCCATCGGTCTTAAAATCATCAAAAAACTTTATGCGTCAAGAATAAATTAATTACAATCTTCCATCGGTCTTAAAATCATCAAAAAACTTTATGCGTCAAGAATAAATTAATTACAATCTTCCATCGGTCTTAAAATCATCAAAAAACTTTATGCGTCAAGAATAAATTAATTACAATCTTCTATCGGTCTTAAAATCATCAAAAAACTTTATACGTCAAGAATAAATTAATTACAATCTTCTATCGGTCTTAAAATCATCAAAAAACTTTATGCGTCAAGAATAAATTAATTACAATCTTCTATCGGTCTTAAAATCATCAAAAAACTTTATGCGTCAAGAATAAATTAATTACAATCTTCTATCGGTCTTAAAATCATCAAAAAACTTTATGCGTCAAGAATAAATTAATTACAATCTTCTATCGGTCTTAAAATCATCAAAAAACTTTATGCGTCAAGAATAAATTAATTACAATCTTCTATCGGCCTTAAAATCATCAAAAAACTTTATACCTCAAAAATAAATTAATTACAATTTTCTATCTGTCTTAAAATCATCAAAAAACTTTATGCGTCAAGAATAAATTAATTACAATCTTCTATCGGTCTTAAAATCATCCAAAAACTTTATGCCTCAAGAATAAATTAATTACAGTCTTCTATCGGTCTTAAAATCATCAAAAAACTTTATGCGTCAAGAATAAATTAATTACAGTCTTCTATCGGTCTTAAAATCACCAAAAAACTTTATGGGTCAAGAATAAATGAATTACAGTCTTCTATCGGTCTTAAAATCATCCAAAAACTTTATGCGTCAAGAATAAATTAATTACAATCTTCTATCGGTCTCAAAATCATCAAATACTTTATACGTCAAAATTAATTCATTACAATCTTCTATCGGTCTTTAAATCAACAAAAAACTTTATGCGTCAAGAATAAATTAATTACAATCTTCTATCGGCCTTAAAATCAACAAAAAACTTTATGCATCAAGAATAAATTAATTACAATCTTCTATCGGTCTTAAAATCATCAAAAAACTTTATGCGTCAAGAATAAATTAATTACAATCTTCTATCGGTCTTAAAATCATCAAAAAACTTTATGCGTCAAGAATAAATTAATTACAATCTTCTATCGGTCTTAAAATCATCAAAAAACTTTATGCGTCAAGAATAAATTAATTACAATCTTCTATCGGTCTTAAAATCATCAAAAAACTTTATGCGTCAAGAATAAATTAATTACAATCTTCTATCGGTCTTAAAATCATCAAAAAACTTTATGCGTCAAGAATAAATTAATTACAATCTTCTATCGGTCTTAAAATCATCAAAAAACTTTATGCGTCAAGAATAAATTAATTACAATCTTCTATCGGTCTTAAAATCATCCAAAAACTTTATGCGTCAAGAATAAATTAATTACAATCTTCTATCGGTCTTAAAATCATCCAAAAACTTTATGCGTCAAGAATAAATTAATTACAATCTTCTATCGGTCTTAAAATCATCAAAAAACTTTATGCGTCAAGAATAAATTAATTACAATCTTCTATCGGTCTTAAAATCATCCAAAAACTTTATGCGTCAAGAATAAATTAATTACAATCTTCTATCGGTCTTAAAATCATCCAAAAACTTTATGCGTCAAGAATAAATTAATTACAATCTTCTATCGGTCTTAAAATCATCAAAAAACTTTATGCGTCAAGAATAAATTAATTACAATCTTCTATCGGTCTTAAAATCATCCAAAAACTTTATGCGTCAAGAATAAATTAATTACAATCTTCTATCGGTCTTAAAATCATCCAAAAACTTTATGCGTCAAGAATAAATTAATTACAATCTTCTATCGGTCTTAAAATCATCCAAAAACTTTAAGCGTCAAGAATAAATTAATTACAATATTCTATCGGTCTGCAAATCATCCAAACTTTTATGCGTCAAGAATAAATTAATTACAATCTTCTATCAGTCTTAAAATCATCAAAAAACTTTATGCGTCAGGAATAAATTAATTACAATCTTCTATCGGTCTTAGAATCATCCAAAAACTTTATGCGTCAAGAATAAATTAATTACAATCTTCTATCGGTCTTAAAATCATCAAAAAACTTTATGCGTCAAGAATAAATTAATTACAATCTTCTATCGGTCTTAAAATCATCCAAAAACTTTATGCGTCAAGAATAAATTAATTACAATCTTCTATCGGTCTTAAAATCATCAAAAAACTTTATGCGTCAAGAATAAATTAATTACAATCTTCTATCGGTCTTAAAATCATCAAAAAACTTTATGCGTCAAGAATAAATTAATTACAATCTTCTATCGGTCTTAAAATCATCCAAAAACTTTATGCGTCAAGAATAAATTAATTACAATCTTCTATCGGTCTTAAAATCATCAAAAAACTTTATGCGTCAAGAATAAATTAATTACAATCTTCTATCGGTCTTAAAATCATCAAAAAACTTTATGCGTCAAGAATAAATTAATTACAATCTTCTATCGGTCTTAAAATCATCCAAAAACTTTATGCGTCAAGAATAAATTAATTACAATCTTCTATCGGTCTTAAAATCATCAAAAAACTTTATGCGTCAAGAATAAATTAATTACAATCTTCTATCGGTCTTAAAATCATCAAAAAACTTTATGCGTCAAGAATAAATTAATTACAATCTTCTATCGGTCTTAAAATCATCCAAAAACTTTATGCGTCAAGAATAAATTAATTACAATCTTCTATCGGTCTTAAAATCATCAAAAAACTTTATGCGTCAAGAATAAATTAATTACAGTCTTCTATCGGTCTTAAAATCATCAAAAAACTTTATGCGTCAAGAATAAATTAATTACAATCTTCTATCGGTCTCAAAATCATCAAATACTTTATACGTCAAAAATAAATTAATTACAATCTTCTATCGGTCTTAAAATCATCAAAAAACTTTATACGTCAACAATGAATTAATTACAATCTTCTATCGGTCTTAAAATCATCAAAAAACTTTTTGCGTCAAGAATAAATTAATTATAGTCTTCTATCGGTCTTAAAATCATCAAAAAACTTTATGCGTCAAGAATAAATTAATTACAATCTTCTATCGGTCTTAAAATCATCAAAAAACTTTATTCGTCAAGAATAAATTAATTACAATCTTCTATCGGTCTTAAAATCATCAAAAAACTTTATGCGTCAAGAATAAATTAATTACAATCTTCTATCGGTCTTAAAATCATCAAAAAACTTTATGCGTCAAGAATAAATTAATTACAATCTTCTATCGGTCTTAAAATCATCAAAAAACTTTATACGTCAAGAATAAATTAATTACAATCTTCTATCGGTCTTAAAATCATCCAAAAACTTTATGCGTCAAGAATAAATTAATTACAATCTTCTATCGGTCTTAAAATCATCCAAAAACTTTATGCGTCAAGAATAAATTAATTACAATCTTCTATCGGTCTCAAAATCATCAAATACTTTATACGTCAAAAATAAATTAATTACAATCTTCTATCGGTCTTAAAATTATCAAAAAACTTTATGCGTCAAGAATAAATTAATTACAATCTTCTATCGGTCTTAAGATTATCAAAAAACTTTATGCGTCAAGAATAAATTAATTACAATCTTCTATCGGTCTTAAAATCATCAAAAACTTTATGCGTCAAGAATAAATTAATTACAATCTTCTATCGGTCTTAAAATCATCAAAAACTTTATGCGTCAAAAATAAATTAATTACAATCTTCTATCGGTCTTAAAATCATCAAAAAACTTTATACGTCAAGAATAAATTAATTACAATCTTCTATCGGTCTTAAAATCATCAAAAAACTTTATACGTCAAGAATAAATTAATTACAATCTTCTATCGGTCTTAAAATCATCAAAAAACTTTATGCGTCAAGAATAAATTAATTACAGTCTTCTATCGGTCTTAAAATCATCCAAAAACTTTATGCGTCAAGAATAAATTAATTACAATCTTCTATCGGTCTTAAAATCATCCAAAAACTTTATGCGTCAAGAATAAATTAATTACAATCTTCTATCGGTCTTAAAATCATCAAATACTTTATACGTCAAAAATAAATTAATTACAATCTTCTATCGGTCTTAAAATCATCAAAAAACTTTATACGTCAAGAATAAATTAATTACAATCTTCTATCGGTCTTAAAATCATCCAAAAACTTTATGCGTCAAGAATAAATTAATTACAATCTTCTATCGGTCTTAAAATCATCCAAAAACTTTATGCGTCAAGAATAAATTAATTACAATCTTCTATCGGTCTTAAAATCATCAAAAAACTTTATGCGTCAAGAATAAATTAATTACAATCTTCTATCGGTCTTAAAATCATCAAAAAACTTTATGCGTCAAGAATAAATTAATTACAATCTTCTATCGGTCTTAAAATCATCAAAAAACTTTATGCGTCAAGAATAAATTAATTACAATCTTCTATCGGTCTTAAAATCATCAAAAAACTTTATGCGTCAAGAATAAATTAATTACAATCTTCTATCGGTCTTAAAATCATCAAAAAACTTTATGCGTCAAGAATAAATTAATTACAATCTTCTATCGGTCTTAAAATCATCAAAAACTTTATGCGTCAAGAATAAATTAATTACAATCTTCTAGCGGTCTTAAGATTATCAAAAAACTTTATGCGTCAAGAATAAATTAATTACAATCTTCTATCAGTCTTAAAATCATCAAAAAACTTTATGCGTCAAGAATAAATTAATTACAATATTCTCTCGGTCTTAAAATCATCAAAAAACTTTATGCGTCAAGAATAAATTAATTACAATCTTCTATCGGTCTTAAAATCATCAAAAAACTTTATGCGTCAAGAATAAATTAATTACAATCTTCTATCGGTCTTAAAATCATCAAAAAACTTTATGCGTCAAGAATAAATTAATTACAATCTTCTATCGGTCTTAAAATCATCCAAAAACTTTATGCGTCAAGAATAAATTAATTACAATCTTCTATCGGTCTTAAAATCATCAAAAAACTTTATGCGTCAAGAATAAATTAATTACAATCTTCTATCGGTCTTAAAATCATCCAAAAACTTTATGCGTCAAGAATAAATTAATTACAATCTTCTATCGGTCTTAAAATCATCAAAAAACTTTATGCGTCAAGAATAAATTAATTACAATCTTCTATCGGTCTTAAAATCATCCAAAAACTTTATGCGTCAAGAATAAATTAATTACAATCTTCTATCGGTCTTAAAATCATCAAAAAACTTTATGCGTCAAGAATAAATTAATTACAATCTTCTATCGGTCTTAAAATCAACAAAAATCTTTATGCGTCAAGAATAAATTAATTACAGTCTTCTATCGGCCTTAAAATCAACAAAAAACTTTATGCATCAAGAATAAATTAATTACAATCTTCTATCGGTCTTAAAATCAACAAAAATCTTTATGCGTCAAGAATAAATTAATTACAGTCTTCTATCGGTCTTAAAATCAGCAAAAAACATTATACGTCAAGAATAAATTAATTACAATCTTCTATCGGTCTTAAAATCATCAAAAAACTTTATGCGTCAAGAATAAATTAATTACAGTCTTCTATCGGTCTTAAAATCAGCAAAAAACATTATACGTCAAGAATAAATTAATTACAATCTTCTATCGGATTCTTAAAATCATCCAATAACTTTTTGCGTCAAGAATAATTCTAGTTACAGTCTTCTATCGGTCTGTAAAATCATCAAAAAACTTTATGAGTCACGAATAAATTCATTACAATCTACTATCGGTCTTAAAATCAACTACAAACTCTTTATGCATCAAGAATATAATTAATTACAATCTTCTATCGTGCCCCCCCCCCCCCCCCCGTCTTAAAACATCATCAAAAACGTTTATACAGTCTAAAATAAAATTCATTACCATCTTTCTATCGGTCTTAAAATCATCAAAAATCTTTATGCGTCAAGAATAAATTAATTTCAGTCTTCTATCGGTCTTAAAATCAGCAAAAAAAACATTATACGTCAAGAATAAATTAATTACATTCTTCTATCGGTCTTAATAATCATTCAAAAAAACTTTATGCGTCAAGAATAAATTAATTACAATCTTCTATCGGTCTTATAATCATCAAAAAAATTTATGCGTCAAGAATAAATTAATTACAATCTTCTATCGGTCTTAAAATCATCAAAAAAACTTTATGCGTCAAGAATAATTCTAATTACTGTCTTCTATCGGTCTTAAAATCAGCAAAAACATTTATTTACGTCAAGAATAAATAATTTACAATCTTCTATCGGTCGTAAAATCATCATAAAAACTTTATGCGTAAAGAATAAATTCATTACAGTCTTCATATCGGTCTTAAAATCATCAAAAAAACTTTTTTGAGTCACGAATAAATTCATTACAATCTTCTATCGGTCTTAAAATCATCAAAAAACTTTATGCGTCAAGAATAAATTAATTACAATCTTCTATCGGTCTTAAAATCATCAAAAAACTTTATGCGTCAAGAATAAATTAATTACAATCTTCTATCGGTCTTAAAATCAACAAAAAACTTTATGCATCAAGAATAAATTAATTACAATCTTCTATCGGTCTTAAAAACATCAAAAAACGTTATACGTCAAAAATAAATTCATTACAATCTTCTATCGGTCTTAAAATCAACAAAAATCTTTATGCGTCAAGAATAAATTAATTACAGTCTTCTATCGGCCTTAAAATCAACAAAAATCTTTATGCGTCAAGAATAAATTAATTACAATCTTCTATCGGTCTTAAAATCATCCAAAAACTTTATGCCTCAAGAATAAATTAATTACAGTCTTCTATCGGTCTTAAAATCATCAAAAAACTTTATGCGTCAAGAATAAATTAATTACAATCTTCTATCGGTCTTAAAATCATCAAAAAACTTTATACCTCAAAAATAAATTAATTACAATTTTCTATCGGTCTTAAAATCATCCAAAAACTTTATGCGGCAAGAATAAATTAATTACAATCTTCTATCGGTCTCAAAATCTTCAAATACTTTATACGTCAAAATTAATTCATTACAATCTTTTATCGGTCTTTAAATCAACAAAAATCTTTATGCGTCAAGAATAAATTAATTACAGTCTTCTATCGGCCTTAAAATCAACAAAAAACTTTATGCATCAAGAATAAATTAATTACAATCTTCTATCGGTCTTAAAATCACCAAAAAACTTTATACGTCAAAAATAAATTCATTACAATCTTCTATCGGTCTTAAAATCAACAAAAATCTTTATGCGTCAAGAATAAATTAATTACAATCTTCTATCGGTCTTAAAATCATCCAAAAACTTTATGCGTCAAGAATAAATTAATTACAATCTTCTATAGGTCTTAAAATTATCAAAAAACTTTATACGTCAAAAATAAATTAATTACAATCTTCTATCGGTCTTAAAATCATCCAAAAACTTTATGCGTCAAGAATAAATTAATTACAGTCTTCTATCGGTCTTAAAATCATCCAAAAACTTTATGCGTCAAGAATAAATTAATTACAATCTTCTATCGGTCTTAAAATCATCAAAAAACTTTATGCGTCAAGAATAAATTAATTACAATCTTCTATCGGTCTTAAAATCATCAAAAAACTTTATGCGTCAAAAATAAATTAATTACAATCTTCTATCGGTCTTAAAATCATCCAAAAACTTTATGCGTCAAGAATAAATTAATTACAGTCTTCTATCGGTCTTAAAATCATCAAAAAACTTTATACGTCAAAAATAAATTCATTACAATCTTCTATCGGTCTTAAAATCATCCAAAAACTTTATGCGTCAAGAATAAATTAATTACAATCTTCTATCGGTCTTAAAATCATCAAAAAACTTTATGCGTCAAGAATAAATTAATTACAATCTTCTATCGGTCTTAAAATCATTCAAAAACTTTATGCGTCAAGAATAAATTAATTACAATCTTCTATAGGTCTTTAAATCATCAAAAAACTTTATACGTAAAAAATAAATTAATTACAGTCTTCTATCGGTCTTAAAATCAACAAAAAACTTTATACGACAAAAATAAATTAATTACAATCTTCTATCGGTCTTAAAATCATCCAAAAACTTTATGCGCCAAGAATAAATTAATTACAATCTTCTATCCGTCTTAAAATCATCCAAAAACTTTATGCGTCAAGAATAAATTAATTACAATCTTCTATCGGTCTTAAAATCATCAAAAAACTTTATGCGTCAAGAATAAATTAATTACAATCTTCTATAGGTCTTTAAATCATCAAAAAACTTTATACGTCAAAAATAAATTCATTACAGTCTTCTATCGGTCTAAAAATCATCCAAAAACTTTATGCGTCAAGAATAAATTAATTACAATCTTCTATAGGTCTTAAAATCATCAAAAAACTTTATACGACAAAAATAAATTAATTACAATCTTCTATCGGTCTTAAAATCATCCAAAAACTTTATGCGCCAAGAATAAATTAATTACAATCTTCTATCCGTCTTAAAATCATCCAAAAACTTTATGCGTCAAGATTAAATTAATTACAATCTTCTATCGGTCTTAAAATCATCCAAAAACTTTATGCGTCAAGAATAAATTAGTTACAATCTTCTATAGGTCTTAAAATCATCAAAAAACTTTAAACGTCAAAAATAAATTAATTACAATCTTCTATCGGTCTGAAAATCATCAAAAAAACTCTATACGTTAAGAATAAATTAATTACAATCTTCTATCGGTCTTAAAATCATCAAAAAACTTTATGCGTCAAGAATAAATTAATTACAATCTTCTATCCGTCTTAAAATCATTCAAAAACTTTATACGTCAAGAATAAATTAATTACAATCTTCTATCGGTCTTAAAATCATAAAAAAACTTTATACGTCAAAAATAAATTCATTACAGTCTTCTATCAGTCTTAAAATCATCAAAAAACTTTATGCGTCAAGAATAAATTAATTACAATATTCTCTCGGTCTTAAAATCATCAAAAAACTTTATGCGTCAAGAATAAATTAATTACAATCTTCTATAGGTCTTAAAATCATCAAAAAACTTTATGCGTCAAGAATAAATTAATTACAATCTTCTATCGGTCTTAAAATCATCCAAAAACTTTATGCGTCAAGAATAAATTAATTACAGTCATCTATCGGTCTTAAAATCATCAAAAAACTTTATGCGTCAAGAATAAATTAATTACAATCTTCTATCGGTCTTAAAATCATCCAAAAACTTTATGCGTCAAGAATAAATTAAAAGCAGTCTTCTATCGGTCTTAAAATCATCACAAAAACTTTATGCGTCAAGAATAAATTAATTACAATCTTCTATCGGTCATAAAATCATCCAAAAACTTTATGCGTCAAGAATAAATTAATTACAATCTTCTATCGGTCTTAAAATCATCAAAAAACTTTATTGCGTCAAGAATAAATTAATTACTATCTTGTATCAGTCTTAAAATCAACAAAAAACTTTATACTTCAAGAATAAATTAATTACAATCTTCTGTCAGTCTTAAAATCATCAAAAAACTTTATGGGTCAAGAATAAATTAATTACAATCTTCTATCGGTCTGGAAATCATCCAAAACTTTATGCGTCAAGAATAAATTAATTACAATATTCTCTCGGTCTTAAAATCATCAAAAAACTTTATGCGTCAAAAATAATTTAATTACAATCTTCTATCGGTCTTAAAATCATAAAAAAAATTTATGCGTCAAGAATAAATTAATTACAATCTTCTATCGGTCTTAAAATCATCAAAAAACTTTATGCGTCAAGAATAAATTAATTACAATCTTCTATCGGTCTTAAAATCATCAAAAAACTTTATGCATCAAGAATAAATTAACTACAGTCATCTATCGGTCTTAAAATCATCCAAAAACTTTATGCGTCAAGAATAAATTAATTACAATCTTCTATCGGTCTTAAAATCATCAAAAAACTTTATGCGTCAAGAATAAATTAATTACAATCTTCTATCGGTCTTAAACTCATTCAAAAACTTTATGCGTCAAGAATAAATTAATTACAATCTTCTATAGGTCTTAAAATCATCAAAAAACTTTATGCGTCAAGAATAAATTAATTACAATCTTCTATCGGTCTTAAAATCATCCAAAAACTTTATGCGTCAAGAATAAATTAATTACAATCTTCTATCCGTCTTAAAATCATCCAAAAACTTTATGCGTCAAGAATAAATTAATTACAATCTTCTATAGGTCTTTAAATCATCAAAAAACTTTATACGTCAAGAATAAATTAATTACAGTCATCTATCGGTCTTAAAATCATCCAAAAACTTTATGCGTCAAGAATAAATTAATTACAATCTTCTGTCAGTCTTAAAATCATCAAAAAACTTTATGCGTCAAGAATAAATTAATTACAATATTCTATCGGTCTGGAAATCATCCAAAATTTTATGCGTCAAGAATAAATTAATTACAATCTTCTATCAGTCTTAAAATCATCAAAAAACTTTATGCGTCAAGAATAAATTAATTACAATCTTCTATCGGTCTTAGAATCATCCAAAAACTTTATGCGTCAAGAATAAATTAATTACAATCTTCTATCGGTCTTAAAATCATCAAAAAACTTTATGCGTCAAGAATAAATTAATTACAGTCTTCTATCGGTCTTAAAATCATCAAAAAACTTTATGCGTCAAGAATAAATTAATTACAATCTTCTATCGGTCTTAAAATCATCCAAAAACTTTATGCGTCAAGAATAAATTAATTACAATCTTCTATCGGTCTTAAAATCATCAAAAAACTTTATGCGTCAAGAATAAATTAATTACAGTCTTCTATCGGTCTTAAAATCATTCAAAAACTTTATGCGTCAAGAATAAATTAATTACAATCTTCTATCGGTCTTAAAATCATCCAAAAACTTTATGCGTCAAGAATAAATTAATTACAATCTTCTATCAGTCTTAAAATCATCAAAAAACTTTATACGTCAAAAATAAATTCATTACAGTCTTCTATCGGTCTTAAAATCAACAAAAACTTTATACGACAAAAATAAATTAATTACAATCTTCTATCGGTCTTAAAATCATCCAAAAACTTTATGCGCCAAGAATAAATTAATTACAATCTTCTATCCGTCTTAAAATCATCCAAAAACTTTATGCGTCAAGAATAAATTAATTACAGTCATCTATCGGTCTTAAAATCATCCAAAAACTTTATGCGCCAAGAATAAATTAATTACAATCTTCTATCGGTCTTAAAATCATCCAAAAAATTTATGCGTCAAGAATAAATTAATTACAATCTTCTATCGGTCTTAAAATCATCCAAAAACTTTATGCGTCAAGAATAAATTAATTATAATCTTCTATCGGTCTTAAAATCATCAAAAAACTTTATGCGTCAAGAATAAATTAATTACAATATTCTATCGGTCTTAAAATCATTCAAAAACTTAATGCGTCAAGAATAAATTAATTACAATCTTCTATAGGTCTTTGAATCATCAAAAAACTTTATACGTAAAAAATAAATTAATTACAGTCTTCTATCGGTCTTAAAATCATCCAAAAACTTTATGCGCCAAGAATAAATTAATTACAATCTTCTATCGGTCTTAAAATCATCAAAAAACTTTATGCGTCAAGAATAAATTAATTACAATCTTCTATCGGTCTTAAAATCATCAAAAAACTTTATGCGTCAAGAATAAATTAATTACAATCTTCTATCGGTCTTAAAATCATCAAAAAACTTTATGCGTCAAGAATAAATTAATTACAATCTTCTATCGGTCTTAAAATCATCAAAAAACTTTATGCGTCAAGAATAAATTAATTACAATCTTCTATCGGTCTTAAAATCATCCAAAAACTTTATGCGTCAAGAATAAATTAATTACAATCTTCTATCGGTCTTAAAATCATCAAAAAACTTTATGCGTCAAGAATAAATTAATTACAATCTTCTATCGGTCTTAAAATCATCAAAAAACTTTATGCGTCAAGAATAAATTAATTACAATCTTCTATCGGTCTTAAAATCAACAAAAAACTTTATGCGTCAAGAATAAATTAATTACAATCTTCTATCGGTCTTAAAATCATCAAAAAACTTTATGCATCAAGAATAAATTAATTACAATCTTCTATCGGTCTTAAAATCATCCAAAAACTTTATGCGTCAAGAATAAATTAATTACAATCTTCTATCGGTCTTAAAATCATCAAAAAACTTTATGCGTCAAGAATAAATTCATTACAGTCTTCTATCGGTCTTAAAATCATCAAAAAAACTTTATGCGTCAAGAATAAATTAATTACAATCTTCTATCGGTCTTAAAATCATCAAAAAACTTTATGCGTCAAGAATAAATTAATTACAATCTTCTATCGGCCTTAAAATCAACAAAAAACTTTATGTGTCAAGAATAAATTAATTACAATCTTCTATCGGTCTTAAAATCATCAAATACTTTATACGTCAAAAATAAATTAATTAGAGTCCTCTATCGGTCTTAAAATCATCAAAAAACTTTATACGTCAAGAATAAATTAATTACAATCTTCTATCGGTCTTAAAATCATCCAAAAACTTTATGCGTAAAGAATAAATTAATTACAATCTTCTATCGGTCTTAAAATCATCCAAAAACTTTATGCGTAAAGAATAAATTAATTACAATCTTCTATCGGTCTTAAAATCATCAAAAAACTTTATACGTCAAGAATAAATTAATTACAATCTTCTATCGGTCTCAAAATCATCAAATACTTTATACGTCAAAAATAAATTCACTACAATCTTCTATCGGTCTTAAAATCATCCAAAAACTTTATGCGTAAAGAATAAATTAATTACAATCTTCTATCGGTCTTAAAATCATCAAAAAACTTTATGCGTCAAGAATAAATTCATTACAGTCTTCTATCGGTCTTAAAATCATCAAAAAACTTTATGCGTCAAGAATAAATTAATTACAATCTTCTATCGGTCTTAAAATCATCAAAAAACTTTATGCTTCAAGAATAAATTAATTACAATGTTCTATCGGTCTTAAAATCATCAAAAAACTTTATGCGTCAAGAATAAATTAATTACAATCTTCTATCGGTCTTGAAATCATCAAAAAACTTTATGCGTCAAAAATAAATTAATTACAATCTTCTAGCGGTCTTAAGATTATCAAAAAACTTTATGCGTCAAGAATAAATTAATTACAACCTTCTATCGGTCTTAAAATCATCGAATACTTTATGCGTCAAGAATAAATTAATTACAATCTTCTATCGGTCTTAAGATTATCAAAAAACTTTATGCGTCAAGAATAAATTAATTACAATCTTCTATCGGTCTTAAAATCACCAAAAACTTTATGCGTCAAAAATAAATTAATTACAATCTTCCAGCGGTCTTAAAATCATCAAAAAACTTTCTGCGTCAAGAATAAATTAATTACAATCTTCAAGCGGTCTTAAAATCATCAAAAAACTTTCTGCGTCAAGAATAAATTAATTACAATCTTCTATCGGTCTTAAAATCATCAAAAACTTTATGCGTCAAGAATAAATTAATTACAATCTTCTATTGGTCTTAAAATCATCAAAAACTTTATGCGTCACAAATTAATTAATTACAATCTTCCAGCGGTCTTAAAATCATCAAAAAACTTTATGCGTCAAGAATAAATTAATTACAATCTTTTATCGGTCTTAAAATCATCAAAAAACTTTATGCGTCAAGAATAAATTAATTACAATCTTCTATCGGTCTTAAAATCATCCAAAAACTTTATGCGTCAAGAATAAATTAATTACAATCTTCTATCGGTCTTAAAATCATCAAAAAACTTTATGCGTCAAGAATAAATTAATTACAATCTTCTATCGGTCTTAAAATCATCCAAAAACTTTATGCGTCAAGAATAAATTAATTACAATCTTCTATCGGTCTTAAAATCATCAAAAAACTTTATGCGTCAAGAATAAATTAATTACAATCTTCTATCGGTCTTAAAATCATCAAAAAACTTTATACGTCAAGAATAAATTAATTACAATCTTCTATCGGTCTTAAAATCATCAAAAAACTTTATGCGTCAAGAATAAATTAATTACAATCTTCTATCGGTCTTAAAATCATCCAAAAACTTTATGCGTCAAGAATAAATTAATTACAATCTTCTATCGGTCTTAAAATCATCAAAAAACTTTATGCGTCAAGAATAAATTAATTACAATCTTCTATCGGTCTTAAAATCATCAAAAACTTTATGCGTCAAGAATAAATTAATTACAATCTTCTATCGGTCTTAAAATCATCCAAAAACTTTATGCGTCAAGAATAAATTAATTACAATCTTCTATCGGTCTTAAAATCATCAAAAAACTTTATGCGTCAAGAATAAATTAATTACAATCTTCTATCGGTCTTAAAATCATCCAAAAACTTTATGCGTCAAGAATAAATTAATTACAATCTTCTATCGGTCTTAAAATCATCCAAAAACTTTATGCGTCAAGAATAAATTAATTACAATCTTCTATCGGTCTTAAAATCATCAAAAAACTTTATACGTCAAGAATAAATTAATTACAATCTTCTATCGGTCTTAAAATCATCCAAAAACTTTATGCGTCAAGAATAAATTAATTACAATCTTCTATCGGTCTTAAAATCATCAAAAAACTTTATGCGTCAAGAATAAATTAATTACAATCTTCTATCAGTCTTAAAATCATCAAAAAACTTTATGCGTCAAGAATAAATTAATTACAATATTCTCTCGGTCTTAAAATCATCAAAAAAACTTTATGCCTCAAGAATAAATTAATTACAATCTTCAATCGGTCTTAAAATCATCAAAAAACTTTATGCGTCAAGAATAAATTAATTACAATCTTCTATCGGTCTTAAAATCATCAAAAACTTTATGCGTCAAGAATAAATTAATTACAATCTTCTATCGGTCTTAAAATCATCAAAAAACTTTATGGGTCAAGAATAAATTAATTACAATCTTCTATCGGTCTGGAAATCATCCAAAACTTTATGCGTCAAGAATAAATTAATTACAATCTTCTATCGGTCTTAAAATCATCAAAAAACTTTATGCGTCAAGAATAAATTAATTACAATCTTCTATCGGTCTTAAAATCATCCAAAAACTTTATGCGTCAAGAATAAATTAATTACAATCTTCTATCGGTCTTAAAATCATCAAAAAACTTTATGCGTCAAGAATAAATTAATTACAATCTTCTATCGGTCTTAAAATCATCCAAAAACTTTATGCGTCAAGAATAAATTAATTACAATCTTCTATCGGTCTTAAAATCATCAAAAAACTTTATGCGTCAAGAATAAATTAATTACAATCTTCTATCGGTCTTAAAATCATCCAAAAACTTTATGCGTCAAGAATAAATTAATTACAATCTTCTATCGGTCTTAAAATCATCAAAAAACTTTATGCGTCAAGAATAAATTAATTACAATCTTCTATCGGTCTTAAAATCATCCAAAAACTTTATGCGTCAAGAATAAATTAATTACAATCTTCTATCGGTCTTAAAATCATCAAAAAACTTTATGCGTCAAGAATAAATTAATTACAATCTTCTATCGGTCTTAAAATCATCAAAAAACTTTATGCGTCAAGAATAAATTAATTACAATCTTCTATCGGTCTTAAAATCATCAAAAAACTTTATGCGTCAAGAATAAATTAATTACAATCTTCTATCGGTCTTAAAATCATCAAAAAACTTTATGCGTCAAGAATAAATTAATTACAATCTTCTATCGGTCTTAAAATCATCAAAAAACTTTATGCGTCAAGAATAAATTAATTACAATATTCTATCGGTCTTAAAATCATCAAAAAACTTTATGCGTCAAGAATAAATTAATTACAATCTTCTATCGGTCTTAAAATCATCAAAAAACTTTATGCCTCAAGAATAAATTAATAACAATCTTCTATCGGTCTTAAAATCATCAAAAAACTTTATGCGTCAAGAATAAATTAATTACAATCTTCTATCGGTCTTAAAATCATCAAAAAACTTTATGCGTCAAGAATAAATTAATTACAATCTTCTATCGGTCTTAAAATCATCAAAAAACTTTATGCTTCAAGAATAAATTAATTACAATGTTCTATCGGTCTTAAAATCATCAAAAAACTTTATGCGTCAAGAATAAATTAATTACAATCTTCTATCGGTCTTAAAATCATCGAAAACTTTATGCGTCAAAAATAAATTAATTACAATCTTCTATCGGTCTTAAAATCATCAAAAAACTTTATGCGTCAAGAATAAATTAATTACAATCTTCTATCGGTCTTAAAATCATCGAAAACTTTATGCGTCAAGAATAAATTAATTACAATCTTCTATCGGTCTTAAAATCATCAAAAAACTTTATGCGTCAAGAATAAATTAATTACAATCTTCTATCGGTCTTAAAATCATCCAAAAACTTTATGCGTCAAGAATAAATTAATTACAATCTTCTGTCAGTCTTAAAATCATCAAAAAACTTTATGCGTCAAGAATAAATTAATTAAAATATTCTATCGGTCTGGAAATCATCCAAAATTGTATGCGTCAAGAATAAATTAATTACAATCTTCTATAGGTCTTTAAATCATCAAAAAACTTTATACGTCAAGAATAAATTAATTACAGTCATCTATCGGTCTTAAAATCATCCAAAAACTTTATGCGTCAAGAATAAATTAATTACAATCTTCTATCGGTCTGGAAATCATCCAAAATTTTATGCGTCAAGAATAAATTAATTACAATCTTCTATCAGTCTTAAAATCATCAAAAAACTTTATGCGTCAAGAATAAATTAATTACAATCTTCTATCGGTCTTAAAATCATCAAAAAACTTTATGCGTCAAGAATAAATTAATTACAATCTTCTATCGGTCTTAGAATCATCCAAAAACTTTATGCGTCAAGAATAAATTAATTACAATCTTCTATCAATCTTAAAATCATCAAAAAACTTTATGCGTCAAGAATAAATTAATTACAATATTTTCTCGGTCTTAAAATCATCAAAAAACTTTATGCGTCAAGAATAAATTAATTACAATCTTCTATCGGTCTTAAAATCATAAAAAAAATTTATGCGTCAAGAATAAATTAATTACAATCTTCTATCGGTCTTAAAATCATCAAAAAACTTTATGCGTCAAGAATAAATTAATTACAATCTTCTATCGGTCTTAAAATCATCAAAAAACTTTATGCGTCAAGAATAAATTAATTACAATCTTCTATCGGTCTTAAAATCATCAAAAAACTTTATGCGTCAAGAATAAATTAATTACAATCTTCTATCGGTCTTAAAATCATCAAAAAACTTTATGCGTCAAGAATAAATTAATTACAATCTTCTATCGGTCTTAAAATCATCAAAAAACTTTATACGTCAAGAATAAATTAATTACAATCTTCTATCGGTCTTAAAATCATCCAAAAACTTTATGCGTCAAGAATAAATTAATTACAATCTTCTATCGGTCTTAAAATCATCAAATACTTTATACGTCAAGAATAAATTAATTACAATCTTCTATCGGTCTTAAAATCATCAAAAAACTTTATGCGTCAAGAATAAATTAATTACAATCTTCTATCGGTCTTAAAATCATCCAAAAACTTTATGCGTCAAGAATAAATTAATTACAATCTTCTATCGGTCTTAAAATCATCAAAAAACTTTATGCGTCAAGAATAAATTAATTACAATCTTCTATCGGTCTTAAAATCATCAAAAAACTTTATGCGTCAAGAATAAATTAATTACAATCTTCTATCGGTCTTAAAATCATCAAAAAACTTTATGCGTCAAGAATAAATTAATTACAATCTTCTATCGGTCTTAAAATCATCCAAAAACTTTATGCGTCAAGAATAAATTAATTACAATCTTCTATCGGTCTTAAAATCATCAAAAAACTTTATGCGTCAAGAATAAATTAATTACAATCTTCTATCGGTCTTAAAATCATCAAAAAACTTTATGCGTCAAGAATAAATTAATTACAATCTTCTATCGGTCTTAAAATCATCAAAAAACTTTATGCGTCAAGAATAAATTAATTACAATCTTCTATCGGTCTTAAAATCATCAAAAAACTTTATGCGTCAAGAATAAATTAATTACAATCTTCTATCGGTCTTAAAATCATCAAAAAACTTTATGCGTCAAGAATAAATTAATTACAGTCTTCTATCGGTCTTAAAATCATCAAAAAACTTTATGCGTCAAGAATAAATTAATTACAGTCTTCTATCGGTCTTAAAATCATCAAAAAACTTTATGCGTCAAGAATAAATTAATTACAATCTTCTATCGGTCTTAAAATCATCAAAAAACTTTATACGTCAAAAATAAATTAATTACAATCTTCTATCGGTCTTAAAATCATCAAAAAACTTTAAGCGTCAAGAATAAATTAATTACAGTCTTCTATCGGTCTTAAAATCATCAAAAAACTTTATACGTCAAAATTAATTCATTACAATCTTTTATCGGTCTTTAAATCAACAAAAATCTTTATGCGTCAAGAATAAATTAATTACAGTCTTCTATCGGCCTTAAAATCAACAAAAAACTTTATGCATCAAGAATAAATTAATTACAATCTTCTATCGGTCTTAAAATCATCAAAAAACTTTATGCGTCAAAAATAAATTCATTACAATCTTCTATCGGTCTTAAAATCAACAAAAAACTTTATGCGTCAAGAATAAATTAATTACAATCTTCTATCGGTCTTAAAATCATCAAAAAACTTTATGCGTCAAGAATAAATTAATTACAGTATTCTATCGGTCTTAAAATCATCCAAAAACTTCATGCGTCAAGAATAAATTAATTACAATCTTCTATCGGTCTTAAAATCATCAAAAACTTTATGCGTCAAAAATAAATTAATTACAATCTTCTATCGGTCTTAAAATCATCAAAAAACTTTATGCGTCAAGAATAAATTAATTACAATCTTCTATCGGTCTTAAAATCATCAAAAAACTTTATGCGTCAAGAATAAATTAATTACAATCTTCTATCGGTCTTAAAATCATCCAAAAACTTTATGCGTCAAGAATAAATTAATTACAATCTTCTATCGGTCTTAAAATCATCAAAAAACTTTATGCGTCAAGAATAAATTAATTACAATCTTCTATCGGTCTTAAAATCATCAAAAAACTTTATGCGTCAAGAATAAATTAATTACAATCTTCTATCGGTCTTAAAATCATCAAAAAACTTTATGCGTCAAGAATAAATTAATTACAATCTTCTATCGGTCTTAAAATCATCCAAAAACTTTATGCGTCAAGAATAAATTAATTACAATCTTCTATCGGTCTTAAAATCATCAAAAAACTTTATGCGTCAAGAATAAATTAATTACAATCTTCTATCGGTCTTAAAATCATCCAAAAACTTTATGCGTCAAGAATAAATTAATTACAATCTTCTATCGGTCTTAAAATCATCAAAAAACTTTATGCGTCAACAATAAATTAATTACAATCTTCCATCGGTCTTAAAATCATATAAAAACCTTATGCGTCAACAGTAAATTAATTACAATCTTCTATCTGTCTTAAAATCATCGAAAACTTTATGCGTCAAGAATAAATTAATTACAATCTTCTATCGGTCTTAAAATCATCAAAAAACTTTATGCGTCAAGAATAAATTAATTACAATCTTCTATCGGTCTTAAAATCATCAAAAAACTTTATGCGCCAAAAATAAATTAATTACAATCTTCTATCGGTCTTAAAATCATCAAAAAAACTTTATGCGTCAAAAATAAATTAATTACAATCTTCTATCGGTCTTAAAATCATCAAAAAACTTTATGCGTCAACAATAAATTAATTACAATCTTCTATCGGTCTTAAAATCATCAAAAAACTTTATGCGTCAAGAATAAATTAATTACAATCTTCTATCGGTCTTAAAATCATCAAAAACTTTATGCGTCAAGAATAAATTAATTACAATCTTCTATTGGTCTTAAAATCATCAAAAAATTTTATGCTTCAAGAATAAATTAATTACAATCTTCTATCGGTCTTAAAATCATCAAAAACTTTAGGCACCAAGAATAAATTAATTACAATCTTCTATCGGTCTTAAAATCATCAAAAAACTTTATGCGTCAAAAATAAATTAATTACAATCTTCTATCGGTCTTAAAATCATCAAAAACTTTATGCGTCAAGAATAAATTAATTACAATCTTCTATCGGTCTTAAAATCATCAAAAACTTTATGCGTCAAGAATAAATTAATTACAATCTTCCAGCGGTCTTAAAATCATCAAAAAACTTTCTGCGTCAAGAATAAATTAATTACAATCTTCTATCGGTCTTAAGATTATCAAAAAACTTTATGCGTCAAGAATAAATTAATTACAATCTTTTATCGGTCTTAAAATCATCAAAAACTTTATGCGTCAAGAATAAATTAATTACAATCTTCCAGCGGTCTTAAAATCATCAAAAAACTTTATGCGTCAAGAATAAATTAATTACAATCTTCTATCGGTCTTAAAATCATCAAAAAATATTATGCGTCAACAATAAATTAATTACAATCTTTTATCGGTCTTAAAATCATCAAAAACTTTAGGCGTCAAGAATAAATTAATTACAATCTTTTATCGGTCTTAAAATCATCAAAAACTTTAGGCGTCAAGAACAAATTAATTACAATCTTCTATCGGTCTTAAGATTATCAAAAAACTTTATGCGTCAAGAATAAATTAATTACAATCTTTTATCGGTCTTAAAATCATCAAAAACTTTATGTGTCAAGAATAAATTAATTACAATCTTCCATCGGTCTTAAAATCATCAAAAACTTTATGTGTCAAGAATAAATTAATTACAATCTTTTATCGGTCTTAAAATCATCGAAAACTTTATGCATCAAAAATAAATAAATTACAATCTTCTATCGGTCTTAAGATTATCAAAAAACTTTATGCGTCAAGAATAAATTAATTACAATCTTCCATCGGTCTTAAAATTAGCAAAAAACTTTATGCGTCAAGAATAAATTAATTACAATCTTCTATCGGTCTTAAAATCATCAAAAAACTTTATGCGTCAAGAATAAATTAATTACAATCTTCTATCGGTCTTAAAATCATCAAAAAACTTTATGCGTCAAGAATAAATTAATTACAATCTTCTATCGGTCTTAAAATCATCAAAAAACTTTATGCGTCAAGAATAAATTAATTACAATATTCTATCGGTCTTAAAATCATCAAAAAACTTTATACGTCAAAAATAAATTAATTACAATCTTCTATCGGTCTTAAAATCATCAAAAAACTTTATGTGTCAAGAATAAATTAATTACAATCTTCTATCGGTCTTAAAATCATCAAAAAACTTTATGCGTCAAGAATAAATTAATTACAATCTTCTATCGGTCTTAAAATCATCAAAAAACTTTATGCGTCAAGAATAAATTAATTACAATCTTCTATCGGTCTTAAAATCATCAAAAAACTTTATGCGTCAAGAATAAATTAATTACAATCTTCTATCGGTCTTAAAATCATCAAAAAACTTTATGCGTCAAGAATAAATTAATTACAATCTTCTATCGGTTTTAAAATCATCAAAAAACTTTATGCGTCAAGAATAAATTAATTACAATCTTCTATCGGTCTTAAAATCATCAAAAAACTTTATGCGTCAAGAATAAATTAATTACAATCTTCTATCGGTCTTAAAATCATCAAAAAACTTTATGCGTCAAGAATAAATTAATTACAATCTTCTATCGGTCTTAAAATCATCAAAAAACTTTATGCGTCAAGAATAAATTAATTACAATCTTCTATCGGTCTTAAAATCATCAAAAAACTTTATGCGTCAAGAATAAATTAATTACAATCTTCTATCGGTCTTAAAATCATCAAAAAACTTTATGCGTCAAGAATAAATTAATTACAATCTTCTATCGGTCTTAAAATCATCAAAAAACTTTATGCGTCAAGAATAAATTAATTACAATCTTCTATCGGTCTTAAAATCATCAAAAAACTTTATGCGTCAAGAATAAATTAATTACAATCTTCTATCGGTCTTAAAATCATCAAAAAACTTTATTCGTCAAGAATAAATTAATTACAATCTTCTATCGGTCTTAAAATCATCAAAAAACTTTATGCGTCAAGAATAAATTAATTACAATCTTCTATCGGTCTTAAAATCATCAAAAAACTTTATGCGTCAAGAATAAATTAATTACAATCTTCTATCGGTCTTAAAATCATCAAAAAACTTTATGCGTCAAGAATAAATTAATTACAATCTTCTATCGGTCTTAAAATCATCAAAAAACTTTATGCGTCAACAATAAATTAATTACAATCTTCTATCGGTCTTAAAATCATCAAAAAACTTTATGCGTCAAGAATAAATTAATTACAATCTTCTATCGGTCTTAAAATCATCAAAAAACTTTATGCGTCAAGAATAAATTAATTACAATCTTCTATCGGTCTTAAAATCATCAAAAAACTTTATGCGTCAAGAATAAATTAATTACAATCTTCTATCGGTCTTAAAATCATCAAAAAACTTTATGCTTCAAGAATAAATTAATTACAATCTTCTATCGCTCTTAAAATCATCAAAAAACTTTATGCGTCAAGAATAAATTAATTACAATCTTCTATCTGTCTTAAAATCATCGAAAACTTTATGCGTCAACAATAAATTAATTACAATCTTCTATCGGTCTTAAAATCATCAAAAAACTTTATGCGTCAACAATAAATTAATTACAATCTTCTATCGGTCTTAAAATCATCAAAAAACTTTATGCGTCAAGAATAAATTAATTACAATCTTCTATCGGTCTTGAAATCATCAAAAAACTTTATGCGTCATGAATAAATTAATTACAATCTTCTATCGGTCTTAAAATCATCAAAAAACTTAATGCGTGAACAATAAATTAATTACAATCTTCTATCGGTCTTAAAATCATCAAAAAACTTTATGCCTCAAGAATAAATTAATTACAATCTTCTATCGGTCTTAAAATCATCAAAAAACTTTATGCGTCAAGAATAAATTAATTACAATCTTCTATCGGTCTTAAAATCATCAAAAAACTTTATGCGTCAAGAATAAATTAATTACAATCTTCTATCGGTCTTAAAATCATCAAAAAACTTTATGCGTCAACAATAAATTAATTACAATCTTCTATCGGTCTTAAAATCATCAAAAAACTTTATGCGTCAAGAATAAATTAATTACAATCTTCTATCGGTCTTAAAATCATCAAAAAACTTTATGCTTCAAGAATAAATTAATTACAATCTTCTATCGGTCTTAAAATCATCAAAAAACTTTATGCGTCAAGAATAAATTAATTACAATCTTCTATCGGTCTTAAAATCATCAAAAAACTTTATGCGTCAAGAATAAATTAATTACAATCTTCTATCGGTCTTAAAATCAACAAAAAACTTTATGCGTCAAGAATAAATTAATTACAATCTTCTATCGGCCTTAAAATCAACAAAAAACTTTATGCGTCAAGAATAAATTAATTACAATCTTCTATCGGTCTTAAAATCATCAAAAAACTTTATGCGTCAAGAATAAATTATTTACAATCTTCTTTCGGCCTTAAAATCAACAAAAAATTTTATGTGTCAAGAATAAATTAATTACAATCTTCTATCGGTCTTAAAATCACCAAAAAACTTTATACGTCAACAATAAATTAATTACAATCTTCTGTCGGTCTTAAAATCATCAAAAAACTTTATGCGTCAAGAATAAATTAATTACGGTCTTCTATCGGTCTTAAAATCATCAAAAAACTTTATACGTCAAAAATAAATTCACTACAATCTTCTATCGGTCTTAAAATCAACAAAAAACTTTATGCGTCAAGAATAAATTAATTACAATCTTCTATCGGTCTTAAAATCATCAAAAAACTTTATGCGTCAAGAATAAATTAATTACAATCTTCTATCGGTCTTAAAATCATCAAAAAACTTTATGCTTCAAGAATAAATTAATTACAATCTTCTATCGCTCTTAAAATCATCAAAAAACTTTATGCGTCAAGAATAAATTAATTACAATCTTCTATCTGTCTTAAAATCATCAAAAACTTTATGCGTCAACAATAAATTAATTACAATCTTCTATCGGTCTTAAAATCATCAAAAAACTTTATGCGTCAACAATAAATTAATTACAATCTTCTATCGGTCTTAAAATCATCAAAAAACTTTATGCGTCAAGAATAAATTAATTACAATCTTCTATCGGTCTTGAAATCATCAAAAAACTTTATGCGTCAACAATAAATTAATTACAATCTTCTATCGGTCTTAAAATCATCAAAAAACTTTATGCGTCAAGAATAAATTAATTACAATCTTCTATCGGTCTTAAAATCATCAAAAAACTTTATGCGTCAAGAATAAATTAATTACAATCTTCTATCGGTCTTAAAATCATCAAAAAACTTTATGCGTCAAGAATAAATTAATTACAATCTTCTATCGGTCTTAAAATTATCAAAAAACGTTATGCGTCAAGAATAAATTAATTACAATCTTCTATCGGTCTTAAAATCATCAAAAAACTTAATGCGTCAACAATAAATTAATTACAATCTTCTATCGGTCTTAAAATCATCAAAAAACTTTATGCGTCAAGAATAAATTAACTACAATCTTCTATCGGTCTTAAAATCATCAAAAAACATTATGCGTCAACAATAAATTAATTACAATCTTCTATCGGTCTTAAAATCATCAAAAAACTATATGCGTCAACAATAAATTAATTACAATCTTCTATCGGTCTTAAAATCATCAAAAAACTTTATGCGTCAAGAATAAATTAATTACAATCTTCTATCGGTCTTAAAATCATCAAAAAACTTTATGCGTCAAGAATAAATTAATTACAATCTTCTATCGGTCTTAAAATCATCAAAAAACTTTATGCGTCAAGAATAAATTAATTACAATCTTCTATCCGTCTTAAAATCATCAAAAAACTTTATGCGTCAAGAATAAATTAATTACAATCTTCTATCGGTCTTAAAATCATCAAAAAACTTTATGCGTCAAGAATAAATTAATTACAATCTTCTATCGGTCTTAAAATCATCAAAAAACTTTATGCGTCAAGAATAAATTAATTACAATCTTCTATCGGTCTTAAAATCATCAAAAAACTTTATGCGTCAAGAATAAATTAATTACAATCTTCTATCGGTCTTGAAATCATCAAAAAACTTTATGCGTCATGAATAAATTAATTACAATCTTCTATAGGTCTTAAAATCATCGAAAACTTTATGCGTCAACAATAAATTAATTACAATCTTCTATCGGACTTAAAATAATCAAAAAACTTTATGCGTCAACAATAAATTAATTATAATCTTCTATCGGTCATAAAATCATCAAAAAACTTTATGCTTCAAGAATAAATTAATTACAATCTTCTATCGGTCTTAAAATCATCAAAAAACTTTATGCGTCAACAATAAATTAATTACAATCTTCTATCGGTCTTAAAATCATCAAAAAAGTTTATGCGTCAACAGTAAATTAATTACAATCTTCTATCGGTCTTAAAATCATCAAAAAAGTTTATGCGTCAAGAATAAATTAATTACAATCTTCTATCGGTCTTAAAATCATCAAAAAACTTTATGCGTCAACAATAAATTAATTACAATCTTCTATCGGTCTTAAAATCATCAAAAAATTTATGCCTCAAGAATAAATTAATAACAATCTTCTATCGGTCTTAAAATCATCAAAAAACTTTATGCTTCAAGAATAAATTAATGACAATCATCTATCGGTCTTAAAATCATCAAAAAACTTTATGCGTCAAGAATAAATTAATTACAATCTTCTATCGGTCTTAAAATCATCAAAAAACTTTATTCGTCAAGAATAAATTAATTACAATCTTCTATCGGTCTTAAAATCATCAAAAAACTTTATGCGTCAAAAATAAATTAATTACAATCTTCCAGCGGGCTTAAAATCATCGAAAACTTTATGCGTCAAGAATAAATTAATTACAATCTTCTATCGGTCTTAAAATCACAAAAAACTTTATGCATCAGAAATAAAATAATTACAATCTTTCTGTGGTCTTAAAATCATCAAAAAACTTTATGCGTCAAGAATAAATTAATTACAATCTTCTATCGGTCTTAAAATCATCAAAAAACTTTCTGCGTCAAAAATAAATTAATTACAATCTTCCATCGGTCTTAAAATTAGCAAAAAACTTTATGCGTCAAGAATAAATTAATTACAATCTTCTATCGTTCTTAAAATCATCAAAAACTTTATGCGTCAAGAATAAATTAATTACAATCTTCTATCGGTCTTAAAATCATCAAAAAACATTATGCGTCAACAATAAATTAATTACAATCTTTTATCGGTCTTAAAATCATCAAAAACTTTAGGCGTCAAGAATAAATTAATTACAATCTTCTATCGGTCTTAAAATTAGCAAAAAACTTTATGCGTCAAGAATAAATTAATTACAATCTTCTATCCGTCTTAAGATTATCAAAAAATTTTATGCGTCAAGAATAAATTAATTACAATCTTCTATCGGTCTTAAAATCATCAAAAACTTTATGGGTCAAAAATAAATTAATTACAATCTTCCAGCGGTCTTAAAATCATCAAAAACTTTATGGGTCAATAATAAATTAATTACAATCTTCCAGCGGTCTTAAAATCATCAAAAAACTTTATGCGTCAAGAATAAATTAATTACAATATTTTATCGGTCTTAAAATTAGCAAAAAACGTTATGCGTCAAGAATAAATTAATTACAATCTTCTATCGGTCTTAAAATCATCAAAAAACTTTATGCGTCAAGAATAAATTAATTACAATCTTCTATCGGTCTTGAAATCATCAAAAAACTTTATGCGTCATGAATAAATTAATTACAATCTTCTATCAGTCTTGAAATCATCAAAAAACTTTATGCGTCATGAATAAATTAATTACAATCTTCTATCTGTCTTAAAATCATCGAAAACTTTATGCGTCAACAATAAATTAATTACAATCTTCTATCGGTCTTAAAATCATCAAAAAACTTTATGCGTCAACACTAAATTAATTACAATCTTCTATCGGTCTTAAAATCACCAAAAAACTTAATGCGTCAACAATAAATTAATTACAATCTTCTATCGGTCTTAAAATCATCAAAAAACTTTATGCGTCAAGAATAAATTAATTACAATCTTTTATCGGTCTTAAAATCATCAAAAACTTTATGCGTCAAGAATAAATTAATTACAATCTTCCAGCGGTCTTAAAATCATCAAAAAACTTTCTGCGTCAAGAATAAATTAATTACAATCTTTTATCGGTCTTAAAATCATCAAAAACTTTAGGCGTCAAGAATAAATTAATTACAATCTTTTATCGGTCTTAAAATCATCAAAAACTTTAGGCGTCAAGAACAAATTAATTACAATCTTCTATCGGTCTTAAGATTATCAAAAAACTTTATGCGTCAAGAATAAATTAATTACAATCTTTTATCGGTCTTAAAATCATCAAAAACTTTATGTGTCAAGAATAAATTAATTACAATCTTCCATCGGTCTTAAAATCATCAAAAACTTTATGTGTCAAGAATAAATTAATTACAATCTTCTATCGGTCTTAAGATTATCAAAAAACTTTATGCGTCAAGAATAAATTAATTACAATCTTCTATCGGTCTTAAAATCATCAAAAAACTTTATGCGTCAAGAATAAATTAATTACAATCTTCTATCGGTCTTAAAATCATCAAAAAACTTTATGCGTCAAGAATAAATTAATTACAATCTTCTATCGGTCTTAAAATCATCAAAAAACTTTATGCGTCAAGAATAAATTAATTACAATCTTCTATCGGTCTTAAAATCATCAAAAAACTTTATGCGTCAAGAATAAATTAATTACAATCTTCTATCGGTCTTAAAATCACCAAAAAACTTTATTCGTCAAGAATAAATTAATTACAATATTCTATCGGTCTTAAAATCATCAAAAAACTTTATGCGTCAAGAATAATTTAATTACAATCTTCTATCGGTGTTAAAATCATCAAAAAACTTTATGCTTCAAGAATAAATGAATTGCATTTTTCTGTCGGTCTTAAAATCATCCAAAAACTTTATGCGTCAAAAATAAATTAATTACAATCTTCTATCGGTCTTAAAATCATCAAAAAAATTTATGCATCAAAAATAAATTCATTACAGTCTTCTATCGGTCTTAAAATCATCAAAAAACTTTATGTGTCAAGAATAAATTAATTACAATCTTCTATCGGTCTTAAAATCATCAAAAAACTTTATGCGTCAAGAATAAATTAATTACAATCTTCTATCGGTCTTAAAATCATCAAAAAACTTTATGCGTCAAGAATAAATTCATTACAGTCTTCTATCGGTCTTAAAATCATCAAAAAAACTTTATACGTCAAAATTAATTCATTACAATCTTTTATCGGTCTTTAAATCAGCAAAAAACATTATACGTCAAGAATAAATTAATTACAATCTTCTATCGGTCTTAAAATCATCAAATACTTTATACGTCAAAAATAAATTAATTAGAGTCCTCTATCGTTCCTAAAATCATCAAAAAACTTTATGCGTCAAGAATAAATTAATTACAATCTTCTATCGGTCTTAAAATCATCAAAAAACTTTATGCGTCAAGAATAAATTAATTACAATCTTCTATCGGTCTTAAAATCATCAAAAAACATTATGCGTCAACAATAAATTAATTACAATCTTTTATCGGTCTTAAAATCATCAAAAAACTTTCTGCGTCAACAATAAATTAATTACAATCTTCAAGCGGTCTTAAAATCATCAAAAAACTTTCTGCGTCAAGAATAAATTAATTACAATCTTCTATCGGTCTTAAAATCATCAAAAACTTTATGCGTCAAGAATAAATTAATTACAATCTTCTATCGGTCTTAAAATCACCAAAAAGTTTATGCGTCAAAAATAAATTAATTACAATCTTCTATCGGTCTTAAAATCATCAAAAAACTTTCTGCGTCAAGAATAAATTAATTACAATCTTCTATCGGTCTTAAAATCATCAAAAAACATTAAGCGTCAAGAATAAATTAATTACAATCTTCTATCTGTCTTAAAATCATCGAAAACTTTATGCGTCAACAATAAATTAATTACAATCTTCTATCGGTCTTAAAATCATCAAAAAACTTTATGCGTCAACAATAAATTAATTACAATCTTCTATCGGTCTTAAAATCATCAAAAAACTGTATGCCTCAACAATAAATTAATTACAATCTTCTATCGGTCTAAAAATCTTTAAAAAACTTTATGCGTCAACAATAAATTAATTACAATCTTCTATCGGTCTTAAAATCATCAACAAAATTTATACGTCAGGAAAAAATTAATTATAATCTTCTATCGGTCTTAAAATCACCAAAAAACTTAATGCGTGAACAATAAATTAATTACAATCTTCTATCGGTCTTAAAATCATCAAAAAACTTTATGCGTCAAGAATAAATTAATTACAATCTTCTATCGGTCTTAAAATCATCAAAAAACTTTATGCCTCAAGAATAAATTAATTACAATCTTCCAGCGGTCTTAAAATCAACAAAAAACTTTATGCGTCAAGAATAAATTAATTACAATCTTCTATCGGTCTTAAAATCATCAAAAAACTTTATGCGTCAAGAATAAATTAATTACAATCTTCTATCGGTCTTAAAATCATCAAAAAACTTTATGCGTCAAGAATAAATTAATTACAATCTTCTATCGGTCTTAAAATCATCAAAAAACTTTATGCTTCAAGAATAAATTAATTACAATCTTCTATCGCTCTTAAAATCATCAAAAAACTTTATGCGTCAAGAATAAATTAATTACAATCTTCTATCTGTCTTAAAATCATCGAAAACTTTATGCGTCAACAATAAATTAATTACAATCTTCTATCGGTCTTAAAATCATCAAAAAACTTTATGCGTCAACAATAAATTAATTACAATCTTCTATCGGTCTTAAAATCATCAAAAAACTTTATGCGTCAACAATAAATTAATTACAATCTTCTATCGGTCTTAAAATCATCAAAAAAATTTATACGTCAAGAAAAAATTAATTACAATCTTCCATTGGTCTTAAAATCATCGAAAACTTTATGCGTGAAGAATAAATTAATTACAATCTTCCATCGGTCTTGAAATCATCAAAAAAATTTATACGTCAAGAAGAAATTAATTACAATCTTCCATCGGTCTTAAAACCATCAAAAAAATTTATACGTCAAGAAAAATTAATTACAATCTTCCATCGGTCTTAAAATTATCAAAAACTTTATGCGTCAAAAATAAATTAATTACAATCATCCCTCGGTCTTAAAATCATCAAAAAACTTTATGCGTCAAGAATAAATTAATTACAATCTTCCATCGGTCTTAAAATTATCAAAAAACTTTAAGCGTCCAGAATAAATTAATTACAATCTTCTATCGGTCTTAAAATCATCAAAAAACATTATGCGTCAACAATAAATTAATTACAATCTTCCATCGGTCTTAAAATCATCAAAAAACTTTATGCGTCAAGAATAAATTAATTACAATCTATTATCGGTCTTAAAATCATCGAAAACTTTATGCGTCAAGAATAAATTAATTACAATCTTCCAGCGGTCTTAAAATCAACAAAAAACTTTATGCGTCAAGAATAAATTAATTACAATCTTCTTTCGGTCTTAAGATTATCAAAAAACTTTATGCGTCAAGAATAAATTAATTACAATCTTCTATCGGTCTTAAGATTATCAAAAAACTTTATGCGTCAAGAATAAATTAATTACAATCTTCCAGCGGTCTTAAAATCATCAAAAAACTTTCTGCGTCAAGAATAAATTAATTACATTCTTCCAGCGGTCTTAAAATCATCAAAAAACTTTCTGCGTCAAGAATAAATTAATTACAATCTTCTATCGGTCTTAAAATCATCAAAAAACTTTAGGCGTCAAGAATAAATTAATTACAATCTTTTATCGGTCTTAAAATCATCAAAAACTTTATGCGTCAAAAATAAATTAATTACAATCTTCTAGCGATCTTAAAATCATCAAAAAACTTTATGCGTCAAGAAAAAATTAATTACAATCTTTTATCGGTCTTAAAATCATCGAAAACTTTATGCGTCAAGAATAAATTAATTACAATCTTCCAGCGGTCTTAAAATCATCGAAAACTTTATGCGTGAAGAATAAATTAATTACAATCTTCCATCGGTCTTAAAACCATCAAAAAACTTTATGCGTCAAGAATAAATTAATTACAATCTTCCATCGGTCTTAAAATTATCACAAACTTTATGCGTCAAAAATAAATTAATTACAATCTTCCAGCGGTCTTAAAATCATCAAAAAAATTTATACGTCAAGAATAAATTAATTACAATCTTCCATCGGTCTTAAAACCATCAAAAAAATTTATACGTCAAGAAAAAATTAATTACAATCTTCCATTGGTCTTAAAATCATCGAAAACTTTATGCGTGAAGAATAAATTAATTACAATCTTCCAGCGGTCTTAAAATCATCAAAAAACTTTATGCGTCAAGAATAAATTAATTACAATCTTCTATCGGTCTTAAAATCATCAAAAAACATTATGCGTCAACAATAAATTAATTACAATCTTTTATCGGTCTTAAAATCATCAAAAACTTTATGCGTCAAAAATAAATTAATTACAATCTTCTATCGGTCTTAAAATCATCAAAAAACTTTATGCGTCAAGAATAAATTAATTACAATCTTCTATCGGTCTTAAAATTATCAAAAAACTTTATGCGTCAAGAATAAATTAATTACAATCTTCTATCGGTCTTAAAATCACCAAAAACTTTATGCGTCAAAAATAAATTAATTACAATCTTCCAGCGGTCTTAAAATCATCAAAAAACATTATGCGTCAAGAATAAATTAATTACAATCTTCCAGCGGTCTTAAAATCATCAAAAAACTTTCTGCGTCAAGAAGAAATTAATTACAATCTTCCATCGGTCTTAAAACCATCAAAAAACTTTATGCGTCAAGAATAAATTAACTACAATCTTTTATCGGTCTTAAAATCATCGAAAACTGTATGCGTCAAGAATAAATTAATTACAATCTTCCAGCGGTCTTAAAATCAACAAAAAACTTTATGCGTTAAGAATAAATTAATTACAATCTTCTATCGGTCTTAAAATCATCGAAAACTTTATGCGTGAAGAATAAATTAATTACAATCTTCCATCGGTCTTGAAATCATCAAAAAAATTTATACGTCAAGAAGAAATTAATTACAATCTTCCATCGGTCTTGAAATCATCAAAAAAATTTATACGTCAAGAATAAATTAATTACAATCTTCCATCGGTCTTAAAATCATCAAAAAACTTTATGCGTCAAGAATAAATTAATTACAATCTTCCATCGGTCTTAAAATTATCAAAAACTTTATGCGTCAAAAATAAATTAATTACAATCATCCCTCGGTCTTAAAATCATCAAAAAAATTTATGCGTCAAGAATAAATTAATTACAATCTTCTATCGGTCTTAAAATCATCAAAAAACTTTATGCGTCAAGAATAAATTAATTACAATCTTCTATCGGTCTTAAAATCATCAAAAAACTTTATGCGTCAAGAATAAATTAATTACAATCTTCTATCGGTCTTAAAATCATCAAAAAAATTTATGCGTCAAGAATAAATTAATTACAATCTTCTATCGGTCTTAAAATCATCAAAAAACTTTATGCGTCAAGAATAAATTAATTACAGTCTTCTATCGGTCTTAAAATCATCAAAAAACTTTATGCGTCAAGAATAAATTAATTACAATCTTCTATCGGTCTTAAAATTATCAAAAAACTTTATGCGTCAAAAATAAATTAATTACAATCTTCCATCGGTCTTAAAATCATCAAAAAACTTTATGCGTCAAGAATAAATTAATTACAATCTTTTATCGGTCTTAAAATCATCGAAAACTTTATGCATCAAAAATAAATTAATTACAATCTTCTATCGGTCTTAAAATCATCAAAAAACTTTATGCGTCAAGAATAAATTAATTACAATCTTCTATCGGTCTTAAAATCATCAAAAAACTTTATGCGTCAAGAATAAATTAATTACAATCTTCTATCGGTCTTAAAATCATCAAAAAACTTTATGCGTCAAGAATAAATTAATTACAATCTTCTATCGGTCTTAAAATCATCAAAAACTTTATGCGTCAAAAATAAATTAATTACAATCTTCCAGCGGTCTTAAAATCATCAAAAAACTTTCTGCGTCAAGAATAAATTAATTACAATCTTCAAGCGGTCTTAAAATCATCAAAAAACTTTCTGCGTCAAGAATAAATTAATTACAATCTTCTATCGGTCTTAAAATCATCAAAAACTTTATGCGTCAAGAATAAATTAATTACAATCTTCTATCGGTCTTAAAATCATCAAAAAACTTTCTGCGTCAAGAATAAATTAATTACAATCTTTTATCGGTCTTAAAATCATCAAAAAACTTTCTGCGTCAAAAATAAATTATTTACAATCTTCCAGCGGTCTTAAAATCATCAAAAAACTTTCTGCGTCAAGAATAAATTAATTACAATCTTCTATCGGTCTTAAGATTATCAAAAAACTTTATGCGTCAAGAATAAATTAATTACAATCTTCTATCGGTCTTAAGATTATCAAAAAACTTTATGCGTCAAGAATAAATTAATTACAATCTTCTATCGGTCTTAAAATCACCAAAAACTTTATGCGTCACAAATAAATTAATTACAATCTTCCAGCGGTCTTAAAATCATCAAAAAACTTTATGCGTCAAGAATAAATTAATTACAATCTTCTATCGGTCTTAAAATCATCAAAAAATATTATGCGTCAACAATAAATTAATTACAATCTTTTATCGGTCTTAAAATCATCAAAAACTTTAGGCGTCAAGAATAAATTAATTACAATCTTTTATCGGTCTTAAAATCATCAAAAACTTTAGGCGTCAAGAACAAATTAATTACAATCTTCTATCGGTCTTAAGATTATCAAAAAACTTTATGCGTCAAGAATAAATTAATTACAATCTTTTATCGGTCTTAAAATCATCAAAAACTTTATGCGTCAAGAATAAATTAATTACAATCTTTTATCGGTCTTAAAATCATCGAAAACTTTATGCATCAAAAATAAATTAATTACAATCTTCTATCGGTCTTAAAATCATCGAAAACATTATGCATCAAAAATAAATTAATTACAATCTTCCAGCGGTCTTAAAATCATCAAAAAACTTTCTGCGTCAAGAATAAATTAATTACAATCTTCTATCGGTCTTAAAATCATCAAAAACTTTATGCGTCAAGAATAAATTAATTACAATCTTCCAGCGGTCTTAAAATCATCAAAAAACTTTCTGCGTCAAGAATAAATTAATTACAATCTTCTATCGGTCTTAAAATCATCAAAAAACTTTATGCGTCAAGAATAAATTAATTACAATCTTCTATCGGTCTTAAAATCATCAAAAAACTTTATGCGTCACGAATAAATTAATTACAATCTTCTAGCGGTCTTAAAATCAACAAAAAACTTTATGCGTCAAGAATAAATTAATTACAATCTTCTATAGGTCTTAAAATCATCAAAAAACTTTAAACGTCAAAAATAAATTAATTACAATCTTCTATCGGTCTGAAAATCATCAAAAAAACTTTATACGTTAAGAATAAATTAATTACAATCTTCTAGCGGTCTTAAGATTAACAAAAAACTTTATGCGTCAAGAATAAATTAATTACAATCTTTTATCTGACTTAAAATCATCAAAAAAATTTATGCGTCAAGAATAAATTAATTACAATCTTCTATCGGTCTTAAAATCATCAAAAAACTTTATGCCTCAAGAATAAATTAATTACAATCTTCTATCGGTCTTAAAATCATCAAAAAACTTTATGCGTCAAGAATAAATTAATTACAATCTTCTATCGGTCTTAAAATCATCCAAAAACTTTATGCGTCAAGAATAAATTAATTACAATCTTCTCTCGGTCTTAAAATCATCAAAAAACGTTATGCGTCAAGAATAAATTAATTACAATCTTCTATCGGTCTTAAAATCATAAAAAAAATTTATGCGTCAAGAATAAATTAATTACAATCTTCTATCGGTCTTAAAATCATCCATAACTTTATGCGTCAAGAATAAATTAATTACAATCTTCTATCGGTCATAAAATCATCAAAAAACTTTATGCGTCAAGAATAAATTAATTACAATCTTCTGTTGGTCTTAAAATGAACAAAAAACTTTAGTCGTCAAAAATAAATTCATTACAATCTTCTGCAGGTCTTAAAATCAACAAAAAACTTTATGCGTAAAAAATTAATTAATTACAATCTTCTATCGGTCTTAAAATTATCAAAAAACTTTATGCGTCACGAATAAATTAATTACAATCTTTTATCGGTCTTAAAATCATCAAAAACTTTATGCGTCAAAAATAAATTAATTACAATATTCTATCGGTCTCAAAAACATCAAAAAAATTTATGCGTCAAGAATAAATTAATTACAATCTTCCAGCGGTCTTAAAATCAACAAAAAACTTTATGCGTCAAGAATAAATTAATTACAATCTTCCATCGGTCTTAAAATCATCAAAAAAATTTATACGTCAAGAAAAAATTAATTACAATCTTCCAGCGGTCTTAAAATCATCAAAAAACTTTCTGCGTCAAGAATAAATTAATTACAATCTTTTATCGGTCTTAAAATCATCAAAAAACATTATGCGTCAACAATAAATTAATTACAATCTTCTATCGGTCTTAAGATTATCAAAAAACTTTATGCGTCAAGAATAAATTAATTACAATCTTCTATCGGTCTTAAAATCACCAAAAACTTTATGCGTCACAAATAAATTAATTACAATCTTCCAGCGGTCTTAAAATCATCAAAAAACTTTATGCGTCAAGAATAAATTAATTACAATCTTCTATCGGTCTTAAAATCATCAAAAAATATTATGCGTCAACAATAAATTAATTACAATCTTTTATCGGTCTTAAAATCATCAAAAAACTTTCTGCGTCAAGAATAAATTAATTACAATCTTTTATCGGTCTTAAAATCATCGAAAACTTTATGCATCAAAAATAAATTAATTACAATCTTCTAGCGGTCTTAAGATTATCAAAAAACTTTATGCGTCAAGAATAAATTAATTACAATCTTCCAGCGGTCTTAAAATCATCAAAAAACTTTTTGCGTCAAGAATAAATTAATTACAATCTTTTATCGGTCTTAAAATCATCAAAAAACATTATGCGTCAACAATAAATTAATTACAATCTTCTATCGGTCTTAAAACCATCAAAAAACTTTATGCGTCAAGAATAAATTAATTACAATCTTTTATCGGTCTTAAAATCATCAAAAACTTTATGCGTCAAGAATAAATTAATTACAATCTTCCATCGGTCTTAAAATCATCAAAAAACTTTATGCGTCAAGAATAAATTAATTACAATCTTCTATCGGTCTTAAAATCATCAAAAACTTTATGCGTCAAAAATAAATTAATTACAATCTTCTATCGGTCTTAAAATCATCAAAAAACTTTATGCGTTAATAAAAATTAATTACAATCTTCCATCGGACTTAAAATCAACAAAAAACTTTATGCGTCAAGAATAAATTAATTACAATCTTCTATCGGTCTTAAAATCATCAAAAAACTTTATGCGTCAAGAATAAATTAATTACAATCTTCCATCGGTCTTAAAATTATCAAAAAACTTTATGCGTCAAGAATAAATTAATTACAATCTTCTATCGGTCTTAAAACCATCAAAAAAATTTATACGTCAAGAGAAAATTAATTACAATCTTGCATCGGTCTTAAAATTAGCAAAAAACTTTATTCGTCAAGAATAAATTAATTACAATCTTTTATCGGTCTTAAAATCATCAAAAACTTTATGCGTCAAAAATAAATTAATTACAATATTCTATCGGTCTCAAAAACATCAAAAAAATTTATGCGTCAAGAATAAATTAATTACAATCTTCCATCGGTTTTAAAATTATCAAAAACTTTATGCGTCAAAAATAAATTAATTACAATCTTCCCTCGGTCTTAAAATCATCAAAAAACTTTATGCGTCAAGAATAAATTAATTACAATCTTCCATCGGTCTTAAAATTATCAAAAAACTTTAAGCGTCCAGAATACATTAATTACAATCTTCCATCGGTCTTAAAATCATCAAAAAACTTTATGCGTCAAGAATAAATTAATTACAATCTTCCATCGGACTTAAAATCAACAAAAAACTTTATGCGTCAAAAATAAATTAATTACAATCTTCCATCGGTCTTAAAATTATCAAAAAACTTTATGCGTCAAGAATAAATTAATTACAATCTTCCATCGGTCTTAAAATCATCGAAAACTTTATGCGTCAAGAATAAATTAATTACAATCTTCCAGCGGTCTTAAAATCAACAAAAAACTTTATGCGTCAAAAATAAATTAATTACAATATTCTATCGGTCTCAAAAACATCAAAAAAATTTATGCGTCAAGAATAAATTAATTACAATCTTCCATCGGTTTTAAAATTATCAAAAACTTTATGCGTCAAGAATAAATTAATTACAATCTATTATCGGTCTTAAAATCATTGAAAACTTTATGCGTCAAGAATAAATTAATTACAATTTTCCAGCGGTCTTAAAATCAACAAAAAACTTTATGCGTCAAGAATAAATTAATTACAATCTTCTATCGGACTTTAAATCATCAACAAAATTTATACGTCAAGAAAAAATTAATTACAATCTTCCATTGGTCTTAAAATCATCGAAAACTTTATGCGTGAAGAATAAATTAATTACAATCTTCCATCGGTCTTAAAATCATCGAAAACTTTATGCGTCAAGAATAAATTAATTACAATCTTCCATCGATCTTCAGATTATCATAAAACTTTATGCGTCAAGAATAAATTAATTACAATCTTTTATCGGTCTTAAAATCATCGAAAACTTTATGCGTGAAGAATAAATTAATTACAATCTTCCATCGGTCTTAAAATCATCAAAAAAATTTATACGTCAAGAAAAAATTAATTACAATCTTCCATCGGTCTTAAAATCAACAAAATACTTTATGCGTCAAGAATAAATTAATTACAATCTTCTATCGGTCTTAAAATCATCAAAAAACTTTATGCGTCAAGAATATATTAATTACAATCTTCTATCGGTCTTAAAATTATCAAAAAACTTTATGCGTAAACAATAAATTAATTACATTCTTCTATCGGTCTATTCATTAAACACAAATTAGTGTATTTGCATTGTATTTGTAATTATTTCAACAAACGGGCATTATAATTACAATGCCCAATAGTAACAAACATTATAATCTGTTCGGTACATGGTGCCTCTGTATAAAATAATATTGATATTTATAACAAAGATAAAGACAATAAAAGTATAAGAAAGTATTACAAAATAATATTTCAAATATAAAATTCAAGGGCTTTGCCACTTCTTTTTCTTTACTTCAAATTATTATAAAAGTTAATAAAATATAAAAAATTAAAACTATTTTATAACCCACTCCTGAAGAGCAACCCAAGTGGTCCGCAACGTCGCGTCGATCATCAGTTTTAACTATTTTTATTCTTTTAATTTTAAATAATTTTTAATGTTATATTTTTAAAGTTGTTTTAATACATTTTATATATTTACAAAAACAAATATTTTTATATTTTATTTACTTTTGTAATAATTTAAAGTCAAGAAAAAGAAGTGGTAAATCAAACCTATCTTAAAACCCCGCAAATAAAATTTCTTTATTTTCTATTAATTTTTTTATTTGGATTCTCGGCTCGAAAACCTTTAAATTAAAATAACAGAAAATTAATGAAACAAAAATAAAAATAACTAAAATAAATATAAAATATACTTGGGAATAAAAGAATATAATTTTCATTTTAGTAGATTAGAACTTATTAGAAATTGAAATTCCTCTGGGAAAATCGACAATTTTACATAGATCCATTTGTACCCAGACAGAAACAGAAGAAAGAAAAAGAATTATTGAAAAAATATGGAAATTTGTGTAATAACAAACTTATTTTGTAACTTCAAAAATATTTTTTTTTCTCTAATCAAGACACAAAATTAAAATTTCGCGAATTCCATACCTTCAATTATTAAAGAGAGTATGAGAAACAAAACAATAACATAGAATTCTTAAAAAATATTGCAATTTTTTTTAATAAGATACATTTTTTACTTTATTAACAAATATCGAAATTTGCTAAAAGTATAAATGAATTCCTTTAAAGTGCCCCTAATTAAATTATCTTGTCTTCTTAAACCTACTTTTAGCATTTCGACGTTAAAAGTATAAGTGAATTCCTTTGCGGCACCTGTACTCAAATTATCTTGTCTTTTCGAACTTACCTCTGGCCTTACGGTCTAAAAGTCCGAAGAATCCCTGTATGGCATTCGTAATGAAGTTTTTTGTCTTTTTAAATTTATTCAAAGCTTTTCGGTTTGAAAAGTATAACCTAATTCCTTTACCGCCCCCTAATCCTAATAATATTACATGTTTTATTCTGTTTCGATGTTTGAAAATTAATTTGTACTACAAGTCCAACGTTATTATATGCTTATTACTTTATTTTATAATAACGCGGCCAAAAATGACAATTTTCATTTCGAAACTTACTTTGCTCATCAAAAATTCAATTTAGAAACGGAAATTTTTAATGCGAGTAATTTTGTCAATTTTACACACCGATACTTAGGAATAATTACGAAATTTGTATACAATCACAATTAAAAATAATTTTCGAAGATTGAATGAAGTGTAGAAATGAAAATCTTAAGAAATCAACGCAAACACATGAAATAATGTGAGAATTGTAATTATTGTATTAATTAACACCAATCTTCAAAAAGCGAAGTGAGTTTTAAAACAACAAATGTCAATTTTCGCTATGTAATGACATTTTGAGCACCGTTACTTAAGTATAATTGTACAAAATGTTGGAATTGTACTACAAATTAATTTTCGAAGACCGAAGTAGGTTTAGAAATGAAAATGATTAATGCTAGCAATTTCTTAATTTTCAGACACCCTAATGTAGGCAAAAACATGAAATATTTGTAGCATTGGGGGTACGGTAAAGGAATTCAATTAGACTTTTGAAACCGAAAAGCTAAAAGTAGGTTACAAAGACAAGAAAATTAAATTACGCAGAACGTAAAGAGATTATTAATTTGTACTTTTGAGACCGTAAGGCCACAGGTTAGTTTGAAAAGACAAGATGATTGAAGTATAGGGACTGCAAAGGAATTAATTTATACTTTTAACACTGAATAGCAAAAAGTAGATTCAAAAAGTAAAATTCTTTTTTTAATTTTTCTTTAAGTAACCGAAGACAAGAAAATTCAGCCAAAAATTACAAAATTACTTTTTAATATCCTCAAATCCAGTATCACTCCAGCCAATATCTTGTAGCATGATTAATTCATCCATGTAATTTCCTTTTATTATTAGAGATTTATTAGAGATTCCTTAAGAATGCAATTTTCTTCTTTTCATTAGAATCGTCATTCAGTCTTCTTTACATAAGGGACGTTGAAAAACATTTTTGAATGACATTTAACAGGAGCATCTCAAGAATTTCAAAACGTTATGTTGGATAAATACTTGCATCAATTTCTAACATTATATAGTGAAACAAAATTAGAAATAACTAAACAAAATATAAGATTTTCTCGCTAGCAGGTAAGAATTTAAATAAATGCTAAGGATTTTTAGTAGCCGGAATAAAAGTGCTTCTTCTACTTGAAGTTACTAAGTCGTACGGAAGATAATTAATTTCATTCTCTTTAATTATTAATTTCAAATATCCACAAACATTTTAATAAAAATATAATTATAAAGTATAAGTCTAAATTCTTATGTAATAACTAATCAATCTTTGATAAACCGATATTGAAATAAATTAAATGTAATAATATGAAAAATAATTAAACTATGTAAAATTGTAGTTTTCAGAATTCAGCGGTGAATTTGAAATTCACGACCGCGCGGGAAATTATGAAGAAGCACCGTCAGCAAACGCAGGGTAGATTTCGGACCGGAGTCCATTTAACGTCCTTGGAAGGGTTGGCAGATTATGTAACATCACCGGAGTTGCCCGAGTCGGTGTTGAGGAATATGACTGGCCTATGTCTGAATGCCATGAAGTACTCAACACCGAACGGACATACTGTGGTGATGTTTCATAATGAAACTCACACGACAGCCATACTGTCATCATCAGAATGGCTGTTTATTGATGGGACTTTCAACACAATTCCCCAACAGTTGAATGGTCTCCATCAGATGGTGATAGTCATGGCTGCGAAAGGGAGGAAAGTAAGTAATCCATTACATTTAATAATAACAACAGAATAATATTATTCTAATAATATCAGCTATAATAACTAACCCAATTATTGTTTTTAGTCGATTGTCATTTAGGGTGTATGACAAATGTCCGAACCAAAAATTGTTCGACCGTATACGTTAAATAGGAAAACCAAAAGTTCGAATGGCTAAATTATCATGGTCGAACATTTTTTCGTTCGAACATTTGTCTTATACCCGTCATGTACTCATTTTTTCAATTATTTCGCCCAATTATTAATACACGATAGTAATATTAAAATTTTAAAATTTTATTTCAGTTTTACAATAATGTAATATTTTCAAATAACATTTTCAGGTCATACCCTTCCTATGGATGTTAATAGGTACGAAGTCGACAACGGAATACGAGAGTGCATTGCGCCACTTCTTTTCAAAATCCGCACCGTCTTTTGTGCCGAAGCACATGAAGTGCGATTTTGAACTGGGGTTGCGCAATGCACTCCAAAACATCTGGCCGACTGCGTTGCTGCATGGGTGCTTCTTTCATCATGTGCAAGTAAATATGATTTTCTTATTTATTATTCATGTTTTTGAAATTACACTAATTTGAATTTTTATTTCTATTTTATTATAGGCCCTACGCAAACACGCCAAAAACAAAAAACATGGCCTGGCGGCGTTTTTGGAGTTAAAAGAGCACACCGAAGTGCTCCATACATTTATGGGGCTAGCCTTATTGCTGCCAGCTAGGATAGACGAGGGACTAGATGCTTTGGTTGCATCTCTACCAAAAGAAATCCATTGCATCTGAGAAAGCTTTATCAGCTATTACCGGAAGCAATAGATTCGATTGGTGAAGCCACGTTCATTCAGCGTCTTTGGACTGGAACATCGCACCAACAACGCCTTAGAATCATACCATCATATTCTAGGCGTTGTTGTGAAGGCAAATCCAACGGTGGACCAGTTCTTAGGTAAATAAATTATTTATTTTATTGTATGTACAGTCAATGAATTACCATTTGTTTACATGCATTCCAGACAAGCTGAAGAATGTGGTTTTCGGGGATGCAAACCTTAAGCGATTGCAGCAGGAAATGAGCCCGGAAATGACCCGATTGTCACCTTTACAAGTTATGAAAGAGGAGTCGATCAAGTTATTCTGGAACGTCTCAAAAAGCCACAGCCCAGTTATAAAACTGGTGGAAATGGCGTCCCAATTAATTGGTTTCAATTGGGACAAACTTAAGTGTAATATTAATATACTAATTCTTAGCAGACTGCTATTTTCATATTATGTGTTACTGAAACTTACGTATACAAAATTCTTTTCAGCGTTCACGGAACAACTTGACGACTTCCTGACTCAATTGGCGTCTTCTCCGTCCTCAGATTCTGCTGCTGCTGGCCCTTCGTCATCCAGCTGGTATTGCGGACCACCAGATACAAATGTATCCTCCATGTTGCAGTAGTAATGCATTGCAAAGGTATCAAATAGAAATTTACACTATATATTCAATATTATAAAATTACAATATGTCATTTATTGTTTTCTTGCTAACAGACTTACATGTGATCAAGGACGGGTAGATGGGTGAACAACATGTCCACGAGGCAATTTTGTAGCACTCCGCCTTAGCGTCTAGAGTGTCTTGGCGTATACGTACAGGGAACTGACAAAACTCTCAAATCGATTATGGACAGAGTTCCCTTGCTCTTTCTTACCTCATCATTTGTGTGCCACGTTAGTAGTTGAAATGTAAGACCATCTTCTGTGCAACTCGATCTACTGCAAAATCCTTTGTGTCCCATCGTCAAATTATGTAAACCAGTCCCTTTTCTGGAGAAGGAGCTTGGTTTATTGGTAGCAGGATCTCCCTTTCAAAAAGAAATAACCCACCAAGCATCACTACTTTTTAAAATAAATATATTTTAGTTTAATTTAATTGTTTTTATACTAACCTGACCAGCACGTCATAATCAATAGATTTGTAGATCATCTCCTGGGAATCGGAGTTGTCAGGCTAGGTTATGTCAGGGAGGCAAATGAGGTCACACACACAGATAAACTAAGCTCTCAGGTCCATGTGGGTAGCGTAGTAAACCCAAAAATTATGAATGAAATGGGCGATGTTGGCACCATCTTTTGTGTAATATATAAACTCGTTCGTAAACGACTACTTCATAAACCATGAAACAGTAGATGGGCATGCGTTTTTCGATTTCGGCCAGGGCGAACTTACCCTTTCTCAATTGAAGTTTATTAAATTTAAGAAAATTTTTTTAAATTTCATATTTTTCATTAATTGATATTAAGATTTACGTTCCTTAAACTGTTTTAAGGAACAAAATTCTTAATTTTCAGTAACATTTATGAAATTTGCTTCCTACTTTTTTATTAAATTTCATGAAATTTTTTACAGTGCAACTCACACAATGCCGTAAACAAATAAAAGAACAAAATCTTCAACGGCCGAAATAACGGAAATTATGTCCTTTGATTGTCAGTCTTAATTATTAGTAAGGTGCTCGTTAATATCTGGAGTAGCTGCAATTTTTATCTTTAAAATATGAAATACACAATTACACCATAGTCGAAAGGTATGTGCAGAGAGAAGAAAAGTGGTTGACGGAACTATTTCATAATAGTAAAACATTTGGTAACCATAAAGTAGTTAGTTTAACCATTTCCATAATAGACAAGAACATAATTTTGTTCAGTTTACCATTTCCAGATATTTAAGTACGCATCTGAATAATAAATCTGAATGCATTCACGTTACTAATAATGCTTCTTTAATTTCATCTTGACCAAAGGTGTGAACGCAACAAATTGAGATCAGTACCTTTGCCAGTGTCTGAAATTTCTTACCTTCACCTATCAGGAAGATTTTGTAAATTATAGGCAAATGCATTCACAGTTATTAATATGATTCTTTATAGGTCATAAGTTTGCTGTCGACTAGATTCATAATAAACATATTGTATTATGTAGACCGGTAAGTAGCTTATTCCTTATCTTACATTTAATTCCTCACAATATTCAATGTGTACCCTTCAAAGCGTCGTGTTTTATTTTTACTTATTGTATTTTGTAATGTATCTGCTCGCACTATCTATATTGCATTCATATTTTAAAGATAAATTGTAGCCACTCCAGATATTAACGAACACCTTACTAATTATTAAGACTGAAAATCAAAGGACATAATTTGGTATACATTGATTATTTGACCATCCATCTTATACCAACACCAATATTCTACATATACCAAAAGCATCTAGCAAATAATCGAGATAATATGTTCATTTCAAATTTATTATTATATTTGAAATATTTTTCTCAGTCTAAACTTGTCTTACAAGTTTACTATGTTCTGCATCATACTTACCGTATATTAGAAACGTTAGTTAACTAATATTTTATGCGTGAAATTTGCATATTTTCTAACCCATAATTTTTTTTTTTTTTTATTTTTTACCCTCAACCTTCCACCTCGATCGAGGTGTCCCAAAAGCTCTCAGGGAGCTTGTCCGGGTACAGGTGAGTACCATTGCGAGAGCTACAGGTCGTCTTAGATGGCGCCATACTCACATTTGTCGAGAATGTAGGAAACTGCAGAAACCCACATTAAGTACAGCATCGGCCATGGCTCGATTTCCGCCTGAAGACAATACCTCTAAAATGCCAAACAGACAGCGTGGTTCGTCTTACACATAGCGAACTGCTGCCTGAAAACAATTTCGAAAAATTGCCCAGCCGGGGATCGAAATCACGACCTACGACTTCGTAGTTCATCACGCTACCAACTGAGCTACGAAGCCGATATTATGTTTGAACACATTTATTCTCTAAAGATTACTCTAAGTGTTATGTTTCGACTCTCAAAGTACATCAATCTACCGTCTTATTTCATACTATGCACACTTAAACCTATAGAATATACGAATAATATTAATTTTTTTAAGTTACTTTCTGCTCAAGGCATTAATTAACCCTTACTCATAATTAATAATAATTTTATATACATTATTAGTAGTATAGGGGCACCGATAGCCAGACGTAAACACCCTCCAATCCTCCACCATGAGGTAGGTCTGGCGCCAGACGGTAGACGGACCTTGGGATAGGTCAGGGGTTAATGACCTCATGTAGAGGTGATAATGGTTGTTAATGGGGAATTACTGTCAAAACAAACAATAAAAACGTCAATAAATAATGTTAATTGGGTAATTAATGTCAGATAAAAATAATTTAGGATCGTAAATATCCCTGTAGCCGCATTTTGAGGTAGGTCAGTAGTCTGACGTAAACAAAAACGTACGGGGTACCTTTGGCCGCTACGCGTGGCCGGCAGATGAATCTTGAGATAGATCAGGGGTTGATGACCTCATAAAGAGGTGTTAATGGTTATTAATGGGTAATTAATGTCAAAACAAATAATAAAAATGTGAATAAATAACGTTAATTGGGTAATTAATGTCGGATAAAAAATAATTTATGATCGTAAATATTCCTGTAGCCGCATTTTGAGATAGGTCAGTAGTTTGACGAAAACAAAAACGCACGGGGTACCTTTGGGCGCTACGCGTGGCTGGCAGACGAATCATGAAATAGATCAGGGGTTAGTGACCTCGTAAAGTGACAGTGGTTATTAATGGATAATTAATATCACAACAAACAATAAAACCGTCAATAAATATTGTTAATTGTGCAATTAATGTCAGGTAAAAAATAATGATGACCGTAGATAGCCCTGCAGCCGCTTTGTGAAGTAACTCAGACGTATAGAAACCCTTTGGCCGCAACATGAGGAGATCATGGTTCAGCGAGCTCTAGACGACTATGTATTAGTTTTCGTGTTTGGTTTGTTATGGTGATCTACCCCCACTCCCCCTTGATATTTACTAAGATTTACCAATACATTGCGCAGATGACCTTTATATACATGTTGCGCACGTGGCAGTTCACTTGTAGGTCGAAAACGAGTGACTGTAATTTCATACGACGTTGAAACGCACACATGTGGTTTTTACTAGAGGGACCCAGTTTTCTAGGAAAATCTTGAAGACTAGGGAAAGATAAGACTCTAAAAGTAAGCTAGAAATCGTACTATACAAAATAATACATATAATAATATACACGTATAAACTAGAATAATTAATGTCGAAAATTTCCGATTTTGTATTCTGGAAGCCATATAGACACTATATAGACAACTACTTGATTGTAATAGTTTTTGGAAATCCCCGAGAAATACGAAGGTGAGATATAATATAGGTAAAATAAGGAATGATTCGATTTATTAAAAACACGTTTTATACAAACATAGCAGCTTTTAAAGGCTCGGTGATCTTACAAAATTTGAATAAACCAGCCTTGCACCTACGAAAACTAACGACGTGAAGTAACGTCGGCTAACATACAATATCAATCGCCGTTAAATAGAAAATCGAAAAAGATACATTTTGTATAAGTCTGTTTCGTTCTATTTTTGTTCTGTTTTTCAATATGCATATTAGTATTGTTGTATGTATACTGATGGTGTATAAAGATGTTTCGGATAAAAAAAGATCTACAAACTTCGTATCATTTTTCACATAACCTCAAAATTTTTTAGAAACATCGGGAAAAACGTGTTTTTAATTTTTAAAATGAAATTTTTTTCATCAAATTTACAAGACACTTAACTTTTTCTGTCACAAATAAGGTGTCATTTTTTTAAATCAAAATATTTATTTGTTTTTTTTTTACATTCACTTTTTACCTAAAATCACCCCTACCTTAAATTAAAAACTCGATTATGTGAAAAATGATATAGGGTAAACTGGGTAGTAATCGGTCATCCTACAGTGGTCGGCCGCTTTACGTATGTAATTGCCGTTTAAAAATATTATAAATGTCGTTTTTCTTTACATTTAGGTTTAGTATATCTCGGTAAATGAGCTCAAGTTTAATTAATAGCGAAATCATGTTTCTGTTAATGATTTTCTAATATTTTGATAAGTGGCCGATAAATGTCAGTTACACCTGGCCGATACTTAGACTAGTACTAGATTACTAAACAAAAAAATGTCCATCGTTAAATTTATGTTTTATCGTTGAACTAAATTTAATGTCAAATCATTGAAATCAGAGCCTTAACGGGACTATAACTGTACCGTTTACCAAGTTATAAAAATAGTACATTTTTTGATATCTAAAACTGCTCCAGATAACATTTTTTATTGGGTCAAATTTCGTCGGAAATTCGGAAAACCGATTCCTATATGTTTCTATATTTGATTTTATTAATTTTTTCAACTTTTTGTTTTATATTGAAGTTACTCCTGTAACTTTCAGACGGCAGAAAAAAATTTGACGTCACTTCACATTAAAAGCGCAAAAATAAATCAGCCATGCTTCTCGAAACTAACCACGCGAAGTAACTTCTGCGTATAAAAACAATCCCCTGTTTAACAGAAAATCGATACAAATACATTTTTTAGGACAAGTCAATTTTGTCTAGGGATGCTGAGATAATGCTGGAAAAGTGTGAATATAAATCAGTTCGATTGATAACTTAAATTTGGAATGAACTAATTTGTTTTTTTAGTTTATTTCAGTTTTTTTTCGCTTTTGGTAAAGTGAATTTAATTGTTTTCATTGTCTGAATGTTAGACCAGTGCAGTTACCCGAACATCAAACAGAAAGTTGAAGAAATTAATAACAGTAAATCATGAAACGTATCCCAATGACTGTCAAAAGTTGCCCTCCTAATAAAAAATGTTAAATGGAGAATTTTTAGATATTAAGAAGATATACAACTTTTGCCTACATCAGTGATTTCCATCGGATTGTCTTACAATTGCGTCGGAGGCAGCGAATGTGATGCGTGATTAATGGAGGCGAATCACAGATGTCAAAGAAGATTTCATTAGAAAATTCGTCAACATAGAATACTATTTACACTACCCAGTGCGTGCGTGAACTTGGTTTTATCGGCCTTGTTAGCGATTAGTACCGCAGGTTTCGTCTACACCAGAGGAATCGGATCTGCCGGATACACGCCTGTCGGGATTTAACCCTTTGAAACATACATTTTTCTTAACACGGAAAATGACTGAAAATCTTTAGTCGGTGGTTTTCGGGGTCGCTGATTACACGTCACGTTTCGAGTCGATATTCGTTTCCGTTTGGGTATACATAGGCAATAAAGACAGTCACAATTGTGGTATACTTGGTAATTGTAAATTATTGTACATACAAAAGATATATCGTTTTTATTGGAAACTATGAATATAAGAGGTAACACATTTGTAATGGAATTAATAATAGTGAAAATAATGAAAAATATATTTCCCCGTTGCTTGTTCACTCTGCTCATATAGGAAATCTTCGTATCTCCCCTTTCGTATATTCAACGTCTTATCTCCCCTTTGTCTTCAAAATTTTCCCTCAAGTAAAAAATACGTGTGTATGTTTCGAGGTCGTAGCAAAAAATTACAGCCTCTCGTTTTCGACCTACAAGTGGACTGCCACATGCGCAACATGTATATAAAGATCATCTGCGCAATGTATTGGTAAATTTTAGTAAATAATAAGGAGGAGAGCGGGTGGATCAACGTAATAAACCAAACACAAGAACTAACGCATAGTCGTCGAGAGGTCGTTGAACCATAACCTACCTCACGTTGCGGCTAAAGTATTAATATACACCGACCTAATAAAAAAAATGATTATTTTATATAAAAAAAACAAATAATAATTAAGGGTTGATTTCAATTCCTAACAGCCCTACTGATGCTCGTGGCTTGATCGAGTTTTCATTCAAAGAATGATCTCGACTCAAGTCACTAGTATCCCTAATAATAAAAAAAATTTATTCCTAAGGTGTTAATCTCTTGTTTGGTGTAAAAAAAATGTTAAAGAGATTAACACGTTCGTCTCATTAAAAAAATAAAAAATATATAAAAAAACTTAATTCTTTACATTTGTTGCCGTAGCAACTCGTCTCTTTTCGGGCAATAAGAAAAGGAGGGAAGGATATATTAGTTGGGAATTTTAATTAAAGGTAAACTCACTTTTTGATGTTCCTTGTTGATCTCTCGGTCCTTGGAGTGGGATGCTCTTATTCGTGGATTGTGTGTGTGTGTGTGTGGCAACTGGTCGAGCTTCTCCAAGATAGTCCGTGTAGAAGTTAAGTCGATTCCTCGTGAGGGAGATTTGATGAGCTCCTCGAATCGGCACCGTGAACCCAGTTAGACACTTAGGATGAAAAATTTACGCGGCGACCCGACGTTAAACTCAGAGTTAACAGTTTACGCGGCGACCCGACGTTAAACTTAGGGTTCCCAACACGAATTGGGAACCAAAAACTGCTCGCCGTTACTTTTGATTTGGTTTTAGGGTTGAGGAAGACTTCGGACGTTCGTATCTTTTGTTTCGTATCGTCTGTATGTTTCGAGGTCGTAGCAAAAAATTACAGCCTCTCGTTTTCGACCTACAAGTGGACTGCCATATGCGCAACATGTATATAAAGATCATCTGCGCAATGTATTGGTAAATTTTAGTAAATAATAAAGAGGAGAGCGGGTGGATCAACGTAATAAACCAAACACAAGAACTAACGCATAGTCGTCGAGAGGTCGTTGAACCATAACCTACCTCACGTTGTGGCTAAAGGGACCCCGTACAGGTTTGTTTACGTCTGAGGTACCTCACAAAGCGGCTACAGGGCTATCTACGGTCATCATTATTTTTTATCTGCATTAATTGCACAATTAACAATATTTATTTAATTATCCATTAATAACCACTATCACTTTACAAGGTCACTAACCCCTGATCTATCTCATGATTCGTCTGCCAGCCACGCGTAGCGGCCAAAGGTACCCAGTACGTTTTTGTTTTCGTCAAACTACTGACCTACCTTAAAATGCGGCTACAGGGATATTTACGAATATAAACTATTTTTTATCTGACATTAATTACGCAATTAACATTATTTATTGACGTTTTTATTGTTTGTTTTGACAGTAATTCCCCATTAATAACCATTATCACCTCTTTATGAGGTCATTAACCCCTGACCTATCCAAAAGTCCGTCTACCGTCTGGCGCCAGACCTACCTCTAGGTGGAGGAGTGGGGGGTGTTTACGTCTGCCTATCGGTACCCCTATACTACTATTATTACTTTCCCAGTATTAGATTATACTCTCACTGATATTCTTCTTCTAACATCATACATCTCAATCGTAATATTCACTTTCAAAATTTGTAATTATTTTGAATTTTCCATTTATATCTCATTAGCTTTCTTATATTATAAGTTTATTTCGTATCGTATCTGCTAACATTCATCACACTATTAATATTCCTTAACTTCATTTATATAGTTTCAAATTTTCCATACACAGAGAAAAAAAAGGGTTAACGGAATCATAAAGAAATGGTAAAAACAGTTATACTGTTTACTAATAGTAAAATTAACAATGTGAAAAGCTGCGGCTCGCAGAGTGTTACTTTTGCAATTCAGAACATTGTGAAAAGGGCCATACAATAGTTCTTTTAGTAAGGAGAGGGGGTATTTTCGTTTTATTTATTTTATTATGCCCATTTCACGGTAATGTCTGAATTGACTATTTAAGTATGTAACTGAAGTACTGAGTATCTGAAGTTATGTACGATGATGCGTACTTGAATATCTGGAAATGGTAAACTGAACAAAATTATGTTCTTGTCTATTATGGAAATGGTTAAACTAACTACTTTATGGTTATGAAATGTTTTACTATTATGAAATAGTTCCTTCAACCACTTTTCTTCTCTCTGTGTAGCACATACCTTTCGACTATGGTGTAATTGTGTATTTCATATTTTAAAGATAAAAATTGCAGCTACTCCAGATATTAACGAGCACCTTACTAATAATTAAGACTGACAATCAAAGGACATAATTTCCGTTATTTCGGCCGTCGAAGATTTGGTTCTTTTATTTGTTTACGGCATTGTGTGAGTTGGTCAATTACTGTGTAATACATAGATCATGTATTTGACACTTACATTATAGTTCTCTCACACACAAAAGGTATCATAAATTTCTGCAAATTTGCTGACACGATTGTAAGGTGCTCGTTAATATCTGGAGTAGATGCAATTTTTGTAATACTGGGAAAGTAATAATGTATATGAAATTATTATTAATTACGAGTAAGGGTTTAATTAATGCCTTGAGCAGAAAGTAACTTTAAAAAATAAATATTATTCGTATATTCTATACGTTGAAGTGTGCACAGTATGAAATAAGACGGTAGATTGATGTACGCTCAGAGTCGAAATATAACACTTAGAGTAATCTTTAGAGAATAAATGTGTTCAAACATATGGGTTGGAAAATATGCAAATTTAACGCATAAAATATTAGTTAAGTAACGTTTCCAATATAAGCTAAGTAAGATGGAGAACATAGTAAACTTGTAAGAGAAGTTTAGACTGAGAAAAATATTTCAAGTATAATAATAAATTTGAAGTGAAAATATTATCTCGATTATTTGCGAGATGCTTTTGGTATAGGTATAATATTAGTGTTGGTATAAGGTGTATGTTCAAATAATCAATGTATACCAAATTATGTCCTTTGATTTTCAGTCTTAATTATTAGTATGGTGTTCGTTAATATCTTAAATGGCTACAATTTATCTTTAAAAAATGAATGCAATATAGAGAGTGCGAGCAGATATATTACAAAATACAATAAATAAAAATAAAACACGACGCTTTGAAGGGTACACATTGAATATTGTGAGGAATTAAATGTAAGATAAGGAATAAGCTACTTACCGGTCTACATAACACAATATATTTATTATGAATCGAGTCGACAGCAAACTTATGACCTATAAAGAATCATATTAATAACTGTGAATGCTTTTGCCTATAATTTACAAAATCTTCCTGATAGGTGTGGGTAAGAAATTTCAGACACTGGCAAAGGCACTGATCTCAATTTGTTGCGTTCGCACCTTTAGTCAAGATGAAATTAAAGAAGCATTATTAGTAACGTGACTGCATTCAGATTTAAGAAAATATACAACATATTGTAAAGGTGTTCCAAAGCTCCGATGTACTAGATGCCTATAATTAATGACGTCTTGCCCGTCAATTTTGACGCACATTTTAATCTAAACGTGATAATGAAAATAGTGACATACAGTCTGTAAATATTGTAAAATGTACGTGTTATAATATGCAAAAATTATACAATGGAAATTAATGATATAGATACGTGTGTTAAATGAATCATTTAATTGCATATTCATACTTTTGTCACCAACATTTCCAAAACACCGCAATTAAGCTTGTTTAGTTAAATTGTATAATGATCGTATATATTAAATTGTATCATTATTTACGGAAAAATCGTTGAATATTTACTCCTTTACATAAGAAAATATTCAATGATTATTGAAAGTGTGTTTCAACTGTCGAAACGAAACATGAAGTAAGATAGAACTATATAAGCTTTACAGACAGATCATTGAGAATTTTTCACTTTTCCTTTCAAAATGACTAATATTTTATGGAATTACATACGCACATTTAAATAAAATTAATCTATGCATGTCTTCATGTTGAATTTTTATTTCATATACGGTACCAGTCTTTTTAAGCGATAATGTATGAAAATATCAGTTCTATAAACGATTCAATATCAATAATAATAATATGACATTTTAGTGCATGATGTGAAAACATAAGAAGTTTTTAAAGGTTAATTTATTACTATGAAAATTATTTATTGATATAATGACTTGTGTCTTTTTCTATTACACTAGGTGTGATGGATAGGAGTAAAGTCTCCTTATGCCAATACATTTAACAAAATCGCTGTAACAATAGTATTTGTACGTGAATGACTTAGTTAACTAATTACGATTACAATGTGGAAGTAACAAAAATTTTTCAAATATAACAACGTTTCGTGCAGTGTAATTACCCAAAACGTTATTGTAAACAGAATTAAATAGTCATGTCCGATAGGCTACATACAATTTCGAATCAAGAGATATACCGTTAGTTAGTACTAAAATACATTTACGCTTGCACTTGTTGGGTTTTCAGAATGAATTTCATTCCAGAGACGTGTGAATGTTACATCACAAGAATGTGCACACGGCTCGATTTTATGCATGGGTATTCGTATAGATGTAACAAATGGGTAGCTAATGAGAGAGAGGGAGAGAGAATGGTCGACAATTAAAGAAGACAGTTCAAAAGTCACATTCGCTATGAATAAGGCCATTTTATGTGGGCTATTATACACGGTTCTAATGTTAACAAATTTGTTATTATCATAATGACAAATACTTCGTCGACTTTCGTTTTGTTTTTACATTTACAGAAAAAAAGATGTAATGAGATAAGATGACTAAGACCATGTAAGATTTATGCATGGACTGACTTTAAGGTGTGATGATTTTAAGTATTTTTTTAGAGTGCAGTACATCGCGATTCAATATACATAGAAAAATTAATCGTTTAAACGATGTCAACTTATTGACTGAACATTTTTTATTTAAAATTTAGAGATCTTTGGCACGCTCAATTGTATTATAAATGGAGCGAAACTTGTATTCATGCGCCTATGTAAATTTCAATGAGATCGAATATCGTAGAAAAGATTTCTTCAATTGCAAAAGTGTGGTGACCATCATACTGGTGCTAGTACTTGTGTTACGCTCGAACCCGGGGTACTTATATGAGTACTCTGGATACTTACGTGAAAGGGCGGTCGACCTCAAGGGTCGACTCTGGGTTCTGGGTGAACGGAGATGGCTGCGCTAAAGAAAGAATGACTGGGGAAGTGAAACGAACAATTCTGAATATATTGGCATAATAAATTTATTTCTCTGAAGTAATAAGGAAGTACACGAGGGAATAGAATGGAGGAAAGTCAGTGGGCGGCAACGGCGGCTAGTTGTGATCCCTGTCAGGAGTCGACACCAGAAAACTGTGTGACTGAAAATGAGAACACCATATAAAAATAGTGACCCTAAATGTTGTTGTTAGTAGGGGGTAAGGATGAGGAAAAAGACAAGGATAAAAAAAACTATATTTATAAATATTAATGTACACCGACCTAATAAAAAAATGATTATTTTATATAAAAAAACAAATAATAATTAAGGGTTGATTTCAATTCCTAATAGCCCTACTGATGCTCGTGGCCTGATCGAGTTTTCATTCAAAGAATGATCTCGATTCAAGTCACTAGTATCCCTAATAATAAAAAAAATTTATCCCTAAAGTGTTAATCTCTTGTTTGGTGTAAAAAAATGTTACAGAGATTAACACGTTCGTTTCATTAAAAAAATTAAAAATATATAAAAAAAAATTAATTCTTTACATTTGTTGCCGTAGCAACTCGTCTCTTTTCGGGCAATAAGAAAAGGAGGGAAGGATATATTAGTTGGGAATTTTAATTAAAGGTAAACTCACTTTTTGATGTTCCTTGTTGATCTCTCGGTCCTTGGAGTGGGATGCTCTTATTCGTGGATTGTGTGTGTGTGGCAACTGGTCGAACTCCTCCAAGATTGGCCGTGTAGAAGTTAAGTCGATTCCTCGCGAGGAAGATTTGATGAGCTCCTCGAATCGGCACCGTGAACCATGTTAGACACTTAGGATGAATAATTTACGCGGCGACCCGACGTTAAACTTAGGGTTCCCAACACGAATTGGGAACCAAAAACTGCTCGCCGTTACCTTTGATTTGTTTTTAGGGTTGAGGAAGACTTCGGACGTTCAGACCGAAGGGGAGAAGAAATGAGAAGGAAGATATTTCGACGTTCAGACGGAAATATCGGAAAAGGAATCGTGCGAAGCTGAACGAGTCGCTCTCGTCACGAAATGTGGGAATTTTGGAAAAAGATATTCGGACGTTCAGGCCGAATACCTTGTTTAGGACAAGAGATGAGTTGGTATACGCGAGAAGCTGGACGAACAGTTTGCAATCGCTAGGAAGGGTTTTTTTTAGGAAGGTTGGAGATTCAGAGATTTCAGGCAGAGTGGTGACGGTGCTGGAAGGAATTCTTTTTATACTCGATGCCTTTGCCATAAAAGTGCAGTCGAGTCGGAAAAGTGGGGTGACATTTTTTGTGGCGTGAAAATTGTACAATTTTTGTAAGAAACTTATAAACTATTGTTATGAGATGTATGGTTTTTATGTTGACGCAAAATGTGTTACAATAAGATGACAATAATTAGTACAAACTTGAACGGAAGTTGTAGCATGAGTTTAACAAAAGTTATTAATAAAAAAAGGAATTTTGTGTCAACTATTTATATTAATTTTTCTTAAATGTTTTATCTGAGTGAAAAATACTAGGTGTAGACATTAGAAATATATTTTAAGTTATTAAAATATATTTCTAAATTATGTGAACATTTTTAATTGTTCTTTTTAATGTTAATTATTAGTTTTAATTATTTGTTTTTATAAATATTCATTCAAGTGTTGTACTAATTTTACGGGAAGACAGTTGAGTGTATTTTAATTCTATTGAAATGTCATTCTTTTAAATAATTTAATAATTTATGAAAATAGCATTGTGCTTTGTTATACCAATATCTGACAGTTTTTCTTAGTAGTTGTAAAGGGAAAGGTGAAGGAGAAAATTATTGTTTGTAACTTTATTTATCAACTTGGTAAAACTTAATATTATTTATCGAATTTGTAATATAAAATAAGGAAAAGCATATTGTAGTCGGTTGGGTTTTTCCAGTATCACCGTGTATAAGCGGATGTTTATTTTTCCCAATCTAATCTTTTTATATATTTTTATGACTAGGGTCGGACTATCGTGGGCCATGTGCACGTTTTCAGAGTTTCTTGTAGAATTTAGAAAAAAAAAGTTATATTCTACAAAATATTATGAAGATTGCTCAGTAAAATATTATTTTAATAAAAATGTATTAAGAATAAAAATAATAAAAATAATATTTTAGTATAATTTTTAGGTTTTCTTGATAGTTTAAAGTTTGTTGGTAATGGCGGAATCGTGTTTATTCACTGAGAATGGGGAAAACCTGCTTTTCGGATTATCTTGAGAGAAACTCGAGTTCGGGCGGTTAGAGTTTCCTTATTTGTACCCTTCGAGATCGGTAGGGTAGTGTTCTTTATTACTAAAAACTGTTATCGGTATAACAAAGCAACGTAGCTCCGATTATGTTTGTGGATTTCTTAAAAGATGGAGTTAAATAAAAGAATGGTATTGCCGTTACGTGGGACGTAACACTTGAAACGGATTAATATTGCGTTTAACTTCTTATTCATCATCTAAGTATCGTAACTCGCAAATTATCGACAATGGACACGTATGGGACCGTCTATCCTTGAACATCGGACGATACCGAGAGTGATCTAGTGACCGTGAAAACTATCTGTTTTTGTTACACTCTCATTTGATTTCCGATTCATAGGAGTTGACGAAGATATACTACGATCTAGAGAGAAAGGTACGACGTATACCCATAAGTTAGAGGTACCACGCCATATGTGGAAGTGGCAAAGAGTGTCTGAGAAGGAGAAGTACAGAGATAGAGAGAGTGAGAGAGAGAGAGAGAGAGAGAGAGAGAGAGAGAGAGAGAGAGAGAGAGAGAGAGAGAGAGAGAGAGAGAGAGAGAGAGAGAGAGAGAGAGAGAGAGAGAGAGAGAGAGAGAGAGAGAGAGAGAGAGAGAGAGAGAGAGAGAGAGAGAGAGAGAGAGAGAGAGAGAGAGAGAGAGAGAGAGAGAGAGAGAGAGAATGAAGCGTCAATTAATGAAGGGGACAAGCAAATCAGTATTAGGTAGTATAAATGTAGTATATTACCGACGTGCAAGGATTCCCCGGATCTGGTAATTGGTTTATATGGAAGGAAATGTGCATTATGGATATTTCCGACAGTGACGTAGTAAAGTATGTTTTGAACTTAAAACAATTGGTTAATGCACAATTATCATGGTCTACGATTGGAATCGGGCGATGTGCCCTTTGACGCAATCAACGAAACGTTGGAAGACATCGTTACATGTGCTCACAAGTTATACATAAAAGGCGAAACAAAAAGAAGATAGAGGTTGCAGGAAATTTTAGATACTGACAATGCTGTTGACCTAGATATATTGGCCCGTTCATCTCTACCGAAACTCATAGGATAAAATGCTTAAAAATTGGATACTGGAAAATCTTCAAGACCACCCTGCATCTCTTCAAAAGTCAATGAGAATTTTCTATGAAGTGAAACGTCTTGCATTAATGGAAACAAAAGACATGGAATGTCTACCTATTGATTTTATCTCAATGTTTGCAGACCGTGAAATTGAAGAAGCATGATCATGCCTACCTCTCACAATGCAAATATATTCAGATTTACGTGAATGTCGTCGATAAACATTTTGAAAGGAGTGATGATACCGTAGATAGACAACCGCCGATGATTAAAGGCTATGCAAAGTGTTAATTTCAGAGATGGCAATATAGGTATTTTAAAAATAGCAAGATTGCCTTCGCATTGCAGTAGATGCGCGGTAATATTTAAGAATTTCACTTTCATATTCTTTTGCATGGTGATAACCTAGTTGTCAACTAGATTCAATTTTCAAGAGCCTCATATTCAATTGTAATCGCTCCATAGCCACTCATATCAGCAAGTGTATGATGGCAGCCTACGATGAATCCATGCATTTCAGATGCACCCGCATATTTCATTCTGCGACACACAGATTCTTCAATCTCTTTAAACATACCAAAAGATGGCAGTATTATCATTTCCTTTAACTTTTTACTTAAAAGACACAAAACTGTGCGTAAAGATAGAAAGAAACTGTTGAATTTTACACGTTTCTCTTAGATTTTTACATCGTCATTTCGAACTTCTTATTCTCAGAAATTTTAAAAGTGGGAAATATTAAATGGAGGTTAATTAATTATATTAAAAGCAAGTCGATACATTATATGTATTCGTCACCTATGGGAAGTCAGATTCATTGTTACCGTATAGTAAAGTCTACGGATAATTAACAGGTCGAAACCTGTATGGCGGTGTTTAATTGTTCACATATTAAAAAACGGTCAAGAGCATGATTAATTACATTACCCACGTATCCAAACTCGTATAGCTATGGTTCGAACGTCATGAAAACACTAAAATACCGTGAATAGATAAATGCATAGGGAATAAGCGTGTCATCCTCTCTCTGTCTAATTACTGATAGCATCTTCCATCATTTCTATATTATACATTTTAATACACGCTTTCCGGATTATGTGAGATTTATTACTATTTAAATATTATTATTATAAATTATTTATTTATTAATGCTACCTTTGTTAACGAAGGGATGTCTTGGCCTACGGATGACTCACCAGGTCATTGCTATACATAAAATACGGAAGTGAGGTCATCTCCTTTCTATTATGGCGAAGGTTGCCTAAATTTGGGAAATAGAAAATGTCACTTGGTATATCTTTTGATGAAATTGCGCAATGACTTTAAACGCATCTGAACCTGTATGCATGGAAAAATATATGATGAAAATGATCGGCGGGTAATCGGCGATGACGATGACTGTGAAAACGGTATAATGCTAAAGTTAATGGATCTAACAACGAGTATGCGATAGCGAGAGAGATGGTAGTAGAACGCAGGAGGAAAAGGTCATTATTAGAATTTTACGTTCACTTTCACAATACGGCTCCTAGTCTACGATGTATTTCCACATAGGCACCGAGGAGCGACTATGATGTAGCAATAGCTGACTTTTACGGTGGCCATAATTGCGCATGCGTCAATAAATGAATAAAATGCGTTTATACTTTAATCGCTAGTGAATCAGTTTCATACGAAATGGAATACATTGTAGACGATCAGGGATTCCGCGGGCCTGGTAATCGCTTCATACCGAAGGAAATGTCTATAATGAATATTTTCGTCTGTGAAATTGAGACTTGGGTTTAAACCACCATATCAATGGGTGTGTTTACCTTTACACTATAAAAGAGTCAATAACAGGTTAATGCATAATTACCACGGCTTACCATGGCAATCTGATGACGTTCTCTTTGATGCTATAAACGAGACTTTGGAGGTTATCGTTAAATGTGCCGACAAAATTTATGTAAAAGGAGTCGATAAAAAATGTTGGTTGGAGAATATTTTAAACTCTGAAAATGTTATTGATCTCGACGTTTTGGACTGCCCATCTCTGACAAAACTGAAGCAACTGCAGCAATATGAATTGTCGGAGAAATGTAAAAGCCATACGATTAATGGAACTTGCACTATACAAAATGTACAAATAATTAATAATTGGGTAAAGGGAAATCTACTTGAACAGCTTGCATCTCGTCAACGTTGATTACGGATTTATTACGAAGTGAAACGTCTCTCATTGATGGAAACAAAAGATATAGAATGTCTACCGATTGATTTCATCTGCTTGTTTGCTGAATGACGAATTGAAGAAGCATGGACCTGCTTGCTACCTACTATGCATCCTGAAATACGTGAATGCCGGCAATGTTATAAACATTTCGAATCAAACTATGATACGATAGATGGTGAACCGCCTATGATTCAGGACTGCATAAGTTGTCAAATTAAAAGCGATTCATTAGTTGACGATATTGAAAATATAAATTTTATGTAATAGCTATTTTATATTCTTATATATAACAATATTGTAAACAAAAAATTAATGTAATGTATGAATGAATATGAACGTGAAAAATAAAATTTATTAATTACATCTACTGTATTTTCTTCATTTTCCTTCCTGCATGATATTGTACAAAAAAAAATAAATCTTTATGAAAGGATCGATGATCGACGTAATGCACGGTGTGCCTGAACGAACTGTAAATAACAACTTTTTTTACTTCAAATTTTTTACTTGCATTCGAGTCAGGAGTTCAAAAATAGTGTGTAAAATAAATTTTAGCAAAATTCGTCGAGCTGTTTAAAAAAAAAAGTGATTTTTTGTGTTAAATAATTAATTTTTTGAAAATTAAATGTGATAAATATATTATGTCGATTAATTTATTAAGAAAACAGGTTCTAAAAATGATCAAATTTTATGGAAACAAGAAATTTTGAAAATTTACTTAAAATAACAGTTTTTATTATTTAAATACAGCGAAAGTGTTTACATATCGTAACAAAATAACGTAAAATTAATATTTTTTAACGAACAATGTTATAAATATATGAAAATATTATATATATCCACAAATTATAAATGTCGAGCATTATATTCCTATACTGCTTTTAATAAGTGACTTGAATACCGCGCAATTGCGTTAATTTAGGTACATATAGTAGACAAAAGAACGAAGAAATTTTGATTTTTTACATGTACATGATAGTAGGCCTACGAGTTTTCACAGGATAACATGTCTAAAAAGTCAAAAGATCATGCTGGATCCCATGATGAAAATCGAAAGAAAATTTGTTTTTTCTGTTTAAAGAACAGATTTTTGAAAGAAATTGGTGGTGCTTTAAAAGATCGAGTGAAAAAAATTGTGACTTTCAATATAGAAGATAGTCGTGTTCCTACTGTTGTTTGTAATTCTTGCAAAATTCTTTTGTATATAGTTCGGCCAAAGACAATAAATATGAGGTGTATTTAAAAATACCTGATTATTCCCAATTTGGATTAGTAGATCGTTATACCAGGAGTACCGAAGGCAAATTATGTAGTTGTAGCTTATGTAATTTAGTGAGAAAGCCAGGACACATTAACTTCGTAAAAAATAAACCATTAACAAAAGAAAAGAAGAAAAATTATTGCTCAAACTGCGGATTAGAAATATTTGTAGAAAAACCACATTTTTCTTGTACACAGAATTTGGAGAAGCAGATTATAAATGATTTATCTACAAAGGAGAAAGAACACTTAGTTTGTCAATTAATTAAAGATATTTCAAGTGAAAAAAAAAGAATTAATTCTGAAGAAAATGAATCACGTAAAATGTAATATAAAAACTTAATATTTAAGTAAAATATAATTAAATATTTTAATCTCTCATCTAGGTACAAATACAATTGCTTTATCTCAGAAACATGGGAAGCCATTAAAAATTTCCTTGAATATTGAGCATGAATCGAAATTTAAAAAAAGAAAAACTGTTTCGGCTGAAGATGTCTCAAGAATTGGAACAGATTGTGGCCTTTCAACTAATACAGTACATAGAATTGCATCTGCTTTTCGTACAGCTACAAATGACAGAAAGCTGTTTGAACCAAATTTAAAACAAAAAGTAAAAAATTTGAATCATACCCTTGATTCTTATTTCAGTGTTAAAGAGTGTAACGTGACCAAATCTAAAAACAATCAAATTACAACTACATCAGAAACTTTAGTTTTTTGCAATAATGTAAATGAATTGATTTATTTTGTTAAAGAAAAAAGGGAAGTTGAAGAAGTCCACTTAAAGGTGGGAATAGATGGTGGCGGAGGATTTTTAAAAGTTTGTCTTTCGATACAGTCGTCTACCATCATTGGATCAGAGCAAGAAGATATAAAATGCAGACAGAAATATTCTGATGTACGGTGGCAAAGAATTTTAAGGATTCAGGTGCAAAAAAATTGCTACTGCTTGGAATAATTGCACATACACAAGAAAACTATGAAAATGTTTCATTATTGTGGTCATCGTTGAAGATTCAAAATTTAAGAGCAACCATAGCTACCGATTTAAAACTTGCCAACATTTTAGCAGGAATTATGTCACACGTCAGTAGTTTTCCTTGTACATGGTGCACTGCTTCAAAAGATAATTTGCAAAAATGTGGAGAATACAGAACTCTTGACAATTGTAAAGAAAATTATTCAGCTTGGCAGAAAAGTGGAAGTCAAAAATCATCAACGAAAAAGTACAATAGTTGTATTCATGATCCCATTATTTCTTCCGAAAATTCTTGCATACGGATATTAGAAGTAATTCCTCCACCGGAACTACATCTCATGCTGGGAGCTGTGAATACGATTTATAAACACATGTTGTTAGAATTTGAATATGAGAGTATGAAATGGGCCCAGGCGTGCAATGTGACTCGAGAGTTTGTACATGGAAGTCCTGCGTTTACCGGTAATTCTTGTAAAACTCTTTTAAACAAAATTGACTTGCTACGCAGCGTATGTAACATTGGTTGCTTAAAGTACGTTAAATGTTTTGAAAAGTTTCGATCTGTTGTAAATTCATGCTTTTCCTCAATTTTAATGCCGAGTTATTTAGAATGTATTTCTGCGTTTCAAAGAAGCTACTGTGATTTGAAAATCCCAATAACTCCCAAAATCCATGCTATATTTTTTCACGTCGGTGAGTTTTGTAGCAAAGCAGGAAGATCGCTTGGATTTTTCAGCGAACAAGCCATTGAAACGGCACATTCTGACTACACAAAAATTTGGGACAAATATAAAGTTTCTCCTTCACATCCGCTTTATTCAAGTCATTTATTAAAAGCAGTACAGGAATATAATGCTCGACATGTATAATTTGTGTGTAATATATTTTCATATATTTATAACATTGTTTGTTAAAAAATATTAATTTTACGTTATTTTGTTACGATATGTAAACACTTTCACTGTATTTAAAGAATAAAAACTGTTATTTTAAGTTAACTTGCAAAATTTCTTTTTTCCATAAAATTTTATCGTTTTTAGAACCTGTTTTCTTAATAAATTAATCGACATAATATATTTATCACATTTAATTTCCAAAAAATTGATTTCTTAACACAAAAAATCACTTTTTTTAAAAACGGCTCGACGAATTTCGCTAAAATTTATTTTCCACACTATTTTTGAACTCCTGACTCGAATGCAAGTAAAAAATTTGAAGTAAAAAAAGTTGTTATTTAAAGTTCGTTCAGGCACACCGTGAAGGATTAATGGGTTTTACAGTCGAGGTGTTGCGGTGGTGTAATGGTAACGGTTTTCAATAGGAGGAGAGTCGAAAACGAGACTTTCCACCTTATGAATGAAAATCTGTGTTTAAAATATGTAGGTAGGTCAAGAAGGATTTCGAAACGTTATGTCACGAAACGAGAAAATGGAAATATAGATGCTATATGGAACAAATTTTGTAATGGATAGGTAGGATAAAAGGTGTTTTGAACGTATTGAGACTTGATTAGATTCTTTTCTAAATTAATTTCAAAATGATCTTAGCAGTTTTGTGTGAAGGGACTCAACGATTTTGTCACTATTGGAGATCATTCAGTTACGCTAACGGCTTGTCAAGGGAAAGGTCTACAAACCGGTTGTGCGACTGTCATATTGGTGGAGATATTTTCCTGACGAGAGAAAATTCTGTAAGGTGAATTCAAACTTTCAACATGACAAGGGAGAGGTCAAAGCTCTGATTGCATCACTAATGAGTAATAGGTTTTTAAAAATTGTGTAAGATTTAAAAAGTAGGTCGTCGATATACGGGATTGGACTAGACACCTTCAAACTGGTATTTAGACTAATTGTGACGAAATCTACACTGTCAATTCATCAAAAAAGATACGTGACATTTGAAATATGTCGGTAACGGTGTGTCATATTGAAAGAGAGATGTCCCAACAGGGCACATTTAAAACATCGAAAGATATATGCATAACACTACAGCATTAATCTTGTATGCAGTTTCGGGAAAACAAATGTACGGTGAATAAGTGATCGATGGATAATCAACGACCGTGAAAACGGTATAGTGCTACAGTCGAGCCAGACCAGACACTGATGTGGCTTCGGATTTTCGCCGGCTCCTACCCTCGTGTCCCCCTCTCGCGACCGCCTCCCACCAAAATGCGCTTCTTCACCAGCGACGGTGCCTCCGCGGCTCGGCTGCGTTTGCGTGTCGCCGAACCCCGAGCGTCGCCCATGGCGGCGAAAGTCCCTAGATGCGCGGGAATTCAAAAACTGTCTGGTCGAATACGTATTTAATAGCTATTAATAAATGTTTTGAACAATTTAAAATTCTTAAATTAATTACTAGTTTCATATAGACGATTCTGGGAAGGTATTCCATTGCCTATAAATGAAACAGTTAATTTCCCTATAATACTTAATAACATTACATAATTGGAAATGCACAATAATTCTGTATGTATTGCTTTATTCTGTAAAAATATTATCTCAACCCATTAAATGTTTATACGGATATAAACACGGAGAAATTAAATATTTATTTTGGGTATTTTATTTTAACGACTTACAAAATGTACAGTAGTCCACGTTTTTATGCATTTGCATACAAATTTTAACGTGGAAATTAATAAAAATTGTGGAATCTACAGCTCAAGTCCCGAAACTCCGTTTTCTTGCAGTGTGCACGATTTATCGAAAACCGTGTTATCGATCGATCTGAAAGTGTAATGTATTGTTTATTATTAATAGTATTTTTCGATACTAGTGCGTAAAATACGATTTTACTGAGTGCCCGGTCCAGCAATTTCATAGTTTCAAGTTCACAGTTCATAGTTTTTAAAAAACAAACAAATTTCGAAAAAATTATTCTGGGAAGGTATTCCATTGCCTATATATGGAACAATTAATTTCCCTATAATACTTACATGTTACATGTAATTACATTACATAACTGGAAATGCACAATTCTAGGGAGTTCATTGTCAGATAGCAAGACGTTTGCTTTAATTTTAACAATACGTGTATTGTATGTACAAAGTATAAAAATATCGCAATAATCTAAAACAATTATGTTTATTATTTTCCCTAAAGTATCTCCTATATGTCATACCTTAGTAATAACATGATGCAATGTCAAAAAGGGTCTACTACAATGTGTGTAATAAACTTTGTTTTATTATATTAAAAATGTGTCGTTTATTTCTCCACTTGTGCGAAAAACTCGTGTTAAATAATGTGTTACTGCGCAAGAATCACAATGTAATCATCTTAATTGCAGGCAAGTCATACTAATTTAATAAAAATAAAATATAAACTTATAACAATTAATATTTGCTATGTTGTTTTAAAATAAGCTGATAACTGAAATCTCTAATTATTACATTATTGTAATTTTTTGCAGTATAGTAAACAAATTATATAAGTGTAGTGTAATATAAAAATATATTAATATGTACATGGAATTTGGACTTTCCGAATTCTTCTTACGAGAATGTTAAACGAATACTGGTTTCCCAGCAATCGGAAATGCATTGAAATGTATTGAAAATTTTGAATGCTTTACAATACATTTGAATGCGCTCTTTGATCTTAAAAGTATTGAAAAGGATTGAAATGGATTAAAAATTTTAATGCATGGCAATATATTTAAATCCAAAAGTAATCCCAGTTCATACATTTAATGAAAAAAAAATTTGCATCGACCGAGAATCGAACCCTGGTCTCCCGCACAACAACTTCGAGCCGTAATCACTCGACCACCTCCTTGCTGTAAAAGATGACGCGAAACTAACAAATAGTTGAAACGTGGAGCATTTATGAATTGTGTACATAAAAATAATCTGCTAAATTTATTACCATATTTTACATTTTTGTAATAATTTGCTTATCGACTTTTGAAAAGAACGAATGCATGTAGATAGTAGATATTTTTGTTGGTAAAATAAATATTGTAATTTTTTTTCTAAATTACGCAATATCTTGAAAACGGTACGAGATACGTGTAATTTGACGCAATTGACATAAATCAGGGGTACCTTGGTACGATGATTTGAAGCCACTATACATGATTCGAGAATTTTCGAAATTTTCGATTTCTAAAATTATGAAATTTTTGAATTGTGTATATCAGCTGAATCATCGCACATCATGGCAAAATTTCATCAGATTTCACGTATCTCATACCGTTTACGAGATGTTGCGTAAATTTGAAAATAAGTGTCAGTTAGGTGTCCAATAAGTGTACAAATACATTTCATTTAAGTGTACAACACTTTTTGGACTCTCGTGTATTGAACGCTTAAATAAAGTGTACCATTTCCGACAGAGCACTACTAAATGTAATTGGAAATTGGTTTAAAATAAACATTTCACATTCCAAATTTTGAATGAAAAGTCATTTGTGGCTTTTATTTTCGAAAATAACTTTTTTGTAATTGAAACTTAAGTTATTTTTTTTTTAGATTCATTTGTATTAAAATGAAGAATCATTAAGAATTTGTATTATTATATTATTTATATATTCATTTGGATTTATTTGGATTCATATTTTTGTATTAAAATAATAGTGAAGTATTTTTGGATTCGAATGTATTCGAAAATTTCAAATAGCGTATTTAAAAGCGAAAAATGAATCCAAGTCAATACATTTCAATACAATATCGATTGCTGGGTTTGACAATATTGCAACCATTTAACCCTTCTTTGCCTTAAACGTTTAAAATTTTATATCGACTTCACCTAAAATTCTCAAGCAGAAACATTTTTGTACTGTACTATTCTTATTATTTTCAAGCTTTATCTATTGGTGGCCATTATGGATACATAATTTTTAATTTATCAACTGTAGATGGTTATAACCTCATAAAAAATCTATCAATAAGTATATATTCTTCATAAAGTTGAATATATAAGTTTAAAAAAAGTTTAATATATATGATAAGTAGTGATTATGAATAAGCTTATAAAAATATAAACTGTTAGTAACTTTTTTTTTGAAAAGTGAATGCCAACCTTGCAGAAAAAACATGAACCCACTTGTATCGAAAAATACTACTTTACCTTCAATACTGCGTACACGTCACTTTCTTTTTCACGTACTTTCTTCAGTTTTATTTTAAATGTATGTTTTTAATTCCCATTTAACTAAATGAGGCGTACCGAAATGAGAAAAATTTCCATAGTAGTTCCATGTTAGGCATTTTTTTTGTTCTCGTTGTGCAATGTAGTTAATTTTTTCATGTTACACTTCCGGGAACAAGATGTAAACAAACGCGTCGAGAAGTTGCATTGTACTTGTGCATCGACTTCGGTACTTTTTTACTCGCTACTTGATTGTGTTATTTCGTAGTTCACTTATTGTGTTATTTTGTGTTTGTGGTTGCGTATTTTAAATATATAAAAGAACTCTATTTTTTGTGTTAAATCATGGTAAAAAAGCGTGCTTATTCCCGGGGATATCATTCTCCAGTGGTCAAACAAAGGCACAAAGCAACAATGTTTTGGCTTTGAAAAGAAAACACGGCCGAAGTTTTAACCGCCAAATGCAAGGATGCATTTGGTCGACTTACAATTTTTGTAAGGCAGAAGCTGCAAGGGGAGGATTAATAATTCCGCTACAGAAAGTGAGGTTAGGATTATTATTAACAATTTTCCGCAATTTTCCTATTACGTTACATTTTTGTGAAGTTTTGAATTTGCAAAGTATCATTTCCAAAAATAGTTATATTGCAATACTAGTGCGTGAAATAGGTGTTTTATGCACGAGTGCGAAACATTGTCATTCGGTCGCAACGAAAGCGTCAAGAGCGCTCGGGAGTAAATACCCTCCACGCACGTGCATTTTTGCACTGAAATGCGTAAAGTGCTATTTTTTGTTAAAACGTGCGTAAAGTGTGATCTTTTCGAATTTCAAGGGCACTTTACATACTGTTAAAAAAACATTACATTGATACGCTCCCAGGTCGCAATTTTGGCATATAAGTTTGAACAGTTGTTTTTTTAACAGTCGTTAAGTTTTAATTAGAAATTTGTCATTGGAGTCGCCATTTTTTGATCACCATGTTAGTTTTTAAATATTAAAAAAAATTTATCTTAATACTATAACTATTGGGCCCACATTTAATGAAGAAATTTTCTGACGACAAATATTCTTTCGATGAGAAAAAAATGTTTTATAAAAAAGAACACTCGATTTTTCGCGTTATTTTGACATTTAAATCGCCACATTTAATTTTTTAATTAAGATAGCTCAATTTTGACAACAGCACTGAAAAGAGCAACTCGAAAATAGTAAGGCATGTACCTTTCAATTTGTTTGAAGTTGGATTTTCATTGCTTGAAATTTAAGTGAAAAAAGTGTCCTATGTGACGTTAATGGGTTAATCTGATCACATAATATATCACATTTCTGTGCAAGTCAACAGGTTTTGATGATGATTAATATTTAGAATGTAATTGGAAAGAGAGATTCTAGAGTGCATAATGATGATTGTTCGTTTCAATTGCATGGAATATTTTAGATTACGAGTATCGAAAATTTTGAGTATCAACCCACAATATGTTACAAAATGAGCCGTTTGAGACTCCCGGGAGAGAAAGGCCAAACTCCGACGAGGACAAGGAGTGCCTTGGTACGGTTTCGTTGTGCCTGTTGGATGATATGGGAGACGTGGATGCATGCCGAAAAAAGCTTTTTGACGGAGATGTACCCAAAGATATGGCCGATACCATATTAGAAATGCTGGAAATATGTAAAAATGCTTCACCTTATTCGGCAGATTTGTAATTTTTCTTTTGTAGTTCGAGCAGGTTGATGATAAGAGCCAGGAAACGGAATACATCGACGACAGTTTCAGCGTCTCTCCTTTGTTACCTGACATTTCATTACTAGAGACTCCCGACATTACCAGTGTAAGATTTTTTTCATTACGTGCTCAAAGAGTGTCGATTGAATCAACTAGTTCATTAGTTAACACACCGCCCAACTTGTAATGCAATGTATAGAATCTTAGCCAGACGTAAAGGAATGATTTTTCATTTCAGGTTCAATCATGGTATTCTCAGATTAATGAAAGAATAATTCCTTGCTCGGTTGGTCTCGATTTCCGGGTGAAGGACCTGAAAACTCTAGAACCTGGTAATTGGTTAAATGATCAGGTTAGATTTTATGGAAATTATAGATATCTATGGCAAATTGAAATCCACATTTTAATTTAATATTTTTTCTGTGTCCTTTACATTGCATCTCGGGATTCGGTACATTATTTTTTTTAATTGTAGGTGATCAATGCATATCTGCATTTAATTACGAAGAGGGAAAATGGGACAATTTATGCATTAAGCACTCACTTCTTTGAGAAAATTATAGATCTCGGCAGCTCCTACGATGCTGTGTCCAAGTGGACGAAAAATGTACGTACATTGTGTATAAAGCATAATTTAAAGATGTACATGGACTACATATAGGTGTTGCAAAACACATAATAGATAAATATTGAAATCTTGTACAAAATTCAATTCCAATGTTTGCATTATCGGTCAGATAAAGGATCAGTCTGTGTGAAGTACGTTTCATATCTTTGACAATGAATTATTTAACAACTTACATGAGTGATCGAATTTTTTGCTCTTATTTCTTTAATGGAAAGATAATTGCTTTTCTCTGCTCCAATACCTGCGACAATAAGCTGACAATTATTTAGAGTAATATTACAGATGTACTTCACAACGCCTGTTTGAAATCTCTGTACGTTGTTAATACTGTTCGCAACGCGATCATCCGAATTACTTACACATATCCCCACTCAATATCTTCCATATTATAGGTTGATTTATTCTCAAAAAAAAAATCTTCGTCCCAATTCATGTGAGTGGAAATCATTGGACTTTAAGCGTCGTCAACCTAGTCGAGAAAACAATTTGTTATTACGACAGCATGGGTAACGTTGCTGATTATCCTCGATTGAACGTTAGTGATTTTAATCTTAATGAAACTGCTGTCCAGTGGCGGTCTTCATAGCCAAGGAAAATATGTACTAAGTGATTAATATTCATATTTTTTTTTCAGATTTTGAAGGCTTATTTACAAATGGAATTTTGGAATAAAAAGAAGAAACCATGGAATGACTGCGCATGGAAATTTATTCATGTTCCCGTAAGTATTAATTTATTCTCTTAGAATTTCATATTAAAAGCTGTAAAACGTTACTCTCCCTGCAGGATTTGCCTCAACAAAACAATTTTTACGACTGCGGTGTCTTCGTCTGTGTGTTTGCAGACCAAATTGCTTCGGATTAAGAAATTGACATTCGGAGTGACGAAATCCCTCATGTCCGAAGAATTATGCAACAGGAAATTATAGCGTCAAATTTAAAGCCAAGGCCGTTATTCGCGAGAGCTGGGGTTGAAAGGAATAACATTCGTTTAGAAACCATACGAGTGAAACCACTCAATCCCCTTCATGCACCTCCAGTGGCACGTATTAGATGTCGGCCATCAAGAGGGACGAATCTGGAGCCACCTCCGAAAAAAAAAAAAATTAAAGAGTGTAAATCACTTGAATCGTCAAGATCCACCTCGACGACTGACTTGTTGTTGGTAAAATTCTTTTCAGATCATTTCTTCATATGCAAGAATTCAATGTCAAATGTCTGCACTGCCTGTTTCATGTCTGAATTGTAATTCCTCTATTTAGGAGAAAGTACCCATAGCTTCAGAGACTACGACAGCCTACGAGGGTGTTTGGTTGCTGCAGTCTGCCAGCATCCACCAAGGCGACAAGAGATTCCTGGAGAACGCGAATATGCAGTGTACTGCAATTGCGGTTTGTGCAATAGCAGCGTTTACGACATGCAACCAAAACATCACCCGCACATTTTTGGATCACATTCTGGAGGAAGGCACGGCTTACTACATCCAATGCAAAAATGCTTTCAATGTAAAGCATCCTTTCCTTGCAACGGACGAATTGTTGTCAACTATAGAAATTATGAACTGTAGTGTCAATGTTGCGGTCGAAGATTGTAACGTGATGGGAACTTTCGATATGCCCGATTTGATAACTAGATTATCTGTTGAAATTGAAAAATTAATCTCCACAAATAGCCACAGTGGATTTTTGTTCATTGGACAGTCGAAAACGGTGGCTTTCAAAATGCTGACAGCCAAGCCTTCGTTCCTTTTTTTTAATTCGCATAATGTCAATGAAAATAATTGCCTACCGACACGAAAAGGAGCAAAAGGACTAGCGCTCCTCCGATTCTCCGCGAAATAGGAGCTATTGGCAAATCTATGCCGTCAATATATAATAGACAGTTAACTACAATGTTTATTTATTTATTTATTTAAATTGTTCAACGGGCTGACAGCCCTTACATATAGTTTATACAAAGGAATTGAGTTACGCAATTTTGTAACGGTACTTGTACAGGCGTTTACTAGTCAGCATACACCGAAAATAACAATTGGTTGAAAATAACCTTTATGCATTATATCTATTGTATGCTTGTATTACCACTTCGTAACAACGTATCACTTTAATTCCTTTTCTACACAGCTGTACAACCTTCAATAAGATATTTTTTCCCGAAATTGCTAGGCTCTTAAAAGCTCTGAACTTGTTTAAAACTTGAAAATTGTTTAAATATTTATTAAAAATTAGGAAATGACAGCGTATCACTTTACTTCACTTTGAACACAGTTCTAGTGTCTCCAATAAGGTACTGCACATTTTTTCGAAATTTGTTTGTTTTTTAAAAACTATGAACTTTGCACCCCTGCGAAAAATTTAGGTAGGATTCTCAGGAGAATCATATGAGAAAATGAAACAGGATTCTTATGAGAATCAAGTGAGATTCTCATGACAATGTCGTAGGAACTCGCGGATTGGAAATTGATTAAATTTTAAATACTAGAAATAAAGTTAAATTGTTATAAATATTAAATGAAATGTTCAATTTTGTATTCTCATGCGAATCCTTTTTCAATTTCTCACATGATTCTCATGAGAATGCTACCTCAAAATTTTCGCAGGGACTTGTTTATAAAACATTGTCTAAATATTTATAAAAAAGGTACGTCATGATAAGTGTCACAATTTTCTATTACAATTAGATGACTTTAAGTACTTTTGACATGAATTACTATAAAATTAATTGCATTTATTATCTGAAGTTTGAAGTATTAGGCAACATTCACCCTATTGCAATTCGCCCTATTAAGTGTTTCGAAAGCGCCATCTTGGGGGAAACTTTGCGAGCCCGAAAAACATCGTTAAAATGCGGAAATAAACGTGCCGAAATTAATGAACTCTTTGACGCACCGTGGTCCCCATTGGGACCGCCATTTTTAGCCACTAATTTTATTTTTAAACATTCAATTTTAAAAGTATTTAAAAAGAGTTATGGACGACTCCATATTCGAGGTTCGATTTTCATGACAATTTTTGGAGAGGGGTTTTTATTGTCGCTGATTACGAATCCGAAGGCAGATTTCCAAAATTCAAAATGGCTGGTTCAAGATGGCAAATGAAACATTTAAAAAATAACATACTTTGAATTACGTCGGCCATCTTGGATCCGCCATTTCGAATTTAGGAAATCTGATTCATATTCGTAATTAGCGACCCCGAAAACCCCCGAGTAATAAATTCCAACTATTTTCCATATAAAGAAAAATGAGTGCTTCAAAGAGTTAAACGAAACTTTCAAAAAATGAGTGGATATAAAAAATATTTATCCCGTAGTTTGTCGACATGTAATTCTTCTAAGCAGCGATTGAAAAATATTACATAATTTCCCGAAGAATACTGAAATTTCAAGTGAGTGGGTTAGAAAATGTGACTTTACGGTCGTAGTCTACACATATCCTGCCACATATTTTCACACGTAATTTCCAAATAGTTCTAGTAATATAGTGAATGAAATAAATTATGCACAAAATATTTTATTTATTTCATAAAACTCTTTTTCGATATACTGTGCGTAAATTTTGATTTTACGCACCGTTTTTAGTACGTAAAATACGATTTTACGCACTACTGCTGACCGGGGCTCTCTCGTGCTGCCCGGCTGCGCCGGGCACTCGGGCGCCGCGGTCGTCACACGTGCGTAACATCATATTTGACCCACAAAAAATGGCGCACAAATTTTACGCATAGTATATACTGAAAAATATCGTTCGACACGCGTGCGTAAGAATTCGATTTTACGCACCGGCCTATCTAATCACATGTTAAAAACGGTGCGTAAAATCGTATTTTACGCACTAGTATCGAAAAATACTATTAATAATAAACAATACATTACACTTTCAGATCGATCAATAGCACGGTTTTCGATAAATCGTGCACACTGCAAGAAAACGGAGTTTCGGGACTTGAGCTGTAGATTCCACAATTTATTAATTTCCACGTTAAAATTTGTATGCAAATGCATAAAAACGTGGACTACTGTACGTTTTGTAAGTCGTTAAAATAAAATACCCAAAATAAATATTTAATTTCTCCGTGTTTATATCCGTATAAACATTTATTGGGTTGAGATAATATTTTTACAGAATAAAGCAATACATACAGAATTATTGTGCATTTCCAATTATGTAATGTTATTAAGTATTATAGGGAAATTAACTGTTACATTTATAGGCAATGGAATACCTTCCCAGAATCGTCTATATGAAACTAGTAATTAATTTACGAATTTTAAATTGTTCAAAACATTTATTAATAGCTATTAAATACGTTTTCGACCAGACAGTTTTTGAATTCCCGCGCATCTGGGGACTTTCGCCGCCATGGGCGACGCGCGGGGTTCGGCGACACGCGAACGCAGCCGAGCCGCGGTGGCACCGTCGCTGGTGAAGAGGCGCATTGTGGTGGGAGGCGGTCGGGAGTAAGGGACACGAGGGTAGGAGCCGGCGAAAATCCGAAGCCACATCATTGTCTGGCTCGACTGTAGCACTATACCGTTTCACGGTCGTTGATTATCCATCGATCACTTATTCACCGACTGTAATGTTAATGGAACTAACAAAGAGTATGCGAGAGCGAGAGAGATGGTAGTAGGATGCACGAGGAAAAGGTCATTTTACTTTCACTCTCTATACGGTTTCTAGCTTACGGTATATTTCCATAAGCGACTATAATGTAGCAATATCTAACCTTTAATGAAGGCGACTTTTGACATTTGTTTTTCGACACATGGCAATACTAATGTGTAACGGCTAACACTTTTTAATCTCTCTGATTGAACTTTGTAAGATCACGCGTTAGAAAGATGTCCTTTACAATGATAGTGTAAAAACCGGACATTTTTTAATAACAATATCTAATGAAATAATAAATATTGGTTGATCTTTACCTTCTTTTTTCATTAGACAATATAACGCAATGCATACATTAAATTACCTATGTTTTTCGACCTTCACAGCTTTCGCAATTTATAACAACAATAAATGAAATTGTTTATAATAACCTCCTTTCACTCCTGACCTTCTTACGGTCCACTTGCGCAATTCTACCATCACACTATCCTCGATGGGAGGTAGGGTAGGGGGGAGCCAGACTCCATTCCAGTCATTAATAAACGGTTCAATTTCTAGAAATCGTTATTCAAAACCAAAATCGATGAAAATGATCTGTTACATAAATCCAATATAATATATAAGATCAACTGTGGTGAATGTACAGCTATATACGTAGGACAGACTAAAAGATATCTAAAAAAAAAGAATTTACGAATATAGTACTAACTGGAAAAGAGTAATTGGTCATACAACACTAACATCGCATATGCTTAACACAGGGCATAATTTTAAGTTTTCTAAAGCTGAAATGTTAGAAACTGTCCTTAATTTATATTTATGTTGTGTTTGTTCATACATTTTATTTTATATTTTTTATTTTGTGTATCTTTTAATAGATGCCCCTGAGGAGGACCTCCAAGAAGGTCGAAACGTTGGGCAGGAAATAAAAGACCTGTTGGTAATTTTATTAACTTTAAGTTTGAACCGTGTTGGCCCAGACAACCAGCTAGCTGCATATTGCCGCATATAAGGGAAAAATCAAGCGGCGAATATATCGGCAGAAATACGAATTATGCATCATCACACAGACACAAATTTGCTGGAAATTCTCCACTACCGACTATTCTGCGTTGATTCTGACGCATTTCTGCCGAAGAGATTAAAAGGGTCGGCGAAGGGATTAAATACGCATACGAACACGGATTTAATCTCTTCGGCAGAAATAGTCCTGACGCGGAGTACACTTCTGTGTCACCTGAAATGTCCATACAAGATATACGTGGATTCTTATAGATTTTGACCTCCTGAATCTGTCGGTTAGATTTTGTTAAAAGTGGTAGGTTAACTGTTATTAACAATATAATTGTTTATATCGATATATCTCGAAAACGGTAAGTCGTACGAAAAAAAAGTTCAAACAAAAAATGTTTATCTATTTAATTAGAACAAAAAAGGTCCATAGAACTTTTCTCGTATTGTTGATATTACTCGAGATTATCAGCCATTATCGATTAGCGCATCAAAAAATGCCCGGTGACGCCGCGCCGCGATATTCGGAGGTCGTACTTTTAATGAATATTAGAGAAAAAAAATAACAAAGAGCTTATTTTTTATGGAAAATTGTATGCTCTTTCAGATGGCCTTGTTAAAATTAATGAAAAAATTGAAATAAAAAAGTTACAGAGGATTTAATGATGAAAAACCTACATTTTTGCGTGATATTTTGGAATTTAAGGCTTGTCTTCATCCCGATAAAGGACTGAAATGTATCCAAACACTAAAAATTATCATTATATATATCCTAGACTTCAAAATGAAGCTAATCTGATATCCATATTCAAGATGGCGGCTTAAAAAATGGCGGCTAAGTCCTGAAAGTCAAAATACTGCGGATAGACCATTTTGTATAATTATATGACCATTGGAAAATGATACTGATCTTTATAAATTTTCATTTTCTGAATTCGAAATTGTCAGTTACATTCCTGCCTGAAAGTCAAAATACTGCGGATAGACCATTTTGCACAATTATATGACCATTGGAAAATGGTACAGATCTTTATAAATTTTGATTTTCTGAATTCGAAATTGTCAGTTACATTTTTATAAATGTTTTAGATTAATTGTTATTAACAATTTATTAAGTTTAATAGGTACATATCTCGAACAGTTTAGCTGTTTACCCTTTCACACCCAGGCAAAACTGGCTGGATAAAAAAACTAATGTGCAACGGTTCTCATAGTTTTCGGGGTCGGGGATTACGAATCCGGTGTCAGATTTCCAAAATTCAAAATGGCGGATGCAATATGGCGGATAACATTTTAACAAATTGATCGGATTGCCTTGAAAATTGTTACTCGGGAGATTTTCGGGGTCGCTGGTTACGACTGCGGTGTTAGTTTTTAAAAATTCAAACTGGCGGATCCAATATGGCGGACGACAAATGTAAAAATCAATTGGGTTGGTATGAAACTTGTTACTCGGGGGGTTTGTAGGGTCGCTGATTAGGAATATGACATGTATGAATTTATTAAGTTTAGTAGTCGGCGTGATGGTCGTGCGGACTAAGGCGACAGTCTTAGTCCGCCCGAACTGAACGTCGCGAAGGTCCCGAGTTCGAATCCCCGTCCGTGCAATTTTCTCTGCTTATGTCCAGTGTGGAATAACCGGGGAACCTTGCTGGACGAAGGTACGAATTTGGGACCGCTGCCGACCCCCGTCGGCAGTTATCGGTACCGTCAGCGTCTTATCCGAGGTCGGTACGTCGTGGGTCTTATCTCGGATAAAGATGGGATAAGCCCCGCGTCGTACTCGCTAAGGCACAGACCGCCGAAGCTGCTGGTGGTACCGATATTGGGGTAGATGGGGACTGGCTCTGGGTGGGTGTTGTGTGTGCCTATAGTTCCGTCTTGTACTGTCTGTCTCTGTCCTATACCTCTCCACCCGAGAGCCGATCCGCAAATAGACATATTCGTCATTAACGCGAGGGAAAATTTCCTGTCCTTTGTCCTTTGTCCTTTGAATTTATTAAGTTTAATAGGTACATATCTCGAAAAGTTTAGCTGTTTAAAATTAGAACAAAAAAGGTTATTAGTATCATCTTTACCACATTTTGGCATATTAATTCAAATATGAGCCCTTAATTCTTTCGTCCATCTATCATCTTTCAGGAAAATTAGAGAATTAAACAAACATCGCTATTAGTTATGTAATATTTAACGTTCTTTCAGAAGGCATTATTACGGCAGAATGCTCGCTGAAAAAGCAGTAATTGAGAAAAAAATTATACTATATTGTACTGCATGCTATTGCGTAGCAAATGGTATTTCATGTTGTTCATTTTGCATGTGCCAAAAGAATAATTCATGTAATAATTTATAAAATTGTGATATCAATATCATTTCGTTTCATTTACGGATCACATAATTGAATTATTACACACCTCTGATTTAATAACGCTATCGCATAGACCGTTAAAATTACATAAAAAATAGCAATGTTTGTTTAATTCACTCTAATTTTCCGGAACAATTGTAGATGGACGAAAGGATTAACGGTTCATATATCTGAATTTATATTACAAAATGTGGTAAAGATGATACTAATAACCTTCTCGTTCTAATTTTATACAGCTAAACTTTTCGAGATATGTACCTATTAAACTTAATAAATTGTTAATAACAATTAATTTAAAACATTTATAAAAATGTAACTGACAATTTCGAATTCGGAAAATGAAAATTTATAAAGATCGGTATCATTTTCCAATGGTCATATAATTATACAAAATGGTCTATCCGCAGTATTTTGACTTTCAGGACTTAGCCTCCATTTTTTAAGCCGCCATCTTGAATACGGATATCAGATAAGGTTCATTTTGAAGTCTAGGATATATAGTGATAATTTTTAGTGTTTGGATAAGGCCAAAATATCACACAAAAATTCAGAATTTTTAATCATTAAATCCTCTGTAACGTTTTTATTTCAATTTTTTCATAAACTTCAACAATGCCATCTGAAAGGGCATACAATTTTGCATAAGAAATATGCTCTCTGTTATTTTTTTTCTCTAATATTCATTAAAAGTACGACCTCCGAATGTCGCGGCGCTGCGTCACCGGGCATTTTTTGATGCGCTAATCGATAATGGCTGATATTCTCGAGTAATATCAACAATACGAGAAAAGTGATAACGACCTATTTTGTTCTAATTAAATAGGTAAACATTTTTTGTTTGAACTTTTTTTTTACGACTTTCCGCTTTCGAGATATATCGATATAAACAATTAAATTGTTAATAACAATTAGCCTACCACTTTTAACAAAATCTAACCGACAGATTCGGATTCAGGAGGTCAAAATCTATAAGAATCCATGTATATCTTGTATAGACATTTCAGGTCACACAGAAGTGTACTCCGTGTCAGGACTAAAATAGGCCAGAATCATGGTAGCAGATCTGGCTGTCTGTATACCTAATTATTATTATGTATGTTTATTACATTATATATTATTTCATCTGACAAACTGTAACGTTAAAATCATGACCATGAAAATTTGTTAATCGTCGGATGCTTCAAATATATTATAATTAATTACAATTAGTCGTCTACCCTGTAACAATTTGGGTGTTATTCCTAACTGTTGACCTTAAAATTAAATGAAATTATGTTATAGCAAAATACAATTTTTTAAAATAATGGAAAACTCTAACGTCAAAAAAATCAAGGAATTTAACCTAGAAATGATTTCAGAATAATAACAAAGCAATTCATAACCTGTGTCACTGATGAGATTTATTACTTCATTAAAACAAACAAGCATATCGAATGCACGTGAATTGGTAACTAATTTACCATAAATTTGATATTGAACATATTTAATCGATGACAAATAATAAACATTATCCACACGCTCCATTCATTTAAGATACAAATATATTCATTTATATGACGCAATATAAGAAAAAACATCAGTTAGTTTATCAAATTAGATATCTACGAAAATAATTACATTTTGTTTTTTTTTATTATTACATTCTCATTATATAACGAAAAAATCGACGATAACGGTAAAAAAAACTTATCATATTACAATAAATCGACTAAAAATTGAAAGAGAGAGCAAAGTGTTCTTGTAGGGTTGCCACATAGGCCGGTTTCAGCCGGCCTGGCCGGTTTTTACAGGTTGTTGCCGGTTGCCGGTTAAACGATTCAAAAGGCCGGCTCAAATTTGTAAACGCCAAACCAATTTAAGAAGTGTATAGCACGATAGCCTGCAGCAACTCGAAATGAGTTCCCTTGACAAATCTCCGACTCGTCGTTTTTTTTTGCAAGTAGTGCAAGTGTACATACGACCTGCAGAGTGCAGTAGTGCAGTATCGCCGTACACTGTCTTTCCCATGGTGTAATAAGAATTGTAATAAGAGTTCTTATTACACCATGGTCTTTCCTATGAAATTTCCATTGGTTAACAACTTCTGTGTCCCCACTCTATGCCGCCTTCATCACTAGTCGCCCTAGTCCTCAAAGGGGTCCGGCGAATCGAGGAAGTCAGCGGACATAACCAATCGCATTCGAAAGCTAACGGAAAAGGGACTAATGGTGGGAAACAGGCAAGAGTAGGGTGCAGTGTCTCTCAGTTGCTCGAAGTTTCAGGAAAGCTCGGTGTTTGGGTTGACAGTGCTTTGTATGGACAAAAAAGGAAAAGCTGTAAAATACACATTTTCAAAATGTAGTGCGTGTGACATATATTCTAAATTCAACCTCTAGAAATAAGTGTTATTATATTAATAAGCATAGTTTTGTAAAGTTCTTGTTTATGTTGGATAAGAAGATAAGGATATAGTAAGGTATGATTGAATAATTTGTTTTTTATCATCTATAATATATTATAAAGTGAATAGTTTTTAATTAATTTTATATATTTCGAGATAACTTAAACTTTTGAATTTAAAACTAGGTTAGTGATTAGCAATCTGTGATATTCGCTTAGAAGCTAATATAAAATTTAGGAAAGAGATATTGACAAAAATATATTAAATTTCGTGATCTACGATGCCAAAAGAAAAAGTTCGGAAGAGAAAGTGTACTTTTAAAAAAGAATGGCTAGTCGAAAAAGAATTTAAAGATTGGATAGCAGCAACTAACGATAATAATGTTGTAAAATGCATTGTATGCAAAGATTTACACATTTGCGTCAAGTACGATGGTAGAAAAGCGTTAGTAAGACACATGGAATCAAGAAGTCATATAACTGCAATGAGAGACAAACAACAATCAAAAGCGTTGACGGTTTTTTTTCCGGTAAAAGAGACTGCAGTTGAAGACAAAGTTATTGCTGCTGAAATATCAAAAGTGTACCACAACGTGAAACATGGATTGAGCTATTTATCTGGCGATTGTGGTAATATTTTTATTTGACTATAAAATAGTATACGCTAGACCACTGTCGCCGTAAGCGCCGCCTGTCGACGGAATATTTAAAAAGCGATTGTATATCTAGGGCGGAATGGCAGGCATTTCGAATTTTTAAAATTTCAATCTGAAAACGCTCGAAAGCTAATTTGTTTCGTCAATTCGAATATCGGAAGATTTCTATAATCCGAAGGATCAATTTATAAGAACAAAATATATGTATTATTTTTTTATACTTCTCAGAAAATATAAAATTTCACAATATAAATTTTACATAAAGACCTAAAAATCACTTTCTTTATATCCTAGTAGAAATGGAACCATTTTTTTTCGTATAACTATATTTTATTATAAATATAGGAGAAATCGGTAGAGTAAGAAAAAATGGATAAATTTCTACTAGAGTAATATCTGATTTTTATTTATTTAGATTAAATCTGGCCATTTGGAAAATCTTAACCCACTTCCGTTCTACTGCAGGTATAAAACTGGATAAACAATTGTTTTGCGATTCAGAAATAGCAATGAAACTGCACCTAGGCAAAACAAAGATGGAATACATAGCGAAAAATGTGTTGGCTCCATATTCTTTAGAAATTGTTTTGAACAAAATAAAACAAGAAGATTTACCGTATTCTATTTCGAGCGACACTTCTAATAAAGGCAATAGAAAATTTTTTCCACTGTCTATTAGAATTTTCGACATAAAAAGTGGAGTAGAAGACTATGTGATAGATTTCTATGAAGAACCTGATGAGTCATCTGAGTCGATAAAAAATTCCATTTTAATGTCTCTCAAAAATATAGATTTAGATGTAGGCAAAGTAGTAGCTTATGGAGGAGATAATGCTTATGTCAATTATGGAAAAAAATGCTCTGTATTTCAAAAATTACAAGCTATAAATAACAAAATATTAAAAATAAATTGCAAATGCCACATTACACACAATTGTGCTAAATTCGGAATGAAATTACTATCTTATGACGTTGAGATATTGGTGTTAAAAGTATTTAGTGAATTTTTGTGCAGCGCAAAAAAGAATGTAGAGCTAAAAAACTGTTTTGAATTCGCGCAACAGGAATATCACGATATTCTAAGACACATTCCTATACGGTGGCTTTCCCTGCTTAAAGCAGTTGAAAGATTGGCATTATGTTGGACTGCAGTTAAAATATATTTTCTTGAACAAGGTAAAATAATGCTTTCAAATATTAACTAGTGCCCTCTTTAATGAAAATCAAAATATTTAATCCTTTAAAATTCTTCAAAATAAAACAGAATAGCAACATGTATATCTCCAAAAAATTTAAATATATTTTAATCGATCTTTGCAGACAAAATGAAAATATTAACAATTCAATTAATATTAAAACATTTACAACAAAAATTAATAAGTTGAATCAAGATAAAAATGAAGATAATAATTTTATAAATAAATAAAAAGCGATGAAAAGAATTACAAAAATGACTTTTTAAAAAAGTAAATTTGAAAACTAAATAACTGACGTTGGAACATAAATATCTCGTACTAATAATTACACATATTTCGTCTGCAAAGGTGGATAGAAATATATATACAAAATATTGAACAGGATTCTAAATTTTGTCTACTTTTATTTCCAAAATCTTACGTTTATATTATTCTCACGGTTGACGTTAACTTAACAAGAATATTCAATTTTTAGGCGAAGAGAACTGCGATAAAACTGTATGGTCGTTTATAAAAGATCAAGCTGATGGTTTGAGTGAAACACTAACTCTTTCAGAATGTTACTTACATTTCGTTCATCACTATCTTCAGATATTTGATCCGATTATAAAATTATTAGAAAAGAAATCTTCTGGGGCGACAGAAGTCTATGGGATAATGATACAACTCAAAGATGCACTGAAAGTACGAAAGGATGATAAGTTTTTTGGCGTTCTTGTAAACCAAGCATTGCCGAATCTGAATTCGTATGAACGCAATAAATTTTGCACAGAAGCGTTAACTGTTTACGAACGAGCCCTCAGTTATCTGGAAGAACGATTTGATTTTGAAAATTCTATTTTCAAAGATTTTGAAATATTTCAACTTAAAACAAACGTTCCAACTTTGGATGAAATCATAGCCATTGCTAACAAATTGGAAATTCAGATTGACGGTGACGCAACTTACAATGAAATTGTGTTATTAAGAAAAGTTTTGCCAGTTCTTACATCCGAAATAGACCTTTCGGCTTCTGAAAAGTGGTCTCTTTTTCTTCAGAAAGTGGAAGCACCAAATCTGAAAAAAATTGTGCAGGTAGTTTTCGCAATACCCGCTAGCAATGCATTTGTGGAACGTACGTTCAGCATAATGAACCACTTATGGACCGAAGAAAGGAACCGCATGAACGTCGAATTGGTTAAGGCTGAAATTTTAATCCGGCAGAATCTTCATTTTACTTGCTCACAATTACATGCCGAGATCAAAAACAATAAGGCACTTTTAAAAGCTGCAAAATCTGATCAGAAATATGATTTTCGCAAACAAGGAAAAGAAGAATAAACAGATGTTTCTAATAAATAATCACTTTGAAAAATAATATTAGTATTTCATTAAAAAACATACTGTCAAGAACCTTAAATACAAGTCCGAATATATACAGGGTGATCCAAAAGTCCCGGAACAGCAAAATATCTCAGCGGGAGTGCATTTTCGAGGAAAATGTTTCAGACAAAAGTTTCAGGATTTTTCCCTGGCTATTTAATGGCGATATTGAATTTGACCTTGAACATGACCTTGAAGGTTATTTCAAGGTCAAGTTAATTTTTTTAAATGGGAACCCCTATTTTCTTTTTAACGGATTCGGAAAGAGCACAAAATTTTACGTCCGAATATGCTATGGCCGTTTTTTTCGGCAAGGTCATTTCAAGGTGAAACTTAAAACTCCCGTGACGGCGAAATATCTCAGAGGGTGTGCATTTCTTTGGAAATTGTTTCAGACAAAAGTTTAAGGATTTTTCCCGGGCTATTTAATGGTAGCACAGAATTTGACCTTGAACATAACCTTCAAGGTTATTTCAAGGTCAAGTTTGTTTTTTTTTAATGGAAACTGTTATTTTTTTTCACGGATTCGGAAAGAGCACAAAATTTTACGTCCGAATATACTATGGCCGTTTTTTTCGGCAAGGTCATTTCAAGGCCAAACTTAAAACTCCCGGAACAGCGAATTAACTCAGCAAGAGGTCATTTTCGGGTAAAATGTTTCAGACAAAAGTTTCAGGATTTTTTCCGGGATATTTAATGCTAGCATAAAATTTGACCTTGAAAATTACCTTGAAGATTATTCTCAGGTCAAGATTATTTTTTTTTTTTAATTGGAACCCCGTTTCATTTTCTTAACGAAGTTATGAGGATCTTCCGGTATTGAGAGTGGTTAAATTCATTTTGTTCAGTCGATGCTATTATTGGACGATCTGCTCTAGGGAGATCCTTTACAGTGCCGTAAACTTCGAAACAATTTATTGTTCTGCCAAAAGTCGATTTAGGAATCAGTTCCTGTCCCTCGCTTGTCCTCTAATTTTGTAAATAGAATAATAAACTGTTTAAAAAAAGTGTATACATACATCTTACGCAACACTTGTGCAAAGTGAACTTGGGCGCGCGAACAGCGACAGAGAGCACGAGTCACCAGCGAAGTAAATAAACAACATACATTCACATTGAATTTATACATACGTGTACAGTCTTATAAGGTTACATTTTGGTCTTAACTTTATCGTTTTGTGAGATACATGGATTTCCTATCTAAACGCCTTTCTTATCTAAACGTATTAAGCATCATTTCAGTAACAAAATACATACGTATATTTCGTACAAAGAGCAATGGCTGCGCTAAGTGAACGAGAAAGAATAACCATTCTCATGATGAGAGGCTGGGGTGATAACCAGCGATCTTTAGAGAATGTGCGAACCTTATTTAACGCATCATTTAGAGAGGGACGAGAACCGATTTCTCAATCTACTGTTAGCAGAACAATAAATCGTTTTGAAGTTCACGGTACTGTGAAGGATCTCCCAAGAGCAGGTCGTCCAGTAACAGCATCAACTGAATAAAATGAGTTGAATGTCGCGCTGTCAATAACGGAAGATCCTCATACTTCCATCAGGAAAGTTAAACAGCAGCACGACTTATGTTACGGTACAGTACAACGGATCTTAACTAAAAACTTAAAATTTCACCCATACAAAGTTAGACTCGTACAACAATTGAATGAAGACGATCCTGATAGACGCCTACAGTTTGCGGAATTAATGATGAATCGAATAGATGCTGATGCCGGTTTCTTGAATCGCATCGTATTTTCTGATGAAGCTACATTCTTCTTAAATGGGGCAATCAATAGACATAACATGTCTTATTGGAGTGAAACCAATCGTAATTGGATGGTCGATAGTCGTTCTACTCAATATCCTGAAAAAGTAAACGTATGGGCAGGTATTATAAACAATGCGGTAGTTGGGCCCTTCTTCATCGAGGGTACCCTTACTGGTCAAAAATACCACGATATGTTGAGGGACGACATCATCCCTGCTATTCAGGTTATTGTAGGCGAGGATTTCGATCAGACTTGGTTTCAGCAAGATGGTGCAGCACCCCATTATGCAACAGATGTTCGCAATTATTTGAGTGATGTATTCGCAGAACGGTGGATAGGTCGAAGGGGTGTAATAGAATGGCCACCAAGATCTCCGGATCTTACGCCCCTTGACTATTTTCTATGGGGTTATCTCAAAGATAGAGTGTATCGAACGAAACCGGTGAATATTGAGGAAGTAAAACAACGAATACGGGATGAGATCGCGGCTATAGAACCAGATATGATTAAAAAAGTCGTATCGACTTTTTATAATCGCTTGGGATATTGCCAAGAAGTTCATGGCAATCACTTTGAGCATAAGCTTTAGTAAGATACATAATTTCATCAAAATCTTAGTATACCCATCTTGCCTTAACTGTCTGGGGACACCCACACACACACACGCACACGCACACGCACACGCACACGCACACGCACACGCACACGCACACGCACACGCACACGCACAGGTGACGGCGAGGGGAACCACCTGAACAAAGCACCCCGAAGAGGTGTAAACCCGACCGTGCTACCTCCACGCGGTACATCTTGGGTAATGCTAAAGCCGGCGGTAGCATTGGAAACAATGTAAAAATGTTACCCATACATACGGTATTTATAAACGTATCGGATGTAAAAAAAAATGTATATTTTTATCCGGGAACAATGATAATCCATTGCACTCTGGAAACTCTGGAAACATTACGAAAATAAAACGGGGTTCCAATTAAAAAAAAATAGTCTTGAGCTTAGAATAAGCCTCAAGGTAATTTTCAAGGTTAAATTCAATGGTGCCTCTTGCTGAGTTAATTCGCTGTTCCGGGAGTTTTAAGTTTGGCCTTGAAATGACATTGCCGAAAAAAAACGGCCATAGCATATTTGGACGTAAAATTTTGTGCTCTCTCCGAATCCGTGAAAAAAAATAGCAGTTTCCATTAAAAAAAACAAACTTGACCTTGAAATAACCTTCAAGGTCATGTTCAAGGTCAAATTCTGTGCTACCATTAAATATCCCAGGAAAAATCCTTAAACTTTTGTCTGAAACAATTTCCAAAGAAATGCACACCCTCTGAGATATTTCGCCGTTACGGAAGTTTTAAGTTTCACCTTGAAATGACCTTGCCGGAAAAATCGATCATATCATACTCGGACGTAGAATTTCCCGCTCTTTCAGAATCCATGAAAAAAAATAGGGGTTCCCATTTAAAAAAATTAACTTGACCTTGAAATAACCTTCAAGGTCATGTTCAAGGTCAAATTCTGTGCTACCATTAAATATCCCAGGAAAAATCCTTAAACTTTTGTCTGAAACAATTTCCAAAGAAATGCACACCCTCTGAGATATTTCGCCGTTACGGGAGTTTTAAGTTTCACCTTGAAATGACCTTGCCGGAAAAATCGATCATATCATACTCGGACGTAGAATTTCCCGCTCTTTCAGAATCCATGAAAAAAATAGGGGTTCCCATTTAAAAAAATTAACTTGACCTTGAAATAACCTTCAAGGTCATTAAATAGCCAGGGAAAAATCCTGAAACTTTTGCCTGAAACATTTTCCTCGAAAATGCACTCCCGCTGAGATATTTTGCTGTTCCGGGACTTTTGGATCACCCTGTATATATATAGTGTATGTGTGCGTGTGTGTGCGTGTTTGCGCGTACGAGGGCGTTCTAAATAAATTATTGAAAAGAATGGTGCAGCAATGAGGAATGCTAGTACCCTCCCCCCCTCTCCCCTACTCCACCTGAGAAGGCCGGTTTTAGCCAGGAGAAAATGTGGCAACCCTATGTTCTTGAGAGGTAAACTTCTTAGTAATTGGAAGAAAAATGAAACCTGAATTATTCTCTTTGACGATTTGATGATTTTAGATGAATATTCCTTGACTCATTCGTGGTTTTCCACCATGTGGTATCAGGCACGAGGAGAGCACACCATTTTCTCGAAAGGACGCCGACGCCATCTTGATACTGAGATCATGGAATTGTGGCATCGAGATATTTCCATTATCACTACGTTTCATTCCTTTGAAATTTATCCTTCATGGTATTCGTCTTAGAGCTTGGCACAATGTGAAAATATCAAGTCCACGATCGTTCACTAATCGGAATCGAAAAATAAGAACGGCGAATGAAACCGAACGAAATCACGGTTACTGGATACGGGAGTAACAATCTCCGTATTTCATTAGATATTCGCGGTTCACTCGCTACGTGCACCGATCAATGATTCGAAGTCGAACCGTAACTTATACCACGCGACGTAATGACCAACTGACCATTTTTGTCTATGCAAAAGAGAGCTTGTCTTTTCACCTCGAGAGTCAACAGTCGAATTCACTTTTTCGCCGAGCGACGCTAACGGGGTCCGCTAGGTGGAGACTATCTTGACACAGAGACACTCCCATTGGTGGACAAGTTTATATGTCCTCTACTATTTCAACTACTCCTCTCACTTCACTCTCTCTCTCTCTCCCTACCTATGTTCTCTCTCTCTCTCTCACCTACCGTCTAACGCTATCTTCGTTTCCTACCTTACCGACGATACTTGGCTTATTTTAATTCGCTGCAACCCCTAATATCGAGCATCCGTATATAGTGCGAGCGTAGCGTTATGGTTATGGCGTTGGCGTAGTATGCGAGAGCCCTAGCCCAGGTAGCTATTGACCACCGGCAGAGTACTGAATATGTACTGACTGTCGGAGTTCAGTACTGACCGCCAGTACTGAGTCAGTAACGGCCCACTCCCGGCTGGCAACGCTGTCCAGTACTGTCTGCCGGAGTAGAGCAGTACTGGATCAGTACTGTTTACCGGTATAATTCTTGAGAATAAAAAAAAATAAATTTTTGTCTTAATATTTTTTATAATATTTTTTATGTATTTTTATTTATTAAATAATTGATTATTGTTGTTTTTTTCTTTACATATTTCACATTTTATACTCTGTTTTCTTATAATTCTAACTAATCGCAAATATAAATTAAAAAAAGCTTTTGCACCCGCCAGGATTCGAACCCACGCCCCTTCGATTCTAAAACACGCACGCTGTCCATTACGCCACACGCTATGTTGCAAAACAAAATTTCAGAACTGATACATTAAGATACATCCAAACTTTGCAAAATTCCATTAAAAATTATATATATATACTATATGTTTTTGCTTAGGTTGAAATTATCTTTAGATCCATGTCCAATATAAAACTTAAAATGCTAAAAAATTTGTTCTAAACAAAAATAGTCGTTATTTCTCCGAAAAAACGCTGTGTACTATTACTTTAAATTTTCTATGTGAGGAGAGTACTAGTATAATAGGATTAATAATAAAAAAAAGTCTTATAAACCCCGGTTATGCTTACGGATAAACTTTTATTTATTGAATAGAAATTATTACACAAAAGAATATATAATTTGTCTGTATCTGTCTAATTATTTTTTAATAATCAAAATTTCCCTATATATTAATTAAGTTTCGGACATTGCTGCTGACTGCCAGTATAGGGTCAGTACTGATGTGGTACGGAAGTCGGTACTGACTCAACTCCGTATGTCAGTACTGTCGGTCAGTACTGGTTCAGTACTTTACCGGTGGTGTAGCCAGTACTGATTCCGCTCCATAAATCAGTACTGTGTTTCATTACTGGGTCAGTACCCCGCCGGTGGTTAACTCCGGCAGACCTCCGAAATTGCTACCTGGGAGGTTCGATTCCCCGTCGGGACGAGTGTTTCAGATTTCTTTGCGAGCGTTACATATTTACAAGCGAGTACTTTAAATTAATGGTGTTAAAGTAGCATAAGGATATACATACAGGGTCATCGAAAAGTATCGGACCCCCCTAATATCTTCAGTTAGAATGCACTTAGGAGAAAATGTACAATAGCAAAGTTGTTTGGTTTCAAGCGGGGAGTAAGATGATGACCTTGACTTTGACCTTGACCATGTCTTTCAAGGTCATTTCAAGGTCAATCTTATTTTTTTAAATAGAACCCCCTACATTTTATTGCATATTCTTATAGCTTATCTCGAGAGCTTTCCAAAACACTATAATAAAATATTTTTTTATTAAGTACTTTTTGAGTTATAAAGGTTTGAAGTTAACAATTTTTTGACACAAAATGTAGAATATCTTGTAAAATATTATTTAGTTTTCAGTAATTATAACCTTAATACTTTTGTGCGCGGAATAATGAGACCAATTAATTGGTTTAAAGAAAATACATTAATCGGATCCCCCTAATATAAGATATTCTACATTTTGTGTCAAAAAATTGTTAACTTCAAACCTATATAACTCAAAAAGTACTTAATAAAAAAATATTTTATTATAGTGTTTTGGAAAGCTCTCGAGATAAGCTATAAGAATATGCAATAAAATGTAGGGGGTTATATTTAAAAAAATAAGTTTGACCTTGAAATGACCTTGAAGGACATGGTCAAGGTCAAAGTCAAGGTCATCATCTTACTCCCCGCTTGAAACCATACAACTTTGTTATTGGACATTTTCTCCTAAGTGCATTCTAACTGAAGATATTAGGGGGGTCTGATACTTTTCGATGACCCTGTAGATATTTTCCCAATAACACATAGTGTATATCATAGAATTTTATGGATCTGTTACGTAAATATTGTATCCTAGTTATGTGACATTGTTTTGACATACTGTTATTTTCAATGTTGCCTACATTTTAGAGTCTACGAACTCTCCATGCGCCCGTAGGAAAGAATTGACGATATATGGTACCTGTGGGACCGGCAAGTCCTTTCGCACGTCATTTCAGACGTCGTGTAGGATGTCGTGTAGGACGTCATTTAAGACGTCATTCATTTTGCATCGTTTAGAAATATCGCTGAGGACGTCGTTTCAGACGTCGTTGAAGACGCCCTGTAAGCCCCCAATTTGAAATGTCCCAAACGACTTCCCGTTAGACATCATTTATGACGTCGTTTTTGACGTCATGTGCGACGTCAACAAGCAAAGCGGCAGAGATATAGGGAACACTATTGGGGTCACGTGACCCCAGCCCCCCCCCCCATATCTTAAAAAAAAATTTGAAAACTGCCAAAATGTGGCAAATATTTTGTACAATTTTGTACAAGAAGAATTTTAGATATAGATTGCAAAACTGTCATAATAACACCCCTCAAATAATATAAAATATACTAAAAATTAAAGTATAATATATTTCATCGATTCTCTCCTTTGCACAAAATACGTCAATATATGTACGTGGTATATGCTGAAAAAGACATTGTTCAAAAGCAAAAACTTTTTTAACCACCCATAACCGAAAGCAACCCCCTTACCCCGAAAATAACGACGAAATAAATGCAAAATTGGGAAAGGTGAAAAGAGAGACGGAAATATTTGGTAAGTTTTTCTCTATTGTTTCCTGCATTTAATTAAGAGGGCTCTAAAGTGCTCTGCCGATAAAGTTGGAATGTTCGACAAAACGTTAATTAAAGTAACTGAACCATTTTTTCAAAATTCGGGATCTTTATGGGTTACTCTAATTAGTATATATGGCATCTTACAAAATAGCCAATATATTAATTGCGAACTGACCGAGAATTTTCTGAAATAAGTATTTTGACTTAATTCAGAAAATTCCCGGTCAATTCCTTATCAATCCCTTTGTTATTTACTGGGAGATCGTGTATAGCAACTAGAATTATCCTTACAGAACCCGAATTTTTAAAAATTGATTGGGTTATGAGGTTAAAAAAAATGCCACTTTAGTGAACAGGGGTATAGCGGGTCGTTATTTGATCAGCGGGCAGTAAAAATTGAAAAACGCCCTTGCGCATGCGCAGTGGCGCAGTAGCGTTCTCGGCCGTAAACGACAACTTTCCGTTTGCTTAACCAACACGGAAGGTTTGCAATTTTGTGGAGGTGCGACAAAAATTGTTTTTTATCGTTTTCAAAAAATCGGCTTCATAACGACGAAAGTAAACATTCCATATAATCTCAGTTAAAATGTCAGCGGAATAAGTACAAAATTGGTGGAGAAATGTTTACAATAAATTGGGGGGGGGAAATGTCGGTTATTTGTGAACGGACGCAATTGCCAATAAAGAAAAACACAACGATTTATCGAGAACCGTATCGAAAGATTTTTAAATAATAATAAAAAATTGACTCTATATGATCGATAAAATGGAACACCTATTTTGTACATAATTTTTCTGCGTCAATCTATTAAAATTTATGAAATATCATCGCCATTCCGGAAGGGAGACATGCTCGAGTTGGACTTCTTATACTTCCCTTGCCGAGATCACATCTACGAGCTGATTCTGAAATGTGTTTTTGAAACGAAATAGCGTCATGCGGTCTGAAAGTTCCTTTATTTGAAACGTTTCGGGATTCTTGGAGTAATTTAAATAAAGATATCTACAAAATTGGATTGGAAAATCAAAATTTGAAGGTAGCGCTTTCAGATCACATTGAAGGGATTGATTCATTTATCGACATCACAATACTAAAGAAGCAACCTGGAGACGGTTATCGAGAATTGTTAGAATTGACGAAAATCTTTCTCGGAAGAGTTCCTGCAGAACGCGTGAAATTTTGTTATTCAGGGGCATTTTACCATGCTCGGTGGATGTCAAAAGCTATTTATTGCTTAAAAATTTATCTATTTCGTTAGGAATGCAAATTATCAAAAAACGAGGAATAATGACTCTCTGAAATGTGCACTTTTGTCATCATCATATATGTAAGAGTTTGGTTCACATGTACACAAGTAGTCCTGGCACCAAACAATGATCTCCAACTTATTAAAAACCTTTTCGATTATAAATCAATCGATGCTAAGTTATCACCAGTTTGTCTACAAAAATTCCAAAATCATCTGTGGTACCTCCATCCAGAAATTGTTGCAATGTATTTTTTAATTGAGAATTATCCGATGATATAAAAAGAAAGATGATGAATGAAATAAATGAAGACTCCAGTGAAGGTTTCTGTAAAATCTAGTATAGTATATTTCTAATATTAGGTATAGTATTTAAAATGACTCAATAAACCAAGTTGCAGAAAGACACTTGAGTGTTGTTTATTTAAGGTGTCTTCCCTCCCTTTCGAGTTTAAGGCACCCCCCCCCCCCCCCCCGGGGGTATGGGGCCAAATTTTAGTGATGCGCCAGCACCGCTGGTTGTGCACACTTGAAAAAGATATACAACAAGTCAGCTACCACATTATTAGCAACAAGCTGCCTGCCTTGCTGCTTCTGTTGGTTCAGAGAACCTTTCTAACGTTGCCACGGCCCGCTAGAGGCCAACCCTTTCTGCGGTTACTGCCTGCACGGACACGGCACGCCGTAGCGCTCCCCCGTGTGGAACCCGCCGACAGGGGCTTGACACCGCACCCTAGCTCCCCAGTACGGTGGGTCTCTCGAGTCGTTTCACGATCAGGCATTCGTCGGCACAGACCAGCCGAACGGGTCCGTGAGGTCGTCAATTCTCAAAACTTGCTAAGAGAAGCGGATCTTTCAAAAGCATTGCTCCTCTTCGAGCTCGGGCACTTCGACCCCTCACTCTTCCACAAAAATTGTGGACGGAGATAACCCGCTCCGCTCTCTTCCACAAGTCCCCTGCGGGGGCAGAAAGACACTGGGGGTTGTTTCAAGCTATGAGATAATTATTCGATATTACAGAGCTATTGAGAACTATTGACCGTTAGTGGATTAGAGTTATGTTACCATCTACTCCAGAGGTAAAACAGAACCATTTGTAAGCTTTACAAATTGCGGGCGTTACCATTCCTACAATCGTCGAGAATTCAGCAGAATAGTTGTCTTATCGAGTCTAATATTTATGAAGATTAACGCTTAAACACCATTTATGTCGCCTATTATTGTTTTCTAATCTCTAATTTCAGTCGTGTAAAAATGTATCTTGCAAACGGGCATTTCATGCATTTTTTTGTCAGTCGAATCGATTATCGCTGCCAATTAATTTTAATAACCTGTTTTTTTCTGACATACATTAAATAATAAAATCATGAACATAACAAGAAAAATCATGCCTGAAAATAGTGATTTCCGGCGCAACATTGGGAGATAGGGCGGATTATTTTAAAACTAGGAAAATCAACTTCGGTGATAACGTTAACAATTTTATTTTAAAAACTCAAAAAATGTCAGGAAGCTGCAGAAAGACACTGTAGTACGGGAGCCTGTGATGCTGAATGTGTAGTGTAACGGGGCACTACGTTGCCCAGGAGTCGTGCCGCGGTCGCGAGAGCGTGGAGTGATATAATAATTCGAATCAATCGATAGTAGGATCGTTACAGAAACGAACGGTCCCGAAAATGTCCGAGCGCCGCCGGATACGGCGCACGGAGATGCGCGGCCGCGGAGAGAGCCACCGAGAGAGTCGTTTGAGAGCCTTCAAGAAGGAAGGATCGCGATTACCGTGCAAACCTTCGAGCAGGAAGGAACTACAAATCGGAATTAGTTATCGAGTATCAAGATTGAGAAGCGAGTAGTGAGTAACGAGAAAACGAACCAAGCCGTCAAGGACGAGGACGACGAGACCCGCCGTCGAGTACGAGGACGAGACGCCAAATAACCGAGAGCGAGCGGGCGAAACGCCAACCATTGTGAACAACTAATGTAAGTCGACCGTGGGCCACAATTAAATTTCCTTATAATAAACTTGAGACGGGCCGAGGGCCCCATATCCTTTTTTATAAAAAATATTACTATTGTTTTCCTGCTACACCCCTTCCGTAGCTTGTGCGGGCGGTGTGCGGTGCCGCCAAGGATATTTCGCGATCCCCGTTTCCAGGCGCGGAAGGAGGCAGGAGCCGACCTCCTCTGGGCGAGCTCGTGCCCTACCGGGAATAAGTTGCCAGCTAGCCGGGCTGAGTAACGCGTCGTTCACCTGGCGCGGAGTTTTCCCGAGAAAACTGCAAAGCCCGATTCACGGGCGGTAGACGACACCATCAAATGACGGTCGTGTAAAAAGCAGCCATTATGGTAGTTACTCGAGCGCAGTGGAAACCTATTAGAATGTGAAGATTAGATGCTAAAAAGAAAAAAAGGTTATGTGAAGTTTTTCATTTTAGTGGTGGGGAGAGCCTACAGGCGTCTTCAAAAATGTAAAAAAACCGTAAAGCTGCAATACTCGTGCGCGTCAGAGATTCATAGTGTAGTCGCGCCATGTGGTCCTGATAACGGATGAATATTAATCTGACGTTTTGGGTGGTGGGGGCGGTCCTACGAAGAAATAAAAAAATGAAAACAAAAAATTTACTTGAGCGCGTCAGATATTCATAATGATAATTGAGCCCTAAAGAAGTTACCATTATAAATACTGACGGTTTGGACGTGACGAAAACTCGTGGTGAGTTATAGAAAATGTAAAAAAAATCAATGCATGTAGTTACTCGAGCGCGTCAGATTAATATGAAGAAGGCTTCAGTTTGACGTCCTGAGTGTGCTGAACCTTTATCTGACGATTATGTAGAGGAATAACCTTAATCTGAGAGTTTAAACAATTTTTTTGTTCTAATTTTTGTACCTTTTTACGGCATACATTCTTCTTTACTTAAGAAATGGCTGCAATTTGTTACTAGGGGGTTGTCGGTGTCGCTGATCATGAATCTGGCCGCAGATTTCCAAAATTGAAGATGGCGGAAACAATATGGCGGACGAAAATAATAAAAAGTGTTATTACTTTCGTCCAATCGGTCACATAGTTTTTTCAAAATCATGTCAACCAACTCGAGAAACGTTGTTTTGAGAAAAATGCATTTAAAGTTTTAGTACGTATAATCGTTGGTATAATCGTAAAAAAATACCTTATGCTGAATCAGTGATGCCTTTCAAATTTAAACAACTTACTATATATAATAATCATAAATGCGCGATCAGTGGCAAACACGTGGTGGACTGCATACAAAATGGCGTCCCAGCCAATTTGTAGCAGAAAGAGTGAGAAGGGAACAGAGCGCGCGGCTACAAGAAAGGCAGACAGACCCGGAGCACTAAATTTATGATTTTAAATACTTCGTCACCCGGAAAACGTCAGATTATGTTATTTTCGTGATTCTTGAGTGATTTTCTTCAAAGTTAAAAAAAAATGTATCGCGCTCCAGTAAATCCATGTAACGTTTTTTTTTGCAAGTTTATCACTTTCCCATTTTCTTGCGTCACACCCAGATCGTCAGATTAGTGACATGTGCACATATATTCATGTACTTTAACTAATTTTACCTTAATCTGACACGCTCGTGTTTTGCAAAAGATCGATTTGTTTTTACTAATCTGACGGGCTGGCCTGGACGCACCCCTCTATATACAGGTTTCATACTGCCTGGGGGTACTTAACAGGGTGTAAAGCTTCCCCCCTTACGTTATTCTGACGCGCTCGAGTAAATCCCGAAATGCTCGCATGGGCTCCCCTACTACTGGGGGTTATTTAAAGCTATGAGATAATTGTCCGATAATTCATAATTATTGACAGTAATTGAATTCGACTTATGTTAGTATTTAATTTGAAGTTTCCATTTGATTATTTAAAAAGTTTACGATTTTAAGTTTAATTGCATTTTTTACTCTATAACATGAGTCTTCAGGTTATGCCAAAAATACGACTTTTACTAACTATTATTAGCTTCCAGATTGTATGCATACAAAGATGAATCAAATTCTATTGGCAATTGCTGGGTCACAAGTTTTTTTTCAGATTCACAAAGTAGCTCTATTCAAATAGGAAAAGGCGTAGAATGCGATCTTTTTTGTGCAATAATGTAAGATTTTTTCCTTACGAGTTATCGCAAAAAAAAAAAAAAAAAAAAAAAAAAAAAAAAACGCCGATAAGCAAAAACATTAGAAGGGCAGAAAAAGACAATATCAGGACTAAAAAATGTGCTGGATTTAAGATTAAAACTAAAACTAACCTAAGACTAAAACTATTCGCCTGACAGAAATTGCCTTCTCACGAGAGTTGCCCTCACGAATCGAAGTAAGGTCTTCGCTTATGAAAGAGTTGAGCTACAAATCAGAACGCATAGAAGGTTACTCGGGATGCACATAGGTAAATTTGCGACAAAATCGCGTCGGACTGGTGCAAGTGAAGGGCTTTCTGTGAAAATATGACGGGGAGAGTCAGGGGCTTTCTGGTTGCACAGAGAGCATGGTGATTGCGGGTTATAGCTAAAACGCATACCGTGAACTGAGAGCGAGCGCGCAAAGACCGTTGCAATTCTGAGTTGAGCCCTACTCTTCTCGAGGCAGACGGGACGGATACAGCGTATACGACGAGTCAGTGAGCTGGCGGTAGATAGGCAGCTGTATATTTTCAGAGTTAAAATATCTCGCAAGATCTTTGGCTCTGCAGGAATCTGCATATTTAGCAATTAGTCGCGGTCCAACTTCCGCCCAGACCTCGGCGCTGAAGCTGCTCCGGAGGATGCCAACCTCTGTCTCATCCAAGAGTGAAAAAAGCTGCGTGAGCCAATTACCGGGCTCTTCTGGAGATGCAACGGACAGTTCTCTTAATCGAACAAGAAGGATCTTGGGTAGCCTGGAGTCAGGTAGTCCGAATATCTTTATTATCCATTTAATCGACCGGGTTAGTATCACTACTGCAATCGGAGGTATACCGAGTTCTAAGCGTATTACATAGGCCGGGGTGTTTCTCGGCTGATGGAGAAGCCTTTTAAAAAAGTCGATTTGTACCGACTCCAGTCTTTCCAAATGTCGGAGAGCCCAGAACGGGGCCGCATATAGTAATACCGAAGTCACCATGGCTCTATACAATTTCCAGTATGCGTCCCATGCGTCGATTTTTGCGGAGTTTATTATCGCTAGGGACGCAGCTGCCGCGGCCCTTGTTCGAGTGATGGCGTCCTCAGAAGGCTGAAAGCCTGATGATGAGGAAGAAAACACTATCCCTAAGAATCTGTAGGCGCTTGCGACTTCGATTGGAGTGTTATCGAATTGAAAGCCTCTCGAGAACTGATCGAGCAGACCAGCCCTTCTAAAACAAACTATCTTGGTTTTCTCGACATTTACAGTGAGCTGGTTAATCGAGCAGTAATCAGAGAGGATTCTTAACTTACGGAGAAGGTCTTAGGGAGAAAAAGCGAGAATAGTGAGATCATCGGCATAGAGAAGCATTAGCAGATCCGTAGATCTGGTAACATCCACTCCGCGTACGTTATTGTCCCGAAAGAAAGTGACTATGTCTGAAAGATATAAAATAAATAATAGGGCACTCAGAATTTCGCCTTGAAGTACACCTACGGTTACATTGTAGTGCGACGTTTCTCCATTTTTATTATTGTACAACACTGACGCGGAACGATAATGCGCGCTAAGCACCCTGACGAATTTAGCGCTGACGTCTAGTCCTAGTAGCTTTCGCCATAGAAGAGCATGAGGGACGGAATCAAAATCCCTCTTAAAATCTATGAAGAGGCTAAAGAGTTTCGCGCTCCGACGCCTCAAAATGACCTGCGCGGATGCGAGGAGGCAGAAGATATTATCCTCCGTCCCCCTCAGCACGAAAGCCGGATTGTTCTTCCGGTAAAATGTCTCTTTGCGTTACCCACTTGGATAGGCGTGTACATAGGATCTGCGAAAAAATTTTCGCCAGGGCGTTAGTTATTGCTATTGGACTATAGTTAGAAGGATCGTTACGCGCACCCTTCTTGTACAACGTAAAGATCGTCGAATCGGCCCATCCTGAGGGGAAGGCCTCCGCTGTAAAAATTCTATTGAATAGCGACAGAAGGAGAGAAAGCCATTGGTCATCCATAAGTTTAAAAATTTCAGCCAGAATCTTGTCTGGACCAATGGCTTTTCCTACCTTCAAGGTTCTCAGGCTGTTCCTAAGTTCTGACATAGAAAGAGGTGAGTCCAGCGCGGGATCGAAAGTACCAAAATACTGCTCGGGCAGCAGTTCTATTTGCGGAAAGATCATAAAGAAGAACGCATTCCAGTCTTCATCTGATACTTGATGGCGGAGTGTAGGTTTCGAGCGAAATTGCCGAACTGCTGACCAAAAATCTGCTGAATTGCGAACCGCCGCAAATCTGCCGACAATATTAGTTTCATAAGAGAGTTTTTTTGTTGATAGTAGTTTCGAGTAAGACTGGCGAGATTCTCTAAATTCTTCTGATGCAGCCGCGCTGTATCCAGACCCTCTCATATGTCTCAGAGCACGCGCAAGAGCTCTCTTAGCGGACAGACATTCCTTGTCGAACCATTGTTTATCGCAACCGGGGGCATAGTGTTGTCGCGGATAAGAAAATCTTTTAAAAGGCCGGATGAAAGCGCCGAATCACGTATTGTATCTCTTAATATGATATAATGCTCGTCGAGTTCGTTACGGTCAGTAGAAACAGCGGTTTGAAACGAAGTCTCGAGAAACGCTTGAAATGACGCAGACGCATTGTTTGCCCCGTCCGAGAGGTTCTGATAACGAGTCACTCGACGGATTACAGGATCTTGAACGAGTGCCCGTAAGGATGAGTTATCCTCAGAGAGATAAAGTTCTACAGCCACTGGCAGATGGTCAGAGCCATAAAGATCGTCACCAATCGTAAGGTCGTGAATATATTGTAAATGTGATATCGAGACCAAGACAAGGTCAACGACACTAAAACCTCTTTGTCCGAGAAAAGTATGATGTGCCGGAAAGTCACTGGTTGTTCGGCCATTTAATACGGCAAAATTGTTTATGGACATAAAATCAGACAAGAGGGTTCCGCATCGGTTGAAAGACTCGTCATAAGATCGTCTAGATACTCGCATAGAGGATTCTTCAAAAATTTGATTTACATCGCTTAATGGGTCGGATAGACCCACTCGGCAATTGAAATCGCCTCCTAAAATAAAAATACAGTCTGGAAACTGGTCATTCAGAGAATCTAGAACAGTTTGTAAGGAGAAGAGCAGGGGTTCTAAATCGGAGAGAGGAGAAAAATAAAAAGAGCCTACAATTAGATTGAGCGGATGCATATTTAATTTATAAAAAAGCCAATAAGGTGACGAGTTTAAATAAGTGAAATTAAAATTGGGACTTATTAAAGACAAAAGGCCTCTGCTACAGCGGCTAAGATTACTGGCGCGGATGGCTGGTGAATTAATCACTGAATGACCAGTAGGCAGGTCCTCTGTACGAGTTTCCTGGTCCCGCCAGGTTTCCGAAAAATTTATAATTTTGAGCGCAGAATAAAAACAACTCTTTTTGATATTAAAAAAACCGCGGGCGTTCCAGAAAACAATTTTTAAAATGTTATGACGAATGGGCGACTTAAAACGAAGTGGCCAAGATTCTGTAGCTGAAGACGACGAGGATAAAACATTAAGAGAAGACGGAGGACGGGGACAAATTAAAAACCCGTTTCACGGCGAGCTTCTCTAACCTTGTCGGCTTTGAGGCGTTCTCTGTCGGTATAGTCCGGGTTGATAAAGATATTCGTGGACTGGAGCACCGTTTTCTTAGATGACAATATTAGAAATTTATCATCTTCTAACATTAATTCTGCGAGATAAGCCGGAGGATTTATGCGGATTTGCCTAGCGGCGGCAACCGAAGACTCGAGCGGAAATTTGGCAGAAAGGAATTTCGCAATCTCCTTCCTTAGCGAACCCGGTCCAGGAACAAACCCTGTAAGGATGATGTTCTTCCTCTTAAGAGTTTTTTCCTGTGATTCCAGCTCGGCCGTGAGCGTTTTGATAATTGAGTCCTGGTTGTCGATCCGTCCTTCTAAAAAACCCAGGCGCGACGGTAGATCGGTGTTGATCAGGTCCACCGTAGACTTTACCGCCACGATTTCAGAGGTACAATTTGTAATACCCGACTGAAGCTGTTGCATCGTAGCAAGTAAAGATTTCTGCAGAGTCTCTAATGTTAACGGCGGATTAAACGAGGCCATGGCTGGAGAATCGGTTGGCTGTGTTTGATTTGTTAACAAGAGTTTCCTATGCTTATTTGGTTGCAGATCGATCGGATCGTCCGTGTCGGGCGGGGTGTCTCGTTTTCGTGTTGCAAATCCGAAATTTCTAAAGCGCTGCAACTGTTTATGCGAAGCGCTTTCCACCTAGACGCTGCAGTGGGGCGGCCGCTGAAGACAGCCGGGTGCAAGAGAGACGGCGTACGATCCGCCTCTCTGTCACTGGTAGAGGCCGTAGACGGGACAGGCACTTGTGGTTCGCTGCGAGGAGGGCTGGGGCTGACATGTGACGCACGTGCCCGAGAGCTGCTGACCTCTAGTGGCCAAAAAATGTAAGCAGCAGTGAGAGTCGAAGTAAACACGGCTCGAATTCGCTGTGCCTGTGGTGGGCCGCACACATGCATGAAACGAACTCACCGATGTGCGGACGTGTCACAGTTAGAAACAGGCGAGTTCTTATGAAAATTTAAAACTGAAGTTGACATCTGCGGGTTCTGCAGTACAATAAGTGTGACAAGTGGACCGAAGATGCTGTGTACCAATTGTAGAGAGCGGCGTGTCGACTTCAGATGCCAATGAGGTAGATCCAAAAAAAAGAAGCAGCGAAAGTCGGTTGAGATTCCGATAGAGCGATGAAATTTTCGGTGTTGTGATGACAGCTGCGTGACGTCACGACTGGCAGTACTTCGGGCGAAATCTTTCAACCGTCACCACATCAAAGGAGAAAAATGGCAGTAAAAAATTCCGGATCAGAGGCTCGGCAATTCAGTGGCTCATAACAAACACAGTCCGAGACGATCCGGAGGCACTTCTCTAGGTCAAAAAAACTCTCAAAAAAGGATGATAAGTAAGCTGGTACGGAGTTAAATACGGAGCGCACAATCACACGTCTGCTCTACTTACCGCCTATAACGGAACTCCAAGATTATTATATGTATCAATTTAAAAATGAGCATCCTTAAGATTTGAACATTGCACAATTGTTAGGATATTAATAGTTAAAATGAGATACAGAATAAATTAATAAACTTAATCAAATGGGCAAAATATAATCCCATAAACATTAAGTATGAATAGAATTAAAATAATATATTTAAATTTGTAAAACGCATTATTTATGACTTGTCTTATAACTAATTAATATAATTTTAAATTATAATTTCGAAATTAAAGAGTAAATTATTATATTTTTGGATAAAGTGAACATATACGGCTTAAAAGTATGAACTTATGTACACATGGTGGACGTGCACATAGTACATATGACGAAGTCGATTATACGTCCATGAAACCGGATACTTTCAATGTCAAAACTTCGGCCCACAATCGAGGATCACGTATGTAGGTACATTAAATGTCCGAACATTTACGCGTGATAGACATAGTAGCTATTATATCGTGATTTCAGATCACGTATCGTATGCAGTTAGAAGTTAAAATACACCGAAAATATTATAATTAGTAAACCGTGTGATAGAGAATTTTGGAACGAGTATTAGCAAGATATTGGAATGTTAAGCTGTTCTCGGATAGTGCAGCTATTAATTGCTTAACATTAATTTAGGAGATACATTTAGTAACATAATTATTCATAGCAAGAAAATTCGGTTAAAATTTACTTAAATAGAATAACAGATCAAATTCTCAACAGTCATAAAATAACATATTTAGACTGGTATATCCTGTCATTTAAGAATATAAAAAATACTTAATTGAAATTCAGAGTAACTTACCCGTCGTCCTAAAATTTGATTTATTGCAGCACTCTCTTTTAATGTGCATTCTGCCACAACCTTCGCCCTCATTTCTTTCATGTATAACATGAATGCATTTAAAGGTTTCTTTATGTGGGGTTTCTTTTTGTCTACAAGAAACGTTTAATCGTTTTATTAATCACAAATTAATATTTTAATATTTAATCGATTGTAACATTCCTGATAGTACCTGGATTACTATGTTGACCGGTATCTGGATTTTTTGTATTATCAGCTGGTAGCGTTGAAGTATTTCTCGATTCTATACTTGATCTGAAAAATTATTATGAGATATTGAATTGTCGTATCCTAAAAATGTGTGTGCACATGCAGCATGTGTATATTTTCGTTCTTTGTAAAAGATATTGACCATATAAATATGCAATTGGATGGCGGGCTAAACAGTTAACGCATATTTTGATATTATTATTTAATCTAGTAAATTTTGGTGCTCAAAGATCACGCCATGCGGGCACCCCCCGTCTTTCTCGGGGCGTGAATACAATCTGCCTGCATTGTATTTTCTGTGGGTTCAGAGAAACCATTCTAGCGTTACCTCGACCCGTCAGAGTCCAACCCTAATTGCGGATTACTACCGGACGGACACGGCACGCCTGAACGCTCCCCCGTGTGGAACCCGCCGGTAGGGGCTTGACACCGCACCCGGACTCCTTAGTACGGTGGGTATCTCGGTCGTTTAACGATTCATTCGTAACAGACCAACCAAACGGTCCGTTCCGTGAGATCGTTAATTCGCAAAGCATTTTTCGAAAGCATTGCTCTTCTTCAAGTTTGGGCGCTTCGACCCTTCCCTCTTCTTTGCGGCTGAGGATACTTCGCCCACTCTCTTTGACAAGCCCCCTGCAGGGTTGAGACATTGCAGTATACTATGTATGACACAAAACATTTTGATTTTATACAACAAACTATGATGCTGACGGATATAAACAATTCCACCCACGCCGTCGAAATTCAGTTAGGGACAATAATTACGTAATACTTTGCTTGATTTAACTATGGGGTTCATAAAACCACATCTTTCGAAAAGTATTCTATTTGAGCGACACAATGAAGTAGGATTACGAAGTAGTATTCAAAGTGGAAAAAAAACAACAGTAAAGTTAATAAAAATCGATAGAATTCAAATAAATAATAACGCCAACACAAAACAATTCTCATTAGCGAATACGTGTATGTTCTTACAAGAAGCAAGCTTCCACGTCTTTTGAATCCAGTCGCACATGTCCAAATCCTGTCGGAAAAAAATAGAAGTGAGCGCGAGTAACCGTCGATTCATTCGAATTTGAATCGGTTTGGTTCGTCCTGATGGTGGATCTATTACTCACGTTTTTATGAATAATAGCGATTATTAAAGGACTCCACTTGACGCACGATTCCAGATATTCGGAGCCACTTTTGAATGTCACCAGGAACACCACTGAGGCGCGTCCGAGAGATCAGCATCTTTCTGTGGTGCCCAGACAAGTTTGGCCACATGTATACACGGGCCAGCGCTCTGTGGCCCCTTGGAACTCACGCAATATCTTACCAGGTTATATTAAAGGGCAAATGGGGGTTGTCAAGCCGGAAGACCTTTCATAGCCATGGGCGTAGTGGTTGATAGCTCACAAGCTATTTATAGGCGTTTTGTAAGATTGGAAGGGCTTACCCGGAGTCTGGAAAGTCTTGCTTGCTTCATCGTGTGGGTTTCAGTGTAAGTCGGGTGCGACCCGATATAGTGCCCTACAGATTAGAAAAGGCTCACTCTAAGTTTTGAAAACTCTGCCCACACATGGATTTCGAGAATTGACAACCTCATAGTCCGCAAGTTTTCCTCTAGTTTTATTCGTTCACTATTCCATGCATGCATGCATGCAACCATGCACGCACAAACAAGCGTAAAACAATAAAAAATTGAGTACTATAATGTAATGCGTAATTATCTATGTACAAGTGATAAAACCTTCAAATTTACTCTATTGAATGCTTAAGATGCTTTTTTCGCAGTTAATATGTATTTCATAATATTTACAATATCCTTGAAGCGTATTAACGTTTTGCTTCCATTTTATACGTACGCACTAAGCAAAAAAATTTTTTTTTTATATTTTGATGTGTGCACACCAGGCTCCTGAGGGTTTTAGGTTTGACAAAAATGAACGCAAAATCCGTAAGGAGGGTTTGATTTTGGTTCATTTACAGTGATAAAATCCGCTTCGAACGAAATATTAGCTGATCGGATTCGCCAAATATACAAGTTTTACTAGATTAGCGCATCAACGAGTTAATTTTCCGACATATGGAACTCTTATCGAAAAATGTTTCAGGGCAAAGTTATTGTAGATATCATTTTTCATATAACCTCAAAATTGTTAGCGAAAAATCGAAAAATTGGGTTTTTCGTCTTTATTTTTTTTCTCGCGCGCAAAGAAAAAATTGTTCACCAAATCTGGTGAAAACGTTCATTTTTATTGTGACTTCCTGAAGTTGGATAGATTTCAGTGACGGGACAGAATTTCTATATATGTAGAATCCACTCTGATCAAGATGACCGTTCAATAACCTCTACATAGCTTATTCAACGTTTATTTTTATTTTTACGTGGGATCTTGCCTCCGTTGAAGAGTTGAAATTCACCTGTGGATTGTGCCTGTTTTGTTTATTCGGAAAAAAATGAGATAGCTAACGAGAGAAATTAATATATATTAAAAAACTAGTATGTGTGAGTGTCGTGTGTTGTGAAATGTGATATGTAAAGCTATCATATATACTTGCAAATAACGTAAGAATGAACTTTGCGGCGTCGAGTTGTGGTGGCTCTGCTTTCTAATGGCACGGCGATCTACTGCCCTTGAGATGTCTACGTTCGTTGTTTTTCTTTCCTACTAAGTTGTACAAAATTGGCGTTGATTTTTCTTCTGTGAATTGTTAATTTTTCTACATTGGTTTTGGTTCATTTGATTTCTTGTCGGTAAATTCTTTGTTCACTTTCTTTTATAATATTTCTTCAGTTTTCTTATTTTCGTCGTTATCTTCGTTAAAATTCGTTCTTGATGGTCCCTACTGAAAATGTTCGTAATATCATATGATAAATCATATGAGATTTTTAAAATATCAGACGATCCGGGAAACTTTTCATGTGATTTCTCATGTAATTATAAGAAATGATAATAATATGAGAAAATTAATTACAATCATCTGCATTCCTCTAAGATATTAAGGAAATTATAAAAATCTCATACCGTGTGAGTCTTTTGCTTCCGGTCATAGGGGAGCCCATGTTATAGCCTTCAGCCAATGAGAGACGAGCTTGGCTTTGAGATTGGCCAATGGCGTGTTATTGCGGCCAAGTACAAAATTATGTACCTGACACAAAAGTAAACAAATGCATAATAATATCGGAATGAAATAATTTCTTATTTGCAGTGTTTATGATTTATTAATTCTTGAATGGACATCATCCCAAATAAAAAGTAAAACTACCAATGCTTGCCGTTCTGTGTCAATTTAGACATGTCAACGAAATGGAGGTTAGGAAGTGGATTTTGTTAGAGTTTGACCAGGGCGACCAGATCTGACACAACAAGCCATTGGCCGATCTAAAGGCCAAGTTCGTCTCTCATTGGCTGAAGGCTATAACATGGGATCCCCTATGACCGGAAGCAAAAGACTCACACGGTATGATTTATCATATGATTTTACGGAAATTTTCACCAGGGATATTACTTTTTCTTCTTTATACAGTGTCCCAAAAGTTTGAAAACGATTTTTCAAAAAAGCTATTTTTGTTTAGGGGTTCCAACCCCCCACCCCAAGGGGGGCACGAGGGGGGATGAATATCTTAAATGACAATGTGGGTTGATTGGGGGCTCATTTGAAAGTCTCTTCGAGACGAATACAAACAAACTTTTTTTCCATTTTTTCTTTTTTGTTTTTTTTTTATAATTTTCTTTCGTTTTTTGTTTTATTTTCTATAGTATTGATCGCCGTTTAAAAAGTGTATTTCAAAATAATTTATTTCATGTGCTCAAATTGAGCACGTTCAACTTCCTGACACTGCCCCAGTCTTATATAGAGTTCGCCCAATACTTTCAGCCTCATATCTCTTGAAATAAGATGTACTTCCTGGATTATTCGTCCTCGTAGTTCTTGCAAGTTGGCGGGTTTCGTCGAGTATACCCTGTCTTTGAGGTAACTCCACAAAAAATAATCCAATGTTTCATCTAGGAATTGTCGAACCGGTGTCACATAATGTGGTATCGCACCATCTTGTTGAAACCAAGCATTTTGTATATCATCATTGTACATGTTTCGTATTGCAGGTATAACTTCACGTTGAAGTAATACAAGATAAATGTTTCCATTTAATTCCCGTCAATAAAAAACGGTCCGACAATTCTTTTTTCACAAAAACCTGCCCATACATTCAACTTCTGAGGACATTGTGTGCAAATATACGACATCCTGTGAGAATTTTCATCACTCCAATATCGGACATTATGACGGTTTACTGCACCGTCTAAATGAAACGTGGCTGCATCGGAAAAGATAATACGATTCAACAGAGTATTATCGTTATCAAGGCGCTGCATAAATGTATCGCAAAATTCAACTCTTTAACCATAATCTACTTCGATAGTAGACGATGAACACTCATTCTAGAAATACCGATTGCCTGTGCCGCTTTCCTTACACTATCATGTGGATTTTCTACAAATATTTGCATTACTTCCAAACTTCCATCGTTGTTTGTTGCTGATCTCGATCACCCACTTCGTGGACGGTCTTTTGCAGTACCTGTATCATAAAATCGTAGTACTGATTTCTGCATAGTCGACTTAGATATCGGCGGGCGGTCTGGATGCAAATCATTGAAAAATGTAGCGGGTTCCTCGTAAGATCGAGTCAGATTTCCGCACCCTCGTGCAATTAATATTTCTATTCGCTCACGTTCACATAAATTCATTTTTCCTTTTTCTAATAGATGAAATATTTTTGTACCAATAATAATATCAATAAAAATATCAGTAGAAAATCGATTCAAACTATGTATACGAGTCGGAACTCACTTGTGTGAATGTAATATTTGGTATAACGAATATGTGGCGAAAAGCTTCTTTAATATTCCAAATGAAAATCCATTCCTCTAAGGGACGCAAAACGCAGGACAGCGAAAGTCACGCCTGTGACTAGCGGCGAAATGAGGAACTACAAAGCGAGTATTTTCTTGTGGGGATACCTCAACTTGCAAGAACTACGAGGACGAATAATCCAGGAAGTACATCTTATTTCAAGAGATATGAGGCTGAAAGTATTGGGTGAATTCTATTTAAGACTGGGGCAGTGTCAGGAAGTTGCAGGTGCTCAATTTGAGCATATGAAATAAATTATTTTGAAACACATTTTTTAAACGGCGATCAATAGTATAGAAAATAAAACACAAAAAACTAAAGAAAATTAAAACAAAAAAGAAAAAATGTAAAAAAAAGTAGCAAAACTCTGCCTATGACGGTCCCAAGCCCGTGTAAAAGAGGAGGGTGCTTAGGCATTTTAATCCCTACAAATATTGTGTGGTATGTTGGATCCGAATATTGGTTTCTGAGATTAGAAATTTCAAACGATGAATAATTCGGCGATAAATGATTATAACGCCATCTATGACCAGTGTTTTGCATTCGTCTCGAAGAGACTTTCAAATGAGCCCCCACTCGACCCATGTTGCCATTTAAGATATTCATCCACCGTCGTGCCCGACGTCCCCCATTGGGTGGGGGGGGGGGTTGAAACCCCTCACAGATGATAGCTTTCGAAATTCGAAATCTTCATTTGTTCAGAAGTAACTAGACTAAAAATGTAAAAAGTCGAATAATTCCGCGATAAGTGATCGCAGCGCCATCTATGACAAGTGTTTTGTATTGACCCCTTGAGGCGGTGGGTTTGAACCACGCAGAAAAAATAGATTTTTTGAAAAATCGTTTCACGTGTTTCAGCGATTTTCGAAATATCTTTTCTTTCAAAACTTACAGGACCGTTTCCATACTTTTCGGACACCCCGAATATACAGGGTGATCTTTCCACCCCTACCGAGCGGTGGACAGTAGATACTTGAGTTGATTCTGAGCAACATTTTCCTGTGAAAAAATGTCGTAGAAAGTAGAATTTTCAAATTATTCAGCATTGAAATCAACCAATGGGAGTTTGATATTATGGATTGTCGAAGAGAAATTCGAACAGTTGCATTATTGGCGAACGTCACGAAAGAACTCGGAGAAAATGAGCAACGCCGGGAGACGAGTGAGCTGCCTCGCGCGTTTTTCTTTTCAAGCATCAACGTGTCATTAATAAAACGACTAATGTCTAACCTGAAATATAATTTCGACAGCCAAAGTAAATTTTCAAAATACTACACGGATTGCAAGAAGTGAAAAAATGATTCAAAACTATAAAAATAATGAAAAAATCAATTTTATTAATTAAAATTAACCCATAATGATATTTTTCTGTTCGCTTGAATAAATTCTTAACGCCTGATGCAAATTCTCGATCAATTGGATACAGGGAATATAAGGAAAGCGTTATAAAACCTGATTCCAGTCGCTAAGGTACTCAAAACAATATTTTCCTTACTCCGAAGGGAATTCGTGAAGTGTTTGTAAAACCTAATTTTATAAACAATTTCCTACACAAGTTATTCCGCTTTTATAGAAATCGTTATAAACATTCATAATTTAAACCATGATTCCAGTCGCGAATTTTTTCAAAACGACATTTTCCTCATTTCCAACAGTATTTTTAAAGTGTTTGTAAAATTGTAACTTTATAAACAATTTCCTGCACAAGTTAAACGCCTTTTACAGAAATCGTTATCAACAATGATAATTTAAACGATGATTCCAGACGCCAGTTGATTCAAAACGATATTTTCCATATTTCCAACAGTATTTTTCAGACGTTTGTAAAATTGTAACTTTATAAAAATTGTCCTGTACAATTTATACGCGTTTTATAGAATGCGTTATAAACAGTGATAAATTAAACAATGAATCCAGCCCCGAATTGTTTCAAAACGATAACTACCTTACTTCCGAGGGTATTTTTTGAAGCGTATGCAAAATTTTTACTTTATAAACAACTACCTGTACAATATATATGCCTTTTATAGAAAGCATTAGAAAAACTGGTTCCCGTCGCGAAGGGATTCCAAACAATATTATCCTCATTTCCAAGGGAATTCGTGAAATGTTTGTAAAAGTTAACTTTATAAACAATTTCCTGCACACCTTATACGCCTTTTACAGAAATGGTTATAAAAACTGATAATTTGAAGAATGATTCGAGTCCCGAATTGTTTCAAAACGATAATTTCCTTATTTCCAAGGGTATTTGTGAAGTGTTTGAAAAGTTTAACTTCATAAACAATTTCCTACACAAGTTATTCGATTTATCACAAAACGATATTTTCCTTATTTCCAAGGGTATTTTTGATATGTTTGCAAAAGTTTAACTTTAGATATAATTTCCAGCACAATTTATATCCCTTTCATAGAAAGCGTTATAAAAACTGATTCCTGTCGCGAAGGGATTCAAAACTTTATTTTCCTTATTTCCAACAGTATTTTTAAAGTGTTTGCAAATCTAAACTTTATAAACAATTTTCTACACAAGTTATTCGCCTTTTACAGAAATCGTTATAAAAAATGATAATTTAAACAAGATTCCAGGCGCGAATTGTTTCAAAACGATATTTTCCTCATTTCCAGCAGTATTTTTAGAGTGTTCGTAAAATTGTAACTTTATAAAAAATTTCCTGCACAATTTATACGCCTTTTATAGAAAGCGTTATAAAGACTGTTTCCAGTCGAGTAGAGGGGCTGTAGGGGTTCTGGCTCCCCCCCACCCTACCTCCCATCGATGATAGTGTGAAAAATTGCGCAAGTGGGCCGACAGAAGGTCAGGAGGGACAGGAGGTTATTATAAACAATTTCATGTATTGTTATTACAAATTTCGAAAGCTGTGAAGGTCGAAAAAGATAGGTAATTTAATGCGTTACATGGTCGAATGAAAAGAGAAGGTAAAGGTCAACCAATATTTATTAATTAATTAGATATTGTTATTAATAAAATGTTTTTACATTATCGTTGAAAGTGACATCTTTCTAATGCTTGATCTTACAAAATTCAATCAGAGAGATTGAAAAGTGTTGGCCGTTTCACATTAGTATTGCCATGTGTCGAAAAACAAATGTCAAAAGTCGCCTTCATTAAAGGTCAGATATTGCTACATTATAGTCGCTTATGGAAATACATCGTAAGCTAGGAACCGTATTGAGAGGGAAAGTAAAATGACCTTTTGCTCGTGCGTCCTACTACCATCTCTCTCGCTCTCGCATACTCTTTGTTAGTTCCATCTAGCATCTATATTTCCCGTCGATTATCCATCGATCACTTATTCACCGTACATTTGTTTTCCCAAAACTTTTGAAAATGTATACAGGTCCAGACCAATCATTCCAAAGTAGTATTGCAACATGTGGACTGTCAAAAAACAAATTTCAAAAGTCGCCTTTATTAAAGGTCAGATATTGCTACATTATAGTCGCTTATGGAAATACATCGTAAGCTAGAAACCGTATTGAGAGTGAAAGTAAAATGACCTTTTCCTCGTGCGTCCTACTACCATCTCTCTCGCTCTCGCATTCACTTTGTTATGTAGTTTCATTAACATTAGCAGTATACCGTTTTCACGGTCGTTGATTATCCATCGATCACTTATTTACCGTACATTTGTTTTCCCGAAGCTGCTTTCAAGATTAATGATGTCGCGTTATGTATATATCATTCGATCTTTTAAATGCCCCTGTTGGGGAATCTCACCTTTAATATGACACACCGTTACCGACGTCTTTCAGATGTTACGTATCTTCTATGAGGAATTCAAAGTTTAGATTTCCTCCAATATTCGTCACAATTAGTCTAAATATCAGTTTGAAGGTGTCTAGCCTAATCCCGTATATCGACGACCTACTTTTTATATCTCACACACATTGTAATTACCTGCTACTCTTTAGTGATGTAATCAGCGCTTTGACCTTTCCCTTGTCAAGTTGTAAGTTCGAAATCACCGATATTTTCCTCCAACCTTCGTCACAATTAGTCTAAATACCAGTTTGAGGTGTCTAGCCCCGTTACAGAATTTGTTCCATCTAGCATCTATATTTCCATTTTCTCGTTCCGTGACATGACGTTCCGAAATCCTTCTTGACATCTACAATATTTTAAACACAGATTTTCATTCATAAGGTGGAAAATCTTGTTTTCGTCTCCTATTGAAAACCGTTCCTATTACCACCATCGCAACGCCTCGAGTGTAAAACCCATTTATCATTACGTCGATCATCGACTCTCATTTTTATTTGTGGTACAATATCATGCAGGAAGGAAGATGAAGAAAATACAGAAGATGTTTTTAATAAATTTTATTGTTCACATTCATATTCATACATGACATTAATTTTTTGTTTACAATATTGTTATACATAAGAACATAAAATAGCTATTACATGAAATTTATATTTTCAATATCGTCAACTAATGCATCGCTTTTAAATTGACAACTGATGCAGTCTTTAATCATAGGCAGTTCACCATCTATCGTATCATAGCTTGATTCGAAATGTTTATAACATCGTCGACATTCACGTATTTCAGGATGCATTTCCATAGCAGGTGGCAAGCAAGTCTATGCTTTTTCAATTTGTCGTTCAGCAAACATACAGATGAAATCGATCGGTAGATATTCTATATCTTTTGTTTCCATTAAAGTGATGCAGGCTGTTCAAGTAGATTTCCCAATACCCAATTTTTATTATTTGTAAATTTTCTTTAGTGCAAGTTCCATTAAGCGAATGATTTTCACACTTCTCCAACAATTCATATTGCTGCTGCTGCTTCAGTTTTTTCAGAGATGGGCAGTCCAAAACGTCGAGATCAATAACATTTTCAACGTTTAATATATCTTCCAACCAACATTTTTTATCGACTCCTTTTACATAAATTTTGTTGGCACATTTAATGATATCCTCCAAAGTCTCGTTTATAGCATCAAAGGGAACGTCACCAGATTGCCATGGTAAGCCGTGGTAATTATGCATTAACCAGTTATTCACTCTTTTATAGAGTAACGGTAACCACACCCATTGATATGGCGCTTTATACACACAAGTCTCAATTTCACCGACGAAAATATTCATTATAGACATTTCCTTCGGTATGAAGCGATTACCAGGTCCGCGGAATCCCTGCACGTCTACAATGTATTCCATTTCGTATGATACTGATTCACTAGCAATTAAAGTATGACTATATTTTATTCATTAATTAGCGCATGCGCAATAATGGCTAACCCCCTCTCAAACCAACTTCTTTACATTTCCACTTATGGGATTATATTCTACAATACGATCATGTAAAATTAAACAATAAGCAGAAGTGTTTGCAGGAAAATTTTCTTTTGATTCAAATTCGAGCTGCACATCGACAGGTGCGTGTTTCAAAGGTTCATTCTGCTTAGAACAATCAATAATGATTAATGGAGCTTTCTCTAAGAATATTGATTAATTCAATATAGGTTTACATTTTTATTATAGTAACTAGCTTGAAAATTGATATACATATCGTATAATAAAGAAAATTTATTATTTGCAATATCAAGGTTTAAATTACCATACGGATAATATTTTGAATTCAAAAATACTTTAACATTACTAATGTTACAGTGATCAAACAGGCTAGCATTTTTCGCCTTGTCATTTTTTCGTGCTGTTTGGAAGCCGATAATAATATATCGTGGCTTTTCTAGTTGTGTCGCTGTTTTCACGGACCACACGTGGGATGATGTTACCGGTAATAGCGGATATTCATAAAGTTCCCATGTACGGAAACTTAAAGATATGCAAGGATCTTTTTCAATGAAACGTAACAGCTGTATCCTTTCCCTATCAGCCAACGTCACATACGGAACTAACCATTCTATTTTATTCATCTCAATTCTTTAATGTTCTTCTGAATTTTGTATAAATGCATTATCATCATGTTTAGATCTTGTTAAAACAAGTTCATGCTTCGCGTTTACAATTATTTTACGATAATCTTCAGCAAATTCGAGAATCATACTCAGAGGCATGATCACATCAAAATAACCATTATCATTTGTTATCTTTAGATTTGAACTAGATATCCAACCTGCATTGATTAAAACGGGTTCATCATTTGGCGTGTAAGAAGGATACCCCTTCATCAAACTAGTAATACCAACATTTCTATTTCGATCAATTTCAACGCCATTTAACTCATACCGCGCCTCATCAATCTTTTACACGGTAAAATACATAAATCTTGATTTTGCACTGCAATGCGAATTTCATCATTTTTAACAAAAGAACTTATATTGTAAGATTGATGTGAATGCAGCTCGTAATGAGCAACAGATTCGTCGAAAACGACTGGGTTTTGAATGCTGAGTATTGGATCCTCCATTATTGCTATTATGGTAACGTGCGATAAGTATGCAAATACAACAACGGCAATAACAATTTTTATTATTCACTGTTTGATATTGTGATGATAATGTAACTTGAGTCCCAAGCTTTTCAGAAATAGAGCGTTCCGACGTGTTAACATCTTGCGAATTTGACGACGACTGATATGTTTTCTCCATGATGGTTTATTATTATAGTAACTATTAAGGTTTTGACCATTGTACACAATACCCATTGTTACGTAGATTTAAGTTGGAGTCATATTGTAATTGTTTCACCACGAAAATTTACCAATTCACCGTTCTGATCAACAATACGCAATTGAATATGATCTATTAATCTGATGGCAACAGGTAGGTAAATGACGTGATTCGGCACTTCCACAATCTTATATCCGGGCGCCACAGTAGGAAAAAATTCATGAATCGTGTGCGCTCTACTGCTATTAATATAAGCGCCCGTAGTTATATTGCATTCCACGCGAAGTGCATTAACTTTAATTACGATTACTGGCAAATCTGAAATGTGCAACTTGTTTGCTTCCAAAATTCGTCTATTGAAGCCCAATGTTCGCTTAATCGAATCGATTGGTGTAAAATTAATGTCTCGATTAGATCTGATTTCAATTACGTAGTGTATTATGATTTGGTTTTATATCTAACGTAATATCACTATACTCTGACAGCTTGTTTCTAATATATTCTGCTATATCCTCAATTGCATAGCTACCGATCAGCACAATAATTTCATGGTTGCCAATATGAAATTTATTATTAACTTCAACATTTGGGATGGAATTAAACGTTAAAAAATCTATCAAACCCAATTCATAATTCTTCTGCGGTGAAAGTTCAATAGGTGGAAAGTATTGCGCTTCCAATACTGAAGACTGCCCCGAGAGTGTCAACGAAAAAGTTAAAAAATCATTCATATACTGATTATTCAAATTACACTGATTACCATAATATTTTATGCAATATATTTATACAACTGATACTTGTTTGGACAAAACAGCTGATTGCATAAAAATTTGAGATATAAATGTCCACAATCAAAAGTGGCATTTTCTTGAAATTTTTCACGGTTATACATAATGCTACCTACACCGAGATATTTTCCCAACTCAGCAGGTGGGCTAATGTTTCCAAAGCTGTCAAAATAAACGACTTTAGAACCACTTTTTCGATATGCTACCCAATGTGTCACCGGACCGCTTGCATCATCTAAATTTATGACTGCACATTCATTAACTTGGGGATTCTTTGGTAAATTATTACGCATAAATACACCTCTAAAATTAGGAATTCCAGCTTCTTTCGAATATCTCAATATATCTACATGAGTGAGTGCTCGATGCGGTAGCTTTACAAGTTTTTTCGATTTTTTCTACATTTAACACCTAAACCCGTTTTATATGGTTTTAATTTCAAACCTAGACCATTTTTATAAGGCTTAAGATATAACCCTTTACCTATAGCTATTGTCTCCATAGCCCTATTATGCCGTTCACTTTCATGTAACTGCTTCTGAGCAGCTTTTGTATCATTAACATCCTTGGTTATACCCGCTGCGCCACCGGCTAATGCACCTACAGCACTTAATCCAGCAAATATGGGTGCTAGGAAAGCTAAGAATCCTCCAACCTTTGAAGGTATCGATAGCTGTCGAGTTTTTTGCATGAATCGTTTGCCACCGGCTTCTTTTACGGCTTTACGTTGAAACGATTCGGAGTCATGTTGATAAAAACATATAGAATCGTCCAAACATAAAAATTAACATGTCAATTATAAGTCATTAGCATTATTAATAAATATTAAAATTATAGATCGGAATCGTAAGGTGCTGAAATAAAGTACAGTCGTCATAATTATTTGTCATTCAATTAAAATATATTTGATCCTTTGAATCTTATAAAATAATTGAATTCGTCATTAAACATGGATCGCACTCATACCAACATCCTCGTTTCGAACGCGAATATAAAAACAAATAAGAGTCCATAAAATAGAAATTAGTCATTGAGTCATTGGTCATTTGTGCGAAGTCAATATAAATAAAATAGTCATTTCGTCAACGATAAAATAATTTTGACACGAAAACGCGAGCACACATTCAAATTAAACTCTCACACACATACACATACATTAATACACATAAATAAGTTAACATATATGGGACATTCTTTTACAAATCGAACGGATTTCGTAAAAAATATTGGTCGACATTTTTTATTTGCTTCTAAATTTTTTTATGCGTTCCATATACAAAAAAAGTCGACACGTGTTTCTGGATTTTTTTTTAATCAATATTTTCGAAAATATGGCGGTTTCAAATTTGTAATACTCTCCAATTCTGCACTTTTTGAAATTGCCATAACTCTAACTCTATTTATCCGATTGACTTCAGTCGGGGCTCATTTTAAAGGTAATGAAATTGTCTTTATTTCTATATGCGTAGTTTTTAAAATTGTTGCTAAAAAGCGATTGTTATAAACAATTGAATATTAGAAAATCCATTTACTGCTCGAGGCCGACAGTATACAAATTTTATTATTGCACCATTGAATTCCTCGGGAAATTTCCTACAAGAAACATATTTTTCCAGAATGGCGATTTTACATCTACTATGTCAAATAAATTAATTTCCGACGGCAGATTACGCTCCGTAGCGCGTGGCGCTATGGCAAGACGAGAGAACACGCGTAACGAGTTGCGCAGTACATGAGTTCTTCTAGTAAAGGGTACAAATTGTTACAAACATTGCTAGTGTGGTATTAATAGTAATAAAAGTCATATGTCATAATGGATAATAATATTGTTAATAATTTGAAAGTATTATTAAGTATTTATATTATTATTATTATTTATAAAACATAGGTTTGCTGTGTTCCATCTAAATTGTGCATCTATAAGCATGTAATATCAAATTTATATTCTAAAATACTATTAATTTCTCAATATATCGAACGTGTCTGTACCGACAGAAATAAACACGAAACAATAAAATACCGACATTAAAATGAACAGAAGCTATACTATTGTATCAATATAATTCAGTACGATTAATTTCGAAATTAATTTTGAAACTTAAAAAATGGATATGATACACAATTAAGAGCATTAAAAATATGAAAAATGTTCATTTGAAACAGGAGAAAACCGTTAATATAAACATCGCGCAACGTTCTGTTAAAATACAATTATTAAAATGGACTGTTATTATATAAATTTTAAGACAATAAGAAATCATTTTATATCAATACGATTAATATTTAAATTAACCAAAACTGATATTCAGTGGCATTAACAATGATACGTAAAAACAAAATGTCACATTTTCTCTGCAAATGTTAATAACAGATGTAAAATACTACTAGAATACTATAAAACATTACTTGTACATTTGGCGACACATTTCTATTCAAGTCTTGTAACAATTTGTACCCTTTACTAGAAGAACGCATGTACTGCGAACGCATGTTACGCGTGTTCTCTCGTCTTGCCATAGCGCCACGCGCTATGGAGCGTAATCTGCAGTCGGAAATTAATTTATTTGACATAGTAGATGTAAAATCGCCATTCTGGAAAAATATGTTTCTTGTAGGAAATTTCCCGAGGAATTCAATGGTGCAATAATAAAATTTGTATACTGTCGGCCTCGAGCAGTAAATGGACTTTCTAATATTCAATTGTTTATAACAATCGCTTTTTAGCAACAATTTTAAAAACTACGCATATAGAAATAAAGACAATTTCATTACCTTTAAAATGAGCCCCGGCTGAAGTCAATCAGATAAATAGAACCGGAGTTATGGCAATTTCAAAAAGTGCAGAATTGGAGAGTATTACAAGTTTCTAACCGCCATATTTTCGAAAATATTGATTAAAAAAAAAATCCAGAAACACGTGTCGACTTTTTTTGTATAAGGAACGCATAAAAAAATTTAGAAGCAAATTAAAAATGGTACCCAATATGGAGTGTTCGATTTGTAAAAGAATGTCCCATATACATAAAAATTTTATTACATAATCATCATCAATTAAACCCACATATTCAGATTATCATTTTTAATACGGAACGGAAGAGAAAGAGGCTTACTTTTTCTTCTTTCTTGTGGCGTCCTTCTTCTCCTTGTTCCGGGTGATATACTCCATCCGTCTGGTAATTCTAGATGCGGCTGCTGTCACCTTCTGAACCTTGATAGGTGTCGCACGCCCTCGCGACCACGAGGGAGAGGACCAGCAGCCTCTTGTGTCCTTGACGAACGGAGTGCCGTCGTCAATTCATGGTATTCTGTCCCATTTCTATCCTCGCCGCCTCCATTATCACTTTAGTTCTGATTATTGCTGGCTGTAGACGGTGTGGGCCCACCTTTAGTTTCGGAGCAGTCAGGGTCTCCGTAGTTGAGGAGGCAGCGAGTCGTCACCAGGAAGTCCAATTAAAGAAGAGAGTCCAAATGCAAGAGTCCAAATGGAAGAGAGTCCAATATAAGAGAGAGTTGAGGGATACTTACCAGGTCTTATAATACCTCGGTAAGTATCCCTATGTCCATTCATGTCGCCGAGTTCCTCTTTTCCTGAGAATCGGGACGGGAACTGTCAAACATTTAAATGTCATTTGCTGGACTTTAGTTTGACAGCCCGCCCCTCATTTGAATTTGGAGCGCATGCGACCCATTGCGACGACACATGCGCTCCGAGCTTGGAACTCGGGCCGTTGTTTCCCACTTTCTATGCTGCGCTGCCAGGGCGCCCTTGCTCCTCTTCTGCGCATGTAGAGGCGCAACAGCGCCAGCGCCTTGTCGTTGCGCGCGCATGTCCCTTGATGCGCGCTCGGATCCCACGTGGGCTTGGGATCCAAAATGGCCGACCGGCCGGGAAACGCGCGCATCTCGTCCTTTGTATTTACTTCGTTATTTGGCTTTTAAAGCACATCCATACAAATATCGTAACGGCCCTATTTCTCTCCGCCCCTCTTTCTCTTCCGCGCGGTCGAGTTAAACGGCTCGTTACAACGTGCCCCTTTCAAATATTCGATTGGCCTCGCTTCTACCAGTGGGATTTTCACGAGTTTTGGAATAAGCAATGTCGTGTTCCTCGCAAGCCTTATCTAACGGATTTATCCCTGAGTCCCCTCTTGCTAATCGTTGCTTTAATTTTGTACAAGGCCCACAGTACTGATAACCGCGTATATGAAGTTCTACAGGTAATTTATTAATTAAAGAATTGACCAATCCTTTCCCACTCTTTATCCGTTTTTGCTTCTTGTTTTTACCCACATATATAATCATTTTAAGATGTGCATCATTCCAGTAACAAACAGTTAATGACTGACATTAGATATAAAGGCGTTACTTATACTTTTATGATCAGTTATTATCAAAATGCGATTTCATAAACAACCAACAAAAATCCCAATCATCAGTATTGATGATTTAACATCGTCTGTACAAAATAATGCAACTAATCATAAACGACATGGGGAATTGCTGCCCAGTAGTATACGTGCACTTTTCTGTGGCCCGTCTAATTGCAGAAAAACAAATACACTACTCAGTCTAATCATCGATCAGAATGGATTAAAGTTTGAAAATATATATGTATATTCGAAATCGTTAAATCAACCGAAATATCAATTTTTACAAAACTTACTCGACTCTGTGGAGGGCATAGGATACTTTCCTTTTCACGATAATGAACAGGTAGTACCGCCCGCCGTGGCCAGGCCAAACTCTATTATTATATTTGATGATGTTGCCTGCGAGAAGCAAGATAACATTAGATCCTTCTTTTGTATGGATAGACATAATTGCGTCGATTGCTTTTATCTCAGTCAAACGTATGCTCGCGTTCCCAAGCATCTTATTCGAGATAACGTAAACTTTTTGATTCTCTTTAGACAGGGTGAAATGAATCTTAAGCACGTCTATAATGATCATGTAAATACAGATATGCCATACAACACTTTAAAAGATATATGTACACAATGTTGGACAGAACAGCATGGATTTATTGTAATCGATAAAGATAGTGAAATAAAAGAGGGAAGGTATCGAAAAAGTTTTAATTGTTTTATAAGCATAAATGATTTTAAGAACAAACAAAAAATGTTGTAAAAAGTCAGTGCAAGCAGCAGTAAGACGTTTTACGTCAAATAGTCAAAGCTAGCGAATCTATTCGCCGAAAACATCGATTATTAAAAATGGGTAAAGAAACGCATGACCTTGCGATAAGTGAAACGCTCAAACCTCTGATAAGTTCATTGGAAAAAATAGCGGACGCTACAACAATGTCAATCAACAAAAATGCGATTGATGATATAAACGTACAGGATAAAGTAACAAATAGCATAGAAATGAATGATGTTAACGATTTTGATGATGATGATATGCTTGATGGATATAATACCCCTTTAGAGCAGACATTTAGCAGTGATATTAAAACACCTACATATCATACTGAAGAAAGGTTATCAAATAAGTATCTAACTTTACTGGTGAAAAATATTCATGAGAAAAGTGATATTATTGATACAATTTATGGTGTTCGCGTAAAAGGTGGTACTACAAGAATCGGTGATTTGACAATAGAATTTAAGAATAAAAATGTCATTGTTAAGGATAAGAAATTTGCTATTACTGAAGGTTTGCTAGAGTTATTATTTAAGAAAAAAGCTTATATAGCTATAATCCAACAGTCTGATTTAAACAATTACAAAAGTATACTAACCTTAACTAATGCACATAGGAAAGATTGGAATCACGAAAAACCTATTCGGTATAATGCTTCCCACAAGTATCGAAACTATATCAAAGAAATGTTCAAAGATGTTCCGAAAAAGGGTGGTAATTTGCCTGCATACATGATTGTTAATAAAATGCATCAAGATATAAATAAAAATTACAATGAAATAGAAAAGAGGCGGATTATATCTTCAGATATCGGAAGTTATATAAAATAGAAATAAACAAGTGATTTCTCGGTCTAGACGGCATTGTACTTAATGTAAATAAAGGAAAAAAGGAAATATAAATATGCGTCGTTCTAACATGAACACAACGCGAATGTTTACATAACGGAAGCATATATGGCCAGAAAAATGTATTTAACTATTGAATAAGAGAAAACAAAACCTTACCTGTTATTTAATTTGCAAAATTATTATGTTAAAAGAGGCGTTTCGCACTTGGCCGCTGGTTGTGCTCTTCAGCAGGGATCCAGCAGCCGTCCCCTGGACGCGATCATTTAAATTATTTGTAATTCTATAAATGTGTCGGATATCGGAAGTTATACTATTGAATTACATCAGGAAATAACTAAACATACCAATAATTTGAATAAAAATAATTATACTCTTAGCAATCTTACGAATAATATCACTGTCTTAGAACGGGAAGTAAAGAAAAATGATGAATTGAATAAAAATAATGGTTTGATTGATAGTCTTACGGTAGATATTGCTAATATAGAAGGAGACCTGAAAAAACATACCTATGACATAAGGGAGAGTAGTACTGTAGCTCACGATGCTGGGCAATTAATTTTTCTCCTAGAACAAAATGTCAATAAAAACAGTGAAGCGTTAAAGAAGATTAATGCAATAACTAATGTTATGAAGAGGGACATTTCACATTTGTACTCCTTATGGAAGAATTAATTAGTTAGTCTGAAAAATGTGAATAAAAAAATGTGAATATCTGCAACAATCCACCCAACAGTTTTAATCAAGACGTTGCCTTATCTCTTTAACAACAATGACTTCTAAAGAGAAGAGAGAAGTCGCGAAGGAGCTTCATAAACCAGCAAGAAAAAATTATACAAGACGGCGAGTAGATATTCGCGGATTAGTTGAAACTTGGCAAGCTGATCTTGTAGAAATGATTCCATATGCAGATGAAAATAAGGGTTACAAATACTTGTTAACTGTCATCGATGTGTTCTCTAAGTATGTCTGGGCCCGCCCAGTAAAAAGAAAGACTGGCGATGACGTCACAGCTGCCATGAAATCGATATGTAAAATGGGTCGAATTCCAAAGAATCTACATACCGACCATGGAAAAGAATTTTATCATTCAAAATTTTCAAATTTAATGAAAAAACATGACATCAATTTATATTCTACATACAGTAATCTAAAAGCATCAATTTGCGAACGTTTTAATCGTACTTTGAAAAATAAAATGTGGCCACAGTTTAGCCTTCATGGTAATTATCAATGGCTCCATATATTACCAAACTTGGTTAATGATTATAACAATAGCACACATCGTACTATTAAAATGAAGCCGCAAGATGTTAATAAAGACAATGAAAAAGAATTATTGGAACGTGTGTATAATGTAATTGTGAACGAAAAGATTCATCCAAAGTTTAAAGTAGGTCAACAAGTTCGTATTAGTATATTCAAACATATATTTGAAAAGGGATATACACCAAATTGGACGACTGAAGTTTTTAAAATAAAAAAAGTTAAAAAAACGTATCCAGTAACATATTTACTAGAAGACAATGCAGGAAACGCAATATCAGGTGGATTTTATGAATTTGAACTGCAACGTACTAAAAATCCAGACGTTTATCTGATTGAAAAAATTCTACGTCATAAAGGTTCTAAAGTGTTTGTTAAATGGTTGGGCTTTGAAGATAAGCCTAACACATGGATCGACAAGGAATATATAATACTTTAAGACTAAGATGGTGGAATAAATGATGAATCAATAGTAGGAAACGAGTTTTACATAATATAAAGTTGTGGTTTACGAAGTCTACATCTTCGTCGAGATTTGCGGAGAAAGAAGGTGGGAAAAAAGGTAAGAATAAACTTATATTGGTTAATTTATTAATATTTTTCTATGCGTATTATATATAAATCCATTTGCATGTACATATTTACATATACAAGTACATAAATCATACATCTACCTCCATTACATCAGTATGTCCCCACGGTAAAGTGTCGGTAGAATTTTTAATTAAATATCGCTTATCACCATGGGGACTTAGAGCAATTTTTTTCTCACATACGGTGTATCACATATGTATACGTTGTGTAGTTTTGAACGAATAAATCTTTGTTCGCGCGTAACTGTAGACGTATTTTGAAGGCATTTCGGATAGTCGTCGAAAGTGATTGTTTTTCGGACGACGACTTCTTTCACACCTTTCGCTCTCTTCTTCTCACCTTAGAATATCACACGCAACGCATACATTTTTGACCTGAGTCCGACAAACTCGGTCATTATCTTTCCACTACATTCATCCTTCATTAACCCTAAAACTTTTTTATTGACTAGCGGCATACCGTACTCATTATTTTTGGAATAATCACTCGTATCGTACATATTAATATCGCGTTTCATACAATCATATACATCATCACACTTAAATTCATAAATTAAACTATCGGTATCGGTATATAACAATTTCGCCTTTTCTTTAAATTTTTCTAAAACATAATCGTAATGGAACTCGTACAATTTAGTCTTAGAAATATCTAAAATAGCCATTCCGACATATATAGGCTTATCTATAACTACTTCTAATTTTATTAGTTGTATCGCAACCAAGTCTTCACCAAATATTACTATTCGATGAAAATTTAGTTTCGAAATGAAAGCTTCAACGCCATATCTTCCATCCCATTTCGATTTTAAACTTACATCCACTCTTTTACGAACATTCTCCATGGTTTTACCAAATACCGCATTGTTCATCAAATCATACAAATTTTTTTCAAAATCATTTGTCGCAACTGTGCGGAGTTTGGTATTTAAGTCAATGTACGACTTTAACCATGGAATCTGCTTGACATACCGTTCCTTGTCATTTAATGTAGCGAGTAATTTCGGTTGTTTTGAACTGGGCGGAACTGCTCGCTCGGGGCATAGCGGAAGATCTTTCTGCTTGTTGTGTATTTCTCCAGGGTAGGTCAAGTCGACTTCGAGAATATATCCAATTTCCGAGTCATCGGGTACATTTTCCAAGTCAACGTTTTCCACCCATTCGAAACCTCCGGTAGGCAGTGATTGACTCATTGCCCACCCATATAGATTGTTTATATCGAAGTTTATATTGTGGCATATATTTATTATTTGCCTTCGCGTACCCGTTTGAACGTTGAGAAAGACCCCCCTTATACCGCTCTCGATAAATATTATCATGTCTATATCCGTAAGTAATTCCAACTCTACTCGAGTATGCTTGAGAGCACAGTCCCATGTATATCCAGGTAGAGTGTAATAATGTGTAGGATCTAACCCGTGCGATTTTAACAAAGTTGTGCGAAAATTTTCAAAGATATCCGCAAGTAGAAGGACGTCTGTTTTTAAATATAAGTCTGAATTCTCACCCAGAGTATTACACTTAAATACGTTCAACACATTCATCGCATGCATATAATCATTCTCACTGACATCACACTCGCACAATTTATTAAAAAATTTATCTCGTGAAGGAAGACGTGATTGATCCAGGACGCTCATTTCGGGTATGTAATCATAAGGGAAACCCCCTTTACGTATTAATAAATTGAATTTTTCCCCATTCAGAAAGTGGGATTTTAAAATTTGTTTTTTGCATTACTTAAATAAGACGCCAAGTTTTCGAGAGAGCAGTTTAAAAATCTAAAGGAATCTAAAGATGTAAGCTTAATTTTTGTCTCTTTTACACGCTTTATAATTATATATATTTTTCCATATTGCAAAGAATGACTTTCACGTCTCCCTCGAAAAAATTGGTAACTTCGCGAATTAAAAATGAGCGTCGTAGCCACTTAAATTATGGAATATGCTGGAACATTAAAAGTAAATTTATAATTAATATTGCACCTATTATGCGCAGCACCTCGATATTGACCAGTGAGGTGATCCCTGACTGCAACATCTTTGTCAGTAAACGAGCCCCCGCAGATGTGGCACATCGTCGCCGACCGAAATGCATTTTCTTCTCTCGGAGTCAAGTTCATCTTCTTCGTATCTAGCAAAATCTGAAATAAACAAAAGTCATCTACTATTAATTAAGATTGACGAATAATTGAAAATATAAAATGTATTATATTAATTTAAGTTTAATTTGTAGTAATTATTTTTTTTAAATTATGTATAATCGTTATGATGTAAAAAAAAGAATAAATAATCTATTCAATTATATAAAGTGAGTGTTTACCCTATTGACTTCCTCGGACAACTCCTTCAATTCCTCAGCAAACCAGGAAGCTGAGTTAGACCCTCGGTGTGAGCGGTATCGGGACAACGATGAGTCATGTTTACAATGCAGGTAGTATCCTACACTATAAATCTTGTGTTGCTCGTAGGCGTTTTTTGGGGCGGTCTCCATTTCAACTTTCCCGAGGAGACACTCGGTGTCGGCATATATTATGAAAGGGACCTGCATCGCACGAGCGAAACTTTTTGTCGTTTGTTAGTCGTGGTATGTGATGGTGAAGTAGGTCCAGTTTTCGTCCTTATTAATAGCAGCAACCAATCAAAAGGGTTTGATACGCGAAGCTTAAGGAACGACTTAGATATTATTGTGGTTGCTGTAACCACCCGTGCCACAACTTGAGATTTTTCGGGGTGGAAATTACTTATAACAACGAAAATTGAGTTACCTTAATTTATTCTAAATTTAAATATGGCAATTTTTAATAAATAACATTAATTATTCTAAATTTAAAAAATGAGAATTTTAAGAAGAAAAGCACCGACATTAAGTATTCCCTCATTGAAAAAAAAAAGATTAATCTTTATTTGCCGTGGATAATTGCCCACGCTGGGCTCGCTTTAATTTTTTACGAGCGTTTCGAGCACGCTTTTTATCAACTATGGCTTGCTGGACTTCATCTAGCTCCTCAAATTCGCAGCGATACGTACGGCGTTTAAAGGCGACGCTCCAGGTAATAGTTGGTCCCGTACGCGTGTATTGTCGACGATGATGCCACGTTGGAGGCTCGTGTTTCTCCGCTTCGACGATCGGATCGGGCGGAAGAACCGGAAACAATCGCGGGTCGTACGGTGATAATCCCGTAGCGTTGAAGTAGTTCGGGTGCCGAAAACTACACGGGCTGCTGGGTCTGAGTCGCCAATCCGGTGCTTCGTCGGGAATATAGACTTCGCGACGTGTTTCGACTTCAGGGCAGGATTCTGCGACAGAAGGCAAACTCGCGGCATCTATGTCGATCGCTATATCCACGTCTGGATGGATCTCCGCTACTGCGTTCGCGTTTTGGAGTAGCGCCGATCTGGCCCTAACTGCAGCTCGAATCTGGGCGTTTATGTCCGTGCGTGATAAAGGATGAGGTACCCTCATTTTGAAGTCGGAGGTTGCGAACGGAATGGTTTAAAATCCATTTTTTTTAATCGTTTATATACGTTATGAACAATGAATCTAATGACCAATGAACGATCGCGAGACGATTCTCGTTGACTGATTGGATGCGACGTGAGCGATGCTTATGCGGGTCAGCAGACCCGCTACATCGTTGTGCGTGTTGCGATCAGCAGACCGCTAACGCAATCTTCTTACCGAAGTGGTTGGCCCCCGGAACGCTGCCTTAAGATGGTGTACGTGGTGCTTCTGTCCCCTTGTGTCGTCGTTGAATTGTCGGAGTTGGGCCTGGTCTAATGTTGCACCAGGTACTTGGTTGTGGGCGATGCTGATTAAATACCGGCCTTGCACACCGCTCGTCGTGGAAAACTGAAAATAACTTTGTTAGCCCTAAAAAGGGCTGATTTAACGAATGTTTTTCCCTTTGTTATAACTCGGCTGGAAACGCCATTTATTGATGATCCTCGTAGACGAGTGGCCGGCATGCGATGCATCTGAAGTTCCAACTTCACTCCGTTCCTTGAATTGGAGAACTTAATCTCAGCTGGTGATTGGCCGTACGATAATCAGGATCGTCTGTTGAACGAAAAGCAGTTGTCTCTCGCCTGGTTGCTTCGATGATCGACTGTACTCGGGAGCTCCGCTCGCTATCGCTTTCTGAAGTTGAATAAGCGCCGACAGCGAAACTGCTCCGATTTATATAGCATTGTACCGCACATGTGCGCGCCAATCCGCGAGCTCCGTTTTCTATCTTTGTCTAAGAATCGGAGCAACGCCGCGCCAATCAGAGAGCTGCCTCGTTTTCGTAAACAACTTTCGCGTTTGTTTTCATTTTGCGTTAATAATAATAAATCTTTTCGGAACAACGAAATAACTTTGAAATATAATATTATATCGAGTTCACTTCTATTAATTGTAAAAATGACAAATCTTTTGGAAACAATGAAATACTTATCGAATATAATATTAGTTCGAATTAATATTTCTAATGTTGTACACGCAAAACCTGCCACATGTAATTTTGTTATTGTTTACAAAAATCGCGTTCGCCGTTTGTATATCGAGTAATTTAAAAGATATTTTAACGAACCGAACTGAATATTTTAACAAAATTTAGGGATTTGTGACTTAGTGGAATTATTGTGCACTTACCGTGCCATAATTCCGCTACATTTTAAATTTTAAAGTGTTTTGTTCCGGTACTTTAACTGCACATTCATTCATTTTACAGCAATTGATTTTATGAGCACACAATTTCTCATTGCTATGAACATAGTGAAGACATCGATTACAGATGTGTTTCCCTACTTTTATTCTGCTACACTGTGTACCTACTAGCCGAGATAAATTCTTAATCCAACAATAATGATAATTACTGCTGTCATTCTCCTCGACTTCAACCTCATCGGACACCAAAGACGAAGATGGGCATGGTACTTTATTTTGTTTTTCCGACACGAGAAGCAGGTTCACGTGGCGCTCCTTTTCATCGATGGTTAAGTGTACGGGTAGTACTGCTTTCTTTTCATCGGGTACGATGAAGACATTCACCGAAATGTCATTTTGTTTTTCAAACTTCGGTATATCTTTGAGTGCAATCGGGAAACTGATGCCGTCAAATTTAAGATGTTGTGTATAATCCGGATACGATGCTGGTCTGTCTAAATTTTTAGTATTAAATGGGAATAATGCAGACATTATCGCCCAAGCGAAGCAGTCATCCCCAAATACTTTCACATTGATCACGGCCTTTTTATCTTTGACCCACTTTGGCAAATCTATCCATGATCCGGCACGCATTGGCTTGTATTTTGCTCTTAGTATAGCGAGAGAATTTGTGGCCGATAACGTCCAGCCACTACCCCGTTCTTGAAATTCTTGAAGTTGAGGTAGGATGACGCTCTTCACTTCTTCACCATACCACTCGTTAAAGTTGGTAGTTGTGCATATTTCAGAGTATTTATTGGAAAAGAATTTGTTATCCTCCTCCTGCATACCGAGTACAAATTGCCCAGAAAACACCGTACACACCTTGACACAGTGGAATTCCTTTACTACCTCACGCACATAGTTAATGATGGTAGTTTTTGCCTCTTCGAAAAACATTGCGGGGTCCAAATATTTTAAATTCACCACCATTCCAGTACGAAGGCGATTGTTGAAGGCGGATTGAACGTTTTCCTCGAGAACGAGATTTCCTTGAGGTGCTTTGCCCTTCTTCTGCATTAATCTATCAGCAGCTGTAACTTTCTGTACCGTGATCCGATGAATGCTTGTCTCCAACGATAACTTCACCCCATTTGGAATGTGAGGATTGGTCCTTAAGAATGAGTTGATTTTCTCACTCTTTTCGGTGGCTTCGCGAATGAAGTTGGAAAACTGATCCTCAGTAGCGTCTTCTTCAAGAGTGTTGTAAATCCTCTTCCAGGCCTCCTCCCATGACGAAAACATTTTCTTAACATCTACCATATTGATGTAGAAATACAATATTTGAAATATAGCTGCTTACGTGCTGTCAAACACTGTCTTCCATTTGCCCAAGCACACAGCATTTATACACAGTCCATTCTGAAGAGGGAAAAAAACGGTATCCATATAGACACAAGAACGCGACATTCCTTCGAAACGATGATTTAGAAATATTTGAATTAGGCTGCCTCCTTTCTATCACGTCACGGATTGCCGAAATTTGGGAAAGAGAAAATGTTTTTAAGAAATGGTGCAATGACCTTTTAAACGCGTCTGGACCTGTATACATTTTCGAAAGTTTCGGGAAAACAAATGTACGGTAAATAAGTGATCGATGGATAATCAACGACCGTGAAAACGGCATACTGCTAATGTTAATGGAACTACATAACAAAGAGTATGTGAGAGCGAGAGAGATGGTAGTAAGACGCACGAGGAAAAGGTCATTTTACTTTCACTCTCAATACGGTTCCTAGCTTACGATGTATTTCCATAAGCGACTATAATGTAGCAATATCTGACCTTTAATGGAGGCGACTTTAGAAATTTGTTTTTTGACACACGGTAATACTAATGTGTAACGACCAACACTTTTCAATCTCTCTGATTGCATTTTGTAATATCAAGCATTGGAAAGACGCCATTTTCAACGATAATGTAAAAAAATGTTATTAATAGCAATATCTAATCAAATAATGAATATTAGTTGACCTTTACCTTCTCTTTTCATTCCTATGTTTTTCGACCTTCACAGCTTTCGAAATTTGTAATAACAATACATGAAATTGTTTATAATAACCTCCTTTCACTCCTGACCTTCTGACGGCCCACTTGCGCAAATTTTCCATCACACTATCATCGATGGGAGGTAGGGTGGGGGGGGGGGCAGACCCTCCCTAGCCCCTCTACTCAGTCGCGAAAGGATTCAAAACAATATTTTCCTCGTTTCCAAGTGTATTTTAAAGCGTATGCCGAATTTTAACTTTATAAATAATTTCCTGCAAAAGTTATTGCCCTTTTACATAAATCGTTATAAACAATGATAATTTAAACAATGATTCCTGTTGCGAATTGTTTCAAAACGATATTTTCCTCACTTCCGACAGTATTTTGGAAGTGTTTGCAAATCTAAACTTTATAAACAAATGATAATTTAAACAATGATTCCTGTCCCGAATTGTTTCAAAACGAGAATTTCCTTATTTGCAAGGGTATTTGTGAAGTGTTTGCAAAAGTTTATCTTCATAAACCATATTTCCTACACAAGTTATTCGATTTATCACAAAACGATATTTTCCTCTTTTCCAAGCGCATTTTGAAGCGTATCAGAATTTTAACTTTATAAATAATTTCCTGCAAAAGTTATTGTCCTTTTACATAAATCGTTATAAACAATGGTAATTTAAACACGGTTCCAGTCGCCAATTGTGTCAAAATGATATTTTCCATATTACAAACCGTATTTTTTAAGTGTTTGTAAAATTGTAACTTTATAAAAAATTTCCTGCACAATTTATACGCCTTTTATAGAAAGCGTTATATAAACTGATTCGCGTCGCGAAGGGATTCAAAACTATATTTTCCTTATTCCCAAGGGAATTCGTGAAGTGTTTGTAAATTTTAACTTTATAAACAATTTCCTACACAAGTTATTCGCCTTTTACCGAAATCGGTATAAACAATGATATTTTAAACAATGATTCCAGTCCCCAATTGTTTCAAAACGATTATTTCCTTATTTCCAAGGGTATTTGTAAAGTGTTTGCAAAAGTTTAACCTCATAAACAATTTCCTACACAAGTTATTCGTCTTGTACCGAAATCGTTATAAACGATCATATTTTAAAGAATTATAAAACACCTTTTACAGAAAGTGTTATAAAAACTTATTCCAGTCCCGAATTGTTTTAAAACGATAATTTCCTTATATCCAAGGGTGTTTGTTAATAATTAAATTTCAACGAAAATAATAAATTAACTGGCCGTGTTTCTGCATATGTTCACTGCGCAATGTCCTCATGTTGATGATTACTTGTAGATATGAATATTCGGGTAATTCCGTCGCCACCGAGGATTCACGAACAATTCCTCAATTCCTTAATGATTATTTATCTTCCTTTTACAGGATAGTGAACTGCCGCATCCAATATCATCCGTTTGATTTTTCCAAAAACTTATTCGCGTTTTCATAAAATTAACAATTAAAATCCTATGCCGAATTCGTGCTCGCATCTTGCATAAAAAGGAAAATTACTTCAAAAAAAAGGAAATGGTTTTGAATATATATAACATTTCACACATTCCTTGATTACATCTCGCGCACAATACGAAATTTATTTTGATATCAATTTATACAAAATCAATCGATAACTTGTCTCGGACGTTTCCAATCGTTTAATTGCTCTTATGCATTCAATCCTTGTCCACTGTTTTCGTCAAAGTAATAATACAAATGCGAACTCAATACATAGATTAGTTAACCGCTTTCGTTTTTCACTCGATCTAAAATAAATCCAAATTCCTTACATCTGAATTATTCATTTGGACTTCGTGTCACGATTGATGCGCTCCAACGAAACGGGCACGTTTATGAAATAGAAATATTTTTTGATTTTTCATAGGAAATTGGAAAATCCATTCAAACACTCCTTTACATATTTTACTTTCGCTTATCACAATGACATTTTCGAAATGGATTAATATATTGAATTTAACAAATTTAATTCAATTTCAAATTTGTTTTTTCTTTTTTTTTTATTTAAACAAGTCGATCGAATGAATACTTTGTTTTCTGATCCCACGTGGTCGTGAGTCTAAAAGGCAGTTACTAGTTCGATTCAGCGAAAAATGAAATAAACGCATGAAAAGGCTAATTCTATCAGATAAGCTCCACAGAAAGCTTTTGCCCGCCCTGTACAGAAAAACAGAAGAAAACCAAACAATATTTTAATATCTAATTTTAACAAATTTAATCGCGGTCGCGCATTATTGGACTTACCGCCATCCCACTGCCCGCTGCGACTTAGACTCTTAAAGACCTTTGTATCTGATAACTGCCGGATCGAGAATGAAATATTCGATTTCGCATACTAGCCGCGAACCCTAATATCTAAACTAGCGTCACCAGCCAGGAATGGTATGACAAGGAAGCCACTGGTGTTACAAACCTCAATTATCGATTGCAAACATATTGCATTTCTAATTTATCGATTGTCGCGAACTTATCAATAAGTAACATTGCAAAAATTACAATATTCATTTATCACATAAATAACGCTTATCAATAGCTTATAATACTAAATAAATATTAATAATAAAAACACATATGGACACGCCACCAACCTACGGTTCACCTTACATCATCCGCCACAAAATTGTAAAGATGATAAGTCATTTAAATTTTGCCCATTTAAATGGTAAATTAGCGGAATACCATAAAAAATTTAACCACATTTAAATTTTAAGATTCTAGTATCTGAGCCCGATCAAAATATTTCCTTAACGAAGAAGGATTATAAATACCGACAGATTTCTTTTTACCTTCATTCATTAGCTCGAACGCGTTATCCCCAATTCTACGACTGACGATTAATGGCCCCTGGTACAATTCAAAAAATGTTTGCGTTTCCTTACGCAGCGCATTGGATAGATACGGTACGCGTAATAGAACAGGATCTCCCACATCCATCTTTATTTTTTATTTTACTCGTTGCGCTGCTCTACGCCGCGCGTTAGCATTTTCCATAGAATTACCAGCCAAAATTATCTTATTCTGATAATCCATGGTTTCTCTAGGAGGAGAGCGGACTAAATCTTCAATAACATCGCGACATTCCTTTTTGAACTGCAACTCGTAAGGTGAAAAACCAGGTGCCTTATGAATAGTCACGTTAAGCAAAGTTTCAATCTCGTTTACGTATTTAGCCTAGGCTTGATGTCTATTTGAACAAAACGTTCGAAATAAATGCCCCAATTCCTTCATAACGCGCTTTACAGGATTGGACTGTGGATGGCCTATGGAGGAATATAACACCTTTGTTCCCTCGTTTGTCAGCTTCTGCTCCCACCTCTTAGCAACAAATTGCTTACCATGATCCGATAAGATTCTTTTGGGTTTTTGAAATTTGACAAAATAATCATTTTTTAATCTGTTCAGTGTACTATGCGTAGTGATCCTTTTTAGCGGATAAAGGGAGGCGTATTTGGTGAATACATCCTTTACCACAAGAATATATTGCACTCCTCCAATCGACCTTGGAAGTGGCCCATAATAGTCAACTTACAATAAATCGTGTGGTCCTTCACTACGAACATAACCCAGTTCTCCCTGCATGGGTACCGTCAGTGTCTTTACTTTCTGACACAGGTCACAAGCCCTTACCCATTTTTTTACATCGCCTCTCATATTTTTCCAAAAATAATGTTTCAACAAATATTTGTATGTCTTATGAACCCCTATATGTCCCAAATTCACATGCACGGATTCCATCAATTTATTACCAATTTTTCCAGGAACACAGATCAACCACGGTCCATCTTTATGCAATTTAGCAAACAAAATATTTTCATATATCATATACCTATCAATCCTTTTTCCGGAATAAATATCATTTATGATATTATTCAAAATTTCATCTAACCGTTGGAACTGTGCCATATCCTTGCACATAGTTAGTAGCTCGTGATCTAAAGTTTCAAATGCTCTAATACCATTTATACATAGTTTAGAAAGATTTGCTATAAGTGCCTTATGCCGATTCTTCTCCATTAGTCTTCCATTAACGTGTCGACTGAAGAAGTCCGCAACGACATTATCGCGACCCTTACAATGCCCGATATCAAATGAAAAACGTTGCATAAGAAGGCTCCATCTTTCTAACCTAGCATTTCCATATTGGGTTTCCTTTAAAAAGGTCAGTCCTTTATGGTCGGTGTGTATATAAAAATGCACACCTTCCAAATATACGCGAAGCTTAACTACGGCATATACGATCGCCAACAATTCCTTCTCGGTGGTATTATATTTCTTTTCGGCTTCATGTAAACTCCGACTAACCATAGCTATAATCTGGTGGGCCCCATGATCATCAATTTGAAACAATATGCCACTGATGCCTTGATCGCTACCGTCCGTCTGCAGATGAAATTTTCTTCCGGGAACCCAAAATTTTATTGTAACGCAGTCTAAAAATGATTCCTTTAAGCAATTAAAAGCATTTTCATGCTCTTGGGTCCATTTCCACGTCGTTTTTTCGCTCGATATGTCACGGAACGGATTAATTAATTTTGAGTACGCAATCTTGAACTACCGATAGTAATTACATATTCCTATAACAGATTGTAACTCTTTTTTGTTCGACGGACTCCGCAAGTTTTGTATAATTTTAATCCTTTCTGGGTCCGGTTCTATTCCTCTGGATGAAATAATGAATCCCAAAAAAGGTATTGACTGGCGAGCAAAAAGGGATTTGTTTAACTTTAACGTAAAATTGTGTAAACGCAATCTCTCGAACAACGACCTTAAATACACCATATGCGAATCGAACGTCGGCGAAAATATCAAAATGTCGATATAGCACATTAAGAATTCGTTAAAATCATTCTTCAGAGCGAGACTTAATGCTCGAACAAGCTGTCCTCGCTTCCGGCAGTCTTCAGCCCAAACGGGACTCTGCGAAAGTGATACAAAGTATTCCCATGGAGAAATGCTGTATACTTTCTAGACTCTCGTTCGAGCGGAATCTACCAATACCCTTGAGTGAGATCTGGTACAGATAGATATTGGAGGCCATTTATTAAACAAGTCACCAATGGGAGCGGGAAACTCATTGTCTCCCTGAATAACTTGATTTAAAAACCGTGCGTCTAACACCAACCTTATCCCCCCCATCCTTCTTCTTCACTACGTGCATTGGATTGCAGTACTCAGAATTAGATCGTTCAATTATTCCTTCGCGTAACATCATATCGATCTCCTCTTGCAACCTTTCTCGATAAACGTGAGGAATAGGATACGAACGTTTTATGATCGGTTTATTAGTATTTATAAAAATTGTATGTTCGTATATCGACGTGCACCAGTAGAGGGACTGGGGGGAGTGCGCCGCCCCCACCCTACCTCCCATCGAAGATAGCATGATGGAAAAATTGCGCAAGTGGGCCGTCAGAAGGTCAGGAGTGAAAGGAGGTTATTATAAACAATTTCATGTATTGTTATTACAAATTTCGAAAGCTGTGAAGGTCGAAAAACATAGGTAATTTAATGCATTACATTGTCTAATCAAAAGAGAAGGTAAAGGTCAACCAATATTTATTATTTCATTAGATATTGTTATTAATAAAATGTTTTTACATTATCATTGAAAACGACATCGTTCTAATGCGTGATCATTCTAAAAAATCTTACAAAATTCAATCAGAGAGATTGAAGTGTTGACCGTTACACATTAGTATTGCCATGTGTCGAAAATCAAATTTAAAAAGTCACCTTCATTAAAGGTCAGATATTGCTACATTATAGTCGCTTATGGAAATACAGCGTATTCGGTAGGAACCGTATTGAGAGTGAAAGTAAAATGACCTTTTCCTCGTGCGTCCTACTACCATCTCTCTCGCTCTCGCATACGCTTTGTTAGTTCCATCAACATTAGCAGTATACCATTTTCATGGTCGTCGATTATCCGTCGATCACTTATTCACCGTACATTTGTTTTCCCGAAACTGCATACAAGATTAATGATGTCGCGTTATGTATATATCTTTCGATCTTTTAAATGCCCCTGTTGGGAAATCTCACCTTCAATATGATATACCGTTACCGACGTATTTCAGAACTTACTTATCTTTTTTGATGAATTGAAAGTTTAGATTTCCTCCAACCTACGTCACAATTAGTCTAAATACCAGTTTGAAGGTGTCTAGCCCCATTACAAAATTTGTTCCATCTAGCATCTATATTTCCCGTTGATTATCCATCGATCACTTATTTACCGTACATTTGTTTTCCCGAAACTTTCGAAAATGTATACAGGTCCAGACGCGTTTAAAAGGTCATTGCACCATTTCTTAAAAACATTTTCTCTTTCCCAAATTTCGGCAATCCGTGACGTAATAGAAAGGAGGCAGCCTAATTCAAATATTTCTAAATCATCGTTTCAAAGAAATGTCGCGTTCCTGTGTATATGTGGATACCGTTTTCTTTCCCTCTTCAAGATGGACTGTGTATAAATGCTGTGTGCTTGGGCAAATGGAAGACAGTATTTGACAGTACGTACGCAGCTATATTTCAAATATTGTATTTCTACATCAATATGGTAGATGTTAAGAAAATTTTTTCCTCATGTGAGGTGGCCTTGAAGAGGATTTACAATACTCTTGAAGAAGACGCTACTGCGGATCAGTTTTCCAAATTCATTCGCGAAGCCACCGAAAATATAGAAAAAATCAACTCATTCTTAAGGACCAATCCTCACATTCCAAATGGGGTGATGTTATCAGTGGAGACGAGCATTCATCGGATCACGGTACAGAAAGTTACAGCTGCTGACAGATTAATGCAGAAGAAGGGTAAAGCACCTCAAGGAAATCTCGTTCTCGAGGAAAACGTTCAATCCGCCTTCAACAATCGCCTTCGTACTGGACTGGTTGTGAATTTAAAATATTTGGACCACGCAATGTTTTTCGAAGCGGCAAAAACTACCATCATTAACTATGTGCGTGAGGTAGTAAAGGAATACCGCTGTGTCAAGGTGTGCACGGTGTTTTCTGGGCAATTTGCACTCGGTATGCAGGAGGATGATAACAAATTCTTTTCAAATAAATACGAACAATTGTGCGAGACTACCAATTTAAATGAGTGGTATGATGACAAAGTAAAGAGTGTCATTCTACCTCAACTTGAAGAATTTCAAGAACGGGGCAGTGGTTGGACGTTATCCGCCATAAATTCACTCGCTAAACAAGTAGCAAAGTACAACCCAATGCGTGCCGGATCGTGCATAGATTTGCCAAAGTGGAACAAAGATAAAAAGGCCGTGATTAATGTAAAAGTATTTGGGGATGACTGCTTCGCTTGGGCGATAATGTCTGCATTATTTCCATTTAATACTAAATGTTCACACAGACCAACATCGTATCCGGATTATGCACAACATCTTAAATTTGACGGCATCAGTTTCCCGATTGCACTCAAAGATATACCGAAGTTTGAAAAACAAAATGACATTTCGGTGAATGTCTTCTTCGTACCCGATAAGAAGAAAGAAGTACTACCCGTACACTTAACCATCGATGAAAAGGAGCGCCACGTGAACCTGCTTCTCGTGTCGGAAAAACAAAATAAAGTACTATGCCCATCTTCATCTTTGGTGTCCGATGAGGTTGAAGTCGAGGAGGATGACAGCAGTAATTATCATTACTGTTGGATTAAGAATTTATCTCGGCTAGTTGGTGCACAGTGCAGCAGAAAAAAAGTGGGAAAACATGTCTTTAATCGATGTCTTCACTATTTTCATAGCGGTGAGAAATTGTGTGCTCATAGAATCAATTGCTGTAAAATGAATGAATGTGCAGTTAAAGTACCGGAACAAAACACTTTAAAATTTAAAAATTTCGGTCGTGCGATGCAGGTCCCTTTCATAATATATGCCGACACCGAGTGTCTCCTCGGGAAAGTTGAAATGGAGACCGCCCCAAAAAACGCCTACGAGCAACACAAGATTTATAGTGTAGGATACTACCTGCATTGTAAACATGACTCATCGTTGTCCCGATACCGCTCACACCGAGGGTCTAACTCAGCTTCCTGGTTTGCTGAGGAATTGAAGGAGTTGTCCGAGGAAGTCAATAGGGTAAACACTCACTTTATATAATTGAATAGATTATTTATTCTTTTTTTTACATCATAACGATTATACATAATTTAAAAAAAATAATTACTACAAATTAAACTTAAATTAATATAATACATTTTATATTTTCAATTATTCGTCAATCTTAATTAATAGTAGATGACTTTTGTTTATTTCAGATTTTGCTAGATACGAAGAAGATGAACTTGACTCCGAGAGAAGAAAATGCATTTCGGTCGGCGACGATGTGCCACATCTGCGGGGGCTCGTTTGCTGACAAAGATGTTGCAGTCAGGGATCACGATCACCTCACTGGTCAATATCGAGGTGCTGCGCATAATAGGTGCAATATTAATTATAAATTTACTTTTCATGTTCCTATCATATTCCATAATTTAAGTGGCTACGACGCTCATTTTTAATTCGCGAAGTTACCAATTTTTTCGAGGGAGACGTGAAAGTCATTCTTTGCAATATGGAAAAATATATATAATTATAAAGCGTGTAAAAGAGACAAAAATTAAGCTTACATCTTTAGATTCCTTTAGATTTTTAAACTGCTCTCTCGAAAACTTGGCGTCTTATTTAAGTAATGCAAAAAACAAATTTTAAAATCCCACTTTCTGAATGGGGAAAAATTCAATTTATTAATACGTAAAGGGGTTTTCCCTTATGATTACATAACCGAAATGAGCGTCCTGGATCAATCACGTCTTCCTTCACGAGATAAATTTTTTAATAAATTGTGCGAGTGTGATGTCAGTGAGAATGATTATGTGCATGCGATGAATGTGTTGAACGTATTTGAGTGTAATACTCTGGGTGAGTATTCAGACTTATATTTAAAAACAGACGTCCTTCTACTTGCGGATATCTTTGAAAATTTTCGCACAACTTTGTTAAAATCGCACGGGTTAGATCCGGCACATTATTACACTCTACCTGGATGTACTTGGGATTGTGCTCTCAAGCATACTCGAGTAGAGTTGGAATTACTTACCGATATAGACATGATAATGTTTATCGAGAGCGGTATAAGGGGAGGTCTTTCTCAATGCTCAAATCGGTACGCATGATGAACCATGCGGTATTTGGGAAAACCATGGAGAATGTTCGGAATCGCGTTGATGTTCGTATCAAATCGAAATGGGATGGAAGATATGGCGTTAAGGCGTTCATTTCGAAACAAAATTTTCATCGAATAGTAATATTTGGTGAAGACTTGGTCGCGATACAACTAAAAAAATTAGAAGTAGTTATAGATAAGCCCGTATATGTCGGAATGGCTATTTTAGATATTTCTAAGACTAAATTGTACGAGTTCCATTACGATTATGTTTTAGAAAAATTTAAAGAAAAGGCGAAATTGTTATATACCGATACCGATAGTTTAATTTATGAATTTAAGTGTGATGATGTATATGATTATATGGAACGCCATATTAATATGTACGATACAAGTGATTATTCCAAAAATAATGAGTACGGTATGCCGCTAGTCAATAAAAAAGTTTTAGGGTTAATGAAGGATGAATGTAGTGGAAAGATAATGACCGAGTTTGTCGGACTCAGGTCAAAAATGTATGCGTTGCGTGTGTTAGGCGAAGGTGAGAAGAAGAGAGCGAAAGGTGTGAAAGAAATCGTCGTCCGAAAAACAATCACTTTCGATGACTACTTGGACTGTCTTATGACCGGGTGTGATTAGGTACGAGAGCAGCGGTGCATACGCTCAAAGCTACACAATGTATTTACGGTGTGTGAGTCCAAAGTTGCATTAAATCCCCACGATGATAACCGATACTTAATGGCTGGTAGTACAGATACTCTACCGTGGGGACATAAGGATATTATGGACATAGATGAATAATATGTGTATTATATGTAAAAAATAGCAGTCTAAACTGCCTTCAAAATACGTCTACAGTTACGCGCGAGCAAAGATGTATTCGTTCAAAATTACACAACGTATACACCGTATGTGGGAAAAAAATTGCTCTAAGTCCCCATGATGATAAGCGATATTTAATTAAAAATTCTACCGATACTTTACCGCGGGGACATAATGATGTAATGGAGGTAGATGTATGATTTATGTACTTGTATATGTAAATATGTACATGCAAATGGATTTATGTATAATACGCATAGAAAATATGAATAAATTATGCTGATATTGTGTTTCCTGCATTGTCTTCTAGTAAATATGTTACTGGATACGTTTTTTTAACTTTTATGATTTTAAAAACTTCAGTCGTCCAATTTGGTGTATATCTCTTTTCAAATATATGTTTGAATTTACTAATACGAACCTCTTGACCTACTTTAAACTTTGGATGAATCTTTTCGTTCACAATTACATTATACACACGTTCCAATAATTCTTTTTCATTGTCTTTATTAACATCTTGCGGCTTCATTTTAATAGTACGATGTGTGCTATTGTTATAATCATTAACCAAGTCTGGTAAGATATGGAGCCATTGATAATTACCATGAAGACTAAACTGTGGCCACATTTTATATTTCAAAGTACGATTAAAGCGTTTGCAAATTGATGCTTTTAGATTACTGTATGTAGAATATAAATTGATGTCATGTTTTTTCATTAAATTTGAAAATTTTGAATGATAAAATTCTTTTCCATGGTCGGTATGTAGATTCTTTGGAATTCGACCCATTTTACATATCGATTTCATGGCAGCTGTGACGTCATAGCCAGTCTTTCTTTTTACTGGGCGGGCCCAGGCATACTTAGAGAACACATCGATGACAGTTAACAAGTATTTGTAACCCTTATTTTCATCTGCATATGGAATCATTTCTACAAGATCAGCTTGCCAAGTTTCATCTAATCCGCGAATATCTACTCGTCGTCATGAATAATTTTTTCTTGCTGGTTTATGAAGCTCCTTCACGACTTCTCTCTTCTCTTTAGAAGTCATTGTTGTTAAACAGATAAGGCAACGTCTTGATTAAAACTGTTGGGTGAATTGTTGCAGATAGTCTATTTATGCACATTTTTCATACCAACTATTTGATTCTTCCGTAAATAACATCAGTTATTTCATTAATCTTCTTTATGTCTTCACTGTTTTTATTGACATTTTGTTCTAGGAGAATAATTAATTTCTTAGCATCGTGAGCTACAGTACTACTCTCCCTTATGTCATAGGTGTGTTTTTTCAAGTCTCCTTCTATATTGGCAATATCTACCGTAAGACTATCAATCAAACCATTATTTTCATTCAAATCATCTTTATTTTTCTTTACTTCCCGCTCTAAGACAGTGATATTATTCGTAAGATTGCTAAGAGTGTAATTATTTTTATTTAAATTATTGTTATGTTTAGTTATTTCCTGATGTAATTCAATATATAATTTCCGATATCTGAAGATATAATCCGCCTCTTTTCTATTTCATTGTAATTTTTATTTATATCTTGATATATGATTGCTTGATGCATTTTATTTATACTTTTTTCAAAATATTCAATCTTCTCATTATTTTTAATTACACATTTACACTTTTCATCTATTTGCTGTTTAATATCGCGAATAGATGTGTGGAACATTCTCAAAGTAATGGCATCATCCGAATCTGTCGGAATTCCGATATTACATAACTTTCTTTTCTTAAAATCATAAGAACCATCTGTAGCAATTTCGACACTTTGAAATACTTGCTTCCGTGCTCGTTGAGACGAACGTCCAAATACATGGATGCTCATTATGATACTGACGTAATTATCACGCAATTAATAGATTATATTAGCTTCACGCAACTCTTCAATAATCGATAAAATTTCATTCGAAAGACTTGAATTACCAGCAGCTTGCGATGCTATTAGAAGGCGCAAACGATCGACAAGTTCATTTGGATCATCCCAATGCACGTAGTCAATTTTGTGGTTTTGTTCAACAAACATGTATGCAGGCAAATTACCACCCTTTTTCGGAACATCTTTGAACATTTCCTTGATATAGTTTCGATACTTGTGGGAAGCATTATACCGAATAGGTTTTTCCTGATTCCAATCTTTCCTATGTGCATTAGTTAAGGTTAGTATACTTTTGTAATTGTTTAAATCAGACTGTTGGATTATAGCTATATAAGCTTTTTTCTTAAATAATAACTCTAGCAAACCTTCAGTAATAGCAAATTTCTTATCCTTAACAATGACATTTTTATTCTTAAATTCTATTGTCAAATCACCGATTCTTGTAGTACCACCTTTTACGCGAACACCATAAATTGTATCAATAATATCACTTTTCTCATGAATATTTTTCACCAGTAAAGTTAGATACTTATTTGATAACCTTTCTTCAGTATGATATGTAGGTGTTTTAATATCACTGCTAAATGTCTGCTCTAAAGGGGTATTATATCCATCAAACATATCATCATCATCAAAATCGTTAACATCATTAAGTTCTATGCTATCTGTTACTTTATTCTGTACGTTTATATCATCAATCGCATTTTTCTTGATTGACATTGTTGTAGCGTCTGCTATTTTTTCCAATGGACTTATCAGAGGTTTGAGCGTTTCACTTATTTCAAGATCTTTACCCATTTTTAATAATCGATGTTTTCGGCGAATAGATTCGCTAGCTTTGACAATTTGACGTAAAATGTCTTGCTGCTGTTTAAGAGGAGAAGACATGTTAATGCATGCAAGTCTCACTCTGCACTGACTTGTTACAACACTTTTTGTTTGTTCTTAAAATCATTTATGCTTATAAAACAATCAAAACCTTTTCGATACCTTCCCTCTTCTATTTCACTATCTTTATCGATTACAATAAATCCATGCTTTTCTGTCCAACATTGTGTACATATATCTTTAAAAGTGTTGTATGGCATATCTGTATTTACATGATCATTATAGACGTGCTTAAGATTCATTTCATCCTGTCTAAAGAGAATCAAAAAGTTTACGTTATCTCGAATAAGATGCTTGGGAACGCGATCATACGTTTGACTGAGATAAAAGCAATCGACGCAATTATGTCTACCCATACAAAAGAAGGATCTAATGTTATCTTGCTTCTCGCAGGCAACATCATCAAATATAATAATAGAGTTTGGCCTGGCTTCGGCGGGTGGCACTACCTGTTCATTATCGTGAAAAGGAAAGTATCCTATACCCTCCACAGAGTCGAGTAAGTTTTGTAAAAATTGATATTTCGGTTGATTTAACGATTTCGAATATACATATATATTTTCAAACTTTAATCCATTCTGATCGATGATTAGACTGAGTAGTGCATTTTTTTTCCCGCAATTAGACGGGCCACAGAAAAGTGCACGTATACTATTTGGCAGCAACTCCCCATGTCGTTTATGATTAGTTGCATTATTTTGTACAGACGATGTTAAATCATCAAAATTGATGATTGGAATTTTTGTTGGTTGTTTATGAAATCGCATTTTGATAATAACTGATCATAAAAGTATAAGTAGCGACTTTATATGTAATGTCAGTCATTAACTGTTTGTTAATTGAATGATGCACATCTTAAAATGATTACATATGTGGGTAAAAACAAGAAGCAAAGACGTATAAAGAGTGGGACCGGATTGGTCAATTCTTTAATTAATAAATTACCGGTAGAACTTCATATACCCGGTTATCAGTACTGCGGGCCTGGTACAAAATTAAAGCAGCGATTAGCAAGAGGGGACTCAGGGATAAATCCGTTAGATAAGGCTTGCAAGGAACACGACATTGCTTATTCCCAAACTCGTGAAAATCCCACCGGTAGAAGCGAGGCCGATCGAATATTAGCGGAGCAGGCTTGGAAGCGAGTTTTAGCAAAAGACGCAAGCATTGCAGAAAAGGCGGCAGCTTGGGATGTTGCAAACACAATGAAACTAAAAAGTAAATTAGGCATGGGACTGAAAAAGAAGAAGAAAAAAGTGTCAAAAAAGAAAACAACATCATTGAACAACATTATTACGGCTGCTAAAATGTCAATATCACCAAGTAATAATGTTCAAAGTGTTATATCGAGCGCTTTGAAAGGGGCACGTAAAGCCGTAAAAGAAGCAGGTGGTAAACGATTCATTCAAAAAACTCGACAGCTATCGATACCTTCAAAGGTTGGAGGATTCTTACCTTTCCTAGCACCCATATTTGCTGGATTAAGTGCTTTAGGTGCATTAGCTGGTGGCGCAGCGGGTATAACCAAGGCTGTTAGTGATGCAAAAACTGCTCAAAAGCAGTTACATGAAAGTGAGAGGCATGATCGTGCTATGGAGACAATAGCTATAGGTAAAGGGTTATATCTTAAACCTTATAAAAATGGTCTAGGTTTGAAATTAAAACCATATAAAACGGGTTTACGTGTTAAATGTAGAAAAAATCAAAAAAACTTGTAAAGCTACCGCATCGAGAACTCACCGATGTAGATATATTGAGATATTCAAAAGAAGCTGGAATTCCAAATTTTAGAGGTGTCTTTATGCGTAATAATTTACCAAAGAATCCCCAAGTTAATGAATGTGCAGTCATAAATTTAGACGATGCAAGCGGTCCGGGGACACATTGGGTAGCAATCGAAAAAGTGGTTATAAAGTCGTTTATTTTGACAGCTTTGGAAACCTTAGCCCACCTGCTGAGTTGGGAAAATATCTCGGTGTAGGTAGCATTATGTATAACCGTGAAAAAATTTCAAGACTCTGCCACTTTTGATTGTGGACATTTATGTCTCAAATTTTTATGCAATCAGCTGTTTTGTCCAAACAAGTATCAGTTGTATAAATATATCGCATAAAATATTATGATAATCAGTGTAATTTGAACAATCAGTATGAATGATTCTTTTACGTTGACGCTCTCGGGGCAGTCTTCAGTATTGGAAGCGCAATACTTTCCACCTATTGAACTTTCACCACAGAAGAATTATGAATTGGGTTTGATAGAACTTTTAACGTTTAATTCAATCCCAAATGTTGACGTTAATAATAAATTTCATATTGGTAACCATGAAATTATTGTGCCGATCGGTAGCTATGAAATTGAGGATATAGCAGAATATATTAGAAACAAGCTGTCGGAGTATAGTGATATTACGCTAGATATAAAACCGTATAATAATACACTACGTAGTGAAATCAGATCTAATCGAGACATTGATTTTACACCAATCGATTCGATTGGACGAACATTGGGCTTTAATAGACGAATTTTGGAAGCAAACAAGTTGCACATTTCAGATTTGCCAGTAACCATAATTAAAGTTAATGCACTTCGTGTGGAATGCAATATAACTACAGGCGCTTATATTAATAGCAGTAGAGCGCACACGATTCATGAATTTTTTCCTTCTAAATTGTAGTGTTATTTTATTGGATATTTGTTTTATGTATTATGTATCTTTATTGCATTCACTTACGTGTTTACAATTTTTCGACTTTTACTCGATAATCGAATGCTTAGCTCACTCTCTCCTACTCTCCACATATAGTTTCTTCTCTCTATACTTTCACTTGTCCATTCTTTCATTTCCTTTTTCTCTTCCTCCTTTCTTCTCTCCAGCATACATAGTTTTCCAATCTTTCCTTCTTCTCCCTTCTGTATCTTTTCCTCCCATTTTCCCGCTGGCCACACCGTTTCAACTCTCAGTTTATTTCTTTTTAATTCCTCTCTCACTATGTAACCTGGAGTCGTCTTTTCCATCCCAAATTCCTTCCATTCCTTATATACCCCCATATCTCTACTTCGTAATACAAGATTCCCTTAACAATACTGTCAAAAAGCTTTAGCCTCCATCTAACATCTTCCTTAAATTTTCTCTTTCCATAGCTCCATACCCATCCCATCGCCACTCTAGCTTTCCGTATCCTCTCTCTGACATGTTCCTTCTCTCCTCCATTACTAACCATTAAATATCCCAGATACTTATACGTTTTCACCTCTTCTAACCTGCTCTTTCCCCACCACCAGAATCTTTCCTTTTCTCTTCCTCCCGAATTTTTAAAAACCATGACCTTTGATTTCTTTGGGCTTATTTCTAAGTTTTTTCCTTCCAGATACCTTTTAACCCTTCTAATCATATCTCGTAGCCCTTCTTCCTTCTCTGCTACCACCACAGTATCATCCGCATATTCTATCGTTCATACTCTATCACTTTGCACCCCCTCCTATTCCCTTTCTCATCTCTTCTTCCATGTCCGCAAGGTAGATATTGAAAAGTGTTGGACTCAACGGACATCCTTGTCTCACACCTTTTTCCACCCAGAACTCGTTTGATGTTTTTTCTCCTATTTTAACCACACATCTCGTCTACTCATAAATTTCCATTACTCTATCTATCATGCCTTCGCTTACCCCTCTTTTTCTCATCATTTCCCACAATACTTGCCTGTCCACCCTATCGAAGACCGCCTTCAGATCTAAAAATAGAGCGTACACTTTTTCCTTGTTCTTCAGTCTTTTTCCGACTATGTGCTTCATGATTTTTATATTCTCTACCGTTCCCCTCCCTTTCCTGAATCCTGCCTGTGACCTACACAATCCTCCGTTATTATCCAGCTCTTTTACTAATCTCCTATTCAGGCTATTCGCATATACTTTGTACCCTGTACTGGTTAATGTCACACCCCTATAATTACATGTATCTTTTTTGTCACCTCTTTTCCAAATCGGGACAACTACCCCCACTCTCCACTTTTTCGGAAATCCTTGCCCCTCCCACACTGATTTTATTAAGCCCCCAATCTTCAATCCTACCTTTACTCCCCCCTCTTTCCACGCCTCGTTTCTTATCCCATCCAGCCCCGATGCCTTTCCCTTTTTCAGTCTTTTTATTTCTGTATTTACTTCCTCTTGACTTATTCCCTCTCCTTCCTTTCTATTTACCTTTTTCTTTCTCTGCTCCACTTTCTTCCTCTCCTCCGTGCCTCCTAATATATCCTTGAAATACTTTTCCCACTCACCCAATCTATTTCTTTACATACCCCCTCCCTTTTTTTCTTCCCTCTATTTATGAAAGCCCACGCCTCTGCTTCTGTCCTTATATTGTCTATTGCCCTCTCCTCTTTTTTTTTGTACTCATCCTCTTTCTTGGTGCATAAGCTTCTATATTCTCTTCTGCACTTTATAAAATCGTCATATCCTTTTTGTTGATCTTTTCTATATCTTCTCCTCATCCTATTTACCTCTCTCTTTTTCTCCTTGCACTCTGTATCCCACCATGGACACCATCCTACTAGTCTTCTTTTCCCTTTCTTCCTTAATTTCACTGCTTCCTTTATTTTCCTTTCTATTTCCTCCCATTCCTCCTCTACTCCTTTCCTCGTCCATATTATCTCCTCCATCTTCTCCTTGAACTTTTTAACACCCTCTTCCGACCAGTCTTGAACCATCCCTTCTTCACCATTTAATTTCTCTTTCCTTACGCTTTTGTTGTAAATTTCGATTATTATTGGCTGATGATCCGATTCCATCCTACATCCCACTTCGAATTTATTCACTGTCTGCCATGCCTCCCAATTCACTATTCCATAATCGATAATCGACTTCCTCCCGCCTTTTCATACGTCCATTCCCCCTCTTCGTCATCATCTTTCTCTCCATTTAAGACTAACCATCCTCTTTCCTCGATTACCTCAATCAATGAACCACAATCAAACCCCCCTTACGGATTTTGCATTCATTTTTGTCAAACCTAACCCCCTCAGGAGCCTGGTGTGTTTGTTTATTGTACATTTCCAAACTTTGAGCTTTGTGTATGGTAAACATCGTGCGAGTTTCTTATAGCTATAGGTTTTTTGCGTGTTATAAGGTAACAATCACTTCATTTCGTATAAAACCCAGATTTCATGCATCCCAGAGAAACGGTTGTCAAAATCGAAGTTTCCGAACGCCTACTGTACGACGTACGAAGGATGGGCGGAGTTGAGGCTTTTACTTGCAAAGCGAAAGCTCTGCCGACTTGCTTACACGCGGCAGAATATTGTCATACGTCAGGACATCTTAACCCATTAACGACGAAGAGTCCATAATTTTTTGTTCTATTTCAACGATTATTTTAGAAAGGAAAGCATCGAACAAATTAAACGTCAGCACATATTCTAATGTTTTTGGGGTCGCTCTTCAAGATTCCGTGGTCAAAATTAAATTTCACCCAATAGGAAATCCAATATGGCGCCAAACTTGATGAAAAATGATCAGAAAATTGGAAATATTCATTTTCAGCAATTTTTTTTCTACATTTATAACCATGCATTGCGATTGAAACTATGCACGGTGGTGCACGGAATACTGGGATTTTCAGAAAAAATTTTTTTTATTTACCATACATCAATGTAACATGTCCAAAATGGCGGAAATGCTATAAAATTCTTTAAAAAGTAATTCTTTTTTCAAATATCTCATTATAACAATCATAATATTTATAAAATTTTGCAAAAATCACTATCTTTATGTTTTTTGGGTCGCTGAATACGAATCCGTTAACGGATTTGAAAAATTCAAAATGGCGGATGCAATATGGCGGAGGGTAAAATGTGAAAAATCTTGGATTTTATCGAGAATCACTATCTTTATGTTTTTTGGGTCGCTGATTACGAATCCGTTAACGGATTTGCAAAATTCAAAATGGCGGATGCAATATGGCGGAGGGTGAAATGTGAAAAATCTTTAAATTTATCAAGAATCACTATCTTTATGTTTTTTGGGTCGCTGATTACGAATCCGTTATCAGATTTTCGAGATTCAAAATGGCGGGTGCAATACGGTGGAGAGTAAAATTTGAAAAATCACGAAGTTTTCTGAAAATTACTATCCTAATTCTTTTTTGGATTGCTGATTACAGATGCGTTATGGTATTTTTGAAATCCCAAATGGCGGATTCAATAACGAACATGCCGATATATATATTCCTATGTTTTATTCTACTCTCAGCGTGATCCAGAGACAATGACGTGGACATGGTAGAATTCTGCCTCCTTCGGGGTGCTTGATTAGAGTGAGTCCCCTTGCCTCTCACTAAATCTTAAATTATCTTAGTGGTCATTTTTGACACACGAATTACAGAAATATAAGTCACATTCGCCACAGAAAATTCTTGTTCTTATTGGACAATTTGAACACACTTTTTGTTGTTTGTGATGTGTTATTTTGTGGCTTTCGTGCTCTACAGGAAGATGATCGGGACTAAGCCCACGTGATTTTTGTGCAACTAGATTAAGACTAAGTAGGACATCATGATGATTAATAGCAGTAAAGCTGAATGTTGTATGGAAATTGGGTAATGGACGCATGATAATGTTGTTGAGTGTCGCTAAGTCACAAGACGGATGAGATGACGATATTTGTGCGAAATGACGATTTAATGCAATGGGTGAGAAATGAGGAAGTGCTGACTGTGATGGCTGATTAGCAAGTCCTAATTTTCGTAGGCAAGACCAGAGTTTGTTCGTGCTTGTTTGTTGGAGTACTAGCTCGGCTAAGTGACGATTTTTGGCCGCTTTTAAGATATTTTTAATCTCGCGACGCATATTCTTATATTCCTGGAAAAGACGCAGGTTTCGAGTTCGTTTCGCACGCAGGTACAATTTGTCGCGTTCCTTAATCCTACTTCGTATGCTAGGTGTGATCCACGGAATAGCGCGGTGCAAAATACGTTTTGTAATAAATGGCGCATGTAAATCTAAAACTTCGGTAATACATTCGTAAAAATTATTTATGCAGTTTATTAGACCGTCTAGTTGCGAATTTGTTTGAAGTTGTGTGTGGTCGGAAGCTAAGAGATGAGGAAACTTAAGTTGAAGTAATGCTGAGAGATCTTTATTTAAAGCAGAATAGTCGCATTTGGCGAAGTTACGGTAGGTGATAATTTGTGGAATGGAATTGAGGTTCGTGAATTCGTATTGGATCGTAATAAGACAATGGCCAGCCGCAAAAGGAGTAGGAGACGTAGAAAAACTTTTAATTTTATCTGAAGAATCGACTAGCATAACATCCAGCTGAGAAGAAGAAAAACAAGAATAATGGGTGGTTCTAAAGGGTACAGAAAAAAGCGAATAGTCTTGAATAAAATTTTGGAGGTATACAGAATCAAATCTATTCTCTAACAAATTGCAGTTTAAATCGCCTGTTACTATTATGTTCTTATATTTAGATATATATGTATTAAACTTAACTATAATTTCCGCGAGAAGTTGCCCATGAGGGCGTCGGTATATAACTATAAATAACAAATTTCTTGAAGACGATTTGACATCCAAAAAAAGATATTCTGGGGTATCAATGCTTTCATTTACTGAGCACTCGAGAATAGTGTAAGATAAAGATTTGTGGAGGTAACATGCGACACCTCCACCAAAAATAAAGCGTGTTTGCCCATCGCTGCGAAGCGCCCGATCATTACGGACAAAATTATAGTTTTTAACGGCAACACACGATGAATCAACAAAAGGTGTCATCCATGTTTCGGTGACTGCCAGGATGTGTGTTGTGCAGTCTGCTAATTCATTTTCTACATCTTGCAGATGAGCACGCAGTGAATTTATATTTATACACGAAATTTTTAGAGACGACGAAGAATCGGACGAAGACACGTTACTTGATACACATTGATTAACAAGATTCTGCTTTGGTTGTCAGACAATATTATTAAGATCGTGTTCTGTGGCAATTAACAACTCGGGGGTGCCACCATCTTTTCTTACAAAAACATTGCCATCTCTCGCCCAAACGCGCTTATAACCTGCGTTATTAGCCGCAAGTTTCGCTTTTTTAAGCAAATTGTAGGTCGATGAGGGCAAGAACTCGTTAACATAAACAGTTTGGTCAGCATTAGCATCTTTAGATAATTCCGGGAATAATTCCTGGACGGTAATTTTCCCCAACTTACGCTTTGTTTCAACAATAAAATTTCGCACGTCAACCGATTTAAGGCGTATTTTTAAGGAGAAATACTGTGTAGGAATTGTCGAACTTGCAGCAGCAGAATAAGATGTTGATGGTCCATTACGTTCTATTTTATCGATTTTTAAAATGTCGCTCAATAAACCAGGCAATTTTAGGTGGGTCAGAGAGAGAGAGAGAGAGAGAGAGAGAGAGAGAGAGAGAGAGAGAGAGAGAGAGAGAGAGAGAGAGAGAGAGAGAGAGAGAGAGAGGGAGAGAGAGAGGGACAGGCGTTATGTGACGCAATCGAATAAACAGCCACGCTGCCAGAATGCAGCTTTGCGGTGGCAAGAGCTGGACGGCTACTGCCGACTTAGTGGAGGCGAGTAAGGTCGCCATCCACGGGGGAAAGAAGGGGCATGTGAGGCGTTTTTTTAGCATGCTGGGCCTGAATGATGCAGGCGCGCAGCGACGAAAAGGGGCGACGATACAGGCGCGTCAGAGAGGGGCGGTGTCCCTTCTCGACGCCCACGATGGCTCCTACCATCGGGTGGTACCTCCTGCGCTGCCGAGAGGGACAGCCAGGGGAAAGAGGGGCTCGGGCGTTTCGAGTGCTCGGAAGGTGGTGACGCTCCCGGCGAAACGCGCAACCGAGCAATGACGGTAATGCCGTTCAGGCGCTTTACCGGCGACTGACGGACGGGTATCCGACTTCATGAAAACTGATAACAAACAATAAAAAAAAGGATTTAGGAAGGCGATCCTGAGCTCCGGGACACTTTCGACACGCGAGGGAACCGCGGCATCCACCGTGAAGGATCTGCCAAGGGGTCGATCGGTGACACCTTGTCACAGTGCTAAAATTGGAAAGCAATTCACCGTATTATGCATGGTAGAATCCCACATGCCAATGTTACGATGGATGTCACTAAGACAATGTTTGACAGAAAATGTGTGAATATGATCACCAATAATAAATGTACCTCAACGTATCCAATGTAGACAAACATTGCTTTTACGTCAAATACAGAAACGCTATAAGTAGGATTAGGTCTATTATATTATACGATTAGATTAGGATTAGGAGCTTCCAGTACCTTCTACATATTACTTATAAAATGAAACTTATAAAGTGGCACATTAGTAAATAAATAAAACGTAAAGTTGAACCACTATTTTAGCTAACAACAAAACGTTCTATAATTCAGTACAATTTAAAATTTAGTGTTACAAAGTTATTAATAATACTAATCAAGCGCTATTAGGTATTAATATAGAACGTATGAGATTTCGAAAGTAACCGTATAATGTAAATAAATCAAATGAAATGAAATTTCTTTCTGTGCATTATATACAATAAATAATTTAAATATATATGTCTCTCTTTCTCTCTCTCTCTCCTTCTGTCTTTCCAACACTCTCTCCCCAAATCGCTCATTTGTCATTTTCTCAATATTTCATCAAACTTAGCCGTTCTCTTTCCCATTTGTAATCTTATCTTTCTCAGCTTCATCTCTTCTATCATCACATACCCTGGAGTATTCCTACTTAGCCCTAGTATCCATCCATCTCTCATATTTTTCCTGCAAACTCTCGAAGCTTTCAAACTATAGGGGCATGTATAATCCCGCTACAACAAAATTAGCATAACTTAATTTTCAATTTAAAACTTCGTAAGGGGCTGTTCTTTAATTCCGTAAGGGTTTTGGGGGAGGGGGGGGGGGTCGCAAACCTCTAGCTGGTCTTACGGGGTGGGGGGGGCTGAAGTAATTCTTACGTAAGATTTTCTAAAACTTCCCGAAAATTTTCGTATAATTATTCGGTACATTTTTTATCGTAATTATATGATAAAAAATTCCGCAGTCAAGTATTCAAGCCATTCTTGCCTTAAAGCAATTTTATGCATATCATTTAATTATTTAAATATATTGATTAAACAATTACGATAAAACTGCGATTTTGAAAATAGTTTCCTTGCTATCCCGATAATGGGGCAATGGTCACATTGTAATCTCTTCCATTTAGCCCGAATCATGACTGATAATCTCCACTACGCTTCTCATCGATTGATTTTATTTAATAGTGTATCAAACTAGTCGCTTCGTTGTAGTTTGTTTTCTTATTTTAAGATTGTTTAAAACTAATCGTTCATTATATTATTACACAGTATTCCTTGTTTTTAGTTTTTAATAATTTTTTTTCTAATGTAAGATTTTACCTTAGTCGTAGAAGTAGAGCGGTCCCCACGAAGTTCCCGCCGCCGCTACCAGGCGTCGCTACAGTCGTGGCGCTGTCGCAGCAGGCGAGGTGGTAGATTCGTAAACTAATTCGCTGACTGATTCGCAGACTGATTCGCGGACTGATTCGTGAACTAATTCGCAGACTGATTCGTGGACTAATTCGCGGATTGAGTCGCGGAATGACTCGCCAGCCGATTCGCGGATTGCATTTTTGATTTGCTGTTTAGTACGCGGGCCTATAATTCAAGACTCTCTCATTGGGAAATCTCACCGTCACTAATGAGGTCATTAAGATGACGCAAGGACTTCGTGAACGGTCCCATTGAGTTTTCGAAGATTAATGCTGCAGCGATATGCATATACCTTTCTCTCTTTCAATATGGCACACCGTTACCGACGTAATTCCGATGTTACATATCTTTTTTGATGAATTGAAAGCGTAGATTTTCATTAGTCTAAATACCAGTTTGAAGGTGTCTAGCGCAATCTCGTATATCGAGGACCTGCTTTTTAAATCTCACACACATTTTAAAAACCTGTAATCAAGGCGTTGACCTCTCCCTTACCATGTTGTAAGTTTGAATTCACCTTTCAGAATTTTCGCTCGTCGGGGAAATCTATCCATCAATATGACAGTCGTCTTGACAAGCCGTTAGCGTAACTCAATGATCACCAATAGTGACGAAACCGCTAAGTCATCTGCTTCACACAAAACTGCTAAGACCATTTTAAAATTAATTTAGAAAAGCCTCTAATCAAGTCTCAATGTGTTCAAAAGACCTGACGTCGACCCTCTGATGCGCGGGACCTGCCGGCTACGACAGGTCCGTTTATCCTACCTATCAATTACAAGATTTGTTCCATCTAATATCAATATTTTCATTTTCACGTTCCGTGACCTGACTTTCCGAAATCCTTCTTGACACTAGGAATTTTCATTCCTAAGGTGGAAAGTTTTGTTTTCGACTCTCCTCCTATTGAAAACCGTTACCATTATTACCACCGCAACGCCTCGACTGTAAAACCCATTAATCATTACGTCGATCATCCACCCTTTCATAAATATTTTTTTTTTTTGTACAATATCATGCAGAAAGGAAGATGAAGAAAATAGAGAAGGTACATTTTTCGTAAATTTTATTTTTCACGTTCATATTGATACAATACATTAATTTTTTTTTACAATATTGTTATACATAAGAATATAAAATAGCGATCACATAAAATTTATATTTCCAATATCGTCAACTAATGCATCGCTTTTAATTTGACAACTGATGCAGACATTAATCATAGACGGTTCACCATCTATCGTATCATAGCTTGATTCGAAGATGAAATCGATCGGTAGATATTCTATATCTTTTGTTTCCATCAATGCGAGACGTTTCAATTCGTAATAAATCCTTAATGAACGTTGAAGAGATGCAGGCTGTTCAAGTAGATTTCCCAATACCCAATTTTTAAGTATTTGAACATTTTCTTTAGTGCAAGTTCCATTAATCGAATGATTTTCAAACTTCTCCGACAATTCATATTGCTGCAGTTGCTTCAGTTTTTTCAGAGATGGGCAGTTCAAAACGTCGAGATCAATAACATTTTCAGCGTTTAATATATCCTCCAACCAACATTTTTTATCGATTCCTTTTACATAAATTTTGTTGGCACATTTAAAGATATCCTCCAAAGTCTCGTTTATAGCATCAAAGAGAACGTCACCAGATTGCCATGGTAAGCCGTGGTAATTATGCATTAACCAGTTATTGACTCTTTTATAGTGTAAACGTAACCACACCCATTGATATGGTGGTTTAAACACATAAGTCTCAATTTCACCGACGAAAATATTCATTTTAGACATTTCCTTCGGTATGAAGCGATTACCAGGCCCGCGGAATCCATGAACGTCTACAATGTATGCCATTTCGTATGAAACTGATTCACTAGCGATTAAAGTATAAACGCATTTTATTCATTTATTGACGCATGCACAATAATGGCCACCATAAAGGTCAGCTATTGCTACATCATAGTCGCTTCTCGATGCCTATGTGGAAATACAGCGTAGGCTAGGAATCGTATTTTGAAATTGAACGTAAAATTCTATTAATGACCTTTTCCTCCTGCGTTCTACTACCATCTCTCTCGCTGTCTCGTACTCGTTGTTAGATCCATTAAATTCGACATTATAGCATTTTCACGGTCATTGTCATCACCGATTACCCGCTGATTATTTTCACCATGTATTTTTCCATGTATACAGGTTCAGACGCGTTTAAAGTCATTGCGCAATTTCATCAAAAGATATACCAAGTAACACATTTTCTCTTTCCCAAATTTTTAGGCAACCTCCGCCATAATAGAAAGGAGATGACCTCAGTTCCGTATTTTATCTGTAGGAATGACCTGGAGGGTCATCGTAGGCCAACACACCCCTCCTTTAACAAAGATAACACTAATAAATAAATAATTTACAATAATAATATTTAAATAGTAATAAATCTCACATAATCCGAATAGCGTGTATTAAAATGTATAATATATACGGAGAACATTTTTCATCGTCAAAATCAGTGGCATAACAAATTTACCCAACAATAATCATGCAAGCAGCACCATCTTCTGTGATTGTACATGAAACTATTAATTCTTAGAAGCCATTAAAAGTTTAGTGCCTCGAATATATGTATTTTGATTACCGGCATACATTATATTCATTACTTCACATTATTTGGTAGCTACCTATGTTCTGTGCCAGCAATATGCAGGTACCGTTATCAAAAAAGACGAAACCAGCGCCAGACAAATGCCGCGATTAGTGTCTGTATAGTAGGGATACATATGTGCACCATGAAAACCGGTGAATAGTTTTTTTCAGTGTTGAACTGATAGAAGAAGCTAGCAGTAATAAGAAAGAGAGAGGATGACACGCTTATTCCCTATGCATTTATCTATTCATGATATTTACGTGTTTTGATGACGTTCGAATCATAGCTATACGAGTTCGGACACGTGGGTAATGTAATTAATCAGGTTCCTGACCATCTTTTAATATGTGTACAATTTACCACATATTAAATATCGCCATACAGGTTTCGACCTGTTAATTATCCGTAGACTTTATTATACGGTAACAATGAATCTGACTTCCCATAAGTGACGAACACATACGAGTATCGACTTGCTTTTAATTTAATTAATTAACCTTCGTATAATATTTCCCACCTTTAACATTTCTGAGAATAATAAGATGGAAATGAGGATGTAAAAATCTAAGAGAAGCGTGTAAAATTCAATAGTTTCTTTCTATCTTTACGCACAGTTTTGTGTCTTTTAAGTAAAAAGTTAAAGGAAATGATAATGCTGCCATCTTTTGGTATGTTTAAAGAGATTGAAGAATCTGTGTGTCGCAGAATGAAATATGCGGGTGCATCTGAAATGCATGGATTCATCGTAGACTACGATGATATACTTGCTGATATGAGTGGTTATGGAGCGATTACAATTGAATATGAGTCAATGCATAAATAAACTAATAATAATATCGCCATGCAAAAGAATATGAAAGTGAAATTTTTAAATATTACCGCGCATCTACTGCAATGCGAAAACAATCTCGCTATTTTTAAAATACCTATATTGCCATTACTAGACATCCCTCTGAAATTAACACTTTGCATAGTCTTTAATCATCGGTGGTTGTCTATCTACGGTATCATCACTCGTTTCAAAATGTTTATCGACGACATTCACGTAAATCTGAATGCATTTGCATTGTGAGAGGTAGACATGATCATGCTTCTTCAATTTCACGTTCTGCAAACGTTGAGATGATATCTATAGGTAGTCATTCGATGTCTTTTGTTTCCATTAATGCAAGACGTTTCACTTCATAGAAAATTCTCTTTGACTTTTGAAGAGATGCAGGATGGTCTTGAAGATTTTCCATTATCCAATTTTTAAGCATTTTAGCCTATGAGTTTCGGTAGAGATGGACGGGCCAATATATCTAGGTCAACAGCATAGTCAGCATCTAAAATTTCCTGCAACCTATATCTTTTTTTTTTGTCTGCGCCTTTTATGTATATCTTGTGAGCACATGTAACGATATCTTCCAACGTTTCGTTGATTGCATCAAAGGGTATATCGCCCGATTCCAATCCTAGACCATGATAATTGTGCATTAACCAATTGTTTTACATTCGAAACGTACTTAACTACATCACTGTCTGAAATATCCATAATGCATATTTCCTTCGATATAAACCGATTACCAGATCCGGGGAATCCTTGCACGTCGGCAATATACTACATTTCTAATACCTAATACCGATTTGCTTGTCCCCTTCATTAATTGACGCTTCATTTTCTCTCTCTCTCACTCTCGCTATCTCTGTATCTCTCCTTCTCACACACTCTTTGCCACTTCCACCTATGGCGTGGTACCTCTAACTTATGGGTATACGTCGTACCTTTCTCTCTAGATCGTAGTATCTCTTCATCAAATCCTATGAATCGGAAATCAAATCAAAGTCTAACAATAACAGATAGTTTTCACGATCACTAGATACCTCTCGGTATCATCCGATGTTCCTCTTGAGATTAGGATAAACACAATATTAAACCGTTTCAAGTACTAGCACCAGTATGATGGTCACCACACTTTTGCAATTGAAGAAATCTTTTCTACGATATTCGATCTGATTAAAATGTGCATAGACGTATGAATACAAGTTTCGATCCATTTATAATACAATTGAGCGTGCCAAAGATCTCTACATTTTAAATAAAAATGTTCAGTCATTAAGTTGACATCGTTTAAACAATTAATTTTTGTATGTATATTGAATCGCGATGTACTGCACTCTAAAAACAAATGCTTAAAATCATCACATCTTAAAGTCAGTCCATGCATAAGTCTTACATGGTCTTAGTCATCTTATCTACACTACATCTTTCTTTCTGTCAATGTAAAAACAAAACGAAAGTCGACAAAGTATTTATCATTATGATAATATCAAATTTGTTCACATTAGAACCATGTATAATAGTCCACATTAGATGGCCTTATTCATAGTGAATGTGACTTTTGAACTGTCTTCTTTAATTGTCGACCATTCTTTCTCCCTCTCTCTCTTATTAGCTACCCATTTGTTACATCTATACGAATACCCGCGCATATAATCGAGTCGTGTGCACATTCTTGTGATGTACCATTCACACGTCTATGGAATGAAATTCATATTGAAAACTCAACAAGTACAAGCGTAAATGTATTTTAGTACTAACTAACTGTTCGAAATTGTATGTAGCCTAACGGACATGACTATTTAATTCCGTTGAAAATAATGATTTGGATAATCACACTGCTCGAAACGTTGTTATATTTGACAGATTTTTGTTACTTCCACATTGTAATCGTAATTAGTTAACTAAATCATTCACGTACAAATACTATTGTTATAGCGATGTTGTTAAATGCAAGGAGACGTTACTCCAATCCATCACACCTAGTGTAATAGAAAAAGACACAAGTCATTCATTATATCGATAAATAATTTTCGTGGCAATAATTAACCTTTAAAAGCTTCTTATCTTTTCACATCATGGACTAAAATTTCATATTATTATTATTGATATTGAATCGTTTGTAGAACTGATGTTTTCATACATTATCGCTTAAAAAGACTCCCACCGTATATGAAATATAAGACTAAACAAAAATTCAACAGGAAGACATGCATAGATTAATTTTATTTAAATGTGCGCATGTGATTCCGTAAAACATTAGTCATTTTGAAAGGAAAAGTGAAAAATTCTCAATGACCTGTCTGTAAAGCTTCTATTTTACTTCATGTTTCTTTTGGACAGTCCAAACACATCGGTACACAAACACACTTTCAATAATTATTGAATATTTTCTTATATAAGGGAGTAAATATTCAACGATTTTTTCGTAGGTAATGAAACAATTTAATATATACGATCATTATACAATTTTACTAAAACAAGCTTAATTGCGGTGTTTTAGAAATGTTGGTGACAAAAGTATGAATATGCAATTAAATGAATAATTTAACACGCGTATCTCTATCATTACGTTCAATTGTATAATTTTTTAATACTATAACACGTACATACTGACAATATTTGCAGACTGCACGTCAGACTTTTCATTATCACGTTTAGAATAAAATGTGCGTCAATATTGACTCTTGCTCGTCATTAATTATAGGCATCTAGTACATCGGAGATTTGAAACACCTTTACAATACGTTGTATATTTTCTTAAATCTGAATGCATTCACGTTACTGATGACAATAATGCTTCTTTAGTTTCATCTTGACCAAAGGTGCAAACGCACCAAATTCAGATCAGTACCATTAATTGCCAGTGTCTGAAATTTCTTACCCACACCTATCAAGGAGTTTCGTAAATTATAGGCAAAAGCATTCACAGTTATTAATATGATTCTTTATAAGTCATAAGTTTGCTGTTGACTAGATTCATAATAAACATATTGTTTAATGTAGATCGGTAAGTATCTAATATTCCTTATCTTACATTTAATTCATCACAGTGGAGGGGCTATAGGGCTTTTGTCGCCCCCACCCTACCTCCCATCGATGATAGTGTAATGAAAGATTTGCGCAAGTGGGCCGTAAGAAGGTCGGGAGTGAAAGCAGGTTATTATAAACAATTTCATGTATTGTTATTATAAATTTCGAAAGCTGCGAAGGTCGAAAAACATAGGTAATTCAATGCGTTACATTGTCGCATGAAAAGAGAAGGTAAAGGTCAACCAATATTTATTATTTCATTAGATATTGTTATTAATAAAATGTTTTTACATTATCACTGAAAACGACATCTTTCTAATGCGTGAACTTACAAAATTCAATCAGAAAGATTGAAAAGTGTTGACCGTTACACATTAGTATTGCAATGTGTCGAAAATCAAATTTCAAAAGTCGCCTTCATTAAAGGTCAGATATTGCTACATTATAGTCGCTTATGGAAATACATCGTAAGCTAGGAACCATATTGAGAGTGAAAGTAAAATGACCTTTTCCTCGTGCGTCCTACTATCATCTCTCTCCCTCTCGCATACTCTTTGTTAGTTCCATTAACATTAGCAGTATACCGTTTTCACGGTCGTTGATTATCCATCGATCACTTATTCACCGTACATTTGTTTTCCCGAAACTGCATACAAATTAATGATGTCGCGTTATGTATATATCTTTCGATCTTTTAAATGTCCCTGTTGGGAAATCTCACCTTCAATATGATATACCGTTACCGACGTATTTCAGAACTTACTTATCTTTTTTGATGAATTGAAAGTTTAGATTTCCTCCAACCTACGTCACAATTAGTCTAAATACCAGTTTGAAGGTGTCTAGCCCAATTACAAAATTTGTTCCATCTAGCATCTATATTTCCCGTTGATTATGCATCGATCACTTATTTACCGTACATTTGTTTTCCCGAAATTTCGAAAATGTATACAGGTCCAGACGCGTTTAAAAGGTCATTGCACCATTTCTTAAAAACATTTTCTCTTTCCCAAATTTCGGCAATCCGTGACGTAATAGAAAGGAGGCAGCCTAATTCAAATATTTCTAAATCATCGTTTCGAAGGAATGTCGCGTTCTTGTGTCTATATGGATACCGTTTTTTCCCTCTTCAGAATGGACTGTGTATAAATGCTGTGTGCTTGGGCAAATGGAAGACAGTGTTTGACAGCACGTAAGCAGCTATATTTCAAATATTGTATTTCTACATCAATATGGTAGATGTTAAGAAAATGTTTTCGTCATGGGAGGAGGCCTGGAAGAGGATTTACAACACTCTTGAAGAAGACGCTACTGAGGATCAGTTTTCCAACTTCATTCGCGAAGCCACCGAAAATAGTGAGAAAATCAACTCATTCTTAAGGACCAATCCTCACATTCCAAATGGGGTGAAGTTATCGTTGGAGACAAGCATTCATCGGATCACGGTACAGAAAGTTACAGCTGCTGATAGATTAATGCAGAAGAAGGGCAAAGCACCTCAAGGAAATCCCGTTCTCGAGGAAAACGTTCAATCCGCCTTCAACAATCGCCTTCGTACTGGACTGGTGGTGAATTTAAAATATTTGGACCCCGCAATGTTTTTCGAAGAGGCAAAAACCACCATCATTAATTATGTGCGTGAGGTAGTAAAGGAATTCCACTGTGTCAAGGTGTGCACGGTATTTTCTGGGCAAATTGTACTCGGTATGCAGGAGGAGAATAACAAATGCTTTTCAAATAAATACTCTGAAATATGCACAACTACCAACATTAACGAGTGGTATGATGAAAAAGTGAAGAGTGTCATCCTACCTCAACTTGAAGATTTTCAAGAACGGGGCAGTAGCTGGACGTTATCCGCCATAAATTTACTCGTTATACATATAGCAAAGTACAACCCAATGCGTGCCGGATCATGGATAGATTTGCCAAAATGGGTCAAAGATAAAAAGGCCGTGATCAATGTAAAAGTATTTGGGGATGACTGCTTCGCCTGGGCGATAATGTCTGCATTATTCCCATTTAATACCAAATGTTCAGACAGACCAGCATCGTATCCGGATTATGCAGAACATCTTAAATTTGACGGCATCAGTTTCTCGGTTGCACTCAACGATATACCGAAGTTTGAAAAACAAAATGACATTTCGGTGAATGTCTTCATCGTACCCGATGAAAAGAAAGAAGTACTACCCGTACACTTAACCATCGATGAAAAGGAGCGCCACGTAAACCTGCTTCTCGTGTCGAAAACACAAAATAAAGTGCGATTTCCATCTTTGTCTTTGGTGTCCGATGAGGTTTAAGTCGAGGAGAATGACAGCAGTAATTATCATTATTGTTGGATTAAGAATTTATATTTGCTAGTACCTACTACTACACAGTGCAGCAGAATAAAAGTGGGGAAACACATCTATAATCGATGTCTTCACTATTTTTATATCGATGAGAAATTGTGTGCTCATAAAATCAATGGCTGTAAAATGAATAAATGTGCAGTTAAAGTACCGGAACAAAACACTATAAAATTTAAAAGTTTCGGTCGTGCGATGAAGGTCCCTATCATAATATACGCCGACACCGCGTGTCTCCTCGGGAAAGTTGAAATGGAGATAGCCCCCAAAAACGCCTACGAGCAACACAAGATTTATAGTGTAGGATACTACCTGCATTGTAACCACGACTCATCGTTGTCCCGATACCGCTCACATCGAGGGTCCAACTCAGCTTCCTGGTTTGCTGAGGAATTGAAGGAGTTGTCCGAGGAAGTCAATCAGGTAAACACTCACTTTATATAATTGATTAGATTATTTATTTATTTTTTTACATCATAACGATTATACATAATTTAAAAAAATAATTAATACAAATTAAACTTAAACTAATATAAATACATTTTATATTTTCAATTATTCGTCGATCTTGATTAATAGTGGATGACTTTTGTTTGTTCCAGATTTTGCTAGACACGAAGCCGATGAACTTGACACCGAGAAAAGAAAATGCATTTCGGTCGGCTACGATGTGCCACATCTGCGGGGGCTCGTATACCGACAAAGATGTTGCACTCAGGGATCACGATCACTTCACTGGTCAATTTCGAGGTGCTGCGAATAATAGGTGCAATATTAATTATAAATTTACTTTGAATATGCCTATCATATTCCATAGTTTAAGTGGCTACGACGCTCATTTTTTAATTCGCGAAGTTACCAATTGTTTCGAGGGAGACGTGAAAGTCATTCCTTGCAATATCGAAAAATATATATCAATTATAAAGCGTGTACAAGAGACAAAAATTAAGCTTACATTTTTAGATTCCCTTAGATTTTTAAACTGCTTTTTTGAAAACTTGGCGTCTTATTTAAGTAATGTAAAAAAACAAATTTTAAAATTCCACTTTCCAAATGAGGAAAAATTCAATTTATTAATACGTAAAGGGGGTTTCCCTTATGATTACATAACCGAAATGAGCGTCCTAGATCAATCATGTCTTCCTTCACGAGATAAATTTTTTAATAAATTGTGCGAGTGTGATGTCGGTGAGAATGTTTATGTACATGTCATGAATGTGTGGAAAACGTTTAATTTCGAGACGTTGGGCGAGTACTCGGATCTGTACTTAAAAACCGACATTTTATTGCTCGCGGATATCTTTGAAAATTTTCGCACAACTCAGTTACAATCGCACGGGTTAGATCCTGCACATTATTACACTCTACCTGGATATATACGGGACTGTGCTCTCAAGCATACTCGAGTAGAGTTGGAATTACTTACGGATATAGACATGATCATGTTTATCGAGAGCGGTATAAGGGGAGGTCTTTCTCAATGTTCAAACCGATACGCGAAGGCAAATAATAAATATATGCCACAATATGACCCATCAAAAGAGTCAAAGTATTTAATGTACTTGATATTAATAATTTATATGGATGGGCAATGTGTCAATCACTGCCTACCGGAGGTTTCGAATGGGTGGAAAACGTTGATTTGGAAAATGTAGCCGATGACTCGGAAATTGGATATATTCTCGAAGTCGACTTGACCTATCCTGGAGAAATACATAATAAGCAGAAAGATCTCCTGCTATGTCCCGAGCGAGCAGTTCCGCCCAATTCAAAACAACCGAAATTACTCGCTACATTAAATGATAAGGAACGGTATGTCATACATTACCGAAATTTAAAGCAAACGCCCACCCACGGTATTATTTTAAATACAATTTATAGGATACTAAAATTCAAGCAGACTCCATGGTTAAAGTCGTACATTGACTTAAATACCAAACTCCGCACAGTGGCGACAAATGATTTTGAAAAAAAATTGTATAAATTTATTGTTCTTGATTACGACGCGACTTCGTCGTTTGATCTATGCGTATGCGAACGCCAATTTCAAAATGTGATGACGGTGCAATTATAAAATAAATTCTAAAGACCCAGGGATGCAAAAGTTAAAACTAGTTTATTTGTACTGACACTTTTGGTTCACGCACGTGTTCGGTTACAATAATCGTGTGTCGCGCTGTACAAGCGTATCGTCCGAGTAATATGTAAGACTGACTAAATCGCTATCGCTCTTGTTTTCATATTCGCACTTTTCGAATTTTCTCGAACCGACTAATAACGCATATACTAATACAATCGCACTGCTATTTGCGAATACATATAAACACCTTCCAATTCACAAGTCCAATAATATGAAATATAGATGCGGCGCGGACACACCCCCGCCCTTGAAGCAACTCACTTTCAACAGATTAAGCAATATGAACTATATAGAATAACATAATTTAAGTTATCGGTAATACAGATACACGTACTAGTGGTCGTTTATAAATGCCTTTCGATGTACGTACAGTCACGCTACGGATAATTTGATCAGGTCCATAATGACACTTCTCAACTCAGCCCAAACTCCATGACAACGGTGGCAAATTATCTTCCCGAATGACAACAAGTTGTCCATCTCGAACAGGTGATTCGCGGGTTTTCCATTTAACACGTTGTTGCAGATTATGCAAATATTCATTCTGCCAACGTTGCCAGAAATGTTGTCGCCACTGCTCAACTCGTTGCCATCATGACAATCGAGTTGATATAACGTCAAGAAGACTCGGTTCCGGATATGCTGTTATAGGACAGCCGATCAAGAAATGACCAGCTGTTAAAGCTGTAACATCATTGGGATCAGACGAGAGTGGTGAAAGAAGACGCGAGTTCAAAATAGCCTCAATTTGTGTTAAAAGAGTTGATAACTCTTCATAATTTAATGACGCTTCGCCAGAAACTCGTCGTAGATGAAACTTGGCGGACTTGACCCCCGCTTCCCAAAGGCCAGCCGTGTGGGGAGGCCTTGGTGTAATGAAATGCCAGCGTATTCCTTCACCACTCAAATAACTGCCAATCTTATTCTGCGTTTTATCTGATCCGAAAGCTTCATATAGTTCCCGAAGTTCGCGAGCGGCGCCAACAAAGTTCAGACCGTTATCCGAATGTATATCATTTGGCCGACCTCTCCGCGCTATGAAGCGTTTAAATACATTTAAAAAAGCCTCAGTCGAAAGGTCAGACGCTAATTCGATGTGAACTGCTTTTGTCGAAAAGCATACAAAAATTACTATATATCCTTTTATTTTGCGGGCAGTTTTTCATCGACCTTCCTTAAAAAATATCGGACCTGCAAAATCAACGCCGCATTGTTCAAATACTCTCGAGCTCACGTTAACGCGACTAGCAGGCAGATCGGCCATTAACGCACGCGAAGCTGTTGGAGCATTCCGAAAACATATAACACAGCCTTTTATCGCTTTACGAACAATGCTTCGCCCTGCAATAGGCCAGTAAACTTGACGGATCGCGGGCAAGGTCAGTTGTGGACCTGCATGAAACAATCTCTCATGCTCGTGTAAAATAATTAAACGGGTCATGCTGTGATGTCCAGGAAGCAACGCCGGATGCTAAGATTCATATAGGACATTATCATGTTCTACCACCGAATCTCAGGACTCCCTTCTCATCTAGAAATGGATTTAGATTTAAGATTTAGCTGTTTCGCTTCAGAACTCCAGTACGCGTAATCGATTCGATATCACTCATAAAATACTGCGCTTGTACTTGTATAACTAATTTGATTCGGGGTTCCTCCAATTCTTCCACAGTTAGTAAGCTAGTTTTACATTCGATAGAAACATTAATTACTTCAGCGGCTTTCGATCATTTGCTCACGGTTTTGCATTTTGAAATAAACCGAATAATATATGCCGTAACACGAACTAGCCTACTAAAAGATGAAAATTTGTCAAATAGATCCCACGTTGAAACGACGCGATTGTAATTTATCGACAGACTGGATCGCCGTTCAGTGACCTCCGCAGGTATTTTCGATAACTCAAATCGAGGCCATTTTGACCTCTCCTCCTTGAGCCAATGAGGACCGAACCACCAAATTTTAAAATCCTTTAAATCAACTGGCATCATCCCTCGCGAGAGACAGTCGGCAGGGTTGTCTTTGCTACCAACATGTTGCCATTGTTCCAAATACGTCAAGGTTTGAATTTCTCCAACGCGGTTTGCTACAAAGGGTGTCCAATTATGACTACACTCCTGTAGCCAATACAGAACAATTATCGAATCGGTCCACAAATGTAGACCGTTCAACTTGACCTTCAAACAATCTTTTACTTTGCTAACAAGTTGCGCAAGTAACAGAGCGCCACAAAGTTCAAGGCCCGGTATGGACAAACATTTTGCTGGAGCTACTCATGATTTCGAGGCAATTAAACGAACTTCTACCTCACCAGTAACAGTTCTCGAACGCATATAGAGGCATGCACCATACGCCATTTGGCTTGCATCCGCGAATCCGTGGAGCTGTAGGTCAACAAGATTATCGATGGGAATAATTCTACGCGGAATAGCCATCTCGCTCAAAGAAACCAGCCAATCTTCAAATCTTAGCCATCTAATGCTCACTTCAGAAGGCAATGATTCATCCCAACTAATCTTTAATATCAATAGTTGTTGCATCATTATTTTTGCCGTTACTATTACTGGCCCCAGCAGGCCTAACGGATCAAAAATTGATGCGATGCGCGACAAGATGTTACGTTTATTTGGACTGCATTTCGATGTTGGAAAACCTGCATTGTTGAACAAAAAAGTGTCCCTGGAACATGACCACACAATACCAAGGGTTCGCTTTACGGTTGTCTCACCCTCAGTAGTGAATTCCTTTTTTTCCGCCAAGTTGACCTCGTCACACAAGAAAGTGACATTCGACGCCCATTTTCTCAACTCGAAGCCTCCTGTTTTTAACAAATTAGTTGTTTCAAACTTTAATTTTATAGCATCCTTAACTACATGTGCCCCAGACACTAGATCGTCTACGTAAAAATCATTTAAAACAATGTGACTGCCCAAGGGATATGTTGTTTCTCGGTTTTCCGCCACCTTTCTTAGCGCACGAATTGCAAGAAAGGAAGCGGACGTAGTTCCGTAAGTTACGGTCGATAATTCAAAAGTTTTCAAAGGCTGTGAAATGGAATCTCTCCGCAGTATTCTTTGAAAAGCTCTATGACAATCGTTTAAAATCACCTGTCGATACATTTTTGCCACATCCGCGGTTATTGCAACAGCGTAGGATCGAAATCGCGCGAAAATTGAGAAAAGATCCTCCTGCAACGTATGCCCTGTCATAAGGACATCGTTCAAAGAAACTCCGGAGTCAGTCCTGCAGGACGCATCGAATACTACGCGCAATTTCGTAGTAGTACTAGCCTGTTTCACAACGGCCTGATGTGGCAAATAATAATAGGGCATTCGATAAGAAATAGACTCTGGCAACTCACGCATGTGTCCTAATTCTAAGTACTCTCGAAGAAATAAACGTTATTCATTGTACATCTCGGGTTGACGAATTAAACGTCGTTCTAAAGCCATAAAACGACGTTTAGCAATTTCGAAAGAGTCCCGAGGCTCACAAACTTTATCCACCTTCATAGGAAGTTTCACAACAATACGACCTTCGTCATTTCTATATGAACTCTCCTGAAACAATGTTTCGCAGGCTTGTTCTTCTAGCGTTAATTGAGAAGCCTTATTAAATAAATGCTCTACGTTCCAAAATTGCGACATTGTTTCATTGAGAGATTCAATAGCGCTTACGTGGCACGCCATAACACACGAATGTCTATTGCTGTCAGGGGCCTGACCCGAAACTATCCAGCCGACCTTTGTCTTTTGAAATACTGCGCGCGCATTGGAGGATTTGATTTGCCCAACACACAATAAATCCCAAAATTTCTGCGCACCGATCAATAGGTCAATCTCCGACGGCACATTGAAATTCGGATCTGCTAAATCGATATCAATAGGGATGTTTGAATTTGCTGTTTCAATGAACTCTTGCGGTAATCTTTGCGTAATTTTTGAAAGAATTATGCAATCCATTTTTTCTGCGTAGGCATTAAATCTCGAGTGTAAATGTAAATTTACCGAATTCTTCACGTTACATTTGTTTTGAGTGATTCCCGAAATCGATAGCTGCAATTTTCTTCGCGACAAGTTTAATCTCTTAGCAAATCCTTCCGTAATAAAATTTAATTGCGAACCGCTATCCAAAAGAGCACGAGCTGCAATACGTTCTCCTGATGAATCGAATACATATATTACCGCAGTCGATAATATTATTCTATGCGAATTTCGAGAGATAGATGCGCATTGCTTCACGATGAGTGGTAAATTTTCATGTTCTTTTACATTCCCCGGTTCAGTAATGTTGTTTATAGAATTTTGCGACTCTTCAAAGTGCAGAAGAGTGTTGTGTGACTTGTTGCATTTTTGACATGCACTAGATGGACAATCTTTTGCTTGATGATTTGCAGTCTTTAGGCAATTTATACACAAACGTGCATTTTTTATTACTCGAAACCTTTTATTTACAGTCAATTTCCGAAATCCATCGCTGTTAATATCGCGAGATATACGTACTATTACGTTATAATTCGAAACCAAATTTTCATCGAATAATAATATTTCGTGAAGACTTGGTCGCAATACAACTAAAAAATTAGAAGTAGTTATAGATAAGCTTATATATGTCGGAATGGCTATTTTAGATATTTCTAAGACGAAATTGAGCGAAATTATTATATACCGATACCGATAGTTTAATTTATGAATTTAAGTGTGTTGATGTATATGATTGTATGAAACGCGATATTAATATGTACAATACGAATGATTATTCCAAAAATAATGAGTACGGTATGCCGCTAGTCAATAAAAAAGTTTTAGGGTTAATGAAGGATGAATGTAGTGGAAAGATAATGACCGAGTTTGTCGGACTCAGGTCAAAAAGTGTATGCGTTACGTGTGTTAGGTGAAGGTGAGAAGAAGAGAGCGAAAGGTGTGAAAGAAGTCGTCGTCCGAAAAACAATCACTCTCGACGACTATCGCAACTGCCTTCAAAATACGTCTACAGTTACGCGCGAGCAAAGATGTATTCGTTCAAAATTACACAACGTATACACCGTATGTGAGAAAAAAATTGCTCTAAGTCCCTATGATGATAAGCGATATTTAATTAAAAATTCTACCGACACTTTACCGTGGGGACATAATGATGTAATGGAGGTAGATGTATGATTTATGTGCTTGTATATGTAAATATGTACAGGCAAATGGATTTATGTATAATACGCATAGAAAAATATTAATAAATTAACCAATATAAGTTTATTCTTACCTTTTTTTCCCACCTTCTTTCTTCGCAAATCCCGACGAAGATGTGGACTTCGTAATCCACAACGACGTTGCAATATCCTTATGGCCCTTGTACAATAATTGCATCTAACTTTATATTAAGTAAAACTCGCTTCCAACTATTAATTCATCATTTACACCACCATCTTAGTCTTAAAGTATTATATCTTCCTTGTCGATCCAGGTGTTATGCTTATCTTCAAAGCCTAACCATTTAACGAACACTTTAGAACCTTTATGACGTAGAATTTTTTCAATCAGATAAACGTCTGGATTTTTAGTACGTTGCAGTTCAAATTCATAAAATCCACCTGATATTGCGTTTCCTGCATTGTCTTCTAGTAAATATGTTACTGGATACTTTTTTTTAACTTTTATTATTTTAAAAAATTCAGTCGTCCAATTTGGTGTATATCCCTTTTCAAATATATGTTAGAATTTACTAATACGAACTTGTTGACCTACTTTAAACTTTGGGTGAATCTTTTCGTTCACAGTTGCATTATATACGCGTTCCAATAATTCTTTTTCATTGTCTTTATTAACATCTTGCGGCTTCATTTTAATAGTACGATGTGTGCTATTGTTATAATCATTAACCAAGTTTGGTAAGATATGGAGCCATTGATAATTACCATGAAGGCTAAACTGTGGCCACATTTTATTTTTCAGAGTACGATTAAAGCGTTCGCAAATTGATGCTTTTAGATTACTGTATGTAGAATATAAATTGATGTCATGTTTTTTCATTAAATTTGAAAATTTTGAATTATAAAATTCTTTTCCATGATCGGTATGTAGATTCTTTGGAATTCGACCCATTTTAAATATCGATTTCATGACAGCTGTGACGTCATCGCCAGTCTTTCTTTTTACTGGGCGGGCCCATGGATACTTAGAAAACACGTCGATGACAGTTAACAAGTGTTTGTAACCCTTATTTTCATCTGCATATGGAATCATTTCTACAAGATCAGCTTGCCAAGTTTCATCTAATCCGCGAATATCTACTCGCCGTCTTGTATAATTTTTTCTTGCTGGTTTATGAAGTTCCTTCACGACTTCTCTCTTCTCTTTAGAAGTCATTGTTGCTAACAGATAAGGCAACGTCTTGATTGAAACTGTTGGGTGGATTGTTGCAGATAGTTTATTTATGCACATTTTTCAGACTAACTAATTAATTCTTCCGTAAGGAGTACAAATGTGAAATGTCCCTCTTCATAACATCAGTTATTGCATTAATCTTCTTTAAGGCTTCACTGTTTTTATTGACATTTTGTTCTAGGAGAAAAATTAATCTCTCAGCATCGTGAGCTACAGTACTACTCTCCCTTATGTCATAGGTATGTTTTTTCAAGTCTCCTTCTATATTAGCAATATCTACCGTAAGACTATCAATCAAACCATTATTTTTATTCAAATCATCTTTATTTTTCTTTACTTCCCGCTCTAAGACAGTGATATTATTCGTAAGATTGCTAAGAGTGTAATTATTTTTATTTAAATTACTGGTATGCTTAGTTATTTCCTGATGTAATTCAATAGTATAATTTCCGATATCTGAAGATATAATCCGCCTCTTTTCTATTTCATTGTAATTTCTAATTATATCTTGATGCATTTTATTCATACTTTTTTCAAAATATTCAATCTTCTCATTATTTTTAATTACACATTTACACTTTTCATCTATTTGCTGTTTAATATCGCGAATAGATGTGTGGAACATTTTCAAAGTAATGGCATCATCCGAATCTGTCGGAATACCGATATTACATAACTTTCTTTTCTTAAAATCATAAGAATCATCTGTAACAATTTCAACACTTTGAAATACTTGCTTCCGTGCTCGTTGAGACGAACGTCCAAATACATCGATGCTCATTATGATACTGACGTAATTATCACGCAATTAATAGATTATATTAGCTTCGCGCAACTGTTCAATAATCGATAAAATTTCATTTGAAAGACTTCGATTACCAGCAGCTTGCGATGCTATTAGAAGGCGCAAACGATCGACAAGTTCATTTGGATTATCCCAATGCACGTAGTCAATTTTGCGGTTTTGTTCAACAATCATGTATTCAGACAAATTACCACCCTTTTTCGGAACATCTTTGAACATTTCCTTGATATAGTTTCGATACTTGTGGGAAGCATTATACCGAATAGGTTTTTCCTGATTCCAACCTTTCCTATGTGCATTAGTTAAGGTGAGTATACTTTTGTAATTGTTTAAATCAGACTGTTGGATTATAGCTATATCAGCTTTTTCTTAAATAATAACTCTAGCAAACCTTCAGTAATAGTAAATTTGTTATCCTTAACAATGAGATTTTTATTCTTAAATTCTATTGTCGACTCGCCGATTCTTGTAGTACCACCTTCTATGTGAACACCATTAATTGTATCAATAATATCACTTTTCCCATGAATATTCCTCATCAGTAAAGTCAGAAACTTATTTGATAACCTTTCTTCAGTATGATATGTAGGTGTTTTAATATCACTACTAAATGTCTGATCTAAAGGGTTATTATATCCATCACGCATATCATCATCATCATCATCATCATCATAATTGTTAACATCATTAATTTCCATACTATCCGCTACTTTATCCTGTGTATCATCAATTGCATGTTTACTGATCGACATTGTTGAAGCGTCGGCTATTTTTTCCAATCGACTTATTAAAGGTTTGCGCGTTTCACTTATCGCAAGGTCATGCGTTTCTTTACCAATTTCTAATAATCGATGTTTCCGGCGAATAGATGCGCTAGCTTTGACAATTTGACGTAATACGTCTTGCTGCTGTTGAAGTGAGGAGGACATGTTAATGCATGCAAGTCTCACTCTGCACTGACTTGTTACAACATTTTTTGTTTGTTCTTAAAATCATTTATGCTTATAAAACAATCAAAACCTTTTCGATACCTTCCCTCTTCTAATTCACTGTCTTTATCTATTACTATAAAGCCATGCTTATCTACCCAACATTGCGCACATATATCTTTGAAAGTGTTAAATGCCATATCCGTATTGACATGATCATTATACACATGCTTAAGATTCATTTCATCCTGCCTAAAGACAACCAGAAAGTTTACGTTATCTCGAATAAGATGCTTGGGAACGCGAGCATACGTTTGACCGTGATAAAAGCAATCGACGCAATGGTCTATACCCATACAAAAGAAGGATCTAATGTTATCTTGCTTCTCGCAGGCAACATCATCAAATATAATAATAGAGTTTGGCCTAGCCTCGGCGGGTGGTACTACCTGTTCATTATCGTGAAAAGGAAAGTATCCTATGCCCTCCACAGAGTCGAGTAAGTTTTGTAAAAATTGATATTTCGGTTGATTTAACGATTTCGAATATACATATATATTTTCAAACTTTAATCCATTCTGATCGATGATTAGACTGAGTAGTGTATTTGTTTTTCCGCAATTAGACGGGCCTCAGAAAAGTGCACGTATACTATTGGGCAGCAACTCCCCATGTCGTTTAAGATTAGTTGCATTATTTTGTACAGACGACGTTAAATCATCAAAATTGATGATTGGGATTTTTGTTGGTTGTTTATGAAATGGCATTTTGATAATAACTGATCATAAAAGTATAAGTAGCGACTTTATATGTAATGTCAGTCATTAACTGTTTGTTACTTGAATGATGCACATCTTAAAATGATTACATATGTGGGTAAAAACATGAAGCAAAGACGTATAAAGAGTGGGGGAGGATTGGTCAATTCTTTAATTAATAAATTACCGGTAGAACTTCATATACCCAGTTATCAGTACTGCGGGCCTGGTACAAAATTAAAGCAACGATTAGCAAGAGGGGACTCAGGGATAAATCCGTTAGATAAGGCTTGCAAGGAACACGATATTGCTTATTCCCAAACTCGTGAAAATCCCACCGGTAGAAGCGAGGCCGATCGAATATTAGCGCAGCAGGCTTGGAAGCGAGTTTTAGCAAAAGACGCAAGCATTGCAGAAAAGGCGACAGCTTGGGGTGTTGCAAACACTATGAAACTAAAAAGTAGATTAGGCATGGGACTGAAAAAGAAGAAAAAAGCGTCAAAAAACAATAAAAACATCATTAAACAACATTATTGCGGCTGCTAAAATGTCAATGTCACCAAGTAATAATGTTCAAAGTATTATATCGAGCGCTTTGAAAGGGGCACGTAAATTCATAAAAGAAGCAGGTGGAAAACGATTCATTCAAAAAACTCGACAGCTATCGATACTTTCAAAGGTTGGATTATTCTTACCTTTCCTAGCACCCATATTTGCTGGATTAAGTGCTGTAGGTGCATTAGCCGGTGGCACAGCGGGTATAACCAAGGCTGTTAATGATGCAAAAGCTATTCAAAAGCAGTTACATGAAAGTGAAAGTCATAATAGGGCCATGGAGACAATGCTGTAGGTAAAGGGTTATATCTTAAACCTTATAAAAATGGTCAAGGTTTGAAATTAAAACCATATAAAACGGGTTTAGGTGTTAAATGTAGAAAAAATCAAAAAAACTTGTAAAGCTACCGCGTTGAGCACTCACCGATGTAGATATATTGAGATATTCGAAAGAAGCTGGAATTCCGAATTTTAGAGGTGTCTTTATGCGTAATAATTTACCAAAGAATCCCCAAGTTAATGAAAGTGCAGTCATACATTTAGACGATGCAAACGGTCCGGGGACACATTGGGTAGCATATCGAAAACGTGGTTCTAAAGTCGTTTATTTTGACAGCTTTGGAAACCTTAGCCCACCTGCTGAGTTGGGAAGATATCTCGGTGTAGGTAGCATTATGTATAACCGTGAAAAATTTCAAGACTATGCCACTTTTGATTGTGGACATTTATGTCTTAAATTTTTATGTAATCAGCTGTGTTATCCAAACAAGTATCAGTTGTATAAATATATTGCATAAAATATTAGGATAATCAGTGTAATTTGAACAATCAGTATGAATGGTGCTTTTACGTGACGCTCTCGGGACAGTCTTCAGTATTCGAAGCACAATACTTTCCACCTATTGAACTTTCACCGCAGAAGAATTATGAATTGGGTTTAATTGAACTTTTAACGTTTAAGTCAATCCCAAATGTTGTCGTTAATAATACATTTCCTATTGGTAACCATGAAATTATTGTGCCGATCGGTATCTATGAAATTGAGGATATAGCAGAATATATTAGAAACAAGCTATAGGAGTGTAGTGTTAGTGATATTACGTTAGATACAAAACCAAATAATAATACACTACGTAGTGAAATCAGATCTAATCGAGACATTGATTTTACACCAATCTATTCGATTGGGCGAACAGTGAACGAATTTTGGAGGCAAACAAGTTGCACATTTCAGATTTGCCAGTAACCATGCAATATAACTACGGGCGCTTATATTAATAGCAGTAGAGCGCACACGATTCATGAATTTTTTCCTACTGTGGCGCCCGGATATAAGATTGTGGAAGTTCCGAATCACGTCATTTACCTACCTGTGGCCGTCAGATTAATAGATCATATTCAATTGCGTAATGTTGATCAGAACGGTGAATTGGTAAATTTTCGTGGTGAAACAATTACAATACGACTCCATCTTAAATCTACGTAACAATGGGTATTATGTACAATAGTCAGAACCTTAATAGTTACTGTAATAATAAACCATCATGGAGAAAACATATCACTCGTCGTCAAATTCGCAAGACGTTAACACGTCGGAACGCTCTATTTCTGAAAAGCTTGGGACTCAAGTTACATTATCATCACAATATCAAACAGTGAATAATAAAAATTGTTATTGCCGTTATTGTATTTGCACACTTATCGCACGTTATCATAATAGCAATAATGGAGGATCCAATACTCAGCATGCAAAACCCAGTCGTTTTCGACGAATCTGTCACTCATTACGAGCTGCATTCACATGAATCTTACAATACAAGTTCTTTTAGTAAAAATGATGAAATTCGTATTGCTGTGCAAAATCTAGATTTATGTATTTTACCGTGTAAAAGTTTGATACATGTTAGTGGAAGGTTGATGAAAACCGACGGAATTGAAGCAAATAATACTAATCTAACATCTAACGCAATCTGTCATTTATTTGATGAGGCGCGATATGAATGGTGTTGAAATTGATCGAAATAGAAATGTTGGTATTACTAGCTTGATGAAGGGGTATCTTCTTACACACGCCAAATGATGAACCCGTTTTAATTAATGCAGGTTGGATATCTAGTTCAAATCTAAAGATAACAAATAGATTCTCGGATTTGCTGAAGATTATCGGAAGATAATTGTAAACGCGAAGCACGAACTTATTTTAACAAGATCTCAACACGATGATTATGCAATTATACAAAATGCAGAAGAACATTACAAAATTGAGATGAATAAAATAGAATGGTTAGTTCCATATGTGACTTTGGTGGATAGGGAAAGGATACAGCTGTTACGTTTCATTGAAAAAGATCCTTGCATATCTTTAAGTTTCCGTACATGGAAACTTTATGAATATCCGCTATTACCGGTAACATCATCCCACGTGTGGTCCGTGAAAACACAACTAGAAAAGCCACGATATATTATTATCGGCTTCCAAACAGCACAAAAAATGACAAGGCGAAAAATGCTAGCCTGTTTGATCACTGTAACATTAGTAATGTTAAAGTATTTTTGAATTCAAAATATTATCCGTATGGTAATTTAAACCTTGATATTGCAAATAATCAATTTTCTTTATTATGCGATATGTATATCAATTTTCAAGCTGGTTACTACAATAAAAATGTTAATGGTAAACCTATATTGAATAAATCAATATTTTTAGAGAAAGCTCCATTAATCATTATTGGTTGCTCTAAGCAGAATGAAGCTTTAAAACACACACCTGTCGATGTGCAGCTTGATTTTGAATTAAAAGAAAATTTTCCTGCAAACACTTCTGTTTATTGTTTACTTTTACATGATCGTATTGTAGAATATAATCCCATAAGTGGAAATGTAAAGAAGTTGGTTTGAGAGGGGGTTAGCCATTATTGCGCATGCGCTCATTAATGAATAAAATATCGTCATACTTTAATTGCTAGTGCATCAGTATCATACGAAATGGAATACATTGTAGACGTGCAGGGATTCCGCGGGCCTGGTAATCGCTTCATACCGAAGGAAACGTCTGTAATGAATATTTTCGTCGGTGAAATTGAGACTTGTGTGTTTAAAGCGCCATATCAATGGGTGTGGTTACCGTTACACTATAAAAGAGTGAATAACTGGTTAATGCATAATTACCATGGCTTACCATGGAAATCTGGTGACGTTTCCTTTTATGCTATAAACAAGACTTTGGAGGATATCATTAAATGTGCCAACAAAATTTATGTAAAAAGAGTCTATAAAAAATGTTGGTTGCAGGATATATTAAACGTTGAAAATGTTATTGATCTCGACGTTTTGGACTGCCCATCTCTGAAAAAACTGAAGTAACAGCAGCAATATGAATTGTTGGAGAAGTGTGAAAATCATTCGATTAATGGAACTTGCACTAAAGAAAATGTACAAATACTTAAAAATTGGGTATTGGGAAATCTACTTGAACAGCCTGCATCACTTCAACGTTCATTAAGGATTTATTACGAAGTGAAACGTCTCGCATTGATGGAAACAAAAGATATAGAATGTCTACCGATCGATTTCATCTGCATGTTTGCTGAACGACAAATTGAAGAAGCGTGGGCTTGCTTGCCACCTGCTATGCAAATGCATCCTGATATAAGAGAATGTCGAAGATGCTACACACATTTTGAGGCCAGCAGCGACGTGCCAGGTGGACAACCTCCTATGATTAAGGATTGTGTCAAGTGTCACTTTCAATGAGTGGAAACGTCTTGTTAATTTTACGAATAATAATATGTATTTTCAATATATTCATTAACTATTGTAATGTTTAATTATGAAATGTGAAAATAAAGTTTATTGAATATATTCCACGAGTACTTATTACATAAATATCCCAAACACCCTAAAATGGAAGGTTAATAAAACAGTAAACTTTTATTAGCATTTTTTTTTATCGTATATTGTTTTTTATTTTTTCTATTTTTAAACCGTTTTATAATAAAGTAATGACAATAATAATAATAATAATAATAATAATAATAATAATAATAATAATAATAATAATAATAATAATAATAATAGCACTCTATTTTTAATATAATTGTGTTATTATCGAGGAATTCTGGGGGAGCATCTACGAGAAAACATCTAGACTTAATGCAGACACTCCAGGTATTGAAATCTTCACCGAGTTGTGCGACGAAGTCACACAAGAAAGTGAAGATTGCCCACCCGTCAGTGCATTAGAGGTGAAAAATGCCATCACAGGAGCGAGGAATTTCTCCTCGCCGGGCTGGGATGGAATTAACAACTATTGGTGGAAGAAGTTCACTTCTGTCTATCAACACCTAGCCCGAATATTCACCTCTTATATAAATGGAGACCAACCCATTCCGCACTGGCTGGTGGAGGGCCGAACGACACTGATCCCAAAATCGGGAGACTTGTCCGATCCGAGAAACCATAGACCGATCACGTGTCTCAATACGTTATACAAATTGTTCACTAACATCTTGAACGAACGTATTGAGAAATCCGTGAAACCGGTGTGGCAACGGATAGTAGAACAACGAGGCTGCAAAATGGGTGTATCCGGCTGCAAGGACAACTTGCTTATCGACAGGTGTGTTTGTCAGGACGCAGTCCAGTACAAGCGTAACCTGTCGATAGCCTGGCTGGATTACATGAAGGCGTATGACTCAACATCGCACGAGCTTTTAAGCTTGTTGCTCAAACGCCTTCATGTCCACCCAAACATAGTGAGAATTGTAGAAGACCTGATGCCTCTTTGGAAAACACGCTTTGTCATGACATCGGGCAAGCGTCGAACCATGTCTAGACTGGTTCAATTCCAAAGAGGTGTCTATCAGGGAGATTCTCTGAGTCCTCTGCTCTTCTGCATCTCACTATTGCCTCTATCCGTTGTTCTCCGGAAATCTCAAGGGTACATGTGTGGACCGCCTGGTGAACGTGTACATAAGATCACCCATCTTTTCTATATGGATGATCATAAATTATACGCATCAGGCGAAGATCAATTACATCGATCTCTGAACATCGCACTCACATACTCGAGAGATATCGGTATGGAATTCGGATTGGACAAGTGTGCAGTCGTTCATTTGCACAGAGGAAGGTCAGGCTCCCATAACAACGATATGGAGCTCGTCAACGGAAATGTCATCCGCCACCTTAGCGCCGAAGAAGCCTACACATACCTGGGCATACCTCAAAGGCATGTCCAGGATGTGCGGGCTGCTAAAACCACGATCATTAAGAAATACCGGCGCATTCTCCGTCAGATCTGGTCATCAGAATTGACTGGGAGAAATAAGGTGGTAGCCACGAATATGTTGGCCGTATCACCAGTGCTCTATTCTTTTGGAGCACTGAAGTAGAACGTTGACGAGCTAAGGGATCTTGACCGAAGCACACGGAAGATGATTTGTATGCAACGCAGTTTGCATCCAAGATCTTCCGTGGAACGACTGTATTTGCCCCGAAATATGGGAGGTCGTGGCCTTTTAAGCCTGGAGTGTATGCATGACCGATTGGTCCTCGAAACAGCTTGCGACGTGATTAATCGAACGGAGGATCCCCTGATGATGCTAGTACATCAGCATGAAATTCAGGGGAAGGGGGCGTTTTTGTACAACGCGGCGGAACGAGCGGCGCGAAACGTCGGTCTGGTTTTCAACGTGGGACGTAGTGGTGCACAGGAGGCTGAATCAGTCATCAATCTGTGCCCAGTGCGTCTCAGGGCTAACATACGGAAGGAACAACTCCGTATGTTGGAGGGAAGGCATATCGACAAGCCGTTGCATGGACAATTCTTTCGAAATGTCCAACAACTTGGCTTGTCGGCAGAGATGACCTTCTCCTTCTTAAGATCAGCCGGCTTGAAATCCGAGACCGAGGGTTTTATCTTCGCGTGCCAGGATGGGGTCATCAATACTTTAGCGTACCGCCAGAACATCTTACACCAGGCGGTACAGAGTACGCTTTGTAGATTGTGTAGATGTCATGCTGAGACACTAATGCATCTTTTGGCAGCATGTCCAATATATGCAGTTTCAGCATACATCGAACGTCACAATGCGGCTCTTCGAGTGCTGTATTACCATCTTCGCAGCACTTATGGTATTGATGCAACCCCAGTTTTGCCGTACGTCCCCACTGATATTGAATCCGTAGTCGGGAATGTGTCTTGCCGAATATACTGGAATTACTCATTCCCGACGAGCAGGCAAATATCAGCCAATAAGCCTGACATCGTCCTTGTTGACTTCGATGACAAATCCATCTTCGTCATCGAGTCTTCTGCACCAGCAGAAACAAATATAGTCAGCAAAGAGGACGAAAAACGGATGAAATATCAGGAACTCCTGTTCGAGATTCGCAGACTGTATCGAGGATTCAAAATCAAGCTCGTCGTGCTGATAATTGGAGTGCTGGGAGGAATGAGACCAACTTTCCTCCAAAACATCAAAAGCATTCCGGCCTGTCGAGAACATGCCAATTCCATCGCAGGCCGAATGCAGAAAGCAGTGCTACTGGGATCTCTCCGTCTACTGAGGTCACACGAGATCCTGTAACCACTTACCTAATGGTAGAGGGAGTGGTTACAGTTGCAAACGAAATGGCCCGGTGCAGTCTGCAGCGGAGGAGATGGATATCGGAGCCACTTTTCTACTGCAGACTGCACACGTGGATTCTGGAGGGCCAAGGGAGGTTAGGGTTTTAGTCGGTAAACCTTGCCGTTAACATCAAAGGTGAGGGAGTCCGACACACGGGGGGTTACACAACATCTTCAACCCCCTATGGTGTCTAATGCTTTCCCCCCCTCCGAAAAAAAAAAAAAAAAAAAAAAAAAATAGCACTCTATTTTTAATATAATTGTGTTATTATCGAGGGGCCCAAAGGGAATGATGCGTAACACAATGCGGCTATGCAAAAAGCCGCATCTTAGCCTATCTTCCCAAATGGCCTACTCTCACCTCCACGTGTGCTTATTAAAGCCGGTGGGCCCTGGACTCTTAGCAACCTTGCCAGAGATTGGGTAACCAACCCCAGTGGATGGCAAGGTAAGAGACAAATGAGAGAGGCATAACAACGGGGGGTAGGGCCAACCACCCTACTCCCTGTACATGCGGTTACAAGAAATGCAACGCGCAGGGCTCCTGACCATCGGGCTGCTTCGGATGCAGCCCAGTCCCGAGGTGGAGGGGCCGAAACGGGTGTCCCGGGACAACAACCCCAACATGCCCACGGACGATTTCAGTGGACGGAGGATCTCAGGCAAGATCTAATGCACTGCTACGAGGAGAGCTGTCCGCAACAGAGAGGCTACATGGCGCGAATGCACAGTCGGTTTGCAGTAATGCATCCCGAACTGGCAGATCGCTTTTCTCAACAACAACTGAGAGATTATGTGGCCTATCTGAGGCGGACAGGTTTCGTTGTTCCCAGCTGTCAACCGGTACCGGATGTGCGGGCAATAACAACTGAGCCCGTACGCGGTGCTGGGAGAGATGCTCCACATTATGAAAGCACGACACTCGTGTTTAGGCAGAATTTAACAACGAAAGTTTTGCCTAAGCAACGAGAAATAGAGAGAGCAAATAGCCTACTTCTAGATGCTCTTCCAGATGACTGCGACCTGTGGCAAGTCAATTGTGCCGTTTACGAGGCTGCAAGTGATCTGGTGATTCCGCGAAATCTGGTACAGATATCGGGGAGTCGGCAGATTACAAAACGCATGTCTCAATTGAACGGCAAGATTCGACTGACACGGAAACTCGCTTCCCGAATTCAGTGTGTGATCGACTATTTAACATCTGGCCGTTCATTTACGGCTAAAGTCAAGAAGTTCGCACAACAACTGCGGACGTACTATCACACACTGAACAAGCTGAAGTTGCTCAACATCAAGCAACGTTTGGCTGATAAAATTCGGGTTTTGGCGGATGCCAAAAAGAGGCTGCAAAGACGGGATGATGGAATTCGACAAAATGCAATATTTTGGACGAATCCTTCCAACCTCTTCAAACATCGTATCGCAGCCTCAAGCGAGTTTCCATCGATGACCACATTTGAGGAATTCTGGGGGAGCATCTACGAGAAAACATCTAGGCTTAATGCAGACACTCCAGGTATTGAAATCTTCACCGAGTTGTGCGACGAAGTCACACAACAAAGTGAAGATTGCCCATCCGTCAGTGCATTAGAGGTGAAAAATGCCATCACAGGAGGGAAGAATTTCTCCTCGCCGGGCTGGGATGGAATTAACAACTATTGGTGGAAGAAGTTCAGTTCTGTCCATCAACACCTAGCCCGAATATTCACCTCTTATATAAATGGAGACCAACCCATTCCGCACTGGCTGGTGAAGGGCCGAACGACACTGATCCCAAAATCGGGAGACTTGTCCGATCCGAGAAACCATAGACCGATCACGTGTCTCAATACGTTATACAAATTGTTCACTAACATCTTGAACGAACGTATTGAGAAATCCGTGAAACCGGTGTGGCAACGGATAGTAGAACAACGAGGCTGCAAAATGGGTGTATCCGGCTGCAAGGACAACTTGCTTATCGACAGGTGTGTTTGTCAGGACGCAGTCCAGTACAAGCGTAACCTGTCGATAGCCTGGCTGGATTACATGAAGGCGTATGACTCAACATCGCACGAGCTTTTAAGCTTGTTGTTCAAACGCCTTCATGTCCACCCAAACATAGTGAGAATTGTAGAAGACCTGATGCCTCTTTGGAAAACACGCTTTGTCATGACATCGGGCAAGCGTCGAACCATGTCTAGACTGGTTCAATTCCAAAGAGGTGTCTATCAGGGAGATTCTCTGAGTCCTCTGCTCTTCTGCATCTCACTATTGCCTCTATCCGTTGCTCTCCGGAAATCTCAAGGGTACATGTGTGGACCGCCTGGTGAACGTGTACATAAGATCACCCATCTTTTCTATATGGATGATCTTAAATTATACGCATCAGGCGAAGATCAATTACATCGATCTCTGAACATCGCACTCACATACTCGAGAGATATCGGTATGGAATTCGGATTGGACAAGTGTGCAGTCGTTCATTTGCACAGAGGAAGGTCAGGCTCCCATAACAACGATATGGAGCTCGTCAACGGAAATGTCATCCGCCACCTTAGCGCCGAAGAAGCCTACACATACCTGGGCATACCTCAAAGGCATGTCCAGGATGTGCAGGCTGCTAAAACCACGATCATTAAGAAATACCGGCGCATTCTCAGTCAGATCTGGTCATCAGAATTGACTGGGAGAAATAAGGTGGCAGCCACGAATATGTTGGCCGTATCACCAGTGCTCTATTCTTTTGGAGCACTGAAGTGAAACGTTGACGAGCTAAGGGATCTTGACCGAAGCACACGGAAGATGATTTGTATGCAACGCAGTTTGCATCCAAGATCTTCCGTGGAACGACTGTATTTGCCCCGAAATATGGGAGGTCGTGGCCTTTTAAGCCTGGAGTGTATGCATGACCGATTGGTCCTCGAAACAGCTTGCGACGTGATTAATCGAACGGAGGATCCCCTGATGATGCTAGTACATCAGCATGAAATTTAGGGGAAGGGGGCGTTTTTGTACAACGTGGCGGAACGAGCGGCGCGAAACCTCGGTCTGGTTTTCAACGTGGGACGTAGCGGTGCACAGGAGGCTGAATCAGTCATCAATCTGTGCCCAGTGCGTCTCAGGGCTAACATACGGAAGGAACAACTCCGTATGTTGGAGGGAAGGCATATCGACAAGCCGTTACATGGACAATTCTTTCGAAATGTCCAACAACTTGGCTTGTCGGCAGAGATGACCTTCTCCTTCTTAAGATCAGCCGGCTTGAAATCCGAGACCGAGGGTTTTATCTTCGCGTGCCAGGATGGGGTCATCAATACCTTAGCGTACCGCCAGAACATCTTACACCAGGCGGTACAGAGTACGCTTTGTAGATTGTGTAGATGTCATGCTGAGACACTAATGCATCTTTTGGCAGCATGTCCAATATATGCAGTTTCAGCATACATCGAACGTCACAATGCGGCTCTTCGAGTGCTGTATTACCATCTTCGCAGCACTTATGGTATTGATGCAACCCCAGTTTTGCCGTACGTCCCCACTGATATTGAATCCGTAGTCGGGAATGAGTCTTGCCGAATATACTGGAATTACTCATTCCCGACGAGCAGGCAAATATCAGCCAATAAGCCTGACATCGTCCTTGTTGACTTCGATGACAAATCCATCTTCGTCATCGAGTTTTCTGCACCAGCAGAAACAAATATAGTCAGCAAATAGGACGAAAAACGGATGAAATATCAGGAACTCCTGTTCGAGATTTGCAGACTGTATCGAGGATTCAAAATCAAGCTCGTCGTGCTGATAATTGGAGTGCTGGGAGAAATGAGACCAACTTTCCTCCAAAACATCAAAAGCATTCCGGCCTGTCGAGAACATGCAAATTCCATCGCAGGCCGAATGCAGAAAGCAGTGCTACTGGGATCTCTCCATCTACTGAGGTCACACGAGATCCTGTAACCACTTACCTAATGGTAGAGGGAGTGGTTACAGTTGCAAACGAAATGGCCCGGTGCAGTCTGCAGCGGAGGAGATGGATATCGGAGCCACTTTTCTACTGCAGACTGCACACGTGGATTCTGGAGGGCCAAGGGAGGTTAGGGTTTTAGTCGGTAAACCTTGCCGTTAACATCAAAGGTGAGGGAGTCCGACACACGGGGGGTTACACAACATCTTCAACCCCCTATGGTGCCTAATGCAGTTCCCCCCTCCGTCAAAAAAAAAAAAAATAATAGCACTCTATTTTTAATATAATTGTGTTATCCTTGTTTTTGCCAATGATATTTTAACGCTTCATCAGATGAATAGAAGATTGATCCTTATGTAATCGCCGTGTTCTCGAAGATGTCTAATGATGTGAAACAGGCCAATCGCCAACCTATGGTAATAAGAGTAATAAATTATAAAAATATTACATTATATGGATTACTTAATAATTGAAGAAAAATATAAAGTAAAAATATATATATATTTTTTTAATATTTATGTAATATGTAATATATATACCATTCCCATTTCTTCTTCGTTTTGGCAGTCATCCTCACATCAATTGCTAGAAAATTTTAAACTATTCATACATCCTCCGAGATTCTCCTTGTATAAATTATTATCCGCGGCCATTTGCTCAAAGTTATTGAATGTATTGGAATCCATTTGGAACAATGATGCATATCTCGCAGGTAGGAAGCATGATAATTCTCCGTTAAGGTCAACGTTAATGCGAGATCCATAACGTGTTGTGACTTTCCGCAGTTTTGTTATTTTGTATAATTGTCCTACTTGTAAGTCCGACAGCTTTACAGTAGACAAAAATTTTATTGATGCATCTATATTATTAATTTTTTCAATTGCTGCTACTACTGCGTCTGAATTCATCTTGTCAAATGTATACATTTTTTACTTCACGATGAATTATCAATAGATCGGTATGGAATTTAAGTTCGGACTTTAGTTTTTCCAATTTGTTTAAAAATGTGTTAATTTGTTCCTGTAATTTACGAGCTTTAACACGAACGTCTTTCGAGTACATAGAATGATTGACTGTGAGTAACTGATGTAAAAGACATCTACTCAGCCTGTATTTAAACTGAAAAAAAATCCCACCAAATAGCAGTAAAATGAAATCAATAGATAATTGAGAAAAAATCATAGAAATTATGACATTGGAATATTTGAATTAGAATGCCTCCTTTCTATTACGATGGTAGTAGGACGCACGAAGAAACGGTCATTTTACTTTCACTCTCAATGCGGTTCCTAGTTTACGATGTATTTCCATAAGCGACTATAATGTAGCAATATCTGACCTTTAATGAAGGCGACTTTTGAAATTTGATTTTCAACACATTGCAATACTAATGTGTAACGGTCAACACTTTTCAATCTCTCTGATTGAATTTTGTAAGATCACGCATTAGAAAGATGTCGTTTTCAATGATAATGTAAAAACATTTTAATTATAACAATATCTAATGAAATAATAAATTTTGGTTGACCTTTACCTTCTCTTTTCATTCGACAACGTAACGCATTAAATTACCTATGTTTTTCGACCTTCACAGCTTTCGAAATTTATAATAACAATACATGAAATTGTTTATAATAACCTCCTTTCACTCCTGACCTTCTTACGGACCACTTGCGAAATTCTTCCATCACACTATCATCGATGGGAGGTGGGGTGGGGGAGGCAGAAGCCCTATAGCCCCTCTACTCCTCACAATATTCGAAACATATTGTTTAATGTAGATCGGTAAGTATCTAATTCCTTATCTTACATTTAATTCCTCACAATATTAAATATGTACCCTTGAAAATATCGTGTTTTATTTTTGCTTATTGCATCTTGCAATATACCTGCTCGCCCTCTCTATATTGCATTTGTTACGTCCAGACTAGTGATACTTACGTGTATCCCAGGATGGTCGTGGAAAGGGCGACTCGACCAAAAGGTCGACTTCGGGTAAAGGTGAACGGGGCTGCTGCGCTGAAAATGAAGTGACTAGGAAAAACAAACACAAAAATCTGAACTTGATTTTAAAATAGAATTTATTTAAAAGAAAACCAAATGCAATTACAGTTTATTAATTTAAATTTTTTTTTGGGGGCGAATAATTCCCTTGGTGAGGGTAAGGGGGAAGTCGGGAGAGGAGGATCTAGAGTAGGATCTCGGGGAGGTGCAGTAGGTATATATTCCTGTATTTGAGGAAATTTACGTGGAGGTTTTGGAAGATTTATTTTGGGGGACGAGGGGTATTCGGCGGCGGCTTCCCGGATGGCACGTTCAAGGGCTCGTTTCTTATTTTTATAATAGGTCCGTGGTTTAGTTCGTCCCACTGTAAAGGAAAAGAATTGAATCTTTAGTTATCAGAAACGGTGATTTCAAGGAAGGGATTTAGGACATGGAAAATGTGCTGTTTTGTCTGTGAACAAAACAAAAACAAAAAAAAATAGAAAAATAGAAAGTACAACAAAAAAAAAACGCGGAGGGTTCCTAATTTCCCTACTGATTCGTGTCGCTTATTCGCCTGCCATGGGCTAGCAAAAGAGCGACCTGAATCTCTAAATAAAAAAAAAGTTGTTCCCTACGGTGCTGTCCTCCCTTGTAGTCAAAAAAAAATAGAAAGAAGAAATATATATATATATTGACGGGAGACTCAGCACTGTCGTCTCAAAAAACAAAATAATAAAAAAATCAAGGGAGATTAGTGCTGAAGTACTAATCTAACTTTCGTCTCTTTACGGGCGAAGGAATGTGGAGGGTTTGGAAAAAAGGTAATTTTAAGGAAGGAATACTCACTTTTGTTTATCCGACGATAAATCTTGGATGAAGACCACGGGGTGCCAATTAATATTCGACGATGTTCCTCAATCGAAAACCACGAGGGAACAACTGATTAACTGAAGACCTTCAGATATGATTTGTCCCGAGGTGCCGGATGGAAGCCTCCGTTGTAGATCTGTTTTTCCTTTGCCTCGAAAGAAAGGGGTGTTAGGGTAGTTGGGATGTCGAACTCTCGGAACGACTATGGGATGTCGAACACTTAGAACGACTATGGGATGTCGAGAGATGGATAAGGGGGAAAAGGACGGAGTGCAGAATACAGAGCACCGAGAGCACTGAGGGCACAGAGGGCAGAGAGCAGAGAGCAAAGAGCGAAGAGCGAAGAGCGAAGAGAGCGATTGATTATTTGGAGGCGGTATTTATACTAGATGTCCCACCAAGAAAATTTTCGGGTTTTCATAAGTGGGAGAGGTTTCCTATTACGACAGTAGTCGTGAACAAATTTTTTCTATTTTCCGGCGATTTTCAATTGTTGCTATTTACAGTAATTTTGTTGAATTTTTTTTGTTGAATAATTTCGTGATATTATTTTTGTAGTTCATACAAAAATGAACGGAAGTTGTAGGATTTGTAGAACTATTGTTATAAAAAAAAAAAATGATTTTGTAAAATACTAAAAAGTGCAACAATTTTGTTAATTAAAATTTGTTGCTGTAAAACTGTACATTTTTTTGTAGATGTATTTTTGCAATTTTAAATTAGGAATCTTCTACTTTCTCCGTTTATTTATGTATATTTACATGTTTTACAAATATGAACGGTGATGTTCTCTATTTTTTTAAACAAATTGTATTCTAAGCTGTTCTGAAATCTGCTGGTTTCAGTTATATAATTTAGTACTATTTTTAGCGGTAGTTTATACAAAAATGAACGGAAGTTGTAGGATTTATATAGCAATTGTTTTTTTTTTTAAAGAATGATTGTTGTAAAATATTAAAAGGTGTAACAAATTTTGTTAATTAAAATTTGTTGATGTAAAAAAATTTGATTGGGTAAAAACGTTTTTGCAATTTTATATTAACAATTTTTCTACTTTTCCGTTCATTTATGTATATTTATTTTTATAGATTCTATGAATATTAACGGTGGTATTTTCTATTTTTTTAAACAAAAAACGGAATCCATATTTGTTTAAGATGCCTTGGAATTTGTTGGTTCTTTTTATAATAAAAACGGATGGTATTTATTTCTTTTTCTTATTTTTAGAGTTGACGTAAGCGTTGGGTGTGGTCGACTTGTATGTATGTGTGTATGTATGTGATTTTTATTGCTTTTGGGAAATGTCGAAGGACAGTGGGCTTTTTATACGTGTTCTTTTTTTAGAACGTAGCATTTTGAAGTTTCTCTTTGATTTAGGTCATGGAACAGTTTTTAAATAATAATGAATAAAGAAATTGTTTAGATTTTAAAATTATTTATTTCTTAATAGTAAAAAAAAGGAAAATTGTCAGATGCGTATAATTTTTGGATTTGGTTTAATTTTTTATTTGTAGGTAATGCAGGGATTGACTTTGTCCGAGACTTGGAAAGGAAAAGGTGTTTGGTTTACCATCGGATTTTTTTTTTTGGGTTTGTAGTTCATGGGACTTGAGGGCGCTATAATAGTATTTTCTATGTGGTTTCGGGGATTCCCGTAATTTGTAAATTTGGAAGGTTACGTAGGACGTAACACCCCCCCCTCTTAGTCAAAAGTCGGTCCGCTGACTTTGTGGCTATTTATCAATTGTCTCATTTTTTTTTTTTTTTTTTTTGCAACTCAAATCATTCTTGGATTCCGTTTTTTATTTCGCTTGTATATGTTCGCATATATATGTATTGCATATGTCTTTCGAAAGTTCTTTTACAGAGTAAAGAAAAGGGCGGCGCAGGTAGTAGCAATTTTCTAGTTGTAATAAAAGTTTGTCTTTACGTCCCTAATGCAACAGCGGAAGTTGGTACTAGAACAGGTTTGGTTGCTTAAACGCTTACAAATAGTAAAAAATTGATTTATGTTATGTGCGGTGTATTTATCTACTATGAATTTTTTTAATATTTGATGTAGCCCGGAATTCGCTGTTTTTACATTTGAGGGCTTGCGAGGTATTCGAGTGAACATTTTCGTAATTATAATAAGAGTGTTCGCAATTTACATATTTTTGTGTTTGATCGGAGGATGCGCAAGTATTATAACATTTGTTTTTATTGCAACAATTTTTTTTGTTTCATAATAATTTGTACTATCCTGAAGATTCGCCAATATTTGCATTGAAATTTTCGTGAGTCTATTAACATTTCGAGTGATTACAATAATTCATACAGGATTGATGATTCGCCAATATTTGCATTGAAATTTTCGTGAGTCTATTAACATTTCGAGTGATTACAATAATTCATACAGGATTGATGATTCGCCAATATTTGGTTACAAAGATTTTCGTTTAATAAATGCTTGAACATTTGCATGAGTATATTAGTGTTTCTAATGTTTACAATAATTCATACTGGATTGATGATTCGGCGATATTTGGTTACAAAAATTTTCCTCTAATAAATACTGAACATTTTCGTGAGTATATTAGTATTTCCAGTGTATACAATAATTCATACAGGATTGATGAAGTTACAAAGATTTTTTTTTCTAATAAATACTTGAACATTTGCGTGAGTATATTAACGTTTCTAGTGTTTACAACAATTTCATACAGGATTGATGATTCGGCGATATTTGGTTATAAAGATTTTCGTAAATATTGTATTTAATTCAAAAATAAATGTTGTATTCAGTATATCGGTTTTTGATTGAAAAATTTAATAGTGTAAAAGTTGTATTCAATAAGCTGTATTATGATTGAAAAAATTGAATGTGTTGTATTATGAAATGAATATTATTTCGGATTGTGGAGAGTTTTGAGTTTTCATTGAATGTGAAAGTTTTCATGTTCCTCTGCACTTCTTGCGGGTGTAATAAAAAAAGGTCGTTACGTGGAATGCAGGATATTTTCCAGATGTGATTTTTCCTTGGCTGGATTCTGTTAGTTCGTGCGTGGATTTTGAGCGAGTCGGATATATTAGTGTTCAGTGCGTGGTGTTGTTAATAAGTGGATTAATTAAATTGGATATTATATGGATACTTTTTGGATATTACATGCTCAAAGGTTAGTGTGTTCTTCTTTTAATTTGGGCAAAAAGAATTAAAAATAATTGTTGCGGATTTAGTTCGTTTCTTGGTATGACAAAGATTTATTCTCCGTCGTATCAGTTAACGAATATGCGCACTACCTTTAAGTAAATTAATTTACTTAAGTAAGGTAATTTTGACCTTTATTGGCTCTGCGCAACGCTTAAAATCTAATGGGTATATTTAGAAAGAACAAAAATAATATGAAAAATTTTTTGTGTTATAAATGTTTATATTTATGAAAAAGGAGAAGTTGTACATTTTGTTAGTGTCTGGTCTCTAGTTCCATTTTCTTCTTCAGCTGGGCTTTTGCTTGATGTTGGTACTTTCATATATCTGAATTCTTCTTCTAGTCTGGCAGTAGAATTGTAGCAACCATCGTATTCGGATAAGCTGTATATTGTTTTAAATGACGATGGGCGATGCTGGGAGATAACTGCTATTAGATTCTAATTTTCTTCATGTTTGGTGTTTATCTTTTGTCTGTTTGAAATGGTTTAGGTTTGTCGTATGTGGAGATATTTTCCTCGTCTTCCAGATTGAGTGTAACAGTTTTTTTCTGTTCAAGATGTGCGAACATCGGTTCATATGTCTGTTTTATTTCTTCGTCTTGATTATCTGTATTTTCTGATAATTCCATTTGGTTTGATTTATTTGTTCTATTGTCCGTTATTACTTCGACTGTACTATATTTAATTGAGGTATTCTTCTGTTTTTTCTTCATGAGGTATATTTTTACTCCTAGTATTGTTAATATTAACGTGGCTCCTAAGCTGTAAACGATGATTGTTATCGCTTCGATTTGGTAATTGTTTTTGAGTGAATCTAGATAATCAGGTTTTGAAATGGTGTGATTTACTTGCGCGTTTTTAGGCATTATAGTGTTTTTAAATATTGATGTTGGTGTTGTTGATACGGTAAATACTATCGGAGTTGCTGTGGTAGTAGTTATTGTTGTTGTAGTTGTTTTTGTTGTTGTTGTTGTTGTTGTTGTTGTTGTTGTTGTTGTTGTTGTTGTGAATCGTGTTGCGTCCCAGAATGTAGTTTGAGAATCCTGGCACTCTCCGTATTTTGCAGCGCATATAGTCCCTGTGCTTAATATTATTATATTTTCCTGTAGTGTAGCCACGTATTCTCTCAATGTGATGTGAAGTTCGTGTGTAGCTGTTCTATCAAGTGACCTATTAGTATTACACGTTCCTTGTGTAATTGTATATGCTTTCTTTTTTGTGTTTATTTTAAGGTCTTTAATTTCTTTGTTATATACTGTGAGTTTTCCGGTTTTGTGTGCTTTTTTACATTCTTCTGTTGTTATTTTTATATCTTCCAGTCTAATAAACCCGAACCGTTTTCCTGGTTGGTCGCATGCCCGTCTTGTTTGCTTATCCCAAATTTTACAACTTTTGACTTTTATTTCTTCGTCGGCGGTTAAAATACATGGGAGTATTAGCGTTATTATTATTGCAATGATTTTCGTATCCATTTTTAGTGCTGATTTCTTGGTAGTTTCCTGTTAGGGAGAAAAATGGTAATTTATTCGTGATTCTGAGATAAACGTTTCTTATTATTATTATTATTTTTTTAATGCGAAGGCTTTCTTTTCTGTGAAATTTTGTGGACTGATCTTTATTTCGGGTTGAGGTTCTGTGTGGCTATTTTGTAGATTAGGGTATATTTGTTTGTTCGTTTGTCGAATATCTAGTTCTTTGGGTGCTGATGGTTCTGCGTGAACTTCCGATTGCGTTGTATTTGGTGGTGTGATTTGTAGTTCTTGTAATTCTAATTCTGGTACAGCTTGGTAATGTTTATTATTATTATCATTATTATTTTTCTTTGATAGATGTAACAGTAGATTTGTTATAGAGTCCCATATTGCTCCAATTAAATAAATTGACCAACCGTATGCTGAATGTAGGGCATATCCATGGACTACGGTGTCTATTATTGCTTTTATTATTTTAATTATAATTATTAATCCCATTATGCCGGCTGTTGTTGTTCCGAAAAGCATAAAATTTCTCCAAATTTTTTCTCCTGCGGATTGTAGAATTTTTGCGAATGTTGTTTCGTCTAATAAATTAGTTATTGATGTACCCTGGTAGTTTGTAGTTTGTCCTGTCATTCCTCTTGCAACTGTGTTTAATACTGCTGGTTTTTCTGCTGGGAACATGATGTGTTCCTTTAATTTTCTAATATCTTCTTGGCTGTAAATTCCATTGATGGCTAAGCTTTCTGGGTTGGTATATGTCCATGTCTGTTTGGTTAGGGGTTTTAGTTGTTCAGGTTTTTTTGCTTCGACTGGGTTAGGTAATAGTTTGTACCATGCATTGTTCACTGAGTACATAGGCGGAATGATACTATTGCAATTTATTTGTGATCCTTTTTTTACTAATATGCGTGTTTTTGGTGTCATAAATAATTCTTTATCTTGATATTTGACTGGTAGATGCGAATAGCACTCGTTTGTTTTTCTTATGCTGACTTCGACGGGAATGCATTTTAAAATGTATGCGACTTCTCCTGCCGCTACTGCCATATAACCTGGTCCTTTCATGATGTTATATGCGAATTCGTCGGGTGCTTGGGTTGCTAGTGATAGAGAGTTTTTTAATACTTGTTTTTCTAATGCACATCTTTGTGATAAGACATCGAAATACAATTGTTTGATTTGATATCTCAAGTGTTTTTCAATGTATACAAATTTGGAGTTTACGTAGGTAAAAATGTCTAGGTTTATTGTTTTCAGAGCCTTTTTCTTAAAGCCTTCGCCGTTTTTTGCTTCTAGTATTACCAGTTTAGGGTGTTCTGTTAATGAAATTTCGTAGCCACATACGGCTTTTCTTCCTTTTCTTGCTAGTGCGAATGTGATTTCATTAGTTGTTAGTGAGTATATTACTGTTTTGTCTTCGTTAAATATTTTGTCTATGGGACCTTCGAATAGAATGTCATATTCATTGTGTCCACAGAAATCTTTTGGTAGGGTTTCCCAGTATGTGCTTCCTCCTTCTAAGTCTAGGCAGCTTTTATCTGTTGCTCGATATGAAATTCCAGATCTTAGGAATATTTTATTCTCGTTGAGGTTGATTCTGGCTTTGTATTTTTGAATTAAGATTTTTACTATTCCTTGGACAACCACGTTACTCCAAGATCCAAATGAATCTGCATATTCTACTCCTTTGCATGAACCATCTGCATCTATTCTTCCTGCTAATGTTAGACTGTGTGATTGGATATGATTCTCTTTTATTCCATCTATAATTGCGTTGCTGACTATTCTTGTTGTTCCTGTTCTATGTATTAAATCGCATTCTTCTCTAGGAACTTCGAGAATGTAATTTGCTAATCCATTCAATACAGCTGAGTTGTGCGAGTGCATGCCACAAAAGTTTATTTCTCTGGTTATTTCTATTTTACATTGTTTTACTTCTATTTCTTCATATTCTTTAATTTGTAGTAACTGAGCATGAATTTTTTCTGCATTTATTCGAGTCCTTGGTATATCACATTCTTGGATATCTAGCAGGGATATTGCTGATATATTAGAAGTTCTTCCACCGCAATCGAATGCTATGAACGCTGATGTTTGCGTGGCGATTATTGTCAGTATCAGAATTATATATCTCATGTTTCCTTATTTTTGTAATAGACAGATTGTTCTTAATTCCGATTTTCTTTTATCCAAGAGATGCCTGTAACATTTGCTTTTCTTTTTCTTTTTTTTTTTTTTTTTTTACTAGTAATGTATTATGATATCATAGAATTTATTTACTATTGGGAATAGGATAAAGGATATCACCGTTTCAATTGATTGGAATTTTTGAGTATTTTAACCTATTTGAGTGGACAATTTTTTCATCGTTTTTTATTTTTATTCTTACGTTTCCATTTTCGTAGGTTTGTAATATTTCAAAGGGGCCCTGGTATTCGTCATCGAATTTACTGGTTTTATGGTTTTTTTGTAAGAAAACTGCGTCTCCTATTTTTAATGTTATTGGGTTTATGTGTTTATCGTAATATTGTTTTGATTTTAATTTGGCTGTTTTTAGATTTTGTTCCGCATATTTTTGAATATCGTATAATTTCGAGGCTAAGCTGTGTACATAATCACTATAAGTGAGGGGGTCACTGTCATTTACTGGTTTGGATGATGGTAATTTTGCTATCCTACCGAACATTAATTCAAAAGGGGTGTATTTCGTGCCTTCGTGAACGCTAGTATTATATGAAAATGTCGCTAGTTCTAGCCATTTATCCCAGTCTGTATGTTTTTCCGAAAAATGTTTTATATATTCTTTTATTACATGGTGCGATCGTTCTAAGGATCCATTCGATTGTGGGTGAAATGCTGTGGTTTTTATTTGTTTTATGTTAAATAATTTCGCCATTTTTTTCATTATTTTACTTAGAAAATTTTTGCCTTGGTCTGTTAATATAGTTTTTGGGGTTCCAAATACGCATATAAATCTTCTTACTAAAGCTTCTGCTATGTCTGAAGCTGTTGCTTTTTTTAAAGGTATTGCTATCAAGTATTTTGTAAGATTGTCCTGTATTGTTAATATATTTTCGTAGCCTTCTTCTGTTTTGTTATTTGGGATTACAATGTCCATTGCTATTTTTTCAAGTGCTTGTTTGGGTGTATCTGATATTATCATTGGTTGTTTAGTTTTGCATCGTGTTAGTTTCTTTAATTGACAAGATTTGCAAGTTTGAATAAATTTTTCGATGTCTGATTTCATGTTTTCCCAATAATAATTTTGTTTTATCCTTTTTAGAGTTTTGTTTATTCCTTTATGTCCTCCTATTGGTGTTGAATGCAATTCTTTCATTATTTCTTCTCTATCTATTTTATTTACATATTTTATTTTTCCATTACATATTATTATTTTTGTATTTGAAAGTTTGAATTGTTGTTCTAATATTTGTTTTACGTCTATCCATTCTATGCCAGCTATTTCGCTAGATTTTGAAATACTGAGTGTTTTAATTTGTAGTTTATTTACTTCCTGTTTTAGTGACTTAACGAGTGTTTTTATATTTTCAAGTATTGTTATTTGGCTTTCTCCTACATCTGTAGTTATTGGTAGCGCAAAATTATATTTATTCTTTATCTTCACTACTGAAATTTTGTTTAATTTAATGTTTTCAAACTTGGGTAATTCGTTTCTACTTTTCAATGTTAATGCTCCGTTATCGCAGGGTTGTCCTGATGTAGTTATGAAGTAAACTATATTATCTTTTTGCATATATAAATGGTTTTTTATTTCTATTATGTTTCTGTTGGTGCTTTGTTTGTTACTTTCGGTATCATCATTTTCGTCTATATCGGGGTCTTCTTCGCTTTCTTCATCCGAATTGATAAATGTGTCTTCTTCACTTGAATATCTTTCATAATTTTCATTTTCTGTTTGTGGAGTGACGTCGTCATTATTCAGTGTATGAAAATATGTTCGTGGGTTTTCTTGGATTCGTTTTGAAGGTCGGCCTCTTTTGGGGTTTTCAGATTTCTTTGTTCGTATTTTACGTTTCTCATTATTTATTTGCAATCTTTCTGGCTGTTTTGTATTTCGCGAACTTCTTCTTAGGGTGGGCTCTTCATGTATTTGTGTGGTAAGCATCATTTGGTTGGTTTTTGAAGGTAACTTGAGTGTTTTAATCTGTGATCTTTCTGATGTAATGTTATATTCTGTGTTTTCTATGTCGTTTGGAAGACATTCATCGTTTGTATGATTAAGTGTATAGCATTTGGTGCAGAATCGTATTGTTACTGGTAAGTTGTATCGTGGACCTTTATAGTTCAGTTTGCTTCCAATGTTTTGAGGTATTTTAATGTTGTATATAGGGTTGTGTAATAATAATGGTTTGTGATTTCTCTGTTTATTTAGTGTTTCTTTACTTTTGACGAATTTTATGGGTTTTGAAATTTGTTCGTTTTGAATCTCGTTCCAGTAATTGCCATTTCCTCTATATCCTAAACCTCTTTTATCTGTTTGTGCTTTTAATTTAATTGGTTCTTTTATTCCTTGACTATATTTCCCTATTCCAGATCCATTCCATCCCATTTTATCCATCATTCTAGTTATTATGTTACTGGGGTATTGCCTTTGTTTTGTTTCTTCGATTTTTAATATTTCTACCGGGTTTCTAGAGAGTGCGTCTGCATTTACGTTCAATTTTCCGGCTTTGTATTCAACATCGAAATCATATTCAAGAAGGTTGTACATCCATTTAGCTACTCTTGAGTTCGGATCTTTTTTTGTTCTAAATGATTTGAGCGGTTTATGATCTGTTAATATTGTAAAATGTCTCCCGTAAATGTAAGGTCTATAATGCTGTATTGCGTAGTAAATTGCTAAAGCTTCTTTGTCGTATGTTTCATATTTTTTTTCATGTTCATTTAATACTCGTGATGTATACGAGATTGGTCTATCTTTGCCAATTTCTCCTTGGGAAAGTATTGCGCCTATTGCGTATCCGGATGCGTCGGTTGTGATTAGAAAGGGTTCGTCAAAATTTGGGTATTGTAGTATGGGTGCATTACATAATTTTTCGCGTAACGCGTTGAAGGCATCGTTTTCTTCTTTGCCCCAAATAAAAGGGGTGTTGTTTTTTAGTAGATTTGATAATGGTTTTGCAATTTTGGAAAAATTTTCAATGAATCTTCTATAATATCCAGCAAGTCCAAGGAATTGTCTGATATTTTTCTGATTTTTGGGAATTGGGAATTTTTGAACGGCGTTTATTTTATTAGGGTCTGGTTTTAAACCTTCTTCGCTGATTATATGACCTAAATAGCAAACTTCTTTTCTTAAAAATTCGCATTTGTCAGGTTGTAGTTTGAGGTTTGCATCTTTTAGTCTGATCATTAAATTTTCGCATTTTACTTCATGTTCGTGTAGAGAGGAGGCATATATGACTATATCATCGAGGTACACAAAGAGTTCGTTTCCTTGGAGTCCTGATAATACTATGTCCATTAAACGTTGGAATGTAGCAGGGGCGTTTTTTAAACCGAATGGCATTCTGTCAAATTCGTAGTGTCCATGTGGTGTGGAAAAAGCCGTCTTTTGTGCATCTTGTTCGTCCATTTTAATTTGTAAAAATCCTGATGCTAGATCGAATACAGAAAAATATTTGGCACCTCCTAGTTGATCTAGGATATCTACAATGTTAGGTATAGGGTATGAATCGCCTATTGATTTTTCATTTAATTTTCTAAAATCTAAAACCATTCTCCACCGTTTATTTCCTTGCGAATCTGCTTTTTTGGGTACTATCCATAGTGGCGTGTTATATGGTGATATCGATGGTTTAATTATCCCGTTGCTTAATTGCTCTTCTATTTGTTTGTTAATTTCTTCCTTATGTATTGGAGGAAATCTATATTGCTTTGTATTTATAGGAATTTCATCTGTCGTGATTATTCTATGTTTTATTAATTGCGTATAACTAAGCGGTTCATCGGGTAAATGGAAGATGTCGGCGTGTTTGTTTATAATGTTGTCTATACTTTTTTTCTCTTCTTGGTTTAGATGTTGTGTACGTAGTAATTCCTTAACTTGTTTGGCGCGTTTTGTTTCTTGAATCATATGATATATTCCTGTTTTTGGTTTTATTATATATTTCTCTCTGTTTTTCTGGTATTCGTTATATGTTAAAAATTCTTTATATCTAATGTGTTTTCGATCTCTCAGTTTTTGCATTACATTAATTATGTCATGGTATTGTTCTTGATCATTTTCCGTATGTATAGTTTGAGATATTTTATCCTTTCGTTTTTTGTTTGATTTTTCACCATTGGATTGATTTCGTTCAATTTTAACAGATTCAGAGCATAAATCATGATTTAGTTTATTTTTACTAGATTCAGAGGATTTATCTTGATCTTGTATATTTTTATTTTTTCCTTTGTTTAAGATTAATAGTCTCAAATTTGTATTATAGAAGTCTTGATCTTCCTGAATTGAGGAATTTTTTGATCTAGGACATTGTTTTAGTATTAGTTTTATTATTTCTTCTTCGTATTTTTCATTTTCATTTTTATTTTCATATTCATTTGTATTTTCGTCTTCATTTTTATTTTCATATTCATTTGTATTTTCGTCTTCATTTGTTTTCTTGTGTTCATTTGTTTTTTTATATTCATTTGTATTTTCGTTTTCATTTGTATTTTCATATTCATTTGTATTTTCGTCTTCATTTGTTTTCTTGTGTTCATTTGTTTTTTTATATTCTTTTGTATCTTCGTCTTCATTTGTTTTTTCATCTTCATTTTCATATTCATTTGTATTTTCGTTTTCATTTGTATTTTTGTTTTCATTTATATTTTCGTATTCATTTGTATTTTCGTATTCATTTGTATTTTCATATTCGTTTGTTTTTTTGTATTCATTTGTATTTTCATATTCATTTGTGTTTTCATATTCGTTTGTATTTTCATATTCATTTGTATTTTCATATTCATTTGTATTTTCATATTCATTTGTATTTTCATATTCATTTGTATTTTCATATTCATTTGTATTTTCATATTCATTTGTATTTTCATATTCATTGTGGTGATCATCTGTTTTTTTATAGCGGTGTTTATTTTTATCGGTATTTTTGTGGTGATATTGATACTTATTTCTTGAGCTGCTTGCAGAATCTTTGTTGTGGGTTTGATCTTTGGGGTTGGCGATTTCAAAATCTTTTCCGATTTCATCAATTGTTAGAGTGGGAATTTTTATTTCTGTTTCTTCGTTAGTTGTATTGTAAATTTGAAGGTAGCCTCGTCCATTGTTGTTTTTAACTATAGCTTCGCCTAGGTATATGCCTTCTGATGTTTCGATGCGTGGTACGTATCCATATTCAATTTCTTTATTTTCAATATTTATGTAAAAAGTGGATATTGATCTTGCTGGGATTGTCATTTTTTCTTCATGAAAGTATATTTTTTTGTTTTTCCATTCGATATAATTCTTTTTATAATTAATAGTTGCTTGGTTATTGCGAAAGAATTCAGAGCCTAAAATACCTTCAGAGTCTATAGGAAAATTGTTTCTGACAACATGAAATTCTGTTAGTTGTCCCAGTATATTTAATTTTACTACGCCCATTGTTGTTACAGGTTCTTCGGTAATACCTTTTAAGTCAATAATGTCGGATTCATCTATTAATGTTTCCCCTTTTATGTTTTCTTCCTTGATGATATTTACACTTGCGCCAGTGTCTACCATTAGTTGGACCTCTGTGTATAAGTCTTTGGAGTTTACTTTAATTATTGGAGCATCATTTTTACTTAAGTTTATTGTTCTGATTTCCTTGTGTCTGTTGTTCTCGTGAGGTTGATTTGGCGCTGATTTGTAGTCTCTCTCCGCGCGCCAGTTCTGGGGAGACCGTTCTCGTTTCCCGGATGTCTCATTGTATTCTGGGTTTTCGCTAATTCCTGTAGTATCTCCGCTCGCATTTCTTCTTTGAACTTTAATTTCCTACAGTCTTTCCAAGAGTGTCCTATGTTTTTGCAATATGTGCATTGTTCTAATTTTGGATTAGGTTTTCTGTTCATAAATTGGTTGTCTTGATTGGGTTTAAAGTTTGTGTTGGTTTGTCGTGTTTGGTAGTTGTTTTGGAAGTTTTGATATCCCCATGGTTGATTACTATACCGGTGATTATTTTGAAAGTTTGTTTGGTTATTTCGATAACCATGTGGCTGGTAATTTCTAGAATTTTGTTGGTTGTATACAGGTGTTCTGTTTTCATAGTTTTGAAGCATTCTGTGATTTTGAAAATTATTTCGATTTTGTGTTTGATTGTGGTTTCTGTAGTAGCATGTGTCAGCTTCATGTCCGTTTTTCTTGCAGATTTGGCATTGTTTCTCCGTGTTTATTACTTTAATTTTGTGTGTTCTTAGTTTTTCTTCTTGTTTTTGTTCATCGTGGTTGAGTCCTCTAATATTGTTGGTTAGTTTTAATCGCTTCTCTATTTGCAAGGCTTTTTGTACTGCTGCTGCTAAATTTTCCATTTCTGCGTTTGCTAATCTTATTTCAATTTCGGGTTTTAATCCGTTTAAAAATACTTCTAGTACTTCTGCATTTGTCCTTTCTCTTTCCTCGTTTGTGGTTTGTCCGTTTTCATTTATAGATTTATACGTTTCTATTATTCTGTCTCCTGCTTCTCGGACTCGATTTGCATAAGCGACAATATTTTCAAAGTCTAATTGATGTACCCCTATTAATTCTTGTCTTGCTTCAGTCACTGAATTTGCTGGGGCATATATTTCTCGTAAACTTCGTAAAAGCTGGTTTATTGTTTGGAATTCTTCGTTTTTTATTGCTCGACGAGCTTCGCCTCTTAACCTACTTTTTATTAGTTTTACTAGGTCCAGTTCTGAATTAGGTAACATGTGTAGTGCTTCTTCACATCCGTCGACAAATGCGTAAAATGTTTTTGGGTCACCATCGAATCTCGGTACGTTTTCAATTGCGTGGTTTAGAGTCAACCTGTCTTGATTATTAGCCATGTTTTCGTCGTATTCTTGATCTATGTTGTTGGGATTATATCGGTTGCTGCTACTTTTATGTTCTTTTCCTGTAGTATGGTGAATGCTGCTGTTATTTATTGTTTTATAGGCTTCTTCGTCACTGTCTGAATTCTCAGAAGTATTTTTTTGGAATGATGAGTTTTCTTTAATTTTATTGGTATTCAATGGTGTGCTAGACTTAAACAGTGGTATGTGCTTTGTATACCACGATCTAATTTTTTCGACTTGACTAGTAATCTTTTCCGGAGTTTTCTCTTGTTTGTTGTATTCCTCTGTGAGATTATGAAATTCTTCTACTACCTCGTTAATTCTTTGTGTTAAAATTTCAGTTTTTAGTTCTTGAGATGCTACAGCGTTTTCTATGTCAGCAGTATGTTGATCTATTTCTTCCTTGTTTTCTGTTTCGTTGCTTTGTTTTATAAAGTTAGGTTCCTCGGTTTGTTCTATTTCCGCTTGTTCGTTGGGTTGTATAATATGTTCCTCTTTGTTAATATTTTCTTCCGAGTGGTCGTCGTTTAAGGAGATTATTTCCGAGATTGTTGGTTTGAGACTTTCTCTTAGTTCGGTATTTAGTGTGTCTAGAGTTTCTTCGTTTGAATCTTCCAAGGTTATTTCTGGGATTACTTGTTTTTTGGGTCTTTGTTTCCTATCGGTTACTAAACCTGTTCCTAAAATTTCACGTTTGTCCTCTTCACTTAAATGTTGAGTAGTTCTTCTTGTAACTCTATTTTCTGACATTTATGAAGAGAGTAGTATTGATTTTTTTACATAATAATTTTTAGAAACTAAAAGGTTTATGATTACTCGAGATTAGTAAGAATTTTACTTTTAATTAAATCTGTAAAATATATATATTTTTGTAATATTACGGTTTTATCTGCATGTATATATATAAATTTATGACTATGACTAGTGAGGGTTTTTTTTTTTTTTTTTTAAAGAAGGTGTACACGTATGATGGAATTTAAAACTATATTTTATTGCTTAATAATGTACATATGTATTACAACAATTAATCTATTACAATAATTTCTACGTGGTTGTTCGATTTTTTTGTTATTTTTATATGTTCCTTTATTGGAACGTTTTCTATTTTTGCTCTAATAATTTTAATTAATTTTTGTAGCCGACGATTTCCCTTTTGAATTTTATTTAGTTGTTTCTGGTGTCTTATGGGTTTTTGTTCCAGATTCTCGAGTATCTGTTTTTGGATCCTGTAGCGTTCAATTATGTGTAATATAGGTTGGCTCTCGATCGGTGTCACTAGAAATATGTTAGTATAATGTATTAAATATGTAGTATTTATGTGTATTATTTAAGTTTAATTTAGTTTGAAAATGGAAACGTAAGGAAAATTAATATTCGTTGCCGCCGCCAAATTTGAGAGGTAGGAGTGGGAATTTTTTTGCTATCACGATTATTATTAGTGAAGATTCTATTTTTTTTTTTTTTATGAAATAAATACTATGTTTGAGAAATTTCCCACTCTTGTTCCTTTCCAGCGCAGTTTTCCGTTCAATAGCGCTGTCACCAATTTGTTACGTCCAGACTAGTGATACTTACGTGTATCCCAGGATGGTCGTGGAAAGGGCGAGTCGACCAAAAGGTCGACTTCGGGTAAAGGTGAACGGGGCTGCTGCGCTGAAAATGAAGTGACTAGGAAAAACAAACACAAAAATCTGAACTTGATTTTAAAATAGAATTTATTTAAAAGAAAACCAAATGCAATTACAGTTTATTAATTTAAATTTTTTTTTGGGGGCGAATAATTCCCTTGGTGAGGGTAAGGGGGAAGTCGGGAGAGGAGGATCTAGAGTAGGATCTCGGGGAGGTGCAGTAGGTATATATTCCTGTATTTGAGGAAATTTACGTGGAGGTTTTGGAAGATTTATTTTGGGGGACGAGGGGTATTCGGCGGCGGCTTCCCGGATGGCACGTTCAAGGGCTCGTTTCTTATTTTTATAATAGGTCCGTGGTTTAGTTCGTCCCACTGTAAAGGAAAAGAATTGAATCTTTAGTTATCAGAAACGGTGATTTCAAGGAAGGGATTTAGGACATGGAAAATGTGCTGTTTTGTCTGTGAACAAAACAAAAACAAAAAAAAATAGAAAAATAGAAAGTACAACAAAAAAAAAACGCGGAGGGTTCCTAATTTCCCTACTGATTCGTGTCGCTTATTCGCCTGCCATGGGCTAGCAAAAGAGCGACCTGAATCTCTAAATAAAAAAAAAGTTGTTCCCTACGGTGCTGTCCTCCCTTGTAGTCAAAAAAAAAATAGAAAGAAGAAATATATATATATATTGACGGGAGACTCAGCACTGTCGTCTCAAAAAACAAAATAATAATAAAAAAATCAAGGGAGATTAGTGCTGAAGTACTAATCTAACTTTCGTCTCTTTACGGGCGAAGGAATGTGGAGGGTTTGGAAAAAAGGTAATTTTAAGGAAGGAATACTCACTTTTGTTTATCCGACGATAGATCTTGGATGAAGACCACGGGGTGCCAATTAATATTCGACGATGTTCCTCAATCGAAAACCACGAGGGAACAACTGATTAACTGAAGACCTTCAGATATGATTTGTCCCGAGGTGCCGGATGGAAGCCTCCGTTGTAGATCTGTTTTTCCTTTGCCTCGAAAGAAAAGGGTGTTAGGGTAGTTGGGATGTCGAACTCTCGGAACGACTATGGGATGTCGAACACTTAGAACGACTATGGGATGTCGAGAGATGGATAAGGGGGAAAAGGACGGAGTGCAGAATACAGAGCACCGAGAGCACTGAGGGCACAGAGGGCAGAGAGCAGAGAGCAAAGAGCGAAGAGCGAAGAGCGAAGAGAGCGATTGATTATTTGGAGGCGGTATTTATACTAGATGTCCCACCAAGAAAATTTTCGGGTTTTCATAAGTGGGAGAGGTTTCCTATTACGACAGTAGTCGTGAACAAATTTTTTCTATTTTCCGGCGATTTTCAATTGTTGCTATTTACAGTAATTTTGTTGAATTTTTTTTGTTGAATAATTTCGTGATATTATTTTTGTAGTTCATACAAAAATGAACGGAAGTTGTAGGATTTGTAGAACTATTGTTATAAAAAAAAAAAAATGATTTTGTAAAATACTAAAAAGTGCAACAATTTTGTTAATTAAAATTTGTTGCTGTAAAACTGTACATTTTTTTGTAGATGTATTTTTGCAATTTTAAATTAGGAATCTTCTACTTTCTCCGTTTATTTATGTATATTTACATGTTTTACAAATATGAACGGTGATGTTCTCTATTTTTTTAAACAAATTGTATTCTAAGCTGTTCTGAAATCTGCTGGTTTCAGTTATATAATTTAGTACTATTTTTAGCGGTAGTTTATACAAAAATGAACGGAAGTTGTAGGATTTATATAGCAATTGTTTTTTTTTTTAAAGAATGATTGTTGTAAAATATTAAAAGGTGTAACAAATTTTGTTAATTAAAATTTGTTGATGTAAAAAAATTTGATTGGGTAAAAACGTTTTTGCAATTTTATATTAACAATTTTTCTACTTTTCCGTTCATTTATGTATATTTATTTTTATAGATTCTATGAATATTAACGGTGGTATTTTCTATTTTTTTAAACAAAAAACGGAATCCATATTTGTTTAAGCTGCCTTGGAATTTGTTGGTTCTTTTTATAATAAAAACGGATGGTATTTATTTCTTTTTCTTATTTTTAGAGTTGACGTAAGCGTTGGGTGTGGTCGACTTGTATGTATGTGTGTATGTATGTGATTTTTATTGCTTTTGGGAAATGTCGAAGGACAGTGGGCTTTTTATACGTGTTCTTTTTTTAGAACGTAGCATTTTGAAGTTTCTCTTTGATTTAGGTCATGGAACAGTTTTTAAATAATAATGAATAAAGAAATTGTTTAGATTTTAAAATTATTTATTTCTTAATAGTAAAAAAAAGGAAAATTGTCAGATGCGTATAATTTTTGGATTTGGTTTAATTTTTTATTTGTAGGTAATGCAGGGATTGACTTTGTCCGAGACTTGGAAAGGAAAAGGTGTTTGGTTTACCATCGGATTTTTTTTTTTGGGTTTGTAGTTCATGGGACTTGAGGGCGCTATAATAGTATTTTCTATGTGGTTTCGGGGATTCCCGTAATTTGTAAATTTGGAAGGTTACGTAGGACGTAACACATTCCTTAATTTTAAATTAATGTGTTATTTAAATATTTCACTTCAAATTTATTATTATACTTGAAATTTTTCTCCCAGTCTAAACTTCTCTTACAAGTGTAATATTTTCTCGATCTTACTTACCTTATATCGGAAACATTTATTGTTAACTGATATTTTAAGCGATGAATTTGTATATTATCCAACCCATGTGTTTGAACTTATTTATTCTCTAGAGATTACTCTAATTGTAAGTGTTTTCTTTCGTCTCTTAGATTACAGCAACCAATGCTATCCTCTTCTTTTATATTCCCTGGTACCACATTCTAATAAGACTTGAATTTTATATGTATTTGATGACGTCATCATTTTCAATATAAAATTCCGGTTTGTCATCATGTAAATGCATTATTGATTTAAATCTGTCGGTATTTATTTAATATTTCTACGCATTTGAACATTACATCCAGTTACTATAGAAACTTTCATAATAAGACTTGAATCTTATGCTAAACTTAATGATTGAATGCAATTTGTCATGAGCCTACATTCAATATTTTTCTTCAAAATATGCAATCTGCAACATTTTACTGTACGGTAGCTCATCTTAAGTAAGAACACTTCTAATTATACTTTTATTTATAATTTTGAGTATTAAGCTATCTACGTTATGATATGCTTTTTGAACGTTTGTTACCATTGCGAAATGTGTTTTTATTGTTTCCGTAACATTTACTTTACATTGGCTCTGCATCTTAATGTGGTCTTACGCTAAACGATCACCTGCTTTATCAATGATTATCTACTTTTCGTATAAGTAATAAAAGTGGAATCGTTCATCATTGCAGTCCCATGCACACATATTGCTGTATGTCTCTCCCCCTCACACTTTTTCTCTCTCAATCATCAATTGAACAACTGTTAAAAATCATAGTAGTTAAGCATAATTTTACAATCGTGTCAGCAAACGTGCAGAAATTTATGATACCTTTTGTGTATGAGAGAGAGCAATAATGTAAGTGTTAAATAAATGATGTATGTATTACACAGTAATTGACCAACTCACTCAATGCCATAAACAAATAAAAGAACCAGGACTTCAACGGCCGAAAGAACGGAAATTATGTCCTTTGATTGTCATTCATAACTCTTAGTACGCCGCTCGTTAATATCTGGAGTAGCTGTAATGTTTATCTTTAAAATATGAATATTACACGGTAACGCCATAGTCGAAAGGTATGTGCTATGGAAATATTGAAATTATATAAATGAAATTAAGGAATATTAATAGTGTGAGGAATGTGAGTAGAGACAATGCGAAATAAACTTATAATATAAGAAATCTAATGAGATATAAATGGAAAATTCAAAATAATTATAAATTTTGAAAGGGAATACGATTGAGATGTATGATGTTAGGAGAATATTAGTGAGAGTATAATGCACTAGGAGGAAAGTAATAATGTGTATAAAATTATCATTAACTATTAGTAAGGGTTTAATTAATGTCTTGAGCAGCTAGAACGTAACTTTAAAAAATACATATGATTCGTATATACTACTCGTTTAAGTTTGCACAGTATGAAATAAGACAGTAGGATCAGTATTTGAAGTGAAATATTTAAATAACACATTAATATTAAAATTAAGGAATGCAATATAGAGTGTGCGAGTAGATACATTGCAAGATGCAATAAGCAAAAATAAAACACGATATTTTGAAGGGTACATATTTAATATTGTGAGGAATTAAATGTAAGATAAGGAATTAGACACTTACCGATCTACATTAAACAATATGTTTATTATGAATCTAGTCAACAGCAAACTTATGACTTATAAAGAATCGTATTAATAACTGTGAATGCTTTTGCCTATAATTTACGAAACTCCTTGATAGGTGTGGGTAAGTAATTTCAGGCACTGGCAATTAATGGTACTGATCTCAATTTGTTGCGTTTGCACCTTTGGTCAAGATGAAACTAAAGAAGCATTATTGTCATCAGTAACGTGACTGCATTAGTATTATAGGGGTACCAATAGCCAGACGTAAACACCCCCCACTCCTCCACCTTGAGGTAGGTCTGGCGCCAGACGGCACGCGCGCCTAGGGCTAGGTCAGGAATTAATGACCCCATAAAGAGGTGATAATGGTTATTAATGGGTAATTAATATCAAAACAAATAATAAAAACGTCAATAAATAATGTTAATTGGGTAATTAATGTCAGATAAAAAATAATTTATGATCGTAAATATCCCTGTAGCCGCATTTTGAGGTAGGTCAGTAGTTTGACGAAAACAAAAACGTACGGGGTACCTTTGGCCGCTACGCGTGGCTGGCAGACGAATATTGAGATAGTTCAGGGGTTAATGACCTCATAAAGAGGTGTTAATGGTTATTAATGGGTAATTAATGTCAAAACAAATAATAAAAATGTCAATAATTAATGATAATTGAGTGATTAACGCCAGATACGTATCAATTTATGATCGTAAATAACACTACTCCCGCCTTGTACGGTTTGTCAATAGACTAACGTAAACAAAAACGTACGGGGTACCTCTGGCCGCTACGCGTGGCCGGCAGACGAATCTTGAGATAGGTTATGGGTTAATGGCCTCGTAAAGAGATGTTAGTGGTTATTAATGGATAATTAATATCAAAACAAACAATAAAAACGCCCCGCCTTGCGAGGTAGCTCTGTAGTCTGGCGTAAACAAACCTGTACGGGGTCCCTTTGGCCGGAACGTGAGGTAGGCCATGGCTCAACGACCTTTCGACGACTATTTGTTAGTTTTCGTGTTTGGCTTCTTATGATGATTCAGCCCCCACTCCTCCTTATTATTTATCAAGATTTACCAATACATAACACCGATGACCTTTATATACTCGTTGCGCCCGTGTCAGTCCGCTTGTAGGTCGAAAACGAGAGACTGTGATTTCATACAACGTTGAAGCACACACATGGTTTTTACTCGAGGGGACCCAGTTTTCTAGGAAAAATTTGAATATGAAGAGGAGATAAGACGTTGAAAATACGAAAGAGGAGATACGAATTCCTATGAGTAGAGTCGACAAGCAACGGGGCATATATGTTGCGTAATATGTAGGAGGTCCGGAGTCGTCCGAGTTTGACTGTGACCTTGTATTAACGGATGAATGATCTGTACTTGCGTTTAATCGTAAGGGTAAATAAAATATTGTAATAATTTTTCATTATTCTTATTCTTATTAATTCGATTACATATATGTTCAACCTCTTATATTTATAATTTTCCACAAAAAACGATAAAACTTTTGTATGTACAAAATTTTACAATTACCAAGTGTGCTACAATTGTGATCTACTTTACTGTTTGTACCCAAAAGTAAATGAGTAGCTAGTCGAAACGTGTCGCCGTTTTTTCAAAAGTATTTGACATGTTTTTTCTTCCGGTCGCGTTACAATTTCATGTACGGCGGTGCGTCGTATTGCATTAAATCTAATGCGTATTTTTGGACGTGTACCAGCGGTCGTAGTGGTATTAGTAGTATTATTACAATCACTTTCCATAATCATTTTGTAAATCGAATTAAAGTTAATTTTTTCCCATTTTCGTAATTTAATTAAATACCCTTGACTTTACACGTGTCGTAATACTGATCGTTTTCAGTTCGCACGCGAAAAGCGTAAAATTTAGGGCCCCCTGAGATAAAGGTCTCAATATACGCGCCCGACCCGTAATCCGCTAGCTCGTCGGTCAAGTCACCCAGAAAATTACCCAAAAGCGGTTCACAATCTTCGGGTGACGTCATCGATATATATATTACTGAATCGGTATCGAAATAAAGCACGCGACGATCCAATTTTTCTAAATAACTGTATAGTTTCAAACGCGCTTGAGCTGTCGTGTAAGCAGCAATAACAACGTTTGTACAATTTGATGATGTGACCGTTTCGCTTCTGTCGACCCAATTGACAAATATAATCTTGTCATTTACCGGAAGAATCTGAGTAACCTCTTTTGTCGCATCTGTGAAAATTTCAAGCAAGTCTTGGCGCGTGGAAATAATCTCTGTACGCTGCAGATTTTCGCGTTGCCCAAATTTCCCCCAAAATTAATTTAAACACAGTTTAGCAACGGCTCTTAAACCGGGATTTTTTGATATATTATTTTGTTCGAGCTTTATCCCTTCGGTCCGCTCATAAGATTCTACGTACAAGCTTTTTGTTTGCTCATCGACACATTCTGCAGGCCAGCCGCTTGCTTCTTGCTTCATTTTTAGGAACGTATCAATGTATTTCGAAAACCAACCACATCGCGAGTCTGAAGATTGTATTGCGTTATATTATACTGCCAAATTTCGAGTATTTTTCGGATTTTATAGCCTTTCTGAATAGCTTTCTTGACCTCATCGACCACCCACGTCCCAGTTAATACTCTATCGTCGTCATTCTCATGTATACAGTCTGATTGCCACTCGATCTCGCAACAGCTTCGGCAGAGAGGAAATAGCATCCGAGAATTCATTTTAACTGGCAGTACCGCATGATATAGATTTCGGGGTGGTAGTACTTTACACGTGATAAGTCCTTCTACCCCGTCTAAATTAATTGGATTTTCTAGATTCGAGTTTCGTGATGGCAGCACATTCTTCTCCAACATAAATGGTTGGATGGCCTACGGGGAAGCGACCGGTCTTGCAAATGTACGGATATAGCGAACATACATCTACGTACTTAATTTTTTCATTATTTTTGACAGTGTAATATGTTGCGGTATTTCCCGTTCGTCCGCCAAAAATTGCAGCGCGCGGATCGAGAACAACGTAAGACGCCATTGGGTGATTTTCAACGTAATCAGAAAGTTCTCTATTTGTTTTTTTCTCCCGATTAAACGTACATTCCCATTTTTCGGTAAGCTTGTATCCGAACGAGCGTATTAGACGCGATGTAGATATTGTATTTGCATAAGCTTTATTGAAATTTTCACCGTTTGAAAAAATAGGTTTATCTCTAAATTCCGAAAAACAAGATCGACAACCGTGGAAGAAACACCCATGAAATTGAAACACGTGTCCTTTGACGTTATTAGTCACATCGTTTTCATCTGGTGGTAAGAAACCATCTACTAGTGGACCTTCGGGTAGACGATATTCTCGAGAACGACCTGCGTGCACAATTTCACAACCGTGCACCTTTTCACATCAAAGAAGCCACTCTATAGCCACCTTCGATTGGCGATTACAGCGTCTGTAACTGTTTCCCGGTGGTAATAGCCCGATAGTGTTGGGTTTCCGAAAATTCTTCCTATAAACGCGCGAACATGCTGATGCTATCGTTACCGCCTCACTAAAGGGGCAAACATTACCTTCTTGGAGAAATATTTTACGAAAAGCAACGCATGCTCTTCGTAAAATATCGACATCCATTTTGCAATATACTTCCATATCGCGTTTTATATCAAATACCTCATTTCTAGCGATACAGTCGTTATACCAGCTGAAAAATTTTCCTCTTTCATCAGGCGACATTTGATCGGGGGCGTAAAAATGCGCTTCAGGAAATGCTCCGACATAATCTGTATTTTCGAGAGTATTAAATAAGTGAGGGAAATAACCTTTCTTGGTGTGTTCTGGAAGGCCAAATGCTTTAGGCAAAGCACTTAACTTCATATGGAAATAATTTAAACTGTCTATAAAAATTGTTTTATCGAATTCTATTTTTATAATGCTTTTTCCGTTTAAAATTACACTCGGCTTTAATGATTTATTGAAAGCATTTTCACGTTCGATCAAATGTCTCAGGATAAACTGTGCATCAAAGCCCTTCGCGTTGTGCGCTATACAAACAACTTTAGAAAAACTCGATTTCTCGCGTACTGCAAAGTCTATGAATTCTTTAACTGGGTAATGTTTGAAAATAAATTCATGTGGTCCGCAAAACTCACAAATTCCGCTTATATCTAATAAATCGATGCATGACTCACATACTTGATGTGCGACGCAAAGGTTTACGATGTGGAGGTTGATCTCTGGATTTCCTCGATATGCCACGTCTTGTCGGGTTTCAAAATCATAAAAAACAAAACGTGTACGGGGGCGACTTGTAATAATATTCGGCAAGTTGCTACTACTAATACTACCGCCATTATCGATACCACGCCCATTAGTATTTAAAGGTGTGGAAGATGACAAAGACAGGGATGGCGAAGACGACGACAACGATAACGGTGATGATAATGTTGGTTGGGGTCTCAAGGAAAGATTCGAATTTTTTGTAGCAATTTTTTGCATAAAACAATGCGAGTTGATATCGTGTTGACTTTTGCAACGTCTGCATTTTGTTAACCCGCACATGTGAGACCCGTAATTAACATCTACACATTTGTTGCAGCTTTTACAAATTTGTATAGTACCGCAAATACTACGCATACCTTTACCCAATTTAGAATATGAACCGGGGGTACGATGCTTATTGAAGCAATCGTAGTTGTAAAAATGTCTGTTGCAAACGGTACAGTAAACAAAATTATTCCTAATCTTCTCGCATGCGGGTTCCGAAAAACACATGTTGCAGGTATACGGGCACGAGTGCGAGTCGGGTCTTGTATAGCGTTTATTACAACATCGACAATATCTGCATTTTTTCCCAACCACGCCCATTAGATTTCTGATCGTCGAGAAATGGTTCGCTCTTGCGTAATAGAGTATATTTATAGTATCACCACGAAACGAGAGGAATTCTCGCCGACCGTCAAATATTGAGTCTTCGCCGTTGCCGATACCATTACTGACGTATATGACAATGGCAACATTTTTACCCGCGTAATATCGTTGAAATTCCTGAAATTGAAGCGTTGAACAACCAATTTCAGGGATTCGAACGTTAGCCTCTGATATAATTCGTTTTGCGTTTTCTAATTGTAAATTACTATTGGGGCGACATATGTTTTTCCACAATTTACGCCATATATCTGGGGAAACTAATTTTTTTTTTTAAAGTATTCGGCTACAGCAAGAGCCCTTGGGAAGCAGAGATTGTCATCGTTGCAAATCGACAAGACTGATTTGCTACGGAAAGCAGCTTCGTTCATTTTGTTATTACCCCGACCGCGGGGAACACGAACGTGATGCACTTCAATAACAAAATCATCATTTAATTCAATACCCGACGCGCTTTGCGCAACAGACGTTATAAGATTTAACATGTCCGTTGCGTTGAAATTACTGATAGTTCGGAAAGATAAACCGGCAGGTTTTGAAAAATTAGACGCGTTAAAAGTTAGACCTATTAAGTCGGAATCACCGCTATCGTCGCGTAAAACTATAGTTGACGTTATCAAGTCAAACAGTTCTTGTATAACGCCTTCTATATATTTGATCGGATTCGTTTCATCGCTCGGTTTTATTATTTGAAAACGAATCTCGCGACCCGACAGTTGAAATCGTTTATAGTACCGGAATGTATCCTTAGCAATTTGAATTTTACTTGCCGGTGGTCCTTATGATGATGATGATGATGATGATGATGATGATGATGATGATGATGATGATGATGATGATGATGATGATGATGAAGCTGCTGGCAATGATGAGGAAAACGCTGATGCTGGTTCATCATTTCTAGACTCTTCTCCAACGTCGGTGTCATCATCCTCGTCATCATATTCTTCGTCAGCGTCGGGGGTATATGCTGCATCACCGGTACTGACACTGCTGTTGGTAACGTCGTTGTCATCATCGCTTTCGTCGTCGGCCTCATAGGCGGATGTTGCACCTGAACGACCTCTACCGACTTGTCCTTGAGCACCATCATGATCTGAAAACAAATTATTAACGCTTACTAAATAATCTTATACATTAGACAATGATGATAATTTTCGAAACAAAAACCGAAAAGTTACACTTTTATTCCTCGAGACTCGAGCAATATATCGCATTATTATCCCGAGAGTAAGGGATGGAAAGGTTTCCCCATCCGAATATTCATAATGGGTTGCCAATCATTTTGCCACCCTCTCCATTTTAAGGCCATATTCGGCGTAATCTTGCACGAGTCGCAAGCGCTTTCTTTTTTCAAAGTCTAAGAAAATTATAAAAAATGTAACAATTACGTTAAATATTTTTAATGTACATGTATCAATATTATTGAAAAATAAGAAAAAGCATTACCACTATTAATAGCTGCGATATAGCGTATACAGCTATACTCCGGTTCGTGTGCAACATCCTGCAGGACTGGTTGTTGCCGAAAATTGGCGAATTCACCCGGGGCACTTTCTACCGTTAGATCATCGCTGTGGATGCTTCGCGCGCCATCCGTTGTCAAGGAATCGTGCTCCGAGAGAAGTTCACCTGTATTGATGGACGATATATCGTCCAATACGCGAACAACATCTGCAAAAACAAACAAGATGTCGATAAACAATTTTCGTAATACTTCAAACCCGCTCTACGTAAATGTAAAGTAGGGAAATTCCACCAATCATAATTAATTGCGATATCAAGTTCAATACCTCATTGGTTGAAACTCCTTACGTGACGTTTACATTTGTCTACCCCGCTTGCGTTGACCGGAGGGGGCGTTTTTTACACCATCTCAAACGCGAAAGAACGAAAATTAACATTAGTATTACAAAAAAATACACAAACTTACCCGTAATCGCTTCGCACTCTGCGACGATGCGCCTGTAGAGACTGTCATGCCGCTTTCCTCTGGAAACGAGTACGTTCCCGGTGAGACGCATCGCGACATCGCACTTTACAATAAACTTTTAACTTATATATAAACTTATATATATCACAAAACACTGTATGTTCGCACTCCAAAATCGTGGCACAATCTCTCGTACGATTTACGATGAGCAGTAACACTGTAGCGTAACCCGAAAGCACTAACAACGGTACGATTTGTTGTAGCAACGTACCCCACGATTGCGGATATTATTTGGCGGAGCTCTAATTCCATTTTTGCTGATTAGAAATACTTCACGAAAAAATTACGAAGACGTTCGAGGCGAAAGAGATTTTCACAAGTGAGGACTTGGAACTATGATCGCTGGTTTTATACATCTATGATGTCTGTGATTGGGAAAAATATATTTTTCTCACATCACATTTGTAAAATATTAAATGTGACAGCTTGCGAGATGGTCCACATTCCCCAAAACTGTATCGTGTATGGTAAGCTTCCGTTTCGAGTGTTTCCAAAAACTCTCAAATTATTTAGACATTTTATGATCTTCTTTCATGCAAAATATAGCTGATAAGAAATGTCTCACATACAAGATGAAAACTATTACATAAAGCAGAGTAGATGGCTTTTCTCGAAATGATTTCGTTTGCTCGCAGAGACCCGTCGTTCGACAGAGTCGAGAGTTTTAAAAATTTAAGAATGGCAAATATATTTTCTACTTTATGGGCTCCTCCTCCATTTAAGTCTTCTCTTTAGGACATTTACAAAAACTTTTAGACATGAAAATACTATGATTTTCTTGAATTTTTTTTCGTTGTCTTCGCTGAACCTGAGTTTAAATGCTTTTCATTAACAATATGTGTTTGCGCAGTCAAGTGTGTGCGTGTGTGTGTGTGTGTGTGTGTGTTTTCCGAAGCGACGATGGAAAGCTCTACCAGCCATCCCTGCCAGCCGGTACCAGCAGGAGTGCGGGGCTCCCACCCGCTAAAACCACCTCCGCTCAGACTATGATTCCCCCCTCGGAAACCGCCGCAAGGCATTACTTCGAGGGGGGCAGTCTTTGCCTCAGTAGGCCCTCCGCCGATGTTTTGGCTCTTCAAGTCTGGGCGATGTTGTTGCCTCTTCCGTCTTCTTCTCTTCTGATGGCATTCAGCCTATCGATGATGGAGGTGGCGATGATGACCACCGAGTCCCATCCCTCCTGTGAGGCGAGCAGACATTCCCCAATGCCCTCAGGTGTTAGTGGTCCTCCTACGGAGATCCGGAACTGTTCCCGTTCCGCTGCAAATCTCGAGCAGTGGAAGAGGACATGGGCCACGTCTTCGTCGACACCAGGGCATGCCGGGCACTCCGCACTTTAATAAATGCGGAAACGATGTAAGTAGCGAAAGCAGCCGTGCCCGGTGAGCACCTGGGTGAGATGAAAGGTGGTGTATCCGTGTTGTCTGCCCGTCCACTTTGCTACATCTGGGATGACACAGTGGGTCCACCGCCCCGAATCCGCTGAATCCCATCTTTTTTGCCACTCTTCTATGGTCCTCATGGACCATTTGTCGTGGTTCGGCTCCTGGTCGGCGCTGTCCTGCCTTCGCGGTGTACTGCTGCCCTCTCCATAGCAAGAAGGTCTATGGGAGGGAGTCCCGCGACCACCGAGAGAGCGATGTCCGATACAGAACGGTAGGCACGGGCCACTCTTAGGGCGGCTGTTCTATGAGCCCCCGGCAGGTGGCTCCGTACAGTCGAATCAGACACTGAGCTCTCCTGAAATTTCCACTCTCAACCGCCTGTGTTGAGTGGTAGGGAGGCGGTTGAGAGTGGGGACACGAGGGCTTAAGGCGGCGAAAAATTTCAGGAGAGCTCAGTGTCTGATTCGACTGTAGCTCTTATGGATGTTCATGGCATCAGCCCAGATCGGTGCCCCGTAAAGAATAACGGAGCTTACTACCGATGAAAGCAGGGACCGTCGCGGCTGTTTCGGCCCCTCCATATTGGGCATGATGCTGGAGAGCGTACGAGCCACTTTGAAAGCCTTTACGCCTGCGTTCATCAGGTGTTGTTTGAACGACAGCCGCGCATCTAGAGTGACTCCAAGATATCTAATAGTGTCCACCGTCCTGATCTGCGTATCTTCCACCGTGAAGGTGGCGTATACCCTTTTCTTCATTCGAGAGATGAGCATCGCCTCCGTCTTCTCAGCCGCCAGATCTAACCCATGGTTGCTCAACCACCTAGCTACTACCTCGATAGCTTCATATCCGCTAAATTGCACCTCGTCGATAGTCTTCGAGACGACGATTAGTGCAAGGTCATCTGCGAAAGCTACCATGGACACCCCGTCTGGAAGGAATTGCCTGAGCAGTCCGTCATATAAGACGTTCCAGAGCAAGGGTCCCAGAACCGAACCCTGTGGCACGCCTCCCGTGATGTTGTAGGAGTGCCTGCCGTCATCGGTGTCATAATACAGGGTGCGTTCTGTTAGGTAGCTTGAGATGGCTTCTCTTAGGTAGAGAGGCACCTTCAGATTTTCGAGTGCCTGCATGATGCAATCCCACCTGGCCGAATTGAATGCGTTCCGGATATCCAGGGCAATGATGGCACACATGCACCTGGTGTTTCGGCTGCCACTGATGGCATCCGTGGCTATTGCTTTCACTCGGCCGATTGCATCGATGGTTGAGCGCCCCTTCCGAAATCCGAACTGGTTTTCGGAAAGACCTCCGGCGTTTTCGATGGCTGCTTCCAGTCTGGCACAGATAACCCTCTCATATAGCTTCCCGGAGATGTCAAGCATGCAGAGCGGTTGGAATGAGGATGGGTCGTCCGGGGGTTTGTTTCCCTTAGACAGCAGCACCAACCTCTGTTCTTTCCACTGCGCCGGAAAGCATCCTTCCTTCAGGCAAGCACTGAATGTCAATGTGAAGATGGTTGGTACATTCAGCGCTATGATCTTCACTGCCATTCCAGGTACCCCATCCATTCATGGGGCCTTACGGGTGGAGATCTTCTTAGCAGCCATCATTATTTCGGCTTCGGTAACATCTGGCGGGTCGGCTGCACCAGCAATTGCCATCAGGCCACTGCCAATCGGCCGTTCCCGCTGTTCTGGGAATAAATGGCCGACGACTTTGCCAAGGAAGGATGGATAAGATGGTGCGTTGGGTCCCCTGGGCTTGATCTTGTTCATGACCGTTTTATACGGTCGCCCCCAGGGATCGCGGTCCACCTCCTCACAAAAGTCCTGCCAGCAATTTCTTTTCGCGGCTTTGATGGCAATCTTGAGCCTCTTTCTCTTTCTTTCATAGTCCGCGGGCAGTTGGTAGTACCGGGGCTTATGGATTGCTCTCTGGTGCAGCCTTCGAGCCCGAAGGCACTCTCGACGGATATCTGCGATTTCCTCGTTCCACCAGTAAACTGGGGGTCTGCCGCGAAGATTTGACTTCACGGCCATAGAGGCATCGCAAGCCGCTGTTATCGCTCGGGAGAGGCATCGGGCTCTCTCCTCTGCTGTTCCCTCCACCTCCATCTGTTCCAAGCTGTAGAGGAACATTTCCCGATCGAAGGTGGCCGGTGCCCATCTCTCTTTGCTTGCGCTCTGCACCTTTCCTACTGCTCTGCCGGTCAGTTGGAGCTGGTACACCAAGGCTTGATGGTCACTGCCCGTGTATCGGTCGCTAACTCTCCAGCCCAACCCTTCCCCCATCAATTTTGGGTCGACGAAGGTCAGGTCGACTACGGAGGACTTGCCGGCCTTGGAGTAGGTCGGCTTTCCCCCCGTGTTAGCAATCTCCAACTCCAGTAACGAGAAGGCTTCAATGAGGGCATATCCTCGATGGTTGGTCTTCGCGCTACCCTATTCCGTCGCCCATGCATTGAAGTCCCCCCCGATCACTAATGTGAGTCGGGAGGTTCTTGCACTGGCGACGATGGCCTCCAGGGATCCTTGGAACTCGTCGATGTAAGACTGGGAGGAAGGTAGCAACTGTATAGTCTTATACCAGCCACCTCCACCCACGTGAAGCTGAGCAGGGGATCGGACATCTTATTGGATATGTGGAGATTCCCACACACCCAGATGGCCGCCTTGCTGGTGGAATCCTTCACCCAGCTCGGTTTACAAAGGTCCCGGACAGCCTCGCTGATGACGGCGATATCGGCCTTCTCCTCCTTGACCAGTTGAAACATCAGGTCCTGGGCCACCGCACAGTGATTGAGGTTTATTTGGAGCACCTTAGCCATTGTTGGTCTGTGCTCCAACCTCCTGCGTTGCACGATGTTTGGCTACGCAGTCCTCAATCTTGTGGCCCTCCTTGCCACACGGGAAGCACTGCGCCGAGCGATCCACCGCGCTCTTACAACCCCTTGCCAGATGTCCACTCTCGTGGCACCTGTAACAGCGTGGGGGTCCCTCGCGCAGTCGAACCAGCAATTAACCCAGCCAATTTTAAGCCTCCCCTTTTGCAACAGTGTGTTTGCTACTGCGACGGCAAGCAAGATATTGGCCGCCTGGGTTCCGCTATATGCTCCCCTGAGCTTGATATTCTCAGGGGTCACTGCTTCCGGTGAAGTCATCTCAATGATGGCCTGTGCCACCTCCTCCCGAGTTGTGGCCTCGTCCATGTCCTTGATGGTGATGGCTTCCTTATGGGACAGTGCCTGTACGACAGCTGTCCCTTTTAGGATGGACGTCGCCGCTGCTTGGAGCTCTTGGGAGCACACGCCAGGCGTTGCAAGCTCTATGAGCAGTTCGCCTGCTTTTGTCCACCTGATGGCGGTCACCCTTTCTCCTAACTTTTGCAGTTCTGGCGCAGCTTTCATGGTCTTCAGGATGTCGACATATGACGCACCGTCCGCTGCCTTGATCTTGATGGCATCGGGGCGGAAGGGTCGGAGGCCGGCTTTTGATTCCGGCTTCCCTCTGTGTCGCTTGCCGACATCCGTTCCCTGCTGCTGCTGATGTTGTTGCTGCAGCTGCTTCGCCTTCTTCTTTAGGCCGTTTCTGACCACCGTAACCCAGTCCTGGTCTTCCGACTGGGGTTGCCGCCGTTGTTCTGCAGCTGGTGGTACGGGGCGTTCCTCTTTATCCGCTTCTTTCCTGACCCGTTTTATCGCTGGCAGCTTCAGCGGCGAGGGTCCTTTACGCTCCGGACGTTCGGGGGGCTTACGGAATAGGGGCGACGTTTGGCTCGCCCCGTCCTGGCAGGTGACCGACGCCTGCGAGGCTCCCGAACTTTCTCGTGCCTTGGCGTAATGGCTAAAGGCACGCAGTGTGCCTCTGGCCATATTCTTGAGCTCCTTGTAGAGATTTTTCTTTTCCTGGATAAATTCCACAAGGAGCTGAAGTTTTTCTTCCAGGCGCTCGAAACTTACAGTCTCCTGCGCCTTTCCTGACATAGTGTCACTTGTAGCATTTAATGCTGTTGGGGTCGAGTGACCAACCCCAACAACACTGCGGTTGCCTGATAACGACGCCGGAGAGCCCGCTTGCTCACTCGTACCCGACGCCGGTACTGGGGATCCGACCCCTGCACCGTAAGCTTTTATCTGCAGCTGATCTTCCATACTTGGTTTCTTGTTCGGGGTTCCTTCCCCTAGCTAGTTCTTTGGTCCGCGTCGGGTATTTTATTTCTCCGATACCTTTTACCAGCATTCCCCGATCCGCCACCTGGGGACGCGCCCGTTAGAAGGAACCAGCAAGACTCCGGCGGGTATGTGTGTGTGTGTGTGTGTGTGTGTGTGTGTGTGTGTGTGTGTGTGTGTCTGCGTGTATTTATATGTACGAGTTACTTTTTGGGTCGTTGTAACACTAGCGTATTTAACCAGCGGCCTCAGCAGGAAAAAGCACAGTCGCTTGCACGCAGTTATAGCGAACTTTACGCATTGCGCTTATACTCACTTCTCCTACAACGTAAACGTACAGTTATTGTGAACTTTTGTTAAAAAGAGCGTGCAGTGTAGCATATTTGATTAAAATAGTGAACGTAGTCGTTACATCGTGTTGTTTGAAATTTCTAACAAAAACTGTGAAAGAACTGTCGAGATTATGGAAATGGTTCGACAGGCTCCAGTCTTTGATAATGAGAAAAATACGTAATAAAATGGTCTTGGGTGGAAAATCGCCTGCAGCGCGTCGTGGAATCGAATTTATAGAAGGTCTACCGAACCCCGATGATTATTCAAAGGACAACAATAGTAAAAAATTAATAATAATCGACGATCTTATGCGCGAATCATCGAATAATACCATCATGGATCTCTTCACTAAAGGTAGTCACCATAAAAATATGAGTGTAATTTTCATTACGCAAAATATTTTTCATCAGGGTCGTGGACAGGGCGACATTTCACTTAATACCACTTACCTGGTTTTGTTTAAAAATCCTCGAGATAGGGCTCAAATTCAGCATCTCGCACGTCAAGTATACCCGGAAAATTCAAAGTTTCTCCAAGAAGCGTACAGAGATGCAACTTATCGTCCATATGGTTATCTTCTCTTAGATCTTAAACAAAGCATGCCGGATGATTTCAGATTTCGTGCACGTATATTTCCGGACGAACAACCGCATGTTGCATATGTGCCAAAACGTATATGAATGAATTAAAGCGAACGAGTTTTGAAAAAAAAAAACGTACAGAAATTTATTATTGTCAGTGTACGGTTAACCGCGACTATGGAAATATCGTCTGTTGGAAAACATAAAAATAACAAAATTCATCTCATCGCAAGAAATCGTAAAGACAGAAATCGTGCACAAAAAGTAAACGACGGTATTTCGTGTTCTTCACCATTTGGAAAAAAATATCTCGCTTTATTACACGCTTTGTGTCATGCGGATAAACGACAACGTACAGCTTTGTTGAAAACCGCCGACAGAACACTAGTCAAATATATCTGTGAGTGTGAGCTCAATGTATTGCGTGGTGTCGTTTCTTTAAAACCGCGGGAGAAGTGTTTACTTCGAAAGCATATAAAAATGTTACGTACACTCGTCTTTACTACGAAAAAAAATGATAAAAACAGGTCTAGACAGGTCGGTAGCGGTGGTGGTGGTGGTGGTGGTGGTGGTGGTAATCGTACCTGGAAACGAAAAAGACGGCTTATTTTACAAAGAGGTGGACATTGGATACCGCTTCTTCTGGCACCGGTTATCAGCGCCATTTTTTCGAAATTAATCGGCGGCAGCGGTAGTGATTAAAAAACGTTGACCTTATGGAGTATGCAAAGAAAATGATACCAGTTCCCGAAAGTGAAGTACACGGCGCGAGTGAGGCTAAGAGAACGGCGCAAACACCCGGCACAGCGCTATCACGATTGGACGAGGAATGATCTAATATCCTACAGGGTGGAGATAATAATAAGACGTTTGATTGTGATAATATTTCCACGTTTAATATTAAAGACGGTGAGGCAGCACAGATTTTCCACGAGCGTGGTAAACTCGCTCGGTACATTCGAACGCTTCAACGATATCTTCATTTTTTCACCAAACAATTATATGATGAAAAACGAACAAACTAACAGAATGTAAAGGATATTAGCGATATTGAAGATAGTGCTCATATCAAGAATGAGGAGAATCAGCAGCAGCAGGAACAACAACAACAACAACATAAGCCACTAAACAGTGGACAGGAAATTTCCGGAGCCCGAAATGAAGTAACGTCCAAGGAGAAGGATATGATTCCGATTGCTAGCTCCGAAATTCTAAAAAGTGTCCCTTTCTCGTATAGAGCAAAAGCTTTGAAATTACTGAACCAGATACATCGCTCGAAACGTATTTCGTGGGACAATGAAGGCGTTGTAACTATCGACGGTTATGAGGTCATCGGGTCTGACATTGACGAGCTTGTCAACGATGCAACGCGTGCGCGAAAGTCCGCACAACCAGTTGGTCGCGAAGAATTTATTCGTACTCTTCGTGCGGAACGTATCCCACCGCGTTCCATCGGCAACAAATCTTTGTGGAAGCTTGCCGCTACTCCACGATTTGGTAAAAAATCTAGATATATTATAAACGCTGCGAGATTCCGAAAAAACTTGTCGAAAGTGTCGTCGTCGACGACGACGACAAGGAGGGCAGTGACAGGGAGAGAGAAACAAAAAAAAACGCAACAAGAACGAAAACACGATAATTCAGGACAGATGGAATGGCTGGATCTCGAATTGTAACGGAAAACGATTTGGAGCGTATTTATTACGATCCTTCACACCCGGTAGGGTACTCGAGCGCCCGAAACATTATTCGTCTCAAAAAGTATCACGTTCCCGAGAAAAACATTCGCGAGTGGTTAAACCAGAAAGACGCCTACACTCTACACCGACCTATCAAAAGACTTTTTCAACGTTTAAGATATTCCGTTACAAATATTGACGACCTCTGGGAAGCCAATCTCGTAGATTTACGCTCCCTTCAAACTTACAACGACAATAAAAGTTACGTGCTTGTCGTCACAGATGTATTGAGTAAATATGTATGGGTCGAATCATTTCGAGATAAAAGTGCCCTTGAAGTTCTGGCTGGGTTTAAAAGAATTTTCGGTAGAAACGATGGTCGGTTACCGGTCGTTCTTCAGACTGATCGCGGAAAGGAATTTATCGGTAAACCAGTGCAAAATTATCTACGTGAAATGGATATTCAGTTTCGCGTTACCCGTAGCAACCCCGATGTAAAAGCCGCAATCGTCGAAAGGTTCAATCGTACACTTAAGGAGCGAATATGGTGCTATTTCATGCATAAAAATACCAGGCGTTACGTTGATATTTTGCAAAAAATTACCGTTGCCTATAACAATTCTTTTCACACAAGTATAAAAATGACACCGGCTTCAGTAACCTTATTCAACGCGCGCATTGCACGTCAAAATATCGATTCCAGATTTCACTCGAAACGACGAAATAAATCATATAAATATGAAAAAGGTGATCACGTTCGAGTCAGTAGTGCTAAAAACGCATTCAAGAAAGGCTACGAGCGAGGTTGGAGTGAAGAAATTTTTACAGACGTATAAAGTCTGTTTTAAAACGTCAAAATCTTTTCGTTTACGAGCTCGAAGACTTGAACGGCGACGAGATTGAGGGTTATTTTTATCCGCAAGAACTAGGGTCAGTCTCGAAAGTCCGAACCGAACTAGAATTTAAAATTAAGCGTGTGATTCGTTCTAAAGGTCAAGGCGTGAAGAAACAATACTTTGTTAGTTGGGTCGGTTATCCCGAAAAATTCAATTCGTGGATCCCCGCCGCGAGTTTAAATAGTCTTTAAAATGCACCGTTTGCAAATGGAAGAATTTTTTGTAGCTTTACCCAGCAACAGTACATTGAAATATTTTCCCGATAATACAACGACAAGATTCACGACAGTTCTTCCCAAGGAAATTGAATTAACGGGAAACTGGTTAGTTGGATTATCAGAAATTCGCGTACCTTACAGTGTTGTACATATAAGACGTAATAATAATTCATTCACATTTGGAAGCTTGGAGATTGGGGCCGATGGACTGCAAGTTATCGATACAACCAGTGCTAATATTTCCGAAGGTTATTACAATATTGTATCTGATTTTGTAGACGGAATCAACGATCGTCTATAAGTTTTCTACGACCAATTTTCAGACATCGTTTCTTCGTTTTGTACGCAAAAAGATTGAAAAAAATCACATTACTTTCTTTTTCCCAGTTCGGTAAATAGGATTCTCCGACTTCCCGATATAGCGAACATTACTCCTGAAAAGGGGGAAGAAGCTGATAAGAAAAATCGAATACATCGGTACTACCCTGCTAGTTTGTCCCGTGCAATCCCCGATCAGTTATTTGTCTACACCGATATTTGTGAACCGAACATTGTCGGTGATTCGCAAGTGACTTTATTGCGAATTGTCAATATCGGTGGAAAAAATTATAATTACGGCGAAACTGTGGTAAGGCATTTTTCACCGCCCAATTACATTCCTCTTTTGTCGAAAACGTTTCGCGAAATTACAATAGATATAAGAGACCACGCAGGTTTACCAATACCATTCGAGTACGAAACGTTGGCCGTCACTCTTCACTTTAAAAGACAATATTGAATGGGTCTACAATGTTGAATCATTACATAACATACTACGACGAACAGGCTGGTAATGGTCTTGGTGGTGGTGGAAACTTGTTCGGTAGAGGTCGACAAATACGAAACGTTTATGTCGGGTCTTTGGATCAGCGCGGTCATGGAATTGGAAGTTTTCTCGGAGGATTGTTTAGACGCATATTACCGTTATTAGGTAAAGGCGCTGCTGCAGTTGGTAAAGAGGCCTTACGTGCTGGAATAAATGTAATCGAAGATATCGGCGAGAAGAAAGTTTCATTCAAGGAATCGTTAAGAAATCGTGCAAAGGAATCTGGAAAAAACCTCACAGATAGAGCAAGAGATAAACTTTCAAAAATTATGTCTGGTTCGGGATATAAAAGTTTATCAAAAATAGATCCTTCCCAGTATTCGTCTGGTAATACGTTAGTGCATGTCACACAGCGGCGTCGTAGCAGCACCCATAAATTACGCAAAACCAAATCGGGGCGTGTTTCGAAACGAAAGATGAATAGAGTGCGAGGGAAAACCAGAAAGAAGAGGAAGAAGCCGTTAAAGAAGAAGAAGAAAACTCAGAAGAGAAGGAAGACAAATAACGGAAAGTGTAGAAAGCGAAAACGTAATACTGATTCGAACGACATATTTAGATAAAAATAGAAATAATGTCTTTCCTCCATTCACATTCGTGCGAGTGCATGAAATCCGAGCTTGACCTCTTCACGCTACCCCCGACACAAACGACGATCGAGAGCTCGCACTGGGTACACTACAAACCTGTATCTTCCTCAACAGATGACTCACCGATAGAATTTGTTGTGCCAGGTCATGGCGATGAGTACATTGACCTTGCGCATACGATGATTAGTCTGAAAGCTCGTATTCAACCAAACGATGCAGAAGACAGCGCCAAAGTTGCACCAGTGAATAACTTTTTGCATTCAATGTTTAATCAGGTAGATGTGTTCTTTAACCAAAAACTTGTAACACCACCTAATAATACCTACGCCTACCGATCGTACATTGAGACTTTATTGAATTGCGGTCCAGCGGCGAAGGCTTTACACTTAACTTCGACGCTTTGGTATAAAGACACAGGGGCTCATATGGATTCGTTACCTTCAAGTGCGAATAATGTTGGACTAACTAAGCGTAAAAAATACACTGAAAATTCTCAAACAGTGGATCTCATCCGACATTTGCACTGCGATATTTTCAATCAGGATAAATTCATGCTAAACGGTGTCGAAATACGCTTGCGTCTCGTCCGCTCTAAAGATTCGTTTACTCTCATAGACGAATCGGCAGATGGGAAATTTTCAGTAAATATCAGCGATATTACATTACTAGTGCGTCGAGCCAAGATAAACCCAGGTATATTTCTCGCACATGCAAAAACCTTGTCAAATACTACAGCGAAATATCCTCTCACCAGGGTCGAGGTCAAATCGTTTGCACTACACAGCGGAGTACTCGGAGATACACTTGATAACGTTATTCTCGGTCAGTTACCGAAAAGGGTGGTTATCGGTTTTGTTGACAATAAAGCTTTTAACGGCGATCGCCGACTTAATCCATTCAATTTTAAAAATTATGGTATTAACTTTTTATCGTTATACGTCGACGACACACAAATCCCTAGCAAACCACTACAGCCAAATTTCAAAACAAATTCACAGCTATTCGTGGAGTCGTATCACACGCTGTTTTCAGGCACAGCTATTCATTTCATGAACGAGGGGAACGAAATCTCGAGGGATGAATTTGCAAACGGCTATTGTCTGATTGTTTTTTATCTAACGTCTGATCTTTCTGCAAGTTGCGCTACTCATTGGAACCTCGTAAAGAACGGTTGCTTACGTATAGAGGTACGCTTCGATTTCGCTCTTGAAAATACTGTAAATTGTATAGTCTACGCAGAATACGATAATCTTTTAGAAATTGACTCTTCTCGTCAGATTATTACCGATTACAATGCCTAAATTCGTAAAAAGCGGGGACGTCGTCTCGCTTAAAAGGATCAAACCGAACGAATTTTGACATCAGTTGCACGATCCGAGTTGAGTATCACGGTACAAGTATGGAGTTTATCGTCGATGTTCCAGGTTTTTTAAACAAAAGGCACAATTTTATTCCGAAAGAGATTGCTGTCACTTGTATAGAAAAAAACTACATTGGCCATTGGATTCTACGATCGAACGATAATTTCTCCGAATTACCTGCAAATTCGCGAAAGACAAATTCATACCTCTCCGAGCATCATCACGGGATCGAGTGGTTCGATGGTGAATCAGACACGTGTAAAGTATTTCACACACTTCAAGAAATCACGCGTCATGCCAGTCGCATTTACGTACGCGGATATCAAAACAAAAAATTACTGGAGAAAATTATTATGAGACCTTTCATAAATTTAGAAGAAAACCCGGACGCGCCAACATTCACCGAAATTCGCTCGAACGAAACGTTCTGTATTTATCACGGAATCAGAGTGTCTGACAAATACTCGTGCGCCCTGAATAATGCTGTAAACTTACGAGGATGGCTAATTTCGCGCAAATCCGCTTCTAACAACAACAACAACAACATCAGCGACAACATCATCGACAACAACAGCGACAAACATAAAAGTGAAGATTGGGATTCGTTGCCTTCGACGTCGTCGTCGTCGTTATTGTGTGTTTCTACAGAAACTAGTTTCAGTTTCGCAACCGGCGATTGCAGTTCGAAGGCGCCAAACAAAATCGCCAATGAATTCGAAACAACTGTTACGATCCCTTCGATACATCCAAGGGCATACGAAAGGCGTCTATCCGGCAGATCTGATTCCTCTGGTGTGGACGAAACCTGCGGTAATAATCGCTAACACGGACGATAAAACAAAACCAGGCTCGCACTGGGTAGCATTTTATGTCGACGAATTTTCTAATGGGATCTTCTTTGACAGCTATGGATCGCCTCCATTCATCACGCATCATATTCGCCGCCTCCGACGCAATTGTAAGACAATCCGATGGAGCGAAAAGTGTCTTCAGAGCGTTACTTCTTCTGTGTGCGGTCAATATTGCCTTATGTTTTTATATACTATGTCTAACGGTTATAGTTTATATGATTTTCACCAGAATTTCTCTACTGACACTAGAAAAAACGATTACCTTGTGAACAAGTGGTACGATCAATTTTTGAGAAAATATCAATATTCTACTAATACTAAAAATGAAACATGTACAAATTATCCGCTTAATTATGGCGGACAATAGAATAACAAATGTATCCAATCTTGTACGTTTAAAATGTGCCATTTTTGAATAAAATGTGTTTTTAACAAATCTAATGTTTTATTATTTTACCTTTGTCAAATCTTCCCTTCGTATTTTCAGCAGATTTGTAAGAAACTATTATAATAAAGTAGTTGTTTAGAGGGATTCCAGATTCTACATGTATTACTTTGTATGCTATGATTTCCAGCTTACTTCTAGAAGCTTATCTCCCTTTCGACTTCAAGATTTTCCTAGAAAACTAGGTCACTCGAATATAAACACCACGTGTGCTTTTTAAACGTCGTAGGAAATTACAGTCTCTCGGTTTCGACTTACAAGCGGACTGACACGTGCGCAACAAGTGTATAAAGGTCATCGGCGTTATGCATTGGTAAATCTTAATAAATAATAAGGAGGAGTGGGGGCTGAATCATCATAAGAAGCCAAACACGAAAACTAACAAATAGTCGTCGAAAGGTCGTTGAACCATGACCTACCTCACGTTCCGGCCAAAGGTACCTCGTACGTTTTTGTTTACGCTAGTCTATTGACAAACCGTACAAGGCGGGTGTAGTGTTATTTACGATCATAAATTGATACGTATCTGGCGTTAATCACTTAATTATCATTATTTATTGACATTTTTATTATTTGTTTTGACATTAATTACCCATTAATAACCATTAACACCTCTTTATGAGGTCATTAACCCCTGACCTATCTCAATATTCGTCTGCCAGCCACGCGTAGGGGCCAAAGGTACCCCGTACGTTTTTGTTTTCGTCAAACTACTGACCTACCTCAAAATGCGGCTACAGGTATATTTACGATCATAAATTATTTTTTATCTGACATTAATTACCCAATTAACATTATTTATTGACGTTTTTATTGTTTGTTTTGACATTAATTACCCATTAATAACCATTATCACCTCTTTATGGGGTCATTAACCCCTGACCTAGCCCAAGGCGCGCGTGCCGTCTGGCGCCAGACCTACCTCAAGGTGGAGGAGTGGGGGGTGTTTACGTCTGGCTATCGGTACCCCTATACTACTTGCATCAGATTTAAGAAAATATACAACGTATTGTAAAGGTGTTTCAAGCTCCGATGTACTAGATGCCTATAATTAATGACGAGCAAAAGTCAATTTTGACGCACATTTTATTCTAAACGTGATAATGAAAAGCCTGACGTGCAGTCTGCAAATATTGTCAATATGTACGTGTTATAATATTAAAAAATTATACAATTGAACGTAATGATAGAGATACGCGTGATAAATTATTCATTTAATTGTATATTCATACTTTTGTCACCAACATTTCTAAAACACCGCAATTAAGCTCGTTTTAGTAAAATTGTATAATGATCGTATATATTAAATTGTTTCATTATCTACGAAAAAATCGTTGAATATTTACTCCCTTATATAAGAAAATGTTCAATAATTATTGAAAGTATATTTGTGTACCGATGTGTTTGGACTGTCCAAAAGAAATATAAAGTAAGATAGAAGCTTTACAGACAGGTCATTGAGAATTTTTCACTTTTCCTTTCAAAATGACTAATGTTTTACGGAATTACATGCGCACATTTAAATAAAATTAATCTATGCATGTCTTCATGTTGAATTGTTGTTTAGTCTTATATTTCATATACGGTAGGAGTCTTTTTAAGCGATAATGTATGAAAACATCAGTTCTATAAACGATTCAATATTAATAATAATAATATGAAATTTTAGTGCATGATGTGAAAAGATGAGAAGCTTTTAAAGGTTAATTATTACTAAGAAAATTATTCATTGATATAATGACTTGTGTCTTTTTCTATTACACTAGGTGTGATGGATAGGAGTAACGTTTCCTTATGCCAATACATGTAACAAAATCGCTGTAACAATAGTATTTGTACGTGAATGATTTAGTTAACTAATTACGATTACAATGTGGACGTAACAAAAATCTGTCAAATATAACAACGTTTCGAGCAGTGTGATTATCGAAATCATTATTGTAAACGGAATTAAATAGTCATGTCCGTTAGGCTACATACAATTTCGAATCAAGAGGTATACCGTTAGTTAGTACTAAAATACATTTACGCTTGTACTTGTTGGGTTTTCAGAATGAATTTCATTCCATAGACGTGTGAATGTTACATCACAAGAATGTGCACACGACTCGATTATATGCACGGGTATTCGTATAGATGTAACAAATGGGTAGCTAATGAGAGAGAGAGGGCGAGAGAATGGTCGACAATTAAAGAAGACAGTTCAAAAGTCACATTCGCTATGAATAAGGTCATCGAATGTGGGCTATTATGCATGGTTCTAATATAAACAAATTTGTTATTATCATAATGATAAATACTTTGTCGACTTTCGTTTTGTTTTTACATTGACAGAAAGAAAGATGTAGTGTAGATAAGATGACTAAGACCATGTTCTCGATTTATGCATGGACTGACTTTAAGATGTGATGATTTTAAGTATTTGTTTTTAGAGTGCAGTACATCGCGATTCAATATACATACAAAAATTAATGGTTTAATCGATGTCAATTTAATGACTGAACATTTTTATTTAAAATGTAGAGATCTTTGGCACGCTCAATTGTATTATAAATGGATCGAAACTTGTATTCATACGTCTATGCACATTTCGATGAGATCGAATATCGTAGAAAAGGTTTCTTCAATTGCAAAAGTGTGGTGACCATCATACTGGTACTAGTACTTGAAACGGTTTAATATTGTGTTAACCTTCTTCTTCATCATCTGAGTATCGTAACTTGCACACTATCGACAATGGACACGTATGGACCGTCTATCCTAATCTCAAGAGGAACATCGGATGATACCGAGAGGTATCTAGTGATCGTGAAAACTATCTGTTTTTGTTACACTCTGATTTAATTTCCGATTCATAAGATTTGACGAAGAGATACTACGATCTAGAGAGAAAGGTACGACGTATACCCATAAGTTAGAGGTACCACGCCATATGTGGAAGTGGCAAAGAGTGTGTGAGAAGGAGAGATACAGAGATAGCGAGAAGGAGAGAGTGAGAGAGTGATAGAGTGAGAGTGAGAGTGAGAGAGAGAGAGAGAGAGAGAGAGAGAGAGAGAGAATGAAGCGTCAATTAATGAAGGGGACAAGAAAATCGGTACTAGGTATTAGAAATGTAGTATATTGCCGACGTGCAAGGATTCCCCGGATCTGGTAATCGGTTTATATCGAAGGAAATATGTATTATGGTTATTTCCGACAGTGATGTAGTAAAGTACGTTTCGAATGTAAAACAATTGGCTAATGCACAATTATCATGGTCTAGGATTGGAATCGGGCGATATACCCTTTGATGCAATCAACGAAACGTTGGAAGACATCGTTACATGTGCTCACAAGATATACATAAAAGTCGCAGACAAAAAAAAAAGATATAGGTTGCAGGAAATTTTAGATGCTGACACTGCTGTTGACTTAGATATATTGGCCCGTCCATCTCTACCGAAACTCATAGGCTAAAATGCTTAAAAATTTGATAATGGAAAATCTTCAAGGCCATCCTGCATCTCTTCAAAAGTCAAAGAGAATTTTCTATGAAGTGAAACGTCTTGCATTAATGGAAACAAAAGACATCGAATGACTACCTATAGATTTCATCTCAACGTTTGCAGAACGTGAAATTGAAGAAGCATGATCATGTCTACCTCTCACAATGCAAATGCATTCAGATTTACGTGAATGTCATCGATAAACATTTTGAAACGAGTGATGATACCGTAGATAGACAACCACCGATCATTAAAGACTATGTAAAGTGTTGATTTCAGGGGGATGTCTAGTAATGGCAACATAGGTATTTTAAAAATAGCGAGATTGCTTTCGCATTGCAGTAGATGCGCGGTAATATTTAACAATTTCACTTTCATATTCTTTTGCATGGCGATATTATTATTAGTTTATTTATGCATTGACTCATATTCCATTGTAATTGCTCCATAACCACTCATATCAGCAAGTATATCATCGTAGTCTACGATGAATCCATGCATTTCAGATGCACCCGCATATTTCATTCTGCAACACACAGATTCTTCAATCTCTTTGAACATACCAAAAGATGGCAGCATTATCATTTCCTTTACCTTTTTACTTAAAAGACACAAAATTGTGCGTATAGATAGAAAAAAACTGTTGAATTTTAGACGCTTCTCTTAGATTTTTACATCTTCATTTCCATCTTATTGTTCTCAGAAATGTTAAAGGTGGGAAATATTAAATAAAGGTTAATTAATTACATTAAAAGCAAGTCGATACTCGTATCTGTTCGTCACTTATGGGAAGTCAGATTCATTGTTACCGTATAATAAAGTCTACGGATAATTAACAGGTCGTAACCTGTATGGCGATATTTAAGATGTGGTAAATTGTACACATATTAACCCTTTGAGTCACACATTTTTCCTCTTATCGAATTTAGCTGAAATTTGTTACTCGCGGGTTTTTGTGGTCGCTGATTACGAATCCGAGGTTTGTTTTTCTAAATTCAAGATGGCGGATCCAATATGGCGGACAAAAATTTTAAATATAATTCCTGATGAATTTTGAAACTTTAACATCTTCTCTATAATCAACATAAAATTCATATTCAGCGAGGCTGAAAATTCTCTAACACGCGTTTTCATAAAAAACTCTCGATTTTTTACATCTTGCTCACAGCCATTTTCAATTTCGTAAAGCTGATATTGGATTCGTAATTATCGACTTCGGAAATCCCCAAATACACATTTTCACCACAATTCGCGCTTTTTTACATCTCGATCACCGCCATCTTGAATCAGCCATCTTGGATCCGTCATTTTAAATGTTGTAAAGCTGACATCGGATTCGTAATCAGCGACCCCGAAAACCACCTAATACGCATTTTCATCAAAATTGGCGATTTGTTACATGTTTCTGACCGCCATATTGAATCCGCCATTTTGAATTTTATAAATCTGACACAGGATTCGTAATCAGCGACCCCAAAACCTATATACCCCCGAACTTCAAGTCAATATCTTTCAAAATAGCGTAAAAAATGAATGCTTTCCAAAAAAACATGATTTTTTTGTGTTTGTTTATTTATATAAAGTAAACAATAAACAATTATGTATTTCTAGTCATGTGGATATATTCTTTAAGTACTAAGGTAACAGAAAATAGCAGAAAGACCGATCGGAATACGTTAACTTGAACGTAAATAATTAAAATTCAAAGAAATCGAGGTAGTAACGTGGGTTATTACCGTGACTCAAAGGGTTAAAAGATGGTCAGGAACCTGATTAATTACATTACCCACGTGTCTATACTCGTATAGCTATGATTCGAACGTCATCAAAACACGTATATATCGTGAATAGATAAATGCATAGGGAATAAGCGTATCATCCTCTCTCTTTCTTATTACTGCTAGCTTCTTCTATCAGTTCAACACTGAAAAAACTGTTCACCGGTTTTCATGGTGCACATATGTATCCCTACTATACAAAGACTAATCGCGGCATTTTTCTGACGTTGGTTTCGTCTTTTTTATGACGGTACCTGTATATTGCAGGCACAGAAGATAGGTAGCTACCAAATAATGTGAAGTAATGAATATAATGTATGCCGGTAATCAAAATACATATATTCGAGGCACTAAACTTTTAATGGCTTCTAGGAATTAATAGTTTCATGTACAATCACAGAAGATGGTGCTGCTTGCGTGATTATTGTGGAGTAAATTTGATACGCCACTGATTTTGACGATGAAAAATGTTCTCCGTGTATATTATACATTTTAATACACGCTATTCGGATTATGTTAGATTTATTACTATTTAAATATTATTATTGTAAATTATTTATTTGTTAGTGCTACCTTTGTTAAAGAAGGGGTGTGTTGGCCTACGGGTGACCCACCAGGTCATTCCTATAGATAAAATATGGAACTGCGGTCATCTCCTTTCTATTATGGCGGAGGTTGCCTAAAAATTTGGGAAAGAGAAAATGTGTTACTTGGTATATCTTTTGATGAATTTGCGCAATGACTTTAAACGCGTCTGAACCTATATACATGGAAAAATATACGGTGAAAATAATCGGCGGGTAATCGGTGATGACTGTTACGATCGTACGATCATAACGATCGATTATGGGTACATTATAATATAAATTATACACGATAATTATAAGAAACGAGACTCGCCATATCCGGTCTCGCGCAACGGTGTGAAATCGGATAATTATCAGGTTATACTTTAACATTTCAATTAAAACAATAGCTAAGCGTTTCCTCGGTGGGAACCTGCATACGTTAGCAAATTGCACGGCGACGGACGAGAGTTTGGGACGACAAAAAAGGTGTCCTCAGCGGGTTCCCAGGAAGTAAACATGCGGACGTCAGCAGGAAGGCCCGGCGACATGGGGTCTTCGCCGATGGACTCTGCGACCGGTAGATATATGGGCATTGTTCTAGAACTTTTAAACTTTATGTTGTCGCTCATTATGATACCATAAACATTTTAAATATAACTTTGTAACACTACAGATCAACAAATTTTTGTTCGATTTACATGTAATAAGTGTTTATTACTAATTACAGATATGTAGAATACAATGAGAGTAAATAAAAGTAGTGAATTTGCCTGTTTTTGGTGCGCAACACTCAGTACATTTTTTCAGTTTTAACACTGAAACTTTTTGCACCTTTTTTTTTATGGTCTGTGGTTTTTTGCGGAAGTATTTGGGGATGTAAACAAATGAAAAATCCTTAACTTAATGATGTGCCTCACTGAGGAATAAAATTATATACCTTCAAACTTGCGAGATAACTTTTTTTTATAGTTGACAATTTAGCAGTCAACCTTAGATAATTTTTTTCACATTGGTTTTTAAGAAACCACACAACAGGGGTACATTACCTATATGATAAGAAGTAATTTGAGCCTTTGCCTGAATGTGTGCCACCTATACATAAAAAATGCGACCACGTCAAGCTTTAAATTTCCAAGCGAAACTCACTTTGAAAAATCAAATTATTTAATGGCACATCTACAATTTAGCTTCTAAGTACTTTGGAATCATTGTGATCTTTTCTCCTATGTTATTAAAGTATTTATAAATTTTGTATTTTTTTAATACAACAAAAAACACAATTTTTGACAATAATAAAATGATATTCTTTACAAATCGTTTTAATTTTTTGGTATCCTTAATGTTAAATCATGTATTTGGATTTCAAATTTTAATGAAAACTGACTTTGGATTTGTAATCAGTGGCCTCAAAAACCCTAACATATCAAATTTTATAAAAATCAAAGAAATTTTGTAAAAATAGTCCGCCATATTTAATCCATTATTTTAAATTTGAACTATTAACTAGACGTTTAATTTTATATACTAGCTTCTAAAAATTAGGCCATAAGCAAAAGAACTGCATTTTTTATGTATATTAAACGTTACAAAACTAAAAACTAATTTTACGAGTAACGTAACATATGTTACATTAAAAAAAAAATACATTGTGTATAAATGAGTCACGCAAGGTTTTTCCTGTCATTTGATCAATTCTAAAGCCAATAAAATTAATTTCATGAATGTGCCTAAAAAAAAAATGCAATTTTCTTCAACCTCAAAGTTTAAAAGTTCTAGAACAATGCCCATATAAATTAGACATCGAACGTCAGGGAGGACAGATTTTTGACGGAACTCTGACCCGGAACGTCGCGATCTTAAGTCTGAGGCCCGGGCTTGGGACTTATAGCGCGTACAATCGGAACCACTGTACGGATGCTGGGCGCGTCGAGAAAATAAACTAAAAACAATTATTCGCGCTTCGTTTCTTTTTATTCGCACGTTACGTTTATCAAGAAACGTAACAAAATTTAATGGTGTCAGAAGTGGGATCCACGAGTGTTTGAATCATAAATCGTGGTCTCATTCGCGTGGAGTACCAATCTCCTTAGTGTGGATTCAACAAAAAAAATAATAATTCGCGCGCAGCGTCCGAACGAACTATAAATTATAAACTGTGAACGATAAATTTATAAACTGTGAACTATAAATTATAAACTGTGAACTATAAGTCCTAAAGTGTGAACTGCAGCGCTTCATTCCAAAGACGATTGCTGTTTCCAAGAAGGAGAAATCAAACCGTTTTTTCCTGATTATCATCATCACCCTGATCGGAGCTCGGCGGATAATTTGCGGGTAAGTCGCTACATTTTCCACCTGACTTTTGCCTTAGCCATTTTATATAAAACTATTTCAATTGCCGTTACTTTACGCGACTATATTATGTTTCAAAAAACGCAGTTAATAATAAAGAAATATATACATATATATTTAAAAAAATGTTCCGGGCAGAGAGAAAAAAAAATACACAAAAAAAAATCTTTGGAACTTTGAGGGAAACGCGTTTTGAATGAGAAAGGCTCGCGATATACTTGGTTATCCCGTAGTAAAGCAAATTCGGAAACGCAACCGGCGACCCCCCGCGGGAGGACACGAAACGGCGAACGTACAGGATTCACCCACAATAAGCTCGCGACAAAATTCTCCCGAAAATACTGAACGTAAACCTAAGATGGAAAATAACGCGCCAGAATCCGTCAAACAGCAAGTGCTGACTTTAGGTCCATCAGCCGGAGATGTAATATACACGATACCCGACTTTTTCGGAAATCGTGAGTATTATAAAGATTTTGCGAGAGCGTGTAGATCCGCGTTGAAAATATTACCCAATAATAGTAGGGATCTTTTCAAATTTTTGCTAAAGGGAAAATTTAAGGGAAAGGCTGAGCGTTTCTCGCGAGAGGCCGACGATTACGAGACGGTCGAAGAGTTGATGGAGGTGTTGAAGAAACGTTATGGAGGACACGATGACCCTCATATATTTCTATCAAAAATACCGTCCTTAGTACAAAAACCCGGCGAATCGGTCGATGATTTCGTGTGACAGACTTATATACATCGGCGGTTGCAGCTACGGAGGCTGCATCGAAGTATGCAACCGAAGTTCGCGATAGTTTAATTAAATTACTAGATGAAAAATGTTTACAACAATTTATAGTCGGATTAAGGGGAGTCATGGAGTTTAGGGTACAGATGGAGAAACCAAAGACCCTAACCGAGGCTACAGAGATCGCGAACAGGCTAGCGGCATTACACTTCGCCAAAGATAATTCCGATGAAACTCGAGCGGGCCAACGGGAACGTTACAGGATGGCTGCGTCGGCCCGTGTCGTTGACGCCGAGAACGCGTATCCCCGCGACAATAACTTCGTACACTACGACGAACGTTACAGGATGCCTGCGTCGGCCCGAATCGTTGGCGCCGAGAACGCGTATCCCCGCGACAATAACTTCGTACGCTATGATGAACATTACAGGATGCCTGCATCGGCCCGAGTCGTTAGCGCCGAGAACGCATATCCTCGCGACGATAACCTCGTACCCTACAGTAAACTATGCAGGTACTGTGATAGACTGGGTCACAGCGAATCAAACTGCGAAGCTAGAAAATGCAACGAGACCCAATGTAGTTTTTCTAAACGCTTCGGGTATATTCGAGATAAATGTATGATTTAAAATCGAGAGTCGAAACGAGCCCAACAGCGGTATGAAAATTACGCGTCCTCCGCGCCGAAATCTTTGCAAAACACTCGCAATTGGCAACGTAATCCGAACGAGAGCAATCGTGATAACGGGGCGCGCGAACAACAACAGTTCAAACGGGAAGAGCCGCGAAGCAATCCTACCAACTCGAATTATCGAACTGAGAGCAACGGTTGACAAAATAAGAGGAAAAATGGGCCAGCGTCGCCACCGAAACATTTAAACTCTCAAGGCGCTCGGACCGCGACTGGAGTACCGAGCGACCCTCAGAACCAGTCGAAAAATCAAGTAAGATTATTGAAAATCCAAGAGTAAAAATCCGTGTCGGAACTGCTGAGTTCATTAGCTGCCCGAGATTAAGATTCGCGAGCGCCGATCTGCACGACATGGAGGGTACTTTTCTCATCGACTCGGACGCGGAAATCAATGTAGTTAAACTTTCAAAATTGCGCCGCGATATGTATCCGGATCCAATCATAAAGTACGACCTTAGTGGTATCGGCGAAGGGCTAATATCCACATACGGGTGTGCGAAAATCAAGTTCAACGGCTTGATAATTGAGGCACAAATTGTACTAGATGACTTCCCCATTTCCGAAGACGGGATACTGGGAGATCCATTCTTACGCAAACATTCGGTTAGAATAGATTACGGGAACGAAATTTTCGAAATCGGAAAAAATAAATTGCCGTTTGCGGATAGGAATGTAATCGAGCTCCCTCCACGTTGCAGAAAGGTAATTCGTGTGAAGGTCGGGAACAAGGTTGAACTCGGATTGCTACCCAAAATGGATACGGTCGATGGAGTGTACATTGGTAATGCGCTCGTCCGAAATCGCGAAGGGTACGCATATATGATAGCAGCAAATACTAACGAGCAGTTGGTCACGATGAAGGTGCCGACGGTGGATCTCGAGGCATGTGATATTGCGAGCGTCGACGGATTTGGGAACTATGCCTTGGCCGGCGAAAAGGACGGGGAGACCAAGACGTTGGAAAGCATTGAAATCGACACCGCGGAGAAAGATAACGGCCGAGCGGGACAAGTGTTGTCGCTCATGGACTTGAGTCCCTTGTCCCAAGAGGAAGAAGACCACGTGCGCGCACTCGTTAGCAGACATGCGCGGAGATTTCATCTACCGGGTGAACAGCTAGGTGCGACTACAGTGTTCTCTCACCGAATACATACGGTAGATGACGTGCCGATCAGAGCCAAACGTTTTCGCCACCCTCCTGCTATAAAGCAACGTTTAGTGGCGGAGCAATTGAAGGCCGGTATTGTACGTCCGTCCACATTACCATGTGATTCGCCCGCCTGGGTCATGCCGAAGAAGTGCGGCCCGGACGGAGAAAAGAGGTGGAGGCTCGTTATCGATTTCCGTGAACTTAACGAGAAAATGATCGACGATGCCTACCCGATACCCAATATTGCAGATATTCTCGATCAATTGGGACAAGCCTCGTATTTTACAACGCTTGACTTAAAATCGGGATTCCACCAGATCAAAATGGATGAGCGAGACGCCCAAAAAACGGCGTTCTCCACGCCTTATGCACATCTCGGGTACACTCGGATGCCCATGGGCATAAAGAATGGACCGAGTTCGTTCCAGCGTCTGATAGACCTTGTGTTGACAGGATTACAAGGGACAGAAATACTGGTATACCTAGACGACATAGTCGTCTACGCCAAAAATCTCGAAGAACACGGTAAGAAATTTGACCGACTTATGAAACGTTTAGCTAACGCCAACCTATCTTTAGAGCCCCAAAAGTGCAACTTTTTGCGAAAGGAGGCCACTTATCTCGGTCATCTGATTTCTGAAAATACGGTTAAACCAGATCCGCGAAAAATTCAAGCAGTGGCAGAATTTCCACGGCCCAAAAATGCTAAACAAATTAAACAGTTTTTGGGTCTTGCCGGATATTATCGGCGTTTCGTGGAGAACTTTTCGAAAATTGCCCATCCATTGAATAATTTGCTTAAGAAAACGGTTCCGTTTGTTTGGACGGAAGAACAAACTGAGGCTTTCGAAATATTGAAATCAAAGCTTTGTTCAGACCCTATTTTACAGCTACCTGATTTTTCACGACCATTTCTCGCAACTACTGACGCTTCGGGGTATGCATTAGGAGCGATTCTTTCGCAAGGCGAGGTGGGTAAAGACCAGCCGGTAGCTTACGCCTCTAGGAGCTTAAGGGGTGCCGAAATTAGATACTCCACCGGCGACAATGAAATGCTCGCTGCAATATTCGCAGTGGAGCAATTTCGACCATACTTATATGGTCGAAAATTCACGATCGTTAGTGATCATGAACCCCTGAAGTATCTTAAAACGATGAAAGATATGACACTTCGTCTTCATCGTTTTCGCCTAAAGCTCGAGGACAACGACTACGTAGTGGCCCATAAGCCCGGAAAGTGCAATGTGAACGCCGACGCGCTGTCACGTAATCCAACAGACGGGGGTTGCGAGGAAAGGGCCAGTAGCGACGAAAAAGCCGAACCGCCAGAAGCTCGAAAAATGCTTCCTTTAAGAAAACGAAAACCTATCGAGCGTGGATCTAAGAGGTTCAAAAGATTTCACCAATACGAGACGCGGAAACGCTCGGAATCCAGTTCGGGTAACCTCACGGAATGGAAAAAGCGACGCCATAAAGACAGAACCACGAACCCCGTCGACACAAATGGAGCATCCACACATCGGACGGAATTACCTAGTCGCAAGATAAAAGGCTCATCAGTAAGCAAATATTGGACATGGGAAACATATGATGCTAGGGCACAAACCAGTCCCAAACAGGTCATTGAAACCGTAAGGACACGCTCTGGCAGGAACTATAAGAGGGAGGACACCTCAAATTCGCCGATACGGCCAAGCGCGAAAAAAATCGCGAATTCCCATTCTCCGACGACTGTAGCCGACGTACGAACAAGGCGAACCCGTGTTAAACGTTGCGAAGGGTACAAGTAATCGCATGCAACACTGTAGAAGGAACAACGGAGCGTCGGATTGCGCAACGAGTTCCACGGACGAAAAAGGCATCGAAGCAAAGAAGAGTGGACACATGGATGCGACAGATCGCCGAGGCGCGGAGTACGCAACACTTCCCAGTCCTCTCCGTGCCAGCGAAGAAGCCTCCACAAAGAAGTTTACCCTCTTCGGATCGAAATGCATCGCACGACCAACTTCGAGAGACTGAAGTAATATGCATTCCCCCTCCCATCGATGAAGAGAGGGAGGAAAGTAGCGGAGCGAATATCGGAGATGATACGCATGAACAAGGTGGTTCGCCCTCTCCCCCCGACCGAACGAGTACATCGGAAACAGAGAGTCCTAGAAAATCTCCGTTATTGAATTATCAAATGAGGGAACATTGCGCGGAACCTTTTGCACTGTTGAGCAGGGACGAGGAAGTCGTAAAGGATGGCAATTGCCTATTTGACTCCCTCATAAAGGTCCACGATTTGAAAATAACACCAGGAGAATTACGAAAACTTCTTGCTATGACAGGACGTTTCAACGAAATTGCCGAACCCGAAAGGGCACGGAAAATTTTATTGTCCCCGTATGAATACGGAGATGATAACCACGTAAGGTTATTTGCATTGCACTTTAAAGTAAATATCTGTGTCCATTATGCCGACGACTCGATAAGGACGAGATATTTTCATGTCAAAGTTTAGGATACTACGAAATGGCACCACTTACATTTTAAAAATACACACTACACCCCATATAGGAAACTACTAGATTCGGAAATGCACGAGTCTCCCAACGAAATCATTGCCATCGGACAATCGTCTGATAACGGGAGTGACCTTAGTGACTCAGAATGTCCCGAAAACTGCAAGCTCCCGAGCACCTCTACTGAAGATTCGTAGGATAACGAAAGCCACTTTGGCGATTCTGAAGATCCCGAGAATCTAACCTCTTCCAGCGAGACTGATGAAGAGCCGGAGTCACACGGTTCTTAGGTTCAAGACGCGGCTATCCCGGAAATAGGCGAACCCATTTTGGAATTCTCGGATCGGTATTTGACTAGCGAGAAGGGGAATATTGCGTACTTCACCGCGGCTGACTGCAAATTGGACAGTGAGATCGGGAAATTACTTAGGGAGAAATCGCTAATAAATTCCGAGAAATTAAAACAATGCAATTCGACCATTGGCGAAGTTGTAGTGACCAAGGTTGGGAAATACTCAATGTTTGCACTAATGGTAAAAAGGAATATAGATGAAAGAGCGTTGAAGTGTGTCATTACATCCTGTGTTAAAGATCTAACTAAAAAATTGTTACAATCAGATGTCAGCACGATACACTTGGGATATGATTTCGAAATAATTCCGAAGCAAACGTGGTATACGATTACAGAAGCCCTTAGGGTGCACATTAAGCGGAAGGTAACGATAGTAATTTTCAAAAATTCGTTCGTTGTACCATCCGCTTTCGAACGATATGCATTAATAAAAGAATGCCATGGTTCCGCGGCAGGAGGCCATAAGGGTATACAAAAGACCTATTTCCGTCTAAACCGAACCCATTATTGGCGGAACATGAAGGATGACGTAACTATAGTCGTGAATCGGTGTAGCATATGCCAGAAAGGAAAATCTCTCAGGGCTAAGGTCCGACTGTCAATGATTATCACGGACACACCAGCGGAAGCATTTGACAAGGTGGCACTGGACGTTTGGGGACCCACGAAAATATCCGAGGATGGAAATAGATTCTTTCTCACGATACAAGACCTACTGACTAAATATTCGGTAGCAGTGCCTTTATCAGAGGTCACCGGGTTATCCACCGCAAGGGCTTTCGCATCAAACTTTATCTGCAAATTTGGTGCGCCTAGAGCAATATTGACGGACCAGGGTCCCAATTTTATGTCGAGCGTTTTCAAGGAGCTCTTCAAGGTTTTCAAAATACAAGCCTTCTTTACGTCTGCTTACCACCCAAAGTCCAACGGAAACATAGAGCGAAGCCACCATGTTCTCGCTGAGTACCTCAGGTGTTGTGTTAAACGCCGAAAGGAATGGGATAAATGGATTCCTCATGCGATGTTCGCCTATAATACGAGTGTCCACGAGGGTAATAAATATACCCCACACGAGTTGGTATTCGGCAAACTGGCACGTTTACCATCTGGCACTCCTCCCAGTGATGGAATATTGACCTATTCGGATTATATAGATGGGCTTAAGAAGGATTTGGAAGAGATCCAGACATTCGCAGGATTAAATCTTAATCAAGCGAAGCAGAGGGCGAAAATTTATTACGACCGCAAACAAAATGTTAAGCATTTCCGGGTAAGCGAGTGCGTGATGCTTATGAAGGAGCCTCGAAACAATAAATTGGACGATACATTCGTAGGCCCATACGAAATTGTAGAAATTGTAGGGTCTCGAAATGTAAGACTGCAGATTAACGAAACGCGGACGAAAATAGTCCACATGGACAAATTAAAGAAAGGATACGATCCCTTGATTTTTAGTGAAGATCAGAACTCGTCATCCGAATCCACGGATTCGGACTATAGGTCGGTTGAGAGGAACGCAGGGAAGAGTGAGTTATCGCTCTTCTCTCTGTGCGGTGCTTCGTAAATCGCGCGCGGGCTCCCCACCTTGGACGGGCAAGCCGGAGAAAAGAAGGAGAGAAGTTATCGCACATAAGAGACAATGCGCGAAAATAAAGAATATTCAATTTAAACGACTACGATGTAGTTAAGCGACCCTAAATTAAATATCATATCAAATCAAATATTATATCTTAGAGCATAAGGAATTTCGGAAATCGCTATGATGTATTAAAGCCTGCTATAGGAAATTATGCCCAATATTAAAGGTTCATACTTGTCGGTCCATTCGTGTGTTAGCACGCACGCGTTTTAATTTCCTATACTGTAAACTCGTCGCATTGCATGCTTAGATACGCGCCTCAGGATCGGATTTCGAAACCCGTATCGCCGACTGTACATAGAGAAACGCATTTCCTCAAAGATAAAACACGGAGCCTAATTTCGAAGTTACAGGGTAAACTATTCCGAGTAATATATAATTTGGCAATTGGCAGGTCGGATGGGAGGAATTCAAATTTCTCTCCGTCCGTAAAGTTTGGGGAATATGGCGCGACTGGCCAGTGATGGTCCGAGGGGAATTCGGGAAATAGATTAAACGAAAAACTCTACTTCCAGGGATCCAACTGCAAAATATTCGAACGTCAGGATTGAAGAGAATCCAGGTCTATACTCTGAAAATATCGGACCTATGCGGTTGACACACACGGAATGGCGATTAGTCTCCAGAATTCCACTACATGCCTACTTTAAAAAGATAGATGATTTCTACTCTAGTCTTAAGATTCTAGAGGAATGTTGTAGGGAACTCCAGGTGTGTACTCTAAGCGAAAGGATACGTGAATCCCGGGGGATACTCTACGAAGTAGTAAAGAAGAACGAAAATCTCTTAGAGATCTTGGCAGGACACGAGGGACGACGCAAGAGGGGTGTCATCGACGCGATCGGAAAAATAAGTAAAATTTTATTTGGAACGGCACTGGAAGAAGAAATCGAGGATCTTCAGCAACAGATGGATATGGCGAATGACAGAATTTCAGAAACTGCTACGCTAGTAGCCGAGCAGATAAGGTTAATTTCGGTCGAATTCGCAGAGATACGTCAGGAAATGCCAGCCATCTATAAAACATTGAATGGGTTACAAAAAACCCAAATATTGATACAATCACTAGCGGGACAATCCTTGCGAAACGAAGAACTAAACCACATCATGTCTGTAATCGCTACGGAAGTACAGAGATATGCAATAGAGGCGGATCAGTTGATGAACGCTGTATTATTCGCAAAAGCTGGACAAATTCACCCCGAATTTGTCTCACTCAAGAATTTAACCAACCACATCAAGGATATTACCGAGCTTACACCAGAATGTGAATTCCCTATCCCGATTGCACGGTTGACCTTGGACTCTTTACTGGACGATGAAGATCGCATACTGGAACGCTACCCTGGTATACATATTATACATCCCCCTTGTGTCTCGCCTAAGATTTACCGTTATACGAGCTAGACAATGATAGCGATTGTGAAGTACGAATGATGGCCGAATTGATCTTCCAAGATTTTGGCAATTGTGACATCAGAATACGTCGACAGAAGACGGCATTCTGGCTTAAACTTCGCACTATGAATCGTTGGCTATACTCGGTTACCAAACTGGAACCATTGAGAATTATTTGCGGTAATGAAGTAATCACTACCCTAATGTTAAACGGAACGGGTTTGATCGAACTAACGCCAAATTGCAAGGCACAGACGGGAAAAACACCGCTAGTCGCCTCAAGAATGATAGAACCAGAAAAATTTATGCAATACCACGGACCAGGACTTCTCATCATAACGAAGCTGTTGATCAAGGGTTCAGTGGAAGCAACGGATATCGGCGAAATCCTCAAAACAGAAGAGGCCAAGTCAATTTCATCAGATGTGACCAGTGACTTCGAGACAAGTATTAAGTTCAGCGAGCTCATGAATAGGGCCCGTGACATCGCAAAGACCAGGAAGATAAACGCGCGGATGAATGTGACGGAAGGAGCCACTGTGTACGGATTACCATCTCTATCGATAGTAATCATAGCCGTGGGTCTCTACTGGTGTATACGTCGGAGAAATTGGGTTCTTTTTAAGCCGCGAAGAAAATCGAAGACGATGACTGTGTCATATAATAGAGACACTAATGTAGTGCAAATAGAAGAACAAAACCCGGCAGGGGGCCCTCATCAGAATCACAACTACACGAATCACGAAGTGCTATTAACAATTCCAAGATGAGCGCCTCCCCGGGAGGCAGTTTAGAATTAAGGAAAGCATAAATTGTAAGTTTTGACCTAACTATTTTAAGTGTACTCTGCCGGCACTCGACTAGTTTAATAGGTAAAGCGTGGGTTCGAATCCCAACTTATTGTTTAGACAGTGTTATGTATGTATTAACATTATATTGTGAAATTATGTTGTACAGTCTTCAAACGAATGTACTAAAATACTAATAGAATGTCCCAGCATCCACGCGTAATTTAAGTACACGTACTAACCAACCGCACACACATTTTTCGCGGTAGAGTTAAGTTATTTCTGAACGATGTTCGTTCTTTCTTCTCATTTTCGGCGGAGGACCACCGGCTTTCAAAGGGAGGAAGTGTTACGATCGTACGATCATAACGATCGATTATGGGTACATTATAATATAAAGTATACGCGATAATTATAAGAAACGAGACTCTCCATATCCGGTCTCGCGCAAAGGTGTGAAATCGGATAATTATCGGGTTATACTTTAACATTTCAATTAAAACAATAGCTAAGCGTTTCCTCGGTGGGAACCTGCAAACGTTAGCAAATTGCACGGCGACGGACGAGAGTTTGGGACGACAAAAAAGGTGTCCTCAGCGGGTTCCCAGGAAGGAAACATGCGGACGTCAGCAGGAAAGCCCGGCGACTTGGGGTCTTCGCCGATGGACTCTGCGACCGGTAGATATATAAATTAGACATCGAACGTCGGGGAGGACAGATTTTTGACGGAACTCTGGCCCGGAACGTCGCGATCTTAAGTCTGAGGCCCGGGCTCGGGACTTATAGCGCGTACAATCGGAACCACTGTACGGATGCTGGGCGCGTCGAGAAAATAAACTAAAAACAATTATTCACGCGTTCGTTTCTTTTTATTCGCGCGTTACGTTTATCAAGAAACGTAACAATGACGATGACCGTGAAAATGCTATAATGCCGAAGTAAATGGATCTAATAAAGAGTACGAGAGAGCGAGAGAGATGGGAGTAGAACGCAGGAGGAAAAGGTCATTATTAGAATTTTACTTTCACTTTCAAAATACGGTTCCTAGCCTACGCTGTATTTTCACATAGGCATCGAGAAGCGACTATGATGTAGCAATAGCTGACCTTCATGGTAGCCATTATTGTGCATGCGTCAATAAATGAATAAAATGCGTTTATACTTTAATCGCTAGTGAATCAGTATCATACGAAATGGAATACATTGTAGACGTTCATGGATTCCGCGGGCCTGGTAATCGCTTCATACCGAAGGAAATGTCTATAATGAATATTTTCGTCGGTGAAATTGAGACTTATGTGTTTAAACCACCATATCAATGGGTGTAATAACCTTTACACTATAAAAGAGTCAATAACTGGTTAATGCATAATTACCACGGCTTACCATGGCAATCTGGTGACGTCCTATGCGATGCTTTAAACGAGACTTTGGAGGATATCTTTAAATGTGCCAACAAAATTTATGTAAAAGGAGTCGATAAAAAATGTTGGTTGGAGGATATATTAAACGCTGAAAATGTTATTGATCTCGACGTTTTGGACTGCCCATCTCTGAAAAAACTGAAGCAACAGCAGCAATATGAATTGTCGGAGAAGTGTGAAAATCATTCGATTAATGGAACTTGCACTAAAGAAAATGTTCAAATACTTAAAAATTGGGTATTGGGAAATCTACTTGAACAGCCTGCATCTCTTTAACGTTCATTAAGGATTTATTACGAAGTGAAACGTCTCGCATTGATGGAAACAAAAGATATAGAATATCTACCGATAGATTTCATCTGCATGTTTGCTGAATGACAAATTGAAGAAGCATGGACCTGCTTGCCACCTGCTATGCAAATGCATCCTGAAATGCGTTAATGTCGACGATGTTGTAAACATTTCGAATCAAGTTATGATACGATAGATGGTGAACCGCCTATGATGCATCTATGAAGACTGCATCAGTTGTCAAATTAAAAGCGATGCATTAGTTGACGATATTGAAAATATAAACTTTATGTGATCGCTATTTTATATTCTTATGTATAACAATATTGTAAAATCAATTAATGTAATGTATGAATATGAATGTGAAAAATAAAATTTATTAAATACATCTTCTCTATTTTCTTCATCTTCCTTTCTGCATGATATTGTGCAAACAAAATAAATATTTATGAAAGGGTCGATGATCGACGTAATGATTAATGGGTTTTACAGTCGAGGCGTTGCGATGGTAATAATGGTAACGGTTTTCAATAGGAGGAGAGTCGAAAACAAGACTTTCCACCTTAGGAATGAAAATCTGTGTTTAAAATATGTAGGTGTCAAGAAGGACTTCGGAAAGTCATGTCACGGAACGAGAAAATTAAAATATTGATGTTAGATGGAACAAATTTTGTAATTGATAGGTAGGATAAACGGACTTGTCATAGCCGGCAGGTCCCGCGCATCAGAGGGTCGACGTCAGGCCTTTTGAACGCGTTGAGTCTTGATTAGAGGCTTTTCTATATTAATTTTAAAATGGTCTTAGCAGTTTTGTGTGAAGGGACTTAGCGGTTTCGTCACTATTGGAGATCATTGATTTACGCTAACGGCTTGTCAAGACGACTGTCATATTGATGGATAGATTTCCCCGACGAGAGAAAATTCTGAAAGGTGAATTCAAACTTACAACATGGCAAGGGAGAGGTCAACGCCTTGATTACAAGTTTTTAAAATTTGTGTGAGATTTAAAAAGCAGGTCCTCGATATACGAGATTGCGCTAGACACCTTCAAACTGGTATTTCGACTAATGAAAATCTACGCTTTCAATTCATCAAAAAATATATGTAACATCGGAATTACGTCGGTAACGGTGTGCAATAATGAAAGAGAGAAAGATATATGCATAACGCTACAGCATTACCCTTCGAAAACTCAATGGGACCGTCCACGAAGTCCTTGCGTCATCTTAATAACCTCATTAGTGACGGTGAGATTCCCCAATGAGAGAGTCTTGAATTATAAGTCCGCGTACTAAACAGCAAATCAAAAATGCGAATCAATCCGCGAATCGGCCCGCGAGTAATTCCGCGACTCAATCCGCGAATTAGTCCACGAATCAGTCCACGAATCAGTCTGCGAATTACTTCACGAATCAGTCCGCGAATCAGTCTGCGAATCAATCCTCGAATCAGTCACCGAATTAGTCCGCGAATCAGTCTGCGAATCAATCCGCGAATCAGTCAGCGAATTAGTTCACGAATCTACCACCTCGCCTGCTGCGACAGCGCCACGACTGTGGCGACGCCTGGTGGCGGCGGCGGGAACTTCGTGGGGACCGCTCTACCTCTACTACTCACCGTTATTAAAGATAATAAAATTCCAAAGACAACATAATTGTAATTAAAACTAGTGTTGGCGTGGTGCCTCGCTCGCTTCGCTCGCTCAGAAACTTCGACCCAGTGGAGTCGGCTATTCCTTAATACTCGTTTGTTTACTGACAGCTTTCAATTATATTATAAAATTATATTGATATTTAGGGGTCCAATCATATTCAGGTCCAAGTGGCTTCGAAAGATATGTTACAACAATATAGTGTTTCTTATATGTATGAAAATTGAAAATTGGCATTTTCAAAACTTGACCCCAACAACAGGCCAGCCGAAGTATTAGTAAATAAAAGTTGAAAAACACTTACTTTATGCACATGTATTCTAATAGACTATTCGATGCATATTACATGTTTACTGTGTCTTTTTCTAATTACTGTCATTATGATCTTATATATACAATATATATACATATAATTCCTCAAAGATTTCTTGAAAGTTTCGAAAAGATCTCTGACGGATATTAGGAGGGGCTGGCGAAGACTACCCCTGTGAGGTAGGGGGTCGAAACGTCGAAATTTGATGAAAAACTGTAGGGTAATTTTTTTGCCGAGGTGACCAAATTCAATACATTTTCAGACAATAGTCATAAACATTTTAAACCAGTTTTTATGGCACCGTTCACTTTAGGCAGAAAATGCATAAAACCTTTTTTGTATAGAATTTAATGCTTTATCTTTTTTGTTTGAAACATTTTTTAATAAAATTTGTATTTTTCAAAATAAATACAAAAAACTACGAAGAAACTTAATTGGGGCTAATTTTATTTAGTAATTGACGGATGGATCTGCCCCGAAATTTAATCAAAAAATTTATGTCATCACGCTTATCCGTTCGCGAGTTATCGTACGGACGTACGGACGTACAAGATCACGGACACAAATTTTTTTTATTGTTGATTTGGGCTCCTTACACGGAGAGACTAGAGGCAAGATTTTCGTCCGGCCCTCTACGCGCAATAAAGGTACTAGACCACCGGACGAAAAATCTAGGTAGGCGCGCATAAAGATCGTGCATACTCCGTGGCCAAATCGAACGTGCGGAGTATAAACATTCTCCCCACTCTGCCGCACGAAATTCCTCCAAGAGTCGGACGATTTTCAGACCTGGCTCGGACGATTTTCATGCGGCAGTCGGCAGTCTCAATAAATATGTATTTTATTTTTGTTTCCCTTATGCAAAGTGTAATTTCCGAAGTATTTTTTGATGCCGAAAACAGCGGTGGCCTCAAAATTTCTTTATCATGCACAATTTTTTAAAGAAATGAGGTGAAATATGTCAAATTTTGTTTTTTACCACATGAATCATTTTTTTTGTAGCAAATAAATAATTGCCTTAAATTTATAAGGTATCATTTTGGAAGTACTTTTTCGTGCAGACTTTTCCTATGACATCATGATAGGAAAGTGAAGTTAAGTGTGTATTTTTGCTTTATTTATATGGTAGAATATGTTAAAAAACAAAAATGTTGACATATTTAGTTTAAATTTTCACAAAATTGTGACATGATAAATAATTATGAGAGCACCATCGTTTTCAGCAAAAGTATTTACCATGTCAAAGATATAATCGACATTAGACAATGTTATATACACACTATCTGTGCTTCGATCATTATTAAAATTTCTTTTATTTTTTATTTATTAATTTTTTTCATTTAACCAGGTATACATAATAGTATATTACAGCACAAAATTTTGTGCACTCATCGAGTATTCTACTGAAGATATATATATCTATGCACAGATCCGGTATAAAGCTGGCAGAAATATATAATATATGATATAATCAAAAATATAACACTACCCACGACATATTTCAGATTGATAAAAACAGTGGATCTAATGGAAAATTTAAATTAAATACTTCGAATCGATTTTGTATGTCTATCTGTAATAATTCGTAAAAATAAATATTTTTATACGAAAGCTTCATAAAAATTCTGCAGAAACCATGTGTTGTATTAATTTATTATACTAATTTTTTGGAGTTTAAATCATTTATAGAAATTAAAGTAGACATTTTTATTTAATCTAAACAGTTCTATAATCTTTAATACAAGCGATATATTATTATTATATATGGTCCGAATTCAGTTTCATGTCCTAAAGATAAGATTATAGTTAAATAAAGAAAACAAAAATATGAAAAAAACAATTACACATTTGGAGTGGAATGCCCCATAAATTCAATTTTTTAAGTAGAAAGATAGTATATAGATATAGATAATATATAATCAAAAATATAACACTACCCACAACATAAGTAGTATAAAATGTATATATATATATTTATAATAAGTAATTATATTAAATATATAATATATTAATAATTATGCTGTAATAGATGCCATATATATATATATCGTGCATTCCATGTCAAGCGGGCCAGCTTGATATCTCAAAAACGGGTATTTTTTTTCTACGAAATTTTCTACAGATCATCTGTGACATGTGAACTTTCACTCTGAATTTTTTCAGAATTACGTTTTTTTCTTATTTCTAAATGGCGGACGAAAGTATCTCAAAAAACATATTTTTGTTGTATTTTGTGTTAATTTAACGTAGTTTGGATAAAAATAAATAATTATATACCCGAGATTAATATTTCATTTCTTATTTATTGCATTTCTAACAATAACTATTGAAGAAAAAAATAAAATTCAAAATGGCGGACGAGAATGACTCAAAATCGTGTTTTTCTACATTTTGTGCTAATTGAACGTTGTTTGGAGTAAAATAAATAATGATAAGCCCGAAATTTATATTAATTTGTTATTTATTGCATTTCTTACAATAATTGAGCCCCCAGTCCAATAATTTAAACCTAATACATAAACAATTTCATATGAATTGTTCCATAAAGTTTCTGAATTCATTGAGAATTATTTATACATTCATTAGCGATAGACAATTACTGATGTATTGTTATAATAGAACTTACATATTAAAGTGCAATAAGGAATTAAAACTTATTCAAATTCATCGGCATCTATTACAGCATAATTATTAATATATTACATATTTAATATAATTACTTATTATAAATATATATATATACATTTTATACTACTTATGTTGCGGGTAGTGCTATACTTTTGATTATATCATATATTATATATTTCTGCCAGCTTTATACCGGATCTGTGCATAGATATCTATATCTTCAGTAGAATACTCGATGAGTGCACAAAATTTTGTGCTGTAATATACTATTATGTATACCTGGTTAAATGAAAAAAATTAATAAATAAAAAATAAAAGAAATTTTAATAATGATCGAAGCACAGATAGTGTGTATATAACATTGTCTAATGTCGATTATATCTTTGACATGGTAAATACTTTTGCTGAAAACGATGGTGCTCTCATAATTATTTATCATGTCACAATTTTGTGAAAATTTAAACTAAATATGTCAACATTTTTGTTTTTGACCATATTCTACCATATAAATAAAGCAAAAATACACACTTAACTTCACTTTCCTATCATGATGTCATAGGAAAAGTCTGCACGAAAAAGTACTTCCAAAATGATACCTTATAAATTTAAGGCAATTATTTATTTGCTACAAAAAAAATGATTCATGTGGTAAAAAACAAAATTTGACATATTTCACCTCATTTCTTTAAAAAATTGTGCATGATAAAGAAATTTTGAGGCCACCACTGTTTTCGGCATCAAAAAATACTTCGGAAATTACACTTTGCATAAGGGAAACAAAAATAAAATACATATTTATTGAGACTGCCGACTGCCGCATGAAAATCGTCCGAGCCAGGTCTGAAAATCGTCCGACTCTTGGAGGAATTTCGTGCGGCAGAGTGGGGAGAATGTTTATACTCCGCACGTTCGATTTGGCCACGGAGTATGCACGATTTTTATGCGCGCCTACCTAGATTTTTCGTCCGGTGGTCTAGTACCTTTATTGCGCGTAGAGGGCCGGACGAAAATCTTGCCTCTAGTCTCTCCGTGTAGGATCTGAAACGTCGACATTTGATGAAAAACTATAGGGTAATTTTTATGCCCGAAGTGACCAAATTCAATACTTCGTCCAGACCTAAGGTCTGGGTCGAAGTAAAAAGGGTCGTTGGATTTATGTTAAATAGTATTAACCAGTTTCAATGTTATTGAATTTTACCTTAATAACATTTCACTGTTTATCGCATTTTAGGAAGGCTCTAGGTTAATTCTTACGTAAGAAGGGGGGGGGAGTGGTCCGTGAAATCTTACGTAACCTTACGTGGGGGGAGGGGGGGGGGGGTGGTCAAAATTGACCAAAATCGTCCTTGCGTAATTAAAGAACGGCCCCTAAGTTACGCATTCAAATTTATTTTATTATATTATTATTATATATTATTATATTATATTATTATATTTATTATATTATTATATTTATTATATTATATGATAACCTAAAATATTATTTACACTGTTATGATTGAAGTAATATTCAGAATCCGTAAATAACTTCAATATTACCCTTAAACAATGGAAGAATGCTCGATTTTCATAAGTACTTCGCGGAAATAAAGCGCGTACCATGGTGACAGACCGCGCTCGAAAATTTATTTATATTTAATCATTACGAAAAGTAACTTAAGATATTTCTTTCTTTTAATGCCAGAGTAATCTCATTGATCCGCGGTTAAAAAGAATTCGTATCATGAATCTGTAAAGCTAAAGCTTATTTCGTGAATACGAAACAACGCGATGCGCTGACATAATGTATCATATTTAGTGAAAAGTTTTCACACACACAATTTTTGCTTACGCATTAATTTTACAGAAAATAAAATGTCTTTTCTGCACCAATACCGGCTTCGTGGCTCAAGCGGTAACGGACTGGACTACGGAATCGTGGGTCCTGAGTTCGATCCCCGTCCAGGGAACAATATTTAGAAAACGATTTCAAAGCAGCAGCTCACAGATCGTAAGACGAACCACGTTGTTTTTTACGTTTCGCAATGATGTTTACCTGGGGGTCTAGGTTTCTGCATCTTCTACATTTCATACACAAATGTGAAGTATGGCGCCATCTCTGAAGTCGATCTGCAGCTGTCGCAAATTTAAGAAATAGGATATATGCGAATAAAATTCTGTAAAAAGGGCGATATCGCACAAAACAAAACAGTTCTTTTCAAAACTCGAACTTATTCGTCATCGGCAAAAAAATACGACGTTAGTTTATCTCCAATGAAAATAGTTCGGTTATAGCGGCGTCTGCTTGAGGACCCGTAGCGACGAACTCTAAACACCACTGAGCCTGATTGGTGAGCCGTAAGGCTGGGGCGTAACAGGTCCGCTTATTTTGTGTGTAAACTTTTATTGTTACAGTCAGTTTAAGTTCATGGGCGCTAAAGTATCGCGACGTAAAAGAACAGCGAGGCAATTCTGATTGGTAGGTGCTGTTAGGTGTCTGATTGGTTAGATAATGGTTCTGCGAGATATAAATATGGGGTCGGATACGAAAGAAGGTCATATCAGTTTCGATCGTCGAACACAATGGACACAATTAGTTAATAAGTTCATGTAATAAATGTTCCTATTAAGTTTCTTTTATATTCTACGCAATCATTTCAAAACCTACCCTTAGTGATGAAGAAGCACTCTATAATAACAGTTAATTGGTTAGGTGTGCCAAAAGTACAAACACACCAAAAACCTTCGAAACTATCGAACAGTTTCATCCGCCATTTTATATCCCCTTTAAAGGGTCTAACAGGATAAGAAGGTCCAATCTTCCCCAGCTGGGATTCAAATGAATAAAATTTTATCCTCTTCTATGTCGAAAAATAATAATTCTCAAACATTTTCAACTCCCTATCCCCAAAATTGTGCTCGCTATAGGAAAAAACGTGAATTTTCAGTTTTTATTTTTTATTCCGTAGCCACACTATGCAATCTTTACAGAAAATGCATGCGTATAGGTAATATTAGAGTGTAGCTATGAACATTTTTTTAAGTAATTTGACCTTATAGAAACTGCGATAGTGAAACGAAGATATTGACGAAGATTGAACGTTCTTTTAATGCGTATTAAATATTTCTTATACACTACAACTTGTATATTTCCAATTTACACTTTTTATAATTATCATTATAAATATAAACTGATATTAAAATACACATTTTTTTAACTTATAAAAGTTATTCCGAATATGTATTTTCTCTGTATAATTGTAGCTATTTTTTATTTAAAACCATAATTTAATCGTCATAATATAGAAACTAGATAAACAGTAGAAAAAATGATGAGCTTTATTACATTGCCAATGCGATTAAATTATTTTAAAAAATATGGAGTTATACTCTCATATCATTTACGTACATAAATTATTTTGTAAAATCACCTTCGTAGATACGTAAAATTAAAAATAAAAACTGACGTGTTTTTCTATAACATGCTTAATGGTGGGATTAAGTAGTTGATCATTTACAAAAATTTTTAATTTGTTAGAAAAAAAAATATTGTTGTAATTGTAGTCCAGGAACCGTAATATTAATTAAATAAATAAAAAAATGGCCAACACGGTTCAAACCTATTGGTTGACAAAAGGACCAAACAGGTCTTTTTATTTCCAGCCCAACGTTTCGACCACTCTTGGAGGTCCTCCTCAGGGGCATCTGACATGAGTAACTGTACGTCGTATACTGACAGTTACTCATGTCAGATGCCCCTGAGGAGGACCTCCAAGAGTGGTCGAAACGTTGGGCTGGAAATAAAAAGACCTATTTGGTCCTTTTGTCAACCAATAGGTTTGAACCGTGTTGGCCATTTTTTTATTTATTTAAAAAAAAATATTTCCGAAGTAATTTTGGTGGTTTGGTTAAAACAAAAGAAAAATAATAGTTTGATCCGGTTTTTTGGTAATATCTTGGATTCTACTTAAGTTTCGACAACGACATATAAAACAGTTTTGAAGCTAATTTCAAGTTCTACAAGTTATCTTTGAAACACTTTGACCAAAAATGAATATTTCTCAGGTTAGAGCCGATAAAAAGAGAAAAATTGCTTATTTTTACGGGTTTTCATCTCTAACTCGTTTCGTTCAACAGCTAGCGAATTTATGTACAGGAGAAAGTTGTAGATCTTAGAAAGAACTACAATTTGACACCATAAGTTGTTTCTTTTTGATAGAAATGAAGCGAAAAAATGATAAAAATACGACTTTTATTTTTGTTACTATTGCGCACCACTTCTAAACATCTGAAAAAAATTGACCGTATAGATTGGCCTAAAATACGTCTTCTTGAATTTTTCTAGAGGACGTTTTGTTCTAAACGCGAGTAAACATGTATTGAATTTGTTAAAAAAGTTTCTATAAAGTCATATTACTTGAAAAAATTTGCATAGCTACACTCTAATATTATCTAGACGCATGAATTTTTCTGTAAAGATAAATGATGCCATAAATGATACCTATCCCATTACTACTCTTGCCTTCCTTACCCTCTCTTTTCCAGGTTCCTCTTCTTTATTATTCTTTCTTATCATATATCCCAAGTATTTTATTTCATTCACCTCTTCTACCCCCCTTCCCCCCCCCCCCCCTACCAATTTCATTCATATTCTCATCCTCCTGCTACTCTGCAACCTATTCTTTGTTATCTTTGTATTTGATTCTCACTTTTTCCTTTCCTACCTTTATACCATCCCTGCTTTTCCTTAATTCATCCTCTGTATCTGTAATTTAGATATTAAATAATGTTAGACTCATTGGACATCGTTGCCTAACTCCTTGTTCTATACATAATTCTTTCAATTCCTTCCCACATATTTTTATTCTGCACTTTGTTTCTTCACTACATTTCCTTATCTCTGTCTATCAACTCCTGTGTTATCCCCTTCTTTTCCATCATCTCTCATAATACTTCTCTATTTACGTAATCAGATGCCGCTTTGAATCTTAGACTTCAATCTTCAACCTATTATGTGATTTAGAAGCTTCATATTTTCGATTACTCCCCTTTTATTTCTAAAGCACGTTTGTGTCCTGCTCCATCCATTTCCTTCATCCAATTCTCTTATGATTTTTTATTTAACAAACTTGCGTACCCAGTATCTGAAAATTCCCTATAATTTCCTACTACCTCCTTATCCGCTTTCTTCCATATCAGAATCGTAATCCCTGTTCTCCATTCTTCAAGTATCCCACTTCCCTCCCACATCTTTTTAATGATCTCTACTAGCCTTTTCTGTACATTCCCTTCCCCTGCCAACCATACCTCGTTTTTTATCCCACCCTCCTCAGCTGCTTTCCCTCTCTTTAAGCTTTTTAATCACTTTTCTTATTTCCTCGTCTCCTACTTTTATTTCCTATCTTTTTTCTCTTCTATCTTCCTCTTTAACCTTCTCCTTTTTCTTACTTTTGTCTCCCAATAACTGATGAAAATAATTCTCCTATTCTTCGACTCTTAATCCCTTTACTTATTCCTTCTCTTTTCTTTTTTTCAAATAATTTCCTGTATTTCTGCTTTAACCTACCAAATTCTCTACCATCTTTCTGTCTCTCTCCCTCCGTCCTTCTTCTATCCTTCCTTCGCTCTGAAGTTAGTTTCCATTTTTCTTCCCTGCGCTCTATATCCCACGACGACAGTTCCCCTAACTTCCTGCTCTTTTTACGTTTCTTTATTACAACTGCCTTCTTGATCTCTTCGGTTGAATACTTCACCCATCTTCTACATCTGCCCCTTTCCACACGACGTTTACATCCTTTTCATAAATTCGTTTTCCACTTCCGGTGACCAGTCTTACAGCGTTATTACTTCCTCTTTCTCCCTAGTGACTTTTCTTTCTAGACGAATCATAACAGGTTCGCGGTCTCAATCAACCCGTACCCCTATTTCGCATCTTTTAACTATCTCCTATAATTTTCCTTAATTGGAATATTAACCCGTTATTTAAGTAATGTAATCTAATATGTAAGAAAATCGCCAAGTTTTTATTAGAAAAACATATTATACCAAAAAAATTTATCAGCAAGCATATATACATGTTAATTGTACAAAAAAAGCACTGAAATCATGTAATAAGGCCAAGTTCTTTCTCAATAAAGAAACCATTACTTAATCCAATATAAAATAATTGGCAAGGCAAATTAATTTACACTCGTGACTCCACTACATATTATAAATAGCAAGGAGAACGGGAATGGTTTAGTGGTTAGCGTGCTCGCCTCGTAATCTGAACGTTCTCTAGGTCTCGAGTTCGAATCCCCGTCGAGGAATGTTCTTCTGTTTGTTTCCATTTGTTTGGAAAATCGACGAAGTAAACATTGCTCGGCGAAGGTACACTGAGAGCACTTTGGTGTAGCAGCTTCACTATCGGGAACATCAGCTGCACTAACCAAGGAAAACGTGTCGCCCGTAGCCTTCGGGCAGACGCTTTTCCAATTTAGTGCAACAGTTGCCCTAAGCTTAGTGTAACCCGTGTCCGAACGGCAAGGCGCGAGAGAATCCCTTAATTTCATTACAGGTTTTGATACATACAAATAATATAAAAACAACGTGTATTTACATTCTTGCCTACTCTGCGTTCTTTATTTACATATCCTGTACAGGAAATGTAATTATAAACAAATAATGTAAATAAACAACCAGTTCACGATGCGGCATTTATGTCACGCATATCGGGCAGCAGATGTCAAATCTCTTAGGGTAGCAGTTGCCCTAAATTTGGCGCAGCATATGTCGTAAAGCTATTGGACTGCTGTTGCGCGATAGACCGTACATGTGCATAACCGGTCTTCTCTCAGTGTAGGAATTCAGGAGCGCTGTCGACCTCCGTCGGCAGTTTGCCGGTACCGTCCAGCGACTTTTCCGCGGTCGGTACGTCGTGGGCATTAGCTCGGAAAAAGATGGGGTAAAACTCGCGTCGCACTTGCCCCGGCATAGATCGCCGAATATGTTAATAGCGGTACCGACATTGGGGTGGGGGGACTGGCTCTGGGTGGGTGTTGTGTTGTCCTGTTCCGTCATGTATCATGTCTGTGTGTTGTCCATCCTATACCTCTCCACCCGAGAGCCGACCCGCGAATAGGCATCAAAGTCATTAAAGCGGGGGAAAATTCCAAATCCTTTATCCTTCCTTTTTATCCATATATTACAAATAGTATAAATAAGAAGAAATTAATATATAGTGATTGTGAGTATTTCTTCAATAAAAGTAAGATTTTATGACAAAATATTATTAGAACTATTTATTCAAGTTTAAAAATGGATACATCAATCGATATAAATTCCTTTCCTTTTGTAATCAGGTAATAATTTTTATAAGCAACCTACTATGATCCTAAGTACTTTGGCATATGCGGGTTTTTCATTTTAATATTACAATTTGTTGTAATTATAGCAATGAATATTTTTAATGTGCTAATGATTGTAAATGCGTTTTGCTGACTTAATCGCACTCTGTATATAAACGAGAATGTCTATATTTCAAAAAAACCGGTATCTTTTACTTTTGGCGAGTTGTTAGTGTTTGTAAATCGTTGGTCGCCGCGGAGCATACAATTAATGCAATATAAGAAATTGCAAATTATTACAACAAAATAGACTGTATTGAAAAATTAATACATGCATTTTAAAATTCGCATGTTACTTCATAGATTTAAGTAAATATAGACTATGGGGTTAAAAATTACCTCATGAAGATACTCCTAAAAACATTTGACAAAAGGGCAGCAAAGTTTTCGATAAGTTAGTTGGAAGGATTCCTGAAATAAGGGCCTATACATAAATTATCGATATTGTATCCATTTTGATTTCGCAATACGGGCATCGTAGCTTCGTCTTCCTATCTTTTTCTCTTTTGCAAAGCGCGCATCTTCTTTGTGTAGGAAACATGATTCGTTCACTGGACTGAGCTTCAATTTGCGTTATGGATTACGAATACGCAAGTTATATGCCATCTGTTTAGCGTTAATTTTTGAATGAATATTGTTAAAAAAAATTTAATTCACTCACATAGTGATACTCACGTTTCAAGTCACAATTGGGCCCGGAAAAATAAATGTTTTTATTTTCAATTTTGTTCACCTTTGTCGACACTAACTACACATGGGGTGTTCTTCACCCCACGTTCGCAAGTTTCGGCTTTTCCACGACGACTGACGCATTGTCTGATATCGGCTCCCGCCAAAACTCATTAAGGGAAGGCCCAATAACAATAGTTGGCGACACAAGTCACATTTTCATGCGTACTTTCAAAAATATTTACATGCAAAGCGGGTCTGGGGTGTGCAGCACCCCAGGTGTAGGCAACGGGTTAATTACTTCTTATTTCAGTGCTATTTTCTACAATAACAATGTATACATGCCTGTTCATAAATTTTTGTAGTATAATATGTTTTAATAATAGAAAAATCGTTATAAAAGCGGTTACTTTACAAAACATAATATTACAAATAACAACGTTTTAACGTTTTCGGCCCATTTTTTGTAGCCCTCTTCAGAATAAATAAAGCGAACAATTAAATAAACAATTTCTAAACATTTAGAAACAACTTGGTACAAAGAAACATAGATGTAAAAAAGTTTATTTTGCATAGATGTTATTTTTGAAGGAAAGAAAATTCTCTCCTCTAAATCGGATTAGTCTCTGAATAAATCCGCCACAACCCAATACACACATGATGTGGCTTGCCTCATTTTGTGCCGTCTTCTTTTTGGTGAACTTCTCCCGTCTCATGTCGCTATTGCTGCTTTCTGCCGTCCCTACTTGACGTCGCAGCCTCCTCACCTTCCTCTTGTCACCATTTCCACTCAGTTGCAACGCGTCTTCCCCACCCATCTCCTCTTTTACATCAGATGTCATCACTAATCCAGTCGAGGCCCTGGACGGGTTTCCGTCCCAAACGTCGCACGGAGCAGCTCCTGGGCTTTGGCCGACAGATTTTGGAGCCGGTCAAAAATCTATGTACCCGATCCAGGTTGTCGATGTCATGGGTTGGGTGGGGGGACCTGTCTCTTGTTAGCTGGTTCGCCGTTTCCCGAGCACCATTCCCCATGCTTTTTCCCGAGCGATGTTCGCGGTCTCGGTTTCGCTCCTTTATTGCCAGTTGGGCGAGGTGACCTCAGCACGTTGTCACTGCAAATATTCCCGGTGTGATTGGGAGCAGCGAGGACATGATCGAAGGTCTTTCCCCCGACGGCCGCAGTTATGGCAATATCTTGCCATGGCTCATCGAGTATAATCCCGTCGTCTGTGTCCTCTCTGCCATCAATTGAAGCACGTCCGACTTGGTAATCGAATCCACCTACGAAGTTGGCAGCAACACCACTATGGATCGTATGATCGGGCGCGACAATTCCACTTCCGGGGGACACTCGGGAACCGGATTAGGAGGATTGGATACTGGTTCATAGTCCTCCAAGTGAAATGTCGTCGAAGGTTGTAACGAGCCCTCCAACGACGGCTCCTGCGGGAACTCACCGGTTGCTCGTCCTTTTCTTCCCTCCATAACTCCCCCAGAGGCATATCTGCCGGCTCGATTCCACGGGTCGTATCGTTAACCTCCATCGCGCTATCAATTTCTGCGGGGTATTCTTCCGCCAACTGTGCGCCAACTCAGGTGGAATAAGAGGCTCGGTATATACAGCGGCTGCCGGCTCCCTTTCGGGTTCCCCTCTCCCTTCCGAGAGTCTTATTATGTACTCCAGTTCTTGGACGGCAGCAGGGCTCTCGCGGGCAGCTCTTCGAGTTTGGCGGATCTCCCTCTCCCTTTCCTCTCTTCAATGCCTGCTCGGTCAGCTCCAGGGCCAATTCTTCCTCTGCTATTTCAGCACAGCGGCTGAAGTTCTTCGCGATTTCTAATTGGCGAAGAAACTCCTATTTAATTTTGTAATATTCGTTAATGTTACTAACATCACTGACTGTACAGACAGCACAGGCAACGCACCGTATGAACGTTCACTCCTACCTTTACTTCTAATGCCGAGCCACGACTTGGCCACCTACTGGTGGGAAGAGAAACTACTTTCCTCCCAAGCTCTCCATGCGCTGCTAAAGCGGAGTAGTTGTCTTTCCATCCAATAGGAAGACATGGCAATAATCGTGGCTCGCACGGCTCATTTTTCGTTTTCGTTATTGCGATGCATTGCTACTTGGTACATATGCGATCTCGATAATGCGTTACGGGAACTTCAGTCAAGATCAGCGACGGCGGCGAGTAACGTTGTTTATACATGTATAGAAACGTTTTATGTCTTAATAAACAAGCTAGTTACCAAATTAGTAAAGAGAAGTGAGGCTTGCAGTTATATTACATAATCATTCGGCTTTCTACTCCCATTGTTATTTATCAATAAAAGTGATTTGGAAAACAAAGCGTAAGTAGATGATTTTGAAGACAATTTATTCCACTTTTGAAGTTGCAAGGTAAAGGTTTCTTTTCAATACATTCGGAAAACATCCACAAACAGAACCATGAAATCTTGAGCTCTTTGAAAGTGTTGAATTGGATAAATGCTTCCGCATTGGTCCAAGTTTTTCCTAACGTATATATTGCGTACAGATTACTACTTACTATACAAATAGCTAACTGCGAAACAGAAAGATCATTTTCCGTTTTGAAAAGGATGAAAAATGTATATCGATCCACAAAGGGGGAAGAAAAATTATCTTTTATCTAGACTAAGTGTAGAAAGTAATTTGCTTTGGTTGCTTGATTTTGAAGACTTAATTGCAGAATTCGCTTCAGTAAAATCAAGAAAAAAGTATCTTTTTCCTCGACTTCACCGGAATGACCACATTCCGCGCCAGCAACGCGGGACGAAAGTAGCCGATTCCGCCGGGGCGTCTCTGCGCATGCGCACTTCGGTTCCATTACTCCCTTGGGAAAGAAAGTGTGACATCACAGGGACTAATGAGTGTAGAAGTGGGGGCTTTCCAGTGAAGTCGGGGAAAAAACAGCGTACGCCTCACGGGAGGAAAGAGCACGACCCCCATGGAGGGGCTGCGCGAGCGTAACGAGCAAACCCCCTACTCGAAATCGCACGCTTTCTTCCCTTGAAGCGTAATATACTATTAATAGTAAAGGATTATTAGCAATAAGTACGAATTTATATAAAGCTTGAAAAAAAATATGTTCTGTTTAATAAATTTTAATTGATTAATCTGTTTTTATTCTGAATAGGCCCTTGCTTGGGTGTCCATAAAGGGCCTTTAATATTAAGTGATATATTCTTACGTGGTGTTTAAAAATGCGGATTCTGGCAACAGGGTTCGGGGTTTACGAAATTCATTCGTCACCGATTGATCTTTAACCTGAAAAGTGAAGATAGAAATATTTTTAAACACTGCTTCCAAAATTTCCGCGTCATAACGACAAAATTTAGAATTATATAGGGTGAAACTAAAATTAGAATTATAATAAGTTCGGGCGAAATGGGACACTTTTTCGAAAATATTTTCTCATACTGCACATTCAAAACGACCATAGTTACATAGTGTATATTATGTTTATTTGATATCTAAACCATAGGATTACACGATTTATGATATTTTTCGCTGTTTTTCATCAGTGCAATTGAAAAAAAATGAAAAATTGTCGGGTGACATGGGACAGGCGAGTGAGATGAAACACCATAACAAAATGCAGTCAAAGTAGGGTTTTGTTAAACTAATTTATTAGTAATAACCAAAACAAGAAAAATAAACAATTTCATTCAATGTTGTATCACTTTATCGCAAGATATAAGAAATAACGTAACAATAAAAAATCAAACGTCACAAATTTATATGATCTATCTATCTGTCTTTTTTACCTCTTTTTTCCTCAATGTGCGTTGCTTGTTCATTACTAGAGTGGCTCTTTAATACTCCTTTCTTGATAACCTTAGTAACTCACCCGCCCAAAAAATGTCCCATCTCACCCGAATACGGCCGGTGAGATGGTATATCAACTTGAAAGTAACCTGAGTATGAACTGAGTTTAATAGTCATATAAACACTCTATTCGAGGTCCAAATGCTTCGATCCTTTCGTACTAAAACGAAACACGATAAGGGTGTTCCTCCAAAAAGTTGGAAGTCAGATTTGACTGTAGCGACGCCTACAACTTTTAAGTGCACTAACAAATTAAATTCGGCTTATGCTCCACCACTGAGAAATATATAATTTTGAGTACGGGGGCTGAATTTTCTCATCTAGCGTGATTCAGCCTATTCTGTATAAAAGATTTTCCAACATAAAGAGTAATAGTCGGCGTACAAAGCAGATCTGCACCAGCAAGCCTTGCTGATGATTCCAGTAGGCGCAGATCGGGATGAAACGCCAGAAAATTTTTTCAATGAGGGAATTCTGCTTCGATCGTCTGGTGATAAAAATAACCTTCTCAATTTAGATTAAAAATCGGTCAAATTTCATCGCTATTGATATAAGTTCCTCCTTGGGAACGCACGGGAGTCGGTCGAGAGGGGGAAACTATAGATTTCTCATTGGTGCGACATAAGCCGAATTTAATTTGTTGGAATCCGACCCACGTTACATCTATTCATTTATTTTAAGTGCACTACTCTTCCGACGATATTACGAAGTTCGACTTTCGTCCTCCCGTCAGTACCGTATCAAAAATTTTCTCGAAGGGTTCTTAGCGGGTACCGAAATTTTGTTTACATGTGTATGCCCATGTACAGGACAAACGATATTCATACATGTTAGTCGGGGAAGGACGAAGTTGGCCGAGATCTCCAAGAGCATCCCGAAATTCGGTGCTATAGCATATATACTATATATACATACATGCATACATATTTACAGCAATCTTCCGAATGTTTCGAAGGCGAAGCTCATTTCCTGTCGTGCGATAGAATTTCTCCCGGCAGCAATCCGACTGATACGAAATTATCTCATAAAATAAATGGCAAAAAAGCATTTTTCAAAATAATATTAGTTTACTTCCTAACTGTTCGTTCAATTATGCCACATTTTTTTTCTTATAGATTTTAATCCACAAAACTCGACAGTTGCGTTGAAAATGTTTTATATTTATATATTTTTAAGATATTAATTTTAATGTTTTGTTGTATAGAAACATGTTTTACGCAGATTCAAATTATTTTTCCGTCGTTTTTCTCATTGAAGGGTGTGACCACCCTTATTTTTACCTCTTTATATTTTCATTTTCATCTGAGGTTTTATTTGTTTTCTTCATCATTTTGAAGCTATAACCATACAGGGTGGTACAAACGTATATTTTTTATCATCACGAACAAATTTTTTATCAGTTCATAATTTTCCATTCTTTACCATTTTTTTCAAACCCATGTGAGAAGCTTAAAATTACGAAATTGCATAGAAAAAAAATCATCACTAAAAATATTAAAAATTGTAAGACAAAATACATTTGTAATAGTCAAATTCTACATTTTTTATACTAAACAGAGTTTGAACCATCTTAAAAGACTTTTTATTAATAAATACTAAATTTTAATATGTAATATTATACTTTTACATAGAAAATTAAAAAACATTTACAATCAGTATACTTCTTAGACAACCTACGTATACAAAAAAGTGTATGTGTACATATGTACATACAGGGTCATCGAAAAGTATCGGACCCCCCTAATATCTTCAGTTAGAATGCACTTAGGAGAAAATGTCCAATAGCAAAGTTGTATGGTTTCAAGCGGGGAGTAAGATGATGACCTTGACTTTGACCTTGACCATGTCCTTCAAGGTCATTTCAAGGTCAATCTTATTTTTTTAAATCGAACCCCCTACATTTTATTGCATATTCTTATAGCTTATCTCGAGAGCTTTCCAAAACACTATAATAAAATATTTTTTTATTAAGTACTTTTTGAGTTATAAAGGTTTGAAGTTAACAATTTTTTGACACAAAATGTAGAATATCTTGTAAAATATTATTTAGTTTTCAGTAATCATAACCTTAATACTTTTGTGCGCGGAATAATGAGACCAATTAATTGGTTTAAAGAAAATACATTAATCGGTCCCCCCTAATATTTTCAATAAGAATGCATTTTGGAAAAATGTCCAATAGCAAAGTATTGTACGGCTTCAAGCAATTATGCTAATAGGCTCTGGCGAAAAACTGTTCGAACGTAATCGCGAGAAGCTGCTCGAATGCGTGATTTCCGAAGGCGTTAGCGGGAATCTGGCCGAAAGCGTTGGCCAATCTTTATTCTCTCACTCTCGCAGGCACCAATGTACGAGCTCTTGAGCAAACAATACGGATCACTGATTTGAAACTTTGATGCAGTGCTGTCTTCTTCTTAGCGAGCAGCGGTCACCTCGTGGACGAAAACGAACAGCCTCAAAAATTTTTTCTGTAACAAAAGAAACCATTGCGCTTCAATTGATTATCCCAAAAATTTTCATTTTGTTTCCAATAGCCCAGAAATTTTTCGTAAATATTATTAATTGATCTATTAGATTTTCAGTTGCTCAACGAGCTTTTTGCTAGTGCTGGTTAAAATAAACAAATCGATAGTTGGACCAACACTTAATAATTAGTATTTTTCTCTACTTAATTATCTAGATCAATTTCCTATCACTTACCGGATTAATTCTTCTTCGCTCTAATTAAGAATGGCGGAGCTTTCTAAAAGAGATCGAATAACACTGTTAATGATGCGAGGATGGGGAGATCAACAAAGAGGGTATAAAACAGTAACGCGATTATTTAATGAAAATTTTCGGAATGAAAATAATAGGATCTCCAAAAGTACTGTAATCCGTACTATTCAACGTTTCGAGGCCATTGGTAGCGTTAAAAGCCGCCCAAAATCTGGTAGACCTAAAATTGTTCACTAACATCTTGAACGAACGTATTGAGAAATCCGTGAAACCGGTGTGGCAACGGATAGTAGAACAACGAGGCTGCAAAATGGGTGTATCCGGCTGCAAGGACAATTTGCTTATCGACAGGTGTGTTTGTCAGGACGCAGTCCAGTACAAGCGTAACCTGTCGATAGCCTGGCTGGATTACATGAAGGCGTATGACTCAACATCGCACGAGCTTTTAAGCTTGTTGCTCAAACGCCTCCATGTCCACCCAAACATAGTGAGAATTGTAGAAGACCTAATGCCTCTTTGGAAAACACGCTTTGTCATGACATCGGGCAAACGTCGAACCATGTCTTGACTGGTTCAATTCCAAAGAGGTGTCTATCAGGGAGATTCTCTGAGTCCTCTGCTCTTCTGCATCTCACTATTGCCTCTATCCGTTGCTCTCCGTAAATCTCAAGGGTACATGTGTGGACCGCCTGGTGAACGTGTACATAAGATCATCCATCTTTTCCATATGGACGATCTTAAATTATACGCATCAGGCGAAGATCAATTACATCGATCTCTGAACATCGCCCTCACATACTCGAGAGATATCGGCATGGAATTCGGATTGGACAAGTGTGCAGTCGTTCATTTGCACAGAGGAAGGTCAGGCTCCCATAACAACGATATAGAGCTCGTCAACGGAAATGTCATCCGCCACCTTAGCGTCGAAGAAGCCTACACATACCTGGGCGTACCTCAAAGGCATGTCCAGGATGTACAGGCTGCTAAAACCACCATCATTAAGAAATACCGGCGCATTCTCCGTAAGATCTGGTCATCAGAATTGACCGGGAGAAATAAGGTGGCAGCCACGAATATGTTGGCCGTATCACCAGTGCTCTATTCTTTTGGAGCACTGAAGTGGAACGTTGACGAGCTAAGGGATCTTGACCGAAGCACACGGAAGATGACTTGTATGCAACGCAGTTTGCATCCAAGATCTTCCGTGGAACGACTGTATTTGCCCCGAAATATGGGAGGTCGTGGCCTTTTAAGCCTGGAGTGTATGCATGACCGATTGGTCCTCGAAACAGCTTGCGACGTGATTAATCGAAGGGAGGATCCCCTGATGATGCTAGTACATCAGCATGAAATTCAGGGGAAGGGCCCAGTGCGTCTCAGGGCTAACATACGGAAGGAACAACTCCGTATGTTGGAGGGAAGGCATATCGACAAGCCGTTGCATGGACAATTCTTTCGAAATGTCCAACAACTTGGCTTGTCCGCAGAGATGACCTTCTCCTTCTTAAGATCAGCCGGCTTGAAATCCGAGACCGAGGGTTTTATCTTCGCATGCCAGGATGGGGTCATCAATACCTTAGCGTATCGCCAGAACATCTTACACCAGGCGGTACAGAGTACGCTTTGTAGATTGTGTAGATGTCATGCTGAAACACTAATGCATCTTTTGGCAGCATGCCCAATGTATGCAGTTTCAGCATACATGGAACGTCACAATGCGGCTCTTCGAGTGCTGTATTACCATCTTCGCAGCACTTATGGTATTGATGCCCACTGATATTGAATCCGTTGTCGGGAATGAGTCGTGCCGAATATACTGGAATTACTCATTCCCGACGAGCAGACAAATATCAGCCAATAAGCCTGACATCGTCCTTGTTGACTTCCATGACAAATCCATCTTCGTCATCGAGTTCTCTGTACCAGCAGAGACAAACATAGTCTGCAAAGAGGACAAAAGACGGATGAAAATCCAGGAACTCCTGTTCAAGATTCGCAAGCTATATCGAGGATTTAAAATCAAGCTCGTCGTTCTAATAATTGGATTGCTGGGAGCAATGAGACCAACTTTCCTCGATAACATCAATAGAATTCCGGCCTGCCAACGACATGAAAATTCAATCGCAGGCCGAATGCAGAAAGAAGTGCTGCTGGGATCTCTCCGTCGGCTGAGATCAAATGAGATCCGGCAATCACTTGCCCGATGGAAGAGGGAGTGGTTGCAGTTACCATCGGCATGGCCCGGTGCAGTCTGCAGCGAAACGGATGGATATCGAAGTTACTTTTCTGCTGCAGTCTGCACAAGTGAATTATGGAGGGCCAAGTGAGGTTTGGGTTTTAGTGGGTAAACCTTGCTCCGAACACCATGGGCAAGGAATTCCGACACACGGAGGGTTAACCAACATCTTCAACCCCCTATGATGCTAACGCGTTTCTCTCCTCCGTAAAAGAAAATACTAAAAAGAAAAAAATAAAAAAAATAAAGGGGGCCAAATTTCACACTGATGCTGATCTGGTAGAGGTTTAAGCCAAAAATTTATCATTTTTCGGACAGATTGAGCGAGATCAGTAACAAATCTTGATGTTAAAAGTTATTATTTACATACGAATAATAACAATAATAACAACCATACCAGTAATTATAATAATTCAATTGATTATAATTTATTACTTTAATTAATAACCATCAAAACTATTCGAAAGAACATTTTTACATCAAAATATAAATTTACAAATGATCAAAAAAATTATGAAAAAGTGAAGAATTTTGTTTCATATTGTTGTTGTTATTATTTTTAATAATATTGTTTATAAATAGTTAATATTTGGCCCCATATTATTATAAACAGTAACTACAAATTTTGTTACGGGAATATTATTATATCATTTTAATTATAAGAAAGAAATGAGAGAAAGTACATTTCTTCTTCAAAACATAATTTAAAAAGGTTACAAATAACAACACATTACAAATTAGGCTTTAAACAAACAAAAAATACTCCTCTGTCGAGCCTTGAATTCACGAAACTTAGTTACGACTTCTTTAGTTACTTACAACTTCTTTAAAAATATTCGACATTCGCTTCATATAAGTAGTAAGCTTAAAAAGTAGGAAATGCTAATGTGATTTTTTAGAAAACTATTGAGTATTGCATCGATCATTCTGATAATTAAAAGGGTGGTAAGTATGTGCGATATCATGGGAATGTTTCAATAAAATTGGTGAGAATCGCACCTGAGGGTCCCTTATGAGCGTGTGTATTCAGCCCTTACTTTAGAGAAGAACGGGAGCCCTTTCAACGAAATGCTTATTATAATGACACAGACTAACTTATCCCGTACTTTATTTGCAGCTCTTGGCTCAGTTTAAATTAATGAACCGACTCAGAACTCACCGCGAGAAGATGGCTGCAATTCGAGTTCCACTCACTCCCGACCCAACCAGCTAGCCATTGCCCCTTGTAAACCGTAGGTATTACTGGGATATCCACCAGGATAATCGTACGATTTTAGGCACAATTGTTAGGAGAAGCTATGTACAATATTGGGAACCGTTCCCAAGGAGCATTTTTTTTGCAGAAATCGGTCAAAGGTAATGAGATTAAAGGATCTCTGAGTTTTCCACATCGTGCGAGGTACGGAAAGTTTTTTTTTACGTTTTTTAAAAAAGAGGCGTTTTTTAGATTTCTTGTTTGTTTTTTTGGGATTATCTGCGGTTCTATTTATCGTACAGAAACCAAAAAAAATAGCAATCTCTTCATTATGAAATTCTCTACAAAACATTCTTACATCACAAGTCGGAATTATTGCAACATAACCTCGAAAAAAAAATAAAAACCGCGTTTCATGCTGAATTTTGGTTTTTATTTTTTATGATTTTTTCTAAACATCCATTTCCACTAGTATTATAGGAAAAGTTGCTTTTTCAGACTATAATTAAGTAGTTAAAATTAAAAAAAAAAATTGATTAGAACGGCCATAATGCTCGTTTGAATTTTAAAATTAAGGAGCTCGTAACTTGTGGGCGTTGCATGCTAGGTGACTTTTTTTTTTGTAAATTGTAGATCATTTTATGCTCTTTAAGATGGTTATTAATAATATTGTCAAAATTTTGAAAAAAATTATTTAAAAATAAGTTAAAAAAAAAAATATTTTTGTTTTGTTTTTTTATTAAAAAATCGGATTTTATTACAAATTTATATTTTTTTATTAAAAAATTTATTAGACAATGTATGCATCTTTTCATTAGAAATATGATTATTTTTAAATTTATTTTATAGTTGTAGAAACGAAGTCATTGAATTATTTTTTGTCATTTAAAATTAGGATTAAGTCGTTACAGAAAAATATAAGATGATTGGAATGCCTCACTCTACGCATTGTAGGCCCGAAAATTGTTAAGTCAGGTAGGTTACGTTAGGTAGAAAAAATTCCAATTCCAATGACAAATTTAGTTTTATCTTCGATTAATTTTACTGAAGACGAGGAACTTTTTATGACAAAACTACAAGAAAACATCGGAAGTAGTGACATTTTATCTGAATTTAATAACCCATTATACGCAGAAATATTACAAAAATTTATGAAGAAATTAGAAGAACTGTCGGCTGATGACAAACCAACTGGAAGACTGTGGGTGCAATATTTCCAGATGGTGACACTTATGAAAAAATGTATCGAAGCAACTCGTCGCACATCCTGGGATGAATATCTACAAACTATAATTCAAATGCTTCCCATATTTCACGCAGCTGGACACAACTTGTACGCTAAGTGTGCCCATTTATATGTTCAACAGATGCTACAATTACATGTAGATGAGCACAAAGAATTTATTTCAAATTTTTCAGTGAGAAGAACGGATAAATATTATTGCGGCATTTTCAGCGATCAAGCAATTGAAACGGGTTTAATGAAGCTTTTCAAAGATCCAGGAAGAGGGCTAACACGTGGTAAAGGAACTACCGAAGTAGATACAGCAAAATGGATTTTATCGATGCCAATTTTTTTGGACATATTCCAAAGCTGTCAAGAATATTGTAAAGTAGCTGTTTTTGGCACAAGCGAACAACACAAGTCCGACATGAACGATGATGGAGGGCCTACGCGTGTTAAAAGAGACAACGAAGATTTTAACAAAGTAGCTGAATATCTTAAAGAAAATTCGCCTTTTTTTATGAACAATCGACTAGTGTCATTGAAAACTGGTATAATTGGAGACGACAAAGTGAACTGTTAAAAAGCTTTCCAGCTAGGCACCGATGCAGTAGAAACTATTTTGGAACATAAAATAGATGACGTAAAAGTAGGTCGTCGATATCGCGTACAACCATTATCAATAATGACCTCAACAATTAAAATTAATAACAAATACGTACCGATAGATCCTACATTGCTTTTCCAACGTATATGCCTCGTTAAAAAAGACGACGAAGAATTGAAAAACTTCTTCCAATTTGAACTAGCCCCATATCCGCTAAGTATCTTTAATGAACATGGAATGCGGAAAAATGTGAAATCAGATTTTTATGATGTATTTACACCACTACTGGAAAAGCCTACGTTTGTGAATACCTTTTATGTGATCGACGGAGGATTTTTATTACACAAAGTTGTATGGCCGAAAGATTCCACATATTTCGAAATATTTAATGTGTACGTAAGTTACATTAAAAGAAATTATACTGACACTTTAAATTGCATCGTAGTTTTCGACGGATACACAAATAACAACTGTATGAAAAATGTTGAACGTAATCGAAGATTCAATGTCACATTTTCAGCAGAAGTGATAATTAATGACGTACATGTATCGCCGCCAACAAACCAAAAAACATTTCTGTTGCACAGTAAAAACAAACATCAATTTATTAAACTTTTATGTGATCATTTCAAGGATACAAACATTAAATTTTAAAAATGCAACGATGATGCGGATGTCGATATTATTCAAGAAGCAAAATTGAAAAAACTTGAAAATTTAAACAACGATGTTTTCATTGTGGGTCAAGATATTGACTTATTAGTTATTTTAACTGGAACCACGCCATCAATATTCCATTTATTTTTTCAAACCTGCGATAGGAAAATCGAAAGACAAATATTATGATCAATTTTCATTCAAGTACATTGATTTAAAACATTGCATCTTGTTTCTGCACGCATTTACCGGGTGCGATACGACCTCGGCATTTTTTAATATCGAAGAGAAGAAACTTTGCGCCGTAATGCGGAAATATGAATGCCTTCAAAAAGATGTACGGAAATTTTATGATCCAGAAGCAACAAAAACGTCTTTGTATGCTTCGGGAAAAAGTTACATACTAGCAATATACAACGCAAACCCGGACAAAATATCGATTTAAGTTTATTACGATTTAGATGCTTCCAAAAACATACCACGAGCACAGCATGTAAACTTTTGCAGCTTCCTCCTGCAGCAAACTACCATATTTTACGATCGTATTTACAAATTCAAAAATGGTTGCTAAATACAAATATACTACCTTGTAATTATGGATGGGAAATGATCGATAATACCTTACATCCGATAGTTTTACCGAAAGGTATGAAACCATTGCCTGACAGCCTTCTGGAGTCAATTTCGTGCGGATGCATATCAGGATGTAAAACAAAACAATGCACGTGTAAAAAGCACGGAATGGCATGTTCAGCTGCGTGTAGGTCTTGCACTGGATTAAATTGCGCGAACGCGGCTATTTTTCAAGACGTGTGCGAAACGCAGTCGCATACATCAGAATCCAGCACTGGCGATTATTTATCTGACAGCTCGCATGCTGGTTCTGATTGGATCTACTCCTACGTTGAAGAAGGGGTTAATTTTTATAACTGCGAAACAAGCGATACAGACTTCTCGGACGAATTACAAATTAAAAAACGACGTCGCCTATAATAATAATTATAATTATGTACTAAATTAAGGACTAATTTGTAATAAACTCCAATTTTTAATAAAAAAACAAAAAAAAAAAATTTTTTTAAAAACCTATTTTTAAACGATTTTTTTACAATATTATTTATAACCATCTTAAAAAGCAAAATTCAGCATGAAACGCGTTTTTTTTTTTTTTTTTTTTTTAGGTTATGTTTCAAAAATTCCGACTTTTGATGCAAGAATGTTTTGTAGAGAATTTCAAAACGAAGAGATTGGTATTTTTTTTTGGTTTCTGTACGATAAATAGAACCGGAGATATTCGCAAAAAAACAAAAAAAAAATCGTAAAAAACGCTTTTTTTTAAATTTCCCTCCACTACAAGGAGTTAAATTAATGTCTACCAGCCCCATCAATGGAAAACTGTGACTTGCTCTCAAAAGAAGGCATTTGACTATGAAAGAGTAGAGTAGATTTTATCACGCCTTCTCGGTTTGAAAATCCACAAACTTTGCCTGCTGCCTCAGTCACCTGCTTCATACATCGTTCGACGCTTTGAGTGTGACAAGAAAACCTGTTAAGGTCCAGATCAGGGATCACATGGTCTTTGATTGCTTAGGCAATATCTGGGTTGGAATGTCTTCCAGAAAAGGCGGGAATGTTATTTTGTCAGATTACCAGTCATTCACCAGTTTATCATATCATAATAAGATGTGACATCGAACTTCAATTTTGGCAAAATAAATGTTTAAATTGACTTCCCTTTAGATGTATTCCCTCTTGGTTTAAAATACGTCTCAACCCTAGCTCTCAAGTGTAATGATTAATTTTATTTTTTAGGTATAGTATAATATAGAAATTAAAAGAACGCATTTGCATGATATATAGATCTCAATGACATAATTTAAAGGAATGAGATCAATTTATTTAATTAGAGTCGTCCTAACATTATCACAAAACATGTTATAAAATTACTATTCCGCATTGTCACCATTCGACATACCTTCATATCACTCGTTAATCATGCATATCATATAGAAATGCATTCGTCAAACTTTTACATCATAATCATAAATCATTTCACGTCATGTACAGATTCATCTGCATGTATATATAAATGTACTATAAGTCATCAAGGCATTGATAAGAAAATAGATGAAAAAAAAACAGAATGATTTTACAATTAATAAATTAAAAGTATTTATCTAATTTGAACGAACAGAATTCAGATCTGATTCCAACGTGTGAAGAAAATCGAATTGAGAGCGGGAGCATTAAAAAGGAAAGATTTTAATTAAATGTAATCGAAGAAACACCTGGCCAAGATTTTATCCATTTGAAGTACGTAAAATGCAGCTTTGTCCAATGATGATCTTCAATAGCTTCATTAGATTGAAAATTCACTTCAAATTTTCTAGAACGATTTCTTCTGAAAATCTTCCCAATTTCTTCTTCGTGTGTGTGCGGAACAATTTCCACTTGCAGATTCCTCTGAGAACTACTAATCGGCATTCACACCGCGAAATGGAACGTTGGAATGGTCGACTGGACATCTCAAATCACCACGTGACAAATTGATCACTATGCGCACGCCTTCATTTTTTAATTCATTGCGAGAGAAAGCATGCTGCTTTCCGTAAAACAATGTCGTATAAGGACGATCAAAGAACAACGCAAAGATGCAAAACTGTCCAGTGAAAAAGAAAGATATCGCGACTACAAGAATAACGACGTAAGTGTTCCGTCGAGGAAAAGCGAACAGCAGGTATCTCCTGTAAACAGAACGACCGGCGTTCCAAAAGTCCCTGTGCGTAAATAATTACAAATCTCTCACTCTCTTTATACATTTTACCGTTCGCCAATTCGCGATAAATATTCACTACACGAGTCAGCCTATCCTTACCAAATGTCATTGTCAACAAGATATTATCGGGATGTGCGAAATATCGATTAGTTTGAATAACTTTGCCAATAACGTCTCTGATATCATTTTGTAAATACCTGGAACTTTGGATGCATTGGAAGAGATGCTTTAGACCATCAATAATGGAGGGATGTGATTTTATAGCAAACCATAGCGTTGAGTAACTAAGTGAATTAAAACAGATGATGGTTCTTTTGTGGATATGGATATATATATCGGGCATTCCACGGCAACCGGATCACTTGGCTGGCCAAAATTCATTACCGCCAAAAAATTGTTTCAGGGCTTAAAATTTAGCTCAGTATATCTACTTTTAATTTCCGTGTGGTATTTTTGAAAATTCAAAATGGCTGCTCCAATACGGTGCTTAAAAAGACCGCACTTTTGAAAACGAGAGTAAAAACCTTTCATACAGTTTTTTGTGCCCAAGAAAAATACCATTTTAGAATTTAGTTCTTTGTTATTGGATGCTCCAATTACGAATCTCGTATCAGAATTTTGAAATTCAAAATGGCGTTTCCAATATGGCGGATGAATTTGTAAAAAGTGATCGGATGTTGCTGAAACTTGTTTGTCGGGGGTTTTCGGGGTCGCAGAATACGATTCTGATGTTAGATTTTAAAAATTCAAAATGGCGGATACCATATGGCGGATGAATTTGTAAAAAGTGATCGGATGTTGCTGAAACTTGTTTCTCGGAGGTTTTCGGGGTCGCAGAATACGATTCTGATGTTAGATTTTAAAAATTCAAAATGGCGGATCTAATATGGCCAATGAATTTTTAAAAAGTGATCGGATGTTGCTGAAACTTGTTTCTCTGGAGGTTTTTGGGGTCGCAGAATACGATTCTGAACTTAAATTTTAAAGATTCAAAATGGCGGATCCAATGTGGCGGATGAATTTTTAAAAAGTGATTGGGCGTGGTTGAAACTTGTTCCTCGGGGAGTTTTGGGGTCGTAGAATACGAATCTGGTGGATGACAAAGCTAAATTAAAAATTGTATAGTACCAAAATAATGTCGAAAATCGGTTAAACATAGAATAGCTTACCTCTAGTAGGGGTATAGTGTTATAATATGAGTATGAACACAAGTCGTTTAATAAATTATTGCAACCTTCGGATTTAAGAAGTTACGACCTCTGAACCGTATATGTAACAGCTGTTGCCATCGCTAGGAGGCACTATTACCCTAAAAGTTAGATTGTCGTGTTTCTCTTCCGACATTTCCCGCAGCTCTTGAAGTGATGTTGATTTTGTATCGTCAATTCGGAACGAGTTTGGTTTTCGAAGCAGATGTTTAGTATAGTAGAAAAATTGAATAGTTTTGAACTTATTTTTTGCCCAGATATATAGAGCTTCTGCGTTCAAAATTGCTGAATTTCCTTCGGCCTGAAGACTAGCACGCGTTGCTTCCTTTTTTAATGTCGCGCCGATACCATCGCATGCTCCTTTTCCATGCGCTGTCGCATGAAAATGCCATTCAGCTTCAATGCCGAAATCGATTTTGTGATACATGAGATTACTCATTTGCAATATATTTTTATAATGTTGTACCGCACCATCGGTAACATAAATTACATGTTGTACGCGTGGGCACACTTTTTTTAATTCAGGAATAATAGTTTGTTGCATTACATACACGGCAGATGTATCATGAGTCAAGCTGTTTGATAATAATATATTACTACAATGGATTATTGTACCTTCTGATTTGTAATAGAAAACGACAGGATAAACCGTACATTGGTCGTTGTTGTAATGAAACCCTTGTGCTGCATTTTGTACCACGAATGCGAAGTTTTCCGAGAAATCACTGTGAACTAATACTTCACCGTATTGAAGGTTCGCTTTACGTTCTTCTACATATTGCGACTGACTCTTAGCAATAAAGTGGTGCAATACGAATTCAGGCAATCTAGAGCACAGTCTGTCAACATAAGTATCTATTGAAAAACATTCTTTTATCAATGCATATCTGTCAGTGGATTGCTATGTGCTGCAAAGAATTTGCGAAATTTCATTCTCTTCCAAAACACGCGATACACAATCTGAAAATTTATCCAAGTGAGGACAAGACTCACACTCCCATAAGTAGCAATTAGGTTTTGGGCTTGAACAAAGTACACAATTGATGCAATCATTGTAATCTTTTATGGAATATTCCAAATCTTTAGTCAATTCGTTCAAATGTGCGGCATCAAGTAAATTTTTAAAATTTTGATGTATGACGCAGACGCAGATGTTGTGCGTGCCTGCCGCTTCGGCAGGCACACACCATTTTGGCCTAAGTTCATAAAACTTACTTAAGCCAATTGGAAATTCAGGATTCTCTATTTTAAATAGTTCATGCAGTCATTTTTGTGCGGCAGAATTCGGCTGTTACTATCGTTTTCGTAAAATTCAATTACTTTTTTAATTGTCTGTGTAGGTATGGTCTTTCCTTGTTTTGGACGAGGTACTGCCAACATGCCCAGTTCGTTTCTCAAATCACGACCATTCTTTGCAGTTCGATAGGATGTTCCAAATTCTAAAGCTATGTCACGTATAGTCCAGGATTGTGGAGGTATTGTTAAAATAGCCAAGCGTAAGGGATCATTTTCAGACAAACTCGAAAATTTATCTTTCAGACCCTGTAAAAGTGCTTCTAACTGAGCCTCTCTAGATAAACGGGTTCTTTTATTTGAAGGTGTGTCTATGTTTATTTCTGAATCGGGAACATCTTCAGGTTCATTAGCGGTTGTACAAAGTGTTTTTTCTTTTTCGGCAATTTTTTTTTCTACAATCTTTGCAAATTCTAGCTTTCTGCGGTAAGTGCGGAAACATTAATAAAATATTTTCCGAAACTTCTCGTAACACTTTACCTATATGACCACGTTCCAGCAATGGATTTATGCATCTGTCTGTGCGAATTACTGTATTTGATCTACCACTATGATCGGAAACCCCCGCCATGGTAAGTAATGAACACAACGATAATACAAGTTATACACTAATAGGTAATATTTGAATCAATACTTGTAGCAAATAGCAAGCGTCACCAATATACTGCAATATTTTATTTAAAAATATTTACATGCGTTTTATACTGCAAAAGAAACACATGTAACATATAAGATATAAAGTATCGACATATTCCTTCAAGTCTTCTATTATACCAAATGAAGTTACGTTTCTATAACGGGAGCAAATCGAACCGCGGAAATCGCAATGCCACCTAGCGTCAGCTTAACCCATTAAGGCTCAAACGGGTGGAAGGCTTATTGTTGCTAGGTGCCGTTGCAACATTCGCGGCTCTGCGCATCTGTAAACGCAGCTCCCATAGTAGAAATGGATTTTCATTAGGTCAAAAGGAAGCCTGATATCGAGTACTAATATCGATGTAATATATCTAGATACAGGTGTTCCACATGAGTGTAATGTGCATTGCATATTACTTTTTTACAAAAATGACTGCATGAACTATTTAAAATAGAGAATCCTGAATTTCCAATTGGCTTAAGTAAGTTTTATGAACTTAGGCCAAAATGGTGTGTGCCTGCCGAAGCGGCAGGCACGCACAACATCTGCGTCTGCGTCATACATCAAAATTTTAAAAATTTACTTGATGCCGCACATTTGAACGAATTGACTAAAGATTTGGAATATTCCATAAAAGATTACAATGATTGCATCAATTGTGTACTTTGTTCAAGCCCAAAACCTAATTGCTACTTATGGGAGTGTGAGTCTTGTCCTCACTTGGATAAATTTTCAGATTGTGTATCGCGTGTTTTGGAAGAGAATGAAATTTCGCAAATTCTTTGCAGCACATAGCAATCCACTGACAGATATGCATTGATAAAAGAATGTTTTTCAATAGATACTTATGTTGACAGACTGTGCTCTAGATTGCCTGAATTCGTATTGCACCACTTTATTGCTAAGAGTCAGTCGCAATATGTAGAAGAACGTAAAGCGAACCTTCAATACGGTGAAGTATTAGTTCACAGTGATTTCTCGGAAAACTTCGCATTCGTGGTACAAAATGCAGCACAAGGGTTTCATTACAACAACGACCAATGTACGGTTTATCCTGTCGTTTTCTATTACAAATCAGAAGGTACAATAATCCATTGTAGTAATATATTATTATCAAACAGCTTGACTCATGATACATCTGCCGTGTATGTAATGCAACAAACTATTATTCCTGAATTAAAAAAAGTGTGCCCACGCGTACAACATGTAATTTATGTTACCGATGGTGCGGTACAACATTATAAAAATATATTGCAAATGAGTAATCTCATGTATCACAAAATCGATTTCGGCATTGAAGCTGAATGGCATTTTCATGCGACAGCGCATGGAAAAGGAGCATGCGATGGTATCGGCGCGACATTAAAAAAGGAAGCAACGCGTGCTAGTCTTCAGGCCGAACAACATCTGCGTCTGCGTCATACCACAAAATTTTAAAAGCTTAATTGATGCCGCACATTCGAACGAATTGACTGAAGATTTGGCATATTCCAAATAAGAATCTTAATCTTCCAAAAAGGAACAAGTTTCAACAACGCCCAATCACTTTTCAAAAATTCATCCGCCATATTGGATCCACCAATTTGAGTCTTTAAAATCTAAGTTCAGAATCGTATTTTGCGACCCCGAAAACCCCCGAGAAACAAGTTTCAGCAACATCCGATCACTTTTTACAAATTCATCTGCCGTTTTGAATTTTTAAAATCTAACATCAGAATCGTATTCTGCGACCCCGAAAACACCCGAGAAACAAGTTTCAGCAACATCCGATCACTTTTTACAAATTCTTCCGCCATATTGGATCCGCCATTTTGAATTTCAAAATTCTATTACGAGATTCGTAATTGGAGCATCCAATAACAAAGAACTAAATTCTAAACTGGTATTTTTCTTAGGCACAAAAAACTGTATGAAAGGTTTTTACTCTCGTTTTCGAAAGTGTGGTCTTTTTAAGCACCGGAAATTAAAAGTAGATATACTGAGCTAAATTTTAAGCCCTGAAACAATTTTTTTGGCGGTAATGAATTTTGGCCATCCCGATATATGCCCGATATATATATATATAATCTGAAAATTCTGATTGCAGTTGTCAACCACCTAGCAAGACTCATTGGTCCTGGGACTCGAAGAGCCAGCTCGAGAAGACAAAACTGCACGAAAAATCTGCAGTAACTACTTTTGATCTTTGCTGAGATCTAAAACATTAACTTTGGACAGCGAGCACTCGATCATGTCATACTCAACGACCGACATCTTTTCGCTATTTTTGTTGAGCTTACCCAGAGGGCCATAGTACGTTTCAGGTCCCGTACTCTTACCATCTAAAAATTTAAAAAAGTGCCGATGAGGCAACTCATTGAAGTGAACGCTCCTCTGCAATGGTCTTCCAAGCAAGAGTTCAACATTTCGCATAGATCCTGATTCCAGCCAGTATTAACAACAGTACCATCTCCGCCAATAACATTTAGTTTCGACGTGTCAATCAATTTTTCTTGGAGATGAGAAACAATTCCCTCGCCTGTCCTTCCCGCTTCCTGTCCTTGGTACTGTTACGATTTTTATGTTTTTCGTAATGCAATTTTTATCAGGATCAGGAGTTGTAAGGGATGATTATCGGTAGCTGAGAATGGTTTCTGGGATCTTCCGCATAAAGGGGATCGACACCCCAAGTGACGAAATACTGGCGAATTTAGTAATAATAACTTTATTTTAACATAGGGAAATTCCAACTTCAGGTCGTACAGATCGTCCGGGTATATAAATACTAAGTCCTGTATTGATTCGCGGAGAGTCGCGGATTAATGTGTCGCAAAACTTCTAAGTCCCGTGCGCGAGATCTTTTCGGTTTTGTTCACGATGCGACTCTAACGGAGATGTTCACTGCGTCAATCGCGGGGCGACTCTGATTTCGGGCAATGCGATTGCCCTTTTTATATGGTAGATGTCGATGAGATCATCGTCCTTTTTGATGAACATCCGCACTTGTTGTTTGCCACGTGCCATCTTCCACGAATCGCTCACCCCTTTGACTTATCGGTAACCTCGGCGATTCGGGGAACGTGTGCTATTGTGTGCGTGTGTGAGTCACAATCTTAAGGATTGTGTTACTTCGAGCTTTGGCGTGGCACATTCTTTTCTTGACCGATTGGGCTTGCAGCTAGAGGAACCCGTGGTTCCCAGTGTAAGTTACAAACGTGTGCAATATATGTGCGACGCCGAATCGGGCCCTTGGGTGTGTGTGTCTTGTCGATCTTACAAAGACAAGTATTGTCTATGTTACGAGTGATATTATGTGCGTAGCCAGCATCCGTAACAGTACCAAGTGAGATATGTAAACAGATCCTGCTGTTGAACAAGTGTAAGTGTAAGTTAAGCATTCGGCAGTAATGGTTATGACCGACTTCTTCATCAACAAGAGTTTTGTCTTTTCTCCCATCAAAATTCAAGTGCATCTGCACTTTTGTCCGGGTCTAATTCAGTCCGAATTTCGTTTTTGTCACGCCTTATTTTACTTCGGTCAACAACTAATGACCTATCTCCGTCAGAAATCAGACCAATATCCTGCAGGACACTTGACACAATAGCTGCAGTAGCCCTATCTGACACACCATATCTACCAGTTATCAGAGAAGTAAGAGAAAGTTCAAGCCTCATTTAAGAAGTGGATGGCAGGTTAAGTTCAGGGTAAGTACCAGTACTGAATAAACTTGAGTCTTTAATACTTGTTTTCTTTGTTTCAGGTCCATCCTCCGGTAAGAAAATATCAACGTCACTTACAACAGATCGGGATCTATCCATCAAAATTTCATACTGCTTCCTTTAAGTCAACATTGTGAACCTTTCCCTTTCGTGTATTTCTTTGGTCGAAAAGAAACTTTGTTCAATTTTCGGAACACGTCTTTCTTTGGGATAGGTATATTCAATCTGAATGGGTTCTGAGCAAAGGCAGATTTCAAGAGATCTTCCACAAGTGCTTGAGAGGGTTATCTTGCATTTAAACTCAGAAATATCAAAGAGATTCTTTTGAGCGTCATAGATAAACTAGTTATAAGATTCTGTCTTATAAGTCTTGTCTTTTTCTCTGTTGTATGACTTACGAATGTTGTAATACTTGTCATGATAAGAAGTTATCATTTGTAAAACTCTTGTTCGCGTAACAGTCAGAATGAATGCTTTCGAGTACAAGCTCTCAATTTGTTCAGCAACTTTTTCCGCAACAGCAGAAAAGCTTTGATTTTTACGAGAGGAAGCCATTGCCGCCAAATCATAACGAGGCTGTGATAATCATTGCTGGCAACATCTGCATAAGGTGGCAGACAAGACGGATTAAACTTTTTCGATGTCCCAAATATTGGACAAAGCCAGTCCTTCCTGGTAAGCATAGGTACCATGCATTCTACTCTGAATCCGAAGGTATTCGAGCAATAAAACACACCTAGTAGACACGAGCATAAGGTTTTAAAATATACAAAAATTTAAGGCTAAGCTCAAGGAGCGGAAAGACAACCCTTATTTATACGGGAATGAAGATCTCACGTAGCGTGGAAAAAAATCTACACTTCGGTGCTTTTCGGGTTAGCAAAAAAGATCCGCATATAACATGTATGCGTTGGAAATTATTAGAGCTTGGAAATAGAATTTCTTATCAGTAAATGGAAATCTATTTTTTTAATGGCAGTCTTGAGGTGATAGCTTAAAGCTCCAAGCGTCGCGACTTCACCTGGTGGCTGCAAATGAAATTCCAGTGTTCCGCTTCAATCCTGTTTGTAGCCGTCAGGCGGAATCGCGACGTTAGAAACTACCGCCTTGCGACTCTCATTACAGAAATAAATTTCCATTTAGTCATAAAGAATTGATCCCCTGGCGATAAAAAGGGTATATGCGCAAATTCAGCCAGAAAAGTGTATTCTCCAACAGTGGGTCGATTTTTAAAATTGTTCTGAGCCGGTTTATTAATTTAATCTGAGCCCACAGCTGCAAACGAAGTACGAAAAAAGGTAGTGTTTATCATTATAATAAGCATTTCATCGAAAATGCTCCCGTCCTTCTCAGTGTAATTTGCGCAATTAAATAGAAATATACCAAACATAACGTCATTCTATAAGATTGCAAAAAATGCATTTTTTTATAAAGTTGACCCCGCGTCTCCCCCACCTCCTCCCGTAGAGGCTGATATCTCTTTCCAAATATTTTTCTCATATGGCATACATTATTCCCCATTTATTTATCATATTTAATTATACGTATAACAATACTAATTCTGTTCTAAAAAAAATAAAAAAATGCATTTCTTACCTTTTTCTTCAACCTTCAGGCGCTTCGCGCGGTTTGAAGATTTTATCCGAATTTAATTTTGTTTGCGTTTTACTCGTATTTGCCTCCGTACTATTAGAACTTGATCCTTCAAATGTCGTATTTTCACTCCACCCTACTGCGCATGGCGGTTGCGAAACCATGAAAAGACTGCATGAAACATCGAAAAAAACTACATATGGCATGTTTTTCTGGGACCTGGTAGTTCTAAAAAATCGTCGGTTCGAAATCGGAACACATCCTGTTCAATTTTTTGAATCAATAAGAGGAACCAATATTCATTTTTACAACATTCGGTATTTTGTAAAATCTCCTCACGGATGTATTTTATCATAAAAGGGGGTTCTTACATTATTTGTATGTAATTGAATTATCTATTTATCAAACCCTAAAGCGTAAAAAGAATATTCATTAAATACCGAGATAGAGCCCATATCAGTGAAGTTAAAATTGAGTTTTTGGTAATACCTTTCTCAGGATAAGGTATTCTATCAGTAATAAAAGTCCGAAATTTTCAATAACCTCCAAGATAAAGGCTCTTAGTGTAGACCATTTTTATCATCATTTTACACGAATGTCGTTGAAGTTCAGTTCGGTCTAGTAAAAATTTAAACCGTTTTTTAATACTTATGGGACCATTTCTCAAAAATTCATAAATACTAGTTTACGCCATTTTGAAATTTAGATTTCTGACTTCAGCTTCGTAATCAAAGACTCCAAAAAACCCCTACATACTAATTTATGTGGAAATCCATTCGTGTGAAAAGCGTACTGATGTGGAAATCTCTGCTCAGGGGATTACTCATCCACAGAAGAATTAAGTACAGCGCTATTCTGTTAGTAATTTTGGAAATATTTTTTTAACAACATCACACTAGTTCAATACATAAAGATGAACGAACTACTTACATAATTAGGACATACAAAGGTAAATTATTCGCGTATCTGGCAAAAACGTTATTTTTTTGAGAGGCGGAAATTCGACAAAGTCTCATTTTGAAAAAGCGGCATCCCTCTATTGAATTTCATTAGTCTATGGCCAATTTCAGAAGGTGACTTTTTGAGGAGTTGTTGAACGCCTAGTAATACCGTTATTCTATGCCGGATTTTCAGTGCAGGGCAGTGTAGGCGATGTTCGGGTGCTTAAATATGTAACATGTGTGGGTTTATGCGTGTGTCGTAGCGCCATTACCTGTTTTCGCGGTTAGTACAAAATATGTATAAATGATGAAAACGTCCAAATTACGGAGTACTGAAGCATTAAGAAGTTTATTGAAAAGAAATTAATTTCAGATAAGTATAAACCGTTTAATTTATTACATTATATAATAAAAGATATGAACTATGTATTTCTTTGTTGAAATGTTAACAATTATTTTTTAGGTATACCGATTGTCACTTCAACGTGGAAAAGTGTTTGGTAAGTACTGCTGCAACTCATCGATGAATCTTTTGGTAAGGCTGCCAAAACGATTCCCTCTGTCAACATCTTACTCCATAATGCTGGTAAGTTCTTTTTTTCTTCATCGAAGAAATCTATAAGCTTTAATTAAAGCTATCTTCAAAAGCCTATATCTTTCTTTTAACAGCCAGAAGGCTTAAGAAATTTACTTTCGCACCGTTCCTTTCTTCAACCTTACCATTAGAAAACTATTTCTTTCCTTTTGTTTACATAAAGCCTAGGATATTACTTACCGTGCCCCTAATTTATATAATCTTCTTTTTATATTAAAGTCTTTTAATATGAAAATACCTACTGCGTCTCAAGTAATTTATTTACAATGTGTTACCGGTCTCTAAATTATGAAAATGCATACTGCGTCTAAACTAATTTCTTTAAAATATTCTACCGGTCTCACAAAATGAAAAACATACTCATCGTACATTTTAATGCAATTACTTTAGACGATGAGTATTTTTTTCATTTTGTGAGACCGGTAGAATATTTTTTAAAAATTAGTTTAGACGCAGTAGGTATTTTTATCACTTAGAGACCGGTAACACATTTTAAATAAATCACTTGAGACGCAGTGGGTATTTTCATAATTTAGAGACCGGTAACACATTTTAAAAAAATTGGTTTAGACGAAGAAAGTATTTTGATACTGCAGAGACCGATAGCACATTTAATGCAATTACTTTAGACGATGAGTATGTTTTTCATTTTGTGAGACCGGTAGATTATTTTAAAGAAATTAGTTTAGACGCAGTAGGTATTTTCATCACATAGAGACCGGTACCACATTTTAAATAAATTACTTGAGACGCAGTAGGTATTTTCATAATTTAGAGACCGGTAACACATTTTAAAGAAATTGGTTTAGACGAAGAAAGTATTTTGATACTGCAGAGACCGATAGCAAATTTTAATGCAATTAGTTTAGACGATGAGTATTTTTTGCATTTTGTGAGACCGGTAGAATATTTTAAAGAAATTAGTTTAGACGCAGTATGCATTTTCATAATTTAGAGACCGGTAACACATTGTAAATAAATTACTTGAGACGCAGTAGGTATTTTCATATTAAAAGACTTTAATATAAAAAGAAGATTAAATAAATTAGGGGCACGGTAAGTAATATCCTAGGTTTTATGTAAACAAAAGGAAAGAAATAGTTTTCTAATGGTAAGGTTGAAGAAAGGAACGGTGCGAAAGTAAATTTCTTAAGCCTTCTGGCTGTTAAAAGAAAGATATAGGCTTTTGAAGATAGCTTTAATTAAAGCTTATAGATTTCTTCGATGAAGAAAAAAAGAACTTACCAGCATTATGGAGTAAGATGTTGACAGAGGGAATCGTTTTGGCAGCCTTACCAAAAGATTCATCGATGAGTTGCAGCAGTACTTACCAAACACATTTCCACGTTGAAGTGACAATCGGTATACCTAAAAAATAATTGTTAACATTTCAACAAAGAAATACATAGTTCATATATTTTATTATATAATGTAATAAATTAAACGGTTTATACTTATCTGAAATTAATTTCTTTTAAATAAAAAAATTTCTTAATGCTTCACTACTCCGTGATTTGGACGTTTTCATTATTTATACATATTTTGTACTAATCGCGAAAACAGGTAATGGCGCTACGACACACGCATAAACCCACACATGTTACATATTTAAGCACCCGAACATCGCCTACACTGCCCTGCACTGAAAATCCGGCATAGAATAACGGTATTACTAGGCGTTCAACAACTCCTCAAAAAGTCACCTTCTGAAATTGACCATAGACTAATGAAATTCAATAGAGGGATGCCGCTTTTTCAAAATGAGACTTTGTCGATTTTCCGCCTCTCATTTTTTAAATAAAGGTACGATTTGAATTTCTGCGTTTACTTACTCATAGAATCAAGCGCTTTCTAAGCACACACATTTTCATTGTGGGAAATCATTATAGGTTGTAATATGCGATTGTAATGACATAGAATATGTATATAATAGTTCGTGAAAAGAGAGAGAAGGGTGTGAGAGAAAGGCGTTAGGTAGGGATCTACTGTACCCACCGGGACGCAGGGAAGTTTACGAACACTTCGGTGATTGGCTGGAGCGGGTAGCCAGAAGTCCCATTATCGGTTTCCGTAATCTAGTGAGCGGTGTCGGTAGGTGAGGCTACTACATTGGAAAATGCTGATAGTTCGTGGTCGTACATGCGGAAATGGGATTTCGGAACCCGAGCGTCGAAAAGAACTCCTTCTTCTTCCTCGCAACCTGAAGGGAATCGGACGCACTTTGGCCATCGTCCTAAGGAACAACGAGTCCTCGACGCTGTTGTCCATCGACGATCACCCCCAATCCTGGATGCCAGATTGGAGTCCGAGAGCCTCGACACCGACACGTTGTAGGGCAAATCACCGATTGAACGAAGAGCTGGTTGCCAGAAATTGTAAAACTGCATTCTGTCACTCCTTTGCGTGCTTTTAGGTAAGCAATTTTAACATTCCGTCTGAAAGAATTGTGCCTTGTAATCGTGAGGAATCTCATTCGAGATCTTTTTCTTCATTTTGTTTGCTGAAACGTCGACTGTTTCCCGAAACGACCATAGCAACATAGTGGACATGGTAATTTGGTACGAGAACTTCATCAAGGACAAAATGAGCTACTCCGTCTCCCAATGACATTGGCATTTACAAGCTTCCTCAGAATCTGAGTTTGCCATTTGAGAGCCAGCACGACGGTGACACTCGTTTTCCAGGAAGCAAGAAGACACGAAATAATCATCGCACTCAAAAATCAGGTTTCTCACTTCGAGATTATCAGTTTAACTCTTAGCGTTATAGCCTTTCTCTCTCTCGAATTAGAGATTTATGTAAATTAGTGTTACAACGATTATAAAAAATGCGATAAGTAAATGTACTAATATGTTTAAATAAATTATAAATAATTACATATATATTACAAGGTAAATATGTACAAAATATTACTTTTTCATAATTTCGTGTCAAGCAACTTTAGACGCATGCAGACTTTATTCTGCGATAGGCACACCGGTTTTTTAATGCTCCCCACCTTTTATAACTACTAATTAACGTAACCTATAATTTTCTGTTTACAAGCAAGCTCGTTCCAAAAGTTCTAAGGTAATGTGTTAAAAAATACGCGTTAGGGACGCAGTAAAATATTCCATTTTCATGGGATTGAAGTGCTCTACATTTTGTTCATCGATACATGGCATCCTGTGAGTAACTAAATATTCAAAAATTGTGTAAGTTTCAGTAAATCTCTGTGTATTGAATTTGTTTTTTGCCTTTCGGTAAAAAAATAAACTCAAGGCATTGTGAAAGTTGTAACTTTTGTGGATTTGCCTATATATGTTTTTTACAAAAAATCAGCACCGATCTGTTTTTCTTTGCTTTCGAGAAATTGATTATTGAAGTTGGTCGGTGGCCGCGAGTGTCAAAAAAGCCCGGATCTGCATCATCCATGCACGCGAGCTCGCGGCGACCAGCCAACTTCAATAATCAATTTCTCGAAAACGAAGAAAAATACTGTTCGCGCGGCATCCGCAAAAGTTCCGAAATTAGTATGAGTGACGACATCTGCGGGCGTCGCTGGACCGTTCGACGCACTTGCGCTAATTACCGATCGGCGCGATCATTAATCTGATTATTTAAATCACGCGTGCAATAAACTGACCATTAATAACCTTCGCGGTCTCGAAGGATCCAGTGGCGCTACCTGGTTCCGGAGGTTCCGGTGGTGTTCTTTCTGGTCAGTCTAGAACCGCTCTCAAAATGTTTGTACGGGGGGTTTGGTAGCATATAATGAGAAGATTGAATGCGAGATGAACGACGCAATGAGCTATCCGTTGGGATGAATCTGGATGACAGATGGCTGGTTGGTGGTGATGATCTGATGAACAGGGTAACTAAGGAAGTAGTGTCTTCTAGATGGGATGGACAACTAATTTGCTTTCTTTCTGAAAGGCGCAAGCCTATCGTCCCGCTGTAGTCGATAGATGAACCGAAGGACGGCATTTTGTAAATGCTGTAATTTAACGTTAAAGTAGCCCGAAAGATCGGCAATAACGAGAGTAGCATAGTCGATATGCGGGATTACTAGGGAGTTGACAAGTGATAGTTTGATAGATGGAGGTAGGAACGATCCACGGTATTTCAGTCGATAAAGGACATTATGAACTTTAGATGAAATTGAGTTGACATGTTAATTCCACGAGAGATCGGAAGCGATATTTACACCTTGATCTTTCACTTCACTAGGGTATGGAATTGTATCATTTCCAACCACAATTGGCGGTAAAGTTAGGTTCTGGATGGTAGCAAGATTCTGAGTAGAACCGATGATAATGGCTTTAGTTTTGCGTACGTTGAGAGTAAGCCCATAGTCTCGGGACAATTTTAAAAGTTCGGCTATATCGCTATTAATACGCCTTATGGTATCAAAAAGACAGCTTATTGGGGTGGAAAGATAGAACTGGGTGTCGTCAGCAAAAATAATAATAATAATAATAATAATAATAACGTCTTTATTGGCAATTACAAAAACGAATACAAGATATAAATAATACAAAAATGCCAAAGGGCGAGTCACAGCAATAGCTGTTTTACAGACTAACCGGTCAAAAATGGTGGTAGTATTTCCACAGTAGCGAAGTCTTGTGAATAAGGTGTTAATGACGATGATGAAGAGAATCGGGCCAAGACTAGTACCTTGAGGAACTCCTGATGTAGTGTGCTCATGTTTGGATGCCTGTCCATCTAATCCAATAATCGATTGAGATTGACCTGAAAGGAATGAATGCATCCATTGAAGCGCAGAGTCCTCAAAGCCTAGATCACGTAAGCACGTAAGGATGACAGAGTGGCTAAGAGAGTCGAAGGCCTTAGAGAAGTCAAACAGGACTAGGATGGTAACGTAGCCTTAGTCTATGTCTAGTCTAATATCATCCATGAGATGTAACAAGGAGGTTTGCGTGCTGAGAAACCTACGGAATCCACATTGCTTAGGATGTATCAGTTGATTGTTCTCAAGGAAGCTGGTGATTTCGTGCATGGCTAAGGAGTCAATGACTTTGGAGAGGTGGGGGCGGGGGGGGGGTGTTGCAATTGGACGGGAGTCGGATAGATTTACAGGATTGCCAGTTTTATTCAGGGGTATGATACAAGATGATTTTTAGATAGATGGTTGATTAAATATATGAGTCAGATAGCGTAATATGACAGGGAAAAGAGGTTGAAGGTGCGCCAGACAAAGGGAGTCAGGGCTTAGTCTACGTGACTTATTTGAGATGTAGTTAAGGCTACTCAAAACTTCTTGACAAGTGATGCGAGAAAAGGTGAAAGTCGGGTGAGTACCAGGTAATGGTCGATGCATAATGATATCGAGTGACTCTTGATCGCATAGTGGATGAGCTGAGGACACTTGAGCAAAATGACGGTTAAGAATGGCTGGAGAGAAATGGTGCAGGGCCGACTGCGATGATACATTAGCGAGTCCTAGATTAGTAAGGCAAGACCAGAGTTTATTCGGATTGGTTTGTTGAGACACCAAATTTGTTAAATAGCGCCTTTTCCCAGTTTTTAATACATTTTTAAGTTCGCGACGTAGTTTCCTATACTGCTCAAGAAGTAACAAATTTCGCGATCGCTTAGCTCGAGTAAACAATTTATCACGTTCTTTCATTCTAGTTCTCAAATCGGCGGTTATCCAAGGCTTAGAACGATGTACAATTTGCTTTGTAACAAACGGCGCATGAGTATTTCGAGCTTCATTAATACATTCGTACAATATGATAAGGTTCCAGTTTGGTTCAACAGGTTCGAAGTAAGATAGATAGTTATTAGATTCGGGTAATATTAAGTTAGGAAGTTTAAGGCGAAGTTGAATATTAAGATCGTTAACAAAAGAGCCATAATCAAAATTTTTAATACTGCGGTAGGTAACGGTTTGCGGAGAGCGGTTAAGATTTTTAAGTTCATATTGAATGGAGATGGGTCTGCCCGGCCGCATACGGCGAAGACGATTTTGAAAATGTTTTTATCTTATCACTTGAATCGATGATCATTACATCTAGATGCGAGAATGTTCATCCGGAGTAATGAGTAGGGCCAAAAGGTATGGAGAAAATTGAAAAGTCTGAAATAAAATTTTGGAGATATTTGGATTCAAATGTATTACTTAACAGATTGCAATTTAAGTCACCTACAATTATAATATTTTTAAATAACGAGGCGAATCGATTAAGTTTAACTAAAAATTCAGAAAGTAGATGACCTTAGGGACGACGGTAGATTACAATGACTAGGATATTATGTGAAGAAGCTTTAACGTTTAGGAAAAGATACTCCGGATCATTGATAGAGTTGTTTGAGCATTCGAGAACTGAGTAAACACGCGATTGATGGAGGTAACATGCTACACCACCACCTTGAATGTAGCACGATTGACCATCAGCACGAAGTGCACGATCGTTTCGTACAAGATTATATTTAGGTATCGATATATAAGATGATTCAATGTTTGGGATGAGCCAAGTTTCAGTTAATGCTAAAATATGAGTAGAACCGTCGGAGAGTTCGCATTCCACATCTTGCAGATGGGCCCATATAGAATTAATATTTATGCACGATATTTTCAAGTAGGACGAAGAATCACGAGCGGACAAAACAGTTAACGGCGAAGATACAGCGTGATGCGACTGTCACTTTAAGTTTTTTAGATCAAGTTCGGTAGAAATGAGCATTTCACTAATGCCACCATCTTTTCGAACAAATATATTACCAATATACGCCCAAACACGTTTATAGCCAGCATTTTTTGCAACCTCTTTTGTTTTCTTGAGGAGGGCATAAGTAGGTGAAGGCAGAAATTCATTTAAATATATTGTTTTAATATCGTTGCCGCTCTCCACTAGTTCGGGAAAAATTTCAGGGGCAGTGATTGTGCCTAATTTACGTTTTGCATCAATTATAGCATTACGTATTTCAACTGACTTGCACTGTATTTTCAATGCAAAATATTGCCTGGTCGATGATTGAGTATATAGTGTGCTATTAGTCGGATGCTTTAAGTCGATTTTCGAAATACTAATAAAATCGCTGTGAAATGCCGCTAGTTTCAGATGCGTTAATACTCGAATGAAAATGTCTCGGTGTGTTAAGCCACCGAGTTAATAATAAGTTCGGCTGTTGGTCTAGCCAGTGCCAATGCATGTTTAATATAGGACATTTCAGAAGATAATGCATTGCAGGTGGCTGTATTCTGTTGGACGGCAGCGGTTAAATTTGCCATTTCAAGTTTGATGGCGCTGGTGTCATTTTTAATGGAAGAAATGTCTGCCTGCAAGTCAGTTTTCGTGGTTTTAATTGCTTCCAATAGTTGCGTGAATTGCTGTTGAATTAGTAAGCTATCGACCGACATTGTATATTGCGAAGAAGGAGAGGTTGGAAAGGAAAGGAGTACACCGGCCGACGTGGGGCTTGCTGTAAACGCACGAGACGGTGTCGACGTTGTCGAAAAGAGAGACGGCGAGTTCTCGACCATACGAGGAGCAGGTAGCGAAGAGAGGAAGAGATCGCAGGTGGTTGTAGTGCTAGACGTTGATGACGTCACAAGTATGTGTGCGAACGAACGTACACAACACACGGTATCGGGCTTATTGGTAATATATAAGCGAGCACACGATGGATGATAAGACGATTTACAAATATCGCACGCTAATTTTAATTTAATGATAATTTTATGACACTTCGCGCAGATGGGGTATGCTGTGCTGTTCTCTCCTGCACCTTGCTTTTTAGGCCTTGGCATTAGTTACGCATACCTTGAAATTGATAAGCGATGTAGATGCTGTTGGATGGCAGGTGTGCGCTGCAGTCTGTCGAATGGACCGGACCGTGTGATTGGCCAATAACCCCGTGATTATATTGTAAATGAAAAATAACGAAATTGCACTTCAGCTACACGCAGAGTAGTTTAAATCGGTTAGAAGACGCTGAATCGGCTATAACTAATGATGCATAATCAAGGTGTGGGATAACTAATGCGTTACGAGTGAGAGTTTGATCTGCGGTGGAAGAAAAGCACCACGAAATTTAAGCCTGTATAGAACATTATGCACTTTAGATGATATGGTGCTAACATGGCGAATCCATGCTGGGTTAGATGATTATAACACCAAGATCTTTTACCTCACGTGAATAAGGTATTACATCCGACCCAACAATAATTTGTGGTATGGTGAGATTTTTTGCAACGGCCAAATTCTGAGGTGAACCTAGGATGATCGCCAGAGTTTTACGCGTATTTAAAGTGAGCCCATAATCATGCGAGCAACTCACAAGCTCAGCAATGTCACTATTAATATTGCGTACCATTTCATTTATATGACATATCGAGATCGAGAGATAAATTTGCGTATCATCAGCAAAAATGATGATAGTGTGGCTGCAATATTTAAGTCTCGAGAATAAGGTGTTGATAACAATAATGAATAATATAGGGCCTAAGCTCGAACCTTGTGGAATGCCGGAAGTAGTATATTCAAGATTAGATGTTAAACCATCCAGGCCAGTTATTGTGTGAGAGTGATTTGTCAGATAAGAGAGCAGCCATCTGAATTTTGATTCCTCAAAGCCTATGTCTCGAAGGCAGCTTAGAATTACGACATGGTTTAAGAAGTCAAAGGCTTTTGAGAAATCAAACAGTATCAAAATAGTAACTACTCACAATCTATACCCAAACGTACTGCATCCGTAAAATGTAGTAAAGCAGTTTGGGTGCTGTGAAAGGACCACGCACAAAACGTCTGGAAAATGGCTCCCAGTCGATTTGGTTGAAATTGGAGTATGTTGCAGTTCAAGTGATTTTGAACAAATGTTTCCATGGGCTCAATCTTATCCTATGAACAGTTTTTCTGCTAGGAGAATTTTCTGATTTCAGTTGTAGCAAATTATTATTATTTGATTTATGCTTGTATTATCATTGTATTATATGTACTATCGCGATGTTTCGTGTCAAGCAACGTGTGCGCACGCGCGCGCGCGCGCGCGCGCGTGTGTGTGTGTGTGTGTGTGGGTGTGGGTGTGGGTGTGTGGGGGCGTGCGTGCGTGCGTGCGTGCGTGCGTGCGCGCGCGTGTGTGTGTGTACGTGCGCATGCGACGGTTTGAATGAGTGTAGTTGACGGATATTTTATGCGCTAATCGTTTCTAGCAAAACCTAAATACCACAAAACGCTACATATGTACGAGTGTAGGAAAATATCAATTTGGTAACCAATTTATAATAATTTTATTATAAGAGATAGAAATGACGTACATTCATCAATCGAGGTTATCAATCTGAAGTTGTTTCGCCCAAACTTCTCGTCTCTTTCCTTTTTTTATAACAAAGCATACTCTTTTTTTAATAGCTCCTTTTTTAATAACTCAGTTAATTAATCAACCGAAATAACATTAACGATTGAATATGTGAATAACGTAACAATAACATTCTCTACAATTCGGCCATCCTAGAAATATATCCGCCCCGGATAACGAACTAATCAGAAACCCATGGTTTCATGAATTCCGCACAAGTAGTAGTGTTTAAGGGGCCTTCGCCAGGTATTTCTCGCGAAACATCATATGTGTCGTTATTTTTTACAATTTTTACACTCTACGGACCTAAATATTTTACTCTAAGTTTACTACCCGATGACATTTGAGTGCGTTTGATTGCGACAAGATCGCCTACTCTATACTTTTTTGGGCTACGTCTTCATAAGTTATAAGTTTTCTTGTTTTCTTCCTGGGTTTTAACAATTTGTTCTTTCGCTTGTACTCTTACTTCATTTCTATCCTTTTGAAATTATTTGCGAAATTCTGAATCTAACAAATCTTTTAATATTACATCTTCTTTTAAACGCATACATGCACCAAAAAGAAGCTCAAATGGACTCGTTCCTATAATTCCGTGTTGCGTTGAGTTTAAAATCTGCTGCACTTTTTCAACATGTTTATACCAGTTTTTTGGATTCTCTAAAGACAACTTAGTTAAAATGGGTATCAGCGTTCTATTCAGACGTTCAACTTGCCCATTGGCTCGCGGAAGACCCGTGGTAATTAGTATATGTTTTATTCCTTCGTCGATACAATAACTTTCGAATTCTTCAGAGGTGAAAGCACCTCCCCGATCGGATATAATATAAACAGGATTTCAAAAAATTTGTTTTTGTTTTTCTAATTTTACAATTACTTCTTGCGATGACTTCGTTTTAGTTGGGTAAAGCCACGTGAATTTGGAGAATCCATCTACTACCGCAAAAATATGATTGTAACGTTTTGCCGTAGAATCTAAAGGACTCAAGTGGTCAATATGATAGGTGTGTAAGGGAAGATCATGTTTTGGTATTGAATGAAGAAAACCTTCCTGTTTTCCTTCCTTTCTATTTGCAACAATACAAGAAACACAATTATCGATCAATACACTGACTTTACCTTTCAAATTGTTTATGTAGTAATCACTTTTCACAATATCTTCTTTTTCCCAATGTGACCCTTTTGATGAATTTGTAAAATTATTTCATTTTCCATCGTTACTGGAACTACTAAAACATCCTCGCCTTTTATAAACTTGTAAAGAATTCCTCTTCGTAATGCAAAATGATTTGTAGGCTTATCCTTTACAATGTCGATGATTGATTTTAAAGAAGGATCGTTGATTTGTACTCTCTTCATTCTTGTTATTAAGTCATCTTCTTGAATGTTCATAAATAATTAGAATACATGCTGCATTCTAATGCCCGGGCGGTGTTCGGTGGTATAATCAAAATCTTCTAGTAATTGAGCCCACCTCCATATTTTTGATGAAACTTCTTTTTTCTTCATCGTTAACTTGAATGCTGCACAATCAGTGACAAGTTTGAACTTCACGCTCAGAAGATACACCCTGAATTTATTGAGTGCATAAATTACAGCTAATACTTCTAGTTCGTAGCTGGTATGTTTTTCTTCGATTTCAGTAGTTTTGCGACTGAAATAATGAAGTGGGTGTAAATGGTCATCTTTTGAAACTCGTTGTAGCAAAACAGCACCAAACCCACCTTTAGATGCATCTGTATGCAACTCAGTTTCATGTAAATGGTCGAATATTTTTAGAACTGGATCCCGCGTCAAAGAATTTTTAATTCATTAAAAGCATATCTCTCTTTTTCTTGAAAGTTAAATTCCATATCTTTTTTAAGAAGATTGCTCAACGGCTTAGCAATAATAGAAAAATCTTTTAGAAATTTTCTAAAATATCCCGTAAGCCCTAAAAAGCTTTGCACGTCATTCACAGATTTCGGTTCAGGATAATTCATTACCGCTTTTATTTTATTCGGACATGGATAAACTTGACCTGTTTTGATAACTTGTCCTAAAAATTAAATTCGAGTTTTCAAAAAATTGCATTTTTTCTTGTTGATATCTAGACCATACTCGCTCGCAACATATAATACTATGTTTAATCGTTAAATAGCCTGACTAAAAGTTTAGGCTAATGTAATAACATCGTCGAGGTAAACTAGCACAATTCCATCATTTATAAGAGTTTGAAAAATATGGTTAATATACCGTTGAAATACAATCGGTGATGTACATAACCCGAATGGTGCTTTTAAAAATTGATATTGACCGTTGTGTGTTGCAAATGCAGTGTACTTGCGACTTAGCTCTTCTACTTCTAAATGAAAAAACCCATTTCGTAAATCAATAGAACTAAATACACGAGCGTTTTTCAATTTATCTATGTGATCTTCAATCAACGGTAAAGGATACCTATTTTTAAAAATTACTGTATTCAATTTTCGATAGTCTATACAAATTCTATGTGACCCGACTTTTTTCTGAGTTACAACAACCGGACTTGCAAACTCAGAATAACACCGTTCTACAATGCCTTCTTTAATCCAATCGCTTACTTGTTTCTCTACGGCTTCCTGGTCCGGAATAGGAAGTCTACGCTGTTTTTGATATATCGGTTTATCTTTGTCTGTCGATATAAAACAATCGACAATTTTATATCTGCTGATTTAGTTTGGTTAGGTTCATAATTCCCCAGATAACATTGGGTGCGACTCACGATGGGCTCATCGTGATTTCATTGCGATATCATTTTGTTATCTGGGTCGTTATTAACGCATTTACTTGCTCTCGTATATCTCGATCTGCAATTAGGTCAATATCCGCTTTGGTTTCCTCCGGTAATTCAATTTGTGCAAGAAAAACAGTGGGATAATTTTTTATAATTTCAATCCCCTTTTGAGAAAAATTCAAATTAGCTAATTCTAGAATATTTCTTCCAATTACAGCATCTAAATTCATTGCATCACTTGGGACTACGTATAAAGTTAAAGGAAAATCGTTATCATCGACGTAGACGATTGTTTGAAAATATCCTAATGTAGTCGATTCGCCATTTCCAAAGCCAGTAAATTTACAATTACTCTCAGTAAGCTCAGAGAACTTCATTGTATTAAAAATTCTTTCATTCAAAAAACTAACCAGACTACCAGTATCAACCAAAGCATTTACTGTTACATTTTCAATAGTTACTTCTTTAAATACATTAGTGTAGATATTTGTATCAACAGTATGAACACTACTTGTACACAATTCGCAGATACGTGTCCAAATTTGTTACAATTAAAACATTTTTTACCTAATTGTTTTTGCCTGCAATCTTTAGAATGATGTCCATATATACCACAATTGAAATATCTTAATTATTTTTTCTTCTTTTCTTCATTTTCAATTGAAGGTTCTTTATACGATTTCACTTTTATACGATTACGTCTTCTCTCTTCTTTCGAAATTCATTATTCTTAAAAAAATTCTTCGTTTCCTCCTTTCTTCTTTCGAAAATCAAAATACATTGAATATTCTCCTTTTTTGCGATTGATATCTTTAAATCTTTCTTGATTTCCAATTCTGATTTTTTCATATGTCTTTAATCGTTCCTTAAAATCGTTCATCGTTGTTGCATTGTACAACACTTTTTTGTTGCTTGGGTTGTCATTTAATCCTTCTATTATGTAATGAAACAATGTATCATTATCAATAGAGCCCCTTGAAGCCAGTTCCTTCATTATTAGAAAGTATTCGTGAACTGTTGCATTTCTCGAAATTTTTCGATCTGTCAGTAATTTATGTAATTGAGCCGTATTAACCTTATTTGAAAATTCTTCAATTAATTTGTTTTTTAAGACGTTCCAGTTATTTAAACCATTCTCACTTCTGATAAATAATTTGGCTAAACCGGTTAACGATCTTTTTGCAAACACCAGCTGTTGTACATCATTCCAGTCGAACATTTTGGAAGCTTCTTCGAAGTCTGCGACCCATCTTTCAATTGGAAAATCATCACTTCCGTTGAAAGTTTTGAGTGTATCTTCAATATCTTTGAAGCCTAATGCGAATCGAATTTTTTGTTGAGGTTCGGCTCTAGTACGTCGTTGAGCATGAAGATTAGGTGCATTTTGTGCATAGCGATTTTCTTCAATAAATTCTTCCACAATATCAGCATTGATAACCATTTCTTGAGAATTTCTTCTACCCTCTTGATTTTGATCTTCATCGTCTTCGGATTCAGCATCATCTTCTTCAGTATCAGCGGTTATCAATTGCTTCAAATCAGTTAAGCTGTCAATAATTCTTTCTCGCAGTTGTTCTTTGTTACCGGAATAATTAATATCTAAAATATTGCAAATAAAAATTAAACCTCCCATAGTTAATATTGCAACGTAATCCATTTTTTTACGAAATTCCTCCCATCCATGTACGAAATCAAATCCTTTAAATTCTAGTAACCTAGAACGATTTTTTCTGTCTCCATCATTTTCATATATTAATTTATAAAGAGCCAAGATTGCCCCACGTGTACCAGTTTTCAATGTATTCTTAATTGAAGGAATTTGTGCTAAATTCATCATCAATGTTTGCTCTTCAAAGAGTAAATTAACCTCACTAAAAATTATATGATTTTAAAATATTTTCGATATTTTATATCTTCTATATTCAGTGAAAAAACAATATTTTACTTAATTGCATAAAATTAAATTCAAAATGTATTAATTTCTTATCTTTTGTTCGTCATTCCTTGAAATCATGCGCTGATATCTAAAAAATGTCCTAAAAATGTCCTAAAAACCCTTGCATATTTTGTTAATCCGTGATAAGTCGTTTATTTTCTTCTTTTCTCCGTTTAATAATTATCATTCAAGCGTCGTGTTTGATATTTTAACTCCAATGTCAAACTAACAATTGTATATCAATCGTCGTGAATAATCGTCTTAAATCGTCGTTCATTCAAAAAATATTCTTCTTTTACCTCTCGTAAGTCGATGGCGTGGACGAGCCCCCAAAATTGTAGGAAAATATCAATTTGGTAACCAATTTATAATAATTTTATTATAAGAGATAGAAATGACGTACATTCATGAATCGAGGTTATCAATCTGAAGTTGTTTCGCCCAAACTTCTTGTCTCTTTTCATTTTTTTATAACAAAGCGTACTCTTTTTTGAATAACTCCTTTTTTAATAACTCAGTTAATTAATTAACCGAAATAATATTAGCGATTGAATATGCGAATAACGTAACAATAACATTTTCTACACGAGTACCAGACTTGCAGGTACAATAATATCCTAATATTAGTGTCAGTTCCTCATCCATGTTTTCGTCCATACCATCGTCTATCTCATTATCATCGATGGATTTATATGAAATCCAAAGTTGATGTTTCGTCGCATTACGAAACAAAGAGTAAACTCTCACTCTCAATAATCCTGACTGTGGAAGACGATTTGCATCACGTAACATTTCGATTTGGAATTGATCATCGTTGTTTCGTTGTACATTGTCCTGAATATACGAGGATGCTAGTTTTACTTGATAAACACCAACCGTTAAATTCTTAAGGTATTCAATGTCTAGCATTGGAAAGTCTATTAACTGCCCCTCATTTATTGGTACCCAGTGTTGAGCGTTTCTGGTTTTCAGATTTTCAACCTCAACAAGAGCTTGTAAAACGTTCGGTTTTCTCGCATTTTCGAGCATACGATTAGCTTTTTCTAAAACAGCTCCTTTCATATGGATAGTGGGATGATATCTATTTATACAACCACCTTCTATTTTACAAAAATCACCAATATTAGGAACATGATGCATCGGTACTGTTTGCTGTAGGAATTGGAATATTTACTTTAAGTGTCCGTTTCTAGCGTCTACAATTCACCTTTGTTTTGTGACAAGACGGGAGTCATTTATATCTTCTGTCGTAAGTTGGGCTCGATTTTTTGGAAGAAGTGCTGGCATCTTCCATGTAATGACCAAACTCCTCAGAAGTTCAATTGCATCCCTATAACCTCTATCATCTTCTAGGAACCATCTTAACATTGTAACAATTCCGGTCATACTTTAATTAGTTTTTAGGAACCGTACAAATAATAAAATTTAAAATGTCAATTACAGTCAATATCATTACTAAAATTATAGATTGGAATCATTGGGTACTGAAATAAAAAACGTCATTATATTCTGTCATTCAATTATTTTATATTTTCATCATGATTTGAATTTCACAAATAATTGAAGTCGTCAATAGCAATTAAGTAAACACACATACCAACACACTCGAAGTCAAGAATATTGCGAATAAAAAATAAGAGTCATGAAAATATAAAATAAGAGTTATTGAGTAAAAAAAAAGTTATTGAATCTTCGGTAAATGTGTATAATTGTCAATGTCAATAAAAAAATGCATTAATTTCGTCGACGGAATAAATTACGCGGAACGGGATAAATTACGCGGCACGATAATAATTTACGAGGTCATACATTCATATTACACACATACATACACAAATTAACATACATAAATATTTTGTGACATTACATAACAATCATAGTTGGCATTACATAACATCAAAGTATACACAATATTATTTCTTTTATTATTACGGACGGAAGAGAAAGATGCTTACGTAATCTTCTTCTGATCCATCGGCGTGTCCTTCTTTCTTCTTATTCCGGTCGTTGCTCCATCCGTCTCATGATTTTGAGGATTCGGCTGCTGTTACCCCGTGAATCCCTGTGGGTGTCGAACTCCCTCGCGACCACGAGGGAGAGGACCAGCAGCCTCGTTTGGAACCGGGACGAACGGAGTGCCGTCGTCGTTCCGTGATATCTTCGCCAAAAATTAGTGCTGGCCGCCTCCATTGTATTATTGATTATGGTTGTTGCTGGCTGTCGAATAATGTGGGCCCACCTTGAATCACCGGAGCCGCCAGGGTCTCCGGACAGTCGTCGAGGCAGCGAGTCGTCCAGGCGAAGTTGTCAGAAGAACGAGTCAAGAAGAAGAAGAGGGATACCTACCGATGCCAGGTCTTATAATACCTCGGTAGGTATCCCCGTGTCCAATAATGTCGCCGAGTTCCTTTTTTACGATGAATCGGGACGGGAACTGTCAAACATTCAAATGTAATTTGATTGACTTGAATTTGACAGCATTTGAATTTGGAGCGCAAGCGCGCCATCGCAGCGACACATGCACCTTCGAGCTTGGAACTCTGCCCGTCGTTCCCCACTCTCCATTCTGCGCGTCCAGGGCGCCGTTTCCCCTCTTCTGCGCACGTAAAGGCGCACCAGCGCCAGCGCCTTGTCGTTGCGCGCATGTCTAAATCCGCGCGCTGATCCCACGTGGGCTCAGGATCAACATGGCCGACCGGCCGGCAAAAGCGCGCATCGCGTCCTCTGCATTTTATTCATTTTCCGCGTTCCCGTCGTTATTTCGCTTGCCAGCGTATAATCCGCGAATTCCACATAAGCTGGCAAACACGTCGATATAATTTTCGTAACGGTCCTCTTTCTCTCCGTCGCTCTTACTCTTCCGCGCGCGATTAGTTTAAACGGCTCGTTACAACATCCTTTCGGTATCTCTATCAAATTCATTTTGCAGTATCGCAGCGTCATTATTACAACTATCCGAAAAGTACGGCCCCTGTATATCGAAGATATAACCATCAGGAGCAACTATGAATACTGGTTTGATTAAGTGTTGACCTTTGTGAACGCAATATGACTGCCGAAGAGCTCTGAAATTACTACTTTTCTGTATATATATATATAACGGGGCGTTACGCCGGCGGACCAAATACGTTCGCCGTTGTTAGAATGTTGCCATAGAGACCGTTTTTCCTGCGTTTCCGTGACGGGATCGGGAATTACAGGAACGGCCCCGAATCTGCCCGAGCGCCGCCGATCGGGGGCGCTCGGTGGACTCCGGAATCAAGCGGAGAGGCCGGTCGAGTCCAGACCGGTAGCCAGTCAGTTGGTCTAGGATCGTCGAGTTGAGCGCGTGCGAGATCGGAGTATAGTCGAGTCAGTTAGCCTAGGAGAGTCGAGTAGTCGAGTGAGTATAGTCGAGGTATTCGAGTAGTCAGTATCGTCGAGGAGTATCGTCAAGGCAGTTGGCCTAGGATCGTCGAGTTGAACGCGTGCAAGTTGAGCGAGTATCGTCAAGGAGTTAGTCGAGAGAGACGAATATAGCCGAGTCCCGGAAATCGACGAGTACGGAGCGCGCGGGAGACCGTAATTTGTACGAGTCGCGAGAGTAGCGAGCCCTGTAACGAGGCCTCCAGTGAGAGCGAGACGAAGAGCACTGCCAGGAGTATCCGGCGGATCGAGACGAGCGGCGGAGAGGCCGAAACAACCGAGCGAAGAAGCGAAGGGATTGCCGACCGCGACAACAAAATGTAAGTCGGCCCTGAGCCAGATTCTGGATTTTGTATCGGGCCTTGAGCCCACTATATCCTTTTTTGACATTTATCAAGAAATATTATATTTATAATCTAAAAATTGAGTCCCGCGTGTTCCTTGCCCCAAAATTTCCGTAGCTGTGCGGGGCGGAGTGCGGGAGCCGCCGTTAGGTTTTGGCGATTTTCAGGCGCGGAAGGAGGCAAGGAGGACCCCTATGGGTCGAGATCTTGCTCCCCGGGCACACTGAGCCAGCCGAGTAAGGCCGCTTACCTGGCACGGCGTTTTCTCCCTGGGAAACGCCAAAGTCCGTCATTCGGACGGTAAACGGTCGGAAAATAAATTTCAAATCCGGCAAAAAACGCCGTACAGTTGTGCATGCTAATAAAGTACGTCATAATATATATATATATATATATATATATATATGCGTACCATCAATGCATGTGATTACTCTAGGAGTTTGTGGTCCCGGATTATACCGCCGATTGGCAAAATCAGTCACATGCCTGTCAATATAATTTTGTCTCGTTATTGCGTCAAATCCTATATTTTGTGGTACAAAACGGATCATTAAAGATTGTCGCACTGTAGCAACAGCCATACTTACTGCCTGCCTACTCGAGTAATGAAACATAACTTTGAGAAACTCATGTGACAAACCGTGACAAATTTTACATAAGAACATAAAAAGGTCCTTTTTATATATATATATATATTACCACCAGGACAAGGAACTGCATCACAAAACGTGAACAATTCTTGGAACTGTTGTTTGTTTATAGGATACAGACATTTAAATTCATTACCCGAAAGATTATCTTCATCTCATATTTTTGTTCCATTTGCTACGCCACGAAATTCTTGCAAGAAAGCTTGAAGATAATGACCTGTGATTACATAGGGCCTGTTGATGAAACGTAAACCTTGTACAAGCGGCTCGAGTAGCACACCTTCATCGTTCAAATGATGTCGACACGTTCTTACGTTTACTGGGATAAAAATATTGTGTGAAATGAAAACGTGTACCTTACATTTAACTGCTAATCTACCCAAGTTATCAGTTCTATCACATATGATACAAGTGCTACTTCGCGACTGTGTTAACACGTTTAATCTTAAACAAGTAGGATCTTCCTCCATAGTAATAATTTCGTCACAAATCGATTGATTGCAGCTGGCACATATTTTTGTCATACAAGTTACTTCTAATGCTGGTCTTTGGAAACCATATCGTCGAATGATAGCAATTTCTCTTTTGGCAGCATTGTCATCTCTATCAATTCGAGTCATCATACGAGGCACAAATCTTCCATCGCAAACGTAACAACGTAAAAGATTTCCAAATACCATTATTGTAAAAGATGTACAATATTAAAGTAGGATACGAGTTTTACGAAACTGTTATGTGTTTCACAATGTACATTGAAGACCGACAAGAAAATATGCAGAATAAAAGTTTTAAAGACTTAATGTTACATATGTATTAGTATACTTACCAAAATAAACTATATAATTAGACAGAAAGCCAATATCGATATCATTCTGAATTGTTAGCCTTCTTTAGTAGATTTTATATGTCTTCTTCGTTTCGGGAAACTATAAAACACAAGACCTAAAAGAAAACCTGGGAGAGGGAATTCACATCCTTCAAAATGTCATTCGCGTTCTAAAAAACATACAGCTGAGCTGCGTTCATCATTGGTTTATAATCTCGGGATTTGAAAATAATTAAGCAGCATGACAGTCGAACCAAAACACTAAAAACAATGTCGAAAAAGTATATCGGGTTTGATACGGAAGAAAGAGGCATAAAGCCAGGAAGTCGAGCATTCTGTCCAATTTCGTCAAATCCACAATATTGTTTCTTGGATTCTGCGCCCTTCCACATGCGCACGCGCGCCCACACACGTACGCACACGCACACGCACGCGCACACGCATACGTTCACTCACGCTGACTCACACTACTAATAATATAATAATAATTTGCTACAACTGAAATCAGAAAATTCATATCTCACGCTTTTCCGGAGCTTCTAGTAGAAAAAATGTTCATAGGATAAGGTTGAGCCTATAGAAACATTTGTTCAGAATCACTTGAACTGCAACATACTCCAATTTCAGCCAAATCGACTGGGAGCCATTTCCATACGTTTTGTGCGTGGTCTTTTAGGGAATCCACATTGTTTGGGATGCAGTATACGATTTATTTCTAAATATTTTATGATCTGCTGAGTGAGAAAGGAATCAATGTCCTTGGAGAGGTCGGGAGGATTTGTGATTGGGCGGTTGTCAGAGGGACTTAAGGGATTAGGGGTTTTCTTAAGTGGTATGATGTAATAGGCGAGCGGTTTACCCCGGATATCGTTCGACTAACCGACCGATCGACTAGCGTTTGTTCAAAAACCGTTTTAATCGATTCTTATGATTATTCTGAACAAAAAATCATTGGATGACTGTCATGTTTTAACGGGCCCTTCAATAGTTATAAACAATTACGTATATAAAAAAAAAATAGTGCAAAAAATCTACAAAAATTCAGATAGGTAAATCATGCCAAAACAAACATATTTTGTCAAATTAAATTTTTTCTAAATTTTATAGTTTTCGAGATAAAAAATGCCAAATGTTGAAAAATGCCTATATTCGTGGACTTTTTCTCGGAAACTATTCATCAAAATTTAATGAATAAAAAATAAAAATATGCGGAAATCCTTTAACTTTAATAACATATTTTTTTTTATTTTGACAACTATCATATTAGAAGCTACAATGAAGCTAAACGCGCGGCTGTATATACTGCACGGCTGCTCGACTTACTAAGAATAGCCGTTGCAACACGGTCGACAAGTTTCCGGAGACGTAACAATTAAACTGCATTAGTGTTATATCATGAAGTAAATAGTTGAACAACGGTTATTCTTAATCTACAATTTCACAAACTCTAACATCGCGTTGATAATCAGTAATGCCAAAAATCCCTAGCCAACCATGTTTCATAAAATTCCTGAAAAATAGTAAAAATTCGTCCGCCATGTTGGTTCCGCCATTTTGAATTTTCAAAACCTGACTTCAGAATCGTCATCAGCGATCGCAAAAATATAAAGATATCAATTTTCATTACATTCATAAAAATTAATAAAAATCCGACCGCCATATTGGATCCGCCATTTTTAATTTTCAAAACTGACTTCAAATTCTTCATCAGCGACCTCAAAACGTCAATATCCCAATATTGACAGACATGCAACAAATAATTTTTAACATACTATTATTCAACCCTAAAGATATTCAAGGGCCATTTCTACAAACATTGAAGGGTGATTTCTACCCCAAAAATGGTTTTCGGGGAAAAACAAAAAAAAACACATGTTAAATACTTTTTAAAGAATTACTTGTATACGCAGTTTCAAAAAAATTGGTGATTATCACTTCCCTAGTGTTCCTTGTAAGAAAGTTAGAGCAACGAGAAATAAATGTTCAAATAATGCTAGATCAAATGAGCATAAATCAGCAGGAATTAAAAGACCTACAAGTGGAATAGAGGACATAGAAAAGGAGGTGGTAGTGCGTCCAAAGAACATACCAGAAATGCTATAAAATTCGAAATGTGCGGAAATCGTAAAAAAAACAAAGTAACGATATTCTCGACTCGAACACCAGATAAAGCATCTCCACTCCCTAATACAAGAAGCACGGAAGGCGAGAGATACTCGTTTTAGACGTCGTATCGTACAAAAGGTTGAAAATGATAATACTCCAAAAATAAGGATAAATCCACCCACATTTTCAGGGGGACGGGCAGAAAAACCACTAAAATTTCTGCAAACACTTCGCAATTATTGCGAGGGATTAAAAATAAATGCTCCACAGTTTGAAACAATTATGTACTAAATTCTGAAGGGTCCAGTCTTGGACTGGTGGTGCTTCGTCGAGTAAGATGTTCTAAACATAGTCGAGTTTGAACTTAAATTCCGGAAAAGATACTGGACAGAAGAATCACAATACCAACCAAAACGTCACATTGAATTCGGATATTACCAATCCCAGCGAAATGCAAGCCGCGTGGAATACCCTATCGACTTGTGCAACCAGATTGAAGATGCCAATATGTCCGTATCATGTAAGGAACTAACTACGATGATATCTCGACATTTTGAGCAAGAAATAAGGAATGCCATCGTTAATCGGGATATCCGGAAATACGATTTATTGGACGTGCTCCAAATATACGACGAAGTGGGGCCGTCGAATGCAGTTAGGGTAAAGTATGAAAATAATGGCGACAGAGTGGGGATGATTGACCAGGAACGAAGAAGGAACCTAATTGAAGAAAAAAAGAGACCTGGCACAAGACAATGCCTTATGAAACCCAGAATATTCAAATTAAGCGGGGCGAGGAGAAAGACCACTTCCGGCGTGGCGCCATCAACAAGCTAATAAAAAAAAATTTGTACCTAGGAAGTACAATGTCAATGCAATGGGCTTAAATGAGGAATGACGAGAAGAAGATGAACCTTCTACACTCGAAGAACTAAAAATCTCAGAAGGCATGATATAGGAATCGAAACAATCTTCGAAGATCCTAGGGAATTTCTGACTAATGAAGGAAGTATTCCTGTGTACAACGTACCCATCACCGGGATACGAGTAATAGGTGCGACCGGGACCAAGTCAACCCTGAAAGTACAAGTCCTCTCAAGAACTATAGTGGGAAAATGTCAAAGGGTGATACATATAGCATTTGTGATTGTACCACATTTAATTAGAGACTGTATTATCGGGATCAATGTGCAAACTCAATGGAAAACAAGAATCTCGAAAACGCCAAGATCCACATAACCGGGGAAACTCTAAAAAACGACATCCTAACCTTCAAAACAAAAAAAAGCCTCGACCAGAGCGACAAGGTAGGAATGATACAGCATGTTGAGTGGCCGGAGATAGACACGGTAAATGCAACAACTAACCCGGAGAAAAAAAATCTCACAACCTAATGAGCAGGAATTCCGTGAAAAAGTGAATAAATGCGAGATTTTAATAGAACATCGGAAAGACAAAATATTTAAACTCCTTACCAAATTCAAAGACACTTTAAATGATCGACCGGAGAGAACAAAAATATATGAACACGAAATCAACTTAAAAACGGAAACGCCGTTCTTTATGAAAACGTATCCTATTCTGTTCGCATATAAGGCAAAGGTGGAGGCAGAGATCCAAAGAATGCTTGAATTGGGGGTCATACAACCTCCACTAGTCCATATATCAATCCGATGCTGACGGTGATAAAAAAAGATGGATCAATGAGGTTATGTTTAGACGCGAGAGCGTTGAATGAACGAATGATAAGTGACCATGAAACGCCGCCGAATCCCGAAGAGATATTTCAAAAAATGTCTGGGAGCCGAATACATGACTAGTCTTGATATGACTAGCTGGCAAGTGCCACTTGCTAAGAGCGCTCAAAAATATACGGCATTTTTGCAGGACGTAAATGTGTATGAACATACCGTCACTCCATTTGGATACAAAACGAATAGCTCAAGTTTAATAAGAGCGCTTAACCGAGTATTTTGGGGAATCGGAGAGTTTATCATTAACTCCCCCCGAAATTGTTACTGCCTTGACGTGGCCGGGGCGCTTACGTTTAATGATCTGTCGGCGACCGCTCATAGGAGACTGACAGGGAGAACAAACGAAATGTAACTAGCAACAATATATGAAACAATATGGAAAGACACACTAAAGTAAAATGTTTACCCCAGGTGGACCTCGACTTGTCGAGTGGTTCCACCACGAGTTCCTATCGGGAGAAAGACCCGGTGGCTCGTGCCGCTCCTACAGGTTCTAGGGAGGAGCACCGAAGTGTAGAAACCAAGATTGCCAATATAAGAGGAAACATTTTTGAGAACAAAAAGAAACTAAAAGAAAAGCATGACGACGAACAACACGAGGCACTTAAAAGAGAAGCCTACACTCTAAGAGCTAAAAAGCGAGAGTTAGAGAAAAGAGTGAAGTCCTCAGAACCAGAAAGTCAATGTAATACTGATACCGAATCCCATGGGGAGGAAGTAGAAGATATGGACATTGAAAATATGGAAAATTTTTCTGAAGCAGAACCAGAAAAAGAAAATGAAAACGAAACAGATATGACAGACTGAGAAGAGTCACTGTCAACTGAAGTCAAATGGAAAAAATTTATTTCTGAAGACAGATTTGCCAACAGATCAGACGAAATAGAAGAATGGTGGAAAATAACAGATGAATATGACTCCATCATCACCGTTGATGAAATCTCAAAAGAAGTCCATGAATATTTGACACATTCGTATAATGAAAATGTAGCTATGATAGAAGGTCTAAGACAACAACTAGGCTTTTTCAGAGAGTTTTATCTCAAAGAAAAAAAAAGACCAAAGAAGCAGAAACTCAGACAGCAGAACCTGAAAAAAGGGGGACGTATGCCCAAGCGGTAAACAACTCTTTAAGTAAACAAAAACACATTGTGGTTATTAAACCCAATGTAGACCAATCCAGAAAGGATATGGAAAAGAAATTAACAAAGATAACTCCACAAAAGCTAGGGATCAATATCAAAGGGATCCACAAAACTGGAAACCAAGGCATTGCAGTCGAGCTCTCGAGCAAAGCTGACATTGCTAAGATGACAGAAAATAAGGAACTAAAGAAATCCGGTCTGGTTATCAAATGTATAACCGAAAAAAGACCGAAAATGATTATTTACGATGTCCCCAAAGACATCACCAAGACTGAAATCGAACAAAAACTCCTCGAAAAGGTTGATGTTACCCAACCGGAGGACATGAAAATACTCTTTGCGATACGCAACAGAAGTGGAGAAGAATCCAACTGGATAATAGAAGTCTCTCCAGAACTAAGAATCAGACTAAAAGCACACCAAAGACTGCTGATAGGATGGAGTAGCTGTAAAATCAGCGACTTTGTCCTAGTCACGCAATGTTAGAAATGCCTAAGATATTGACACATTTCGATGTTCTGCAAAAACAAAGAGGCAGTCTGTAGGAAATGTGGAGAAATAGGACACCTAACAAAGGAATGTCAAGGAAAAGAAAGATGCATTAACTGCACCAAAGCAAAGCTACCAAATTGACACAAGTCCAGCAGCAAAACATGCAAGATAAGAGAAAGACTCAAAGAAAGAGCTAAAAGCAGAACTGATTACGAAGTCGAACAGTGAAAACTAGACAAGATTAAGTATCAATCCGAAATTTTGTTTTAATTTTTATTATGTTTTAGAAGTAAAAGTGGTTCGGTATCCACTATAAACTGTAGGGCCTGCCTATATATATGTCCCAACATGTTACAACCCATACAAGTTTGCAATCATTGGGAAGTTGGAAATAAAGTTAGATATCCAATATCACTGGTCTGCTGAAAGGCGGTGGACGGTGGGGTGCGATTTCCATCAAACCTCACATGGGTGCCTAATTTTTTTTTTTTTAATCCTTAACTTTGTGGACGATATCTAATTAGTATCTCCCAATTTTGATTCCCATCTCATACACTTAGAAAAAACCCTGACGAGACTACAAAAAAAAAAGGAATAACCATTGATTTCAACAAATTACAACTATATAGGCAGGAGATTTCTTTTCTAGGGCATATACTGACCCCGTGAAGGATACAACCAAGAAGGGAAAAACTCTCGAAAATCAGAGAATTCACGCCACCAAAAATCCAGAAGCAGCTCAGAGGATTCTTAGGCTTCATCAATTACTACAGCAAGTTCATCCGAAAACACGCAGATCAAATGGTTCCACTGTTAGAATTGTTAAGAAAAGGACAAAAGTGGGGATGGAATGAGAAACACCGACAGGCATTCGAGGAAATTAAGCAATCCTTCGCGGATACAATGTTCCTTAAACACCCTGCGCCCCGGCAACCATACGTACTCACAACCGACGCTAGTACCTATGTGATCGGGGCAGTGTTGTCTCCACGAAATGCACTGGGAGAAGAAGAGATCGTGACATACTACATTCGGACGCTGAAAGGGCCGGAATTAACCTACCGTGCCACGGAAAAGGAACTCTTAGCAATAGTAGCCGCTCTCAAGAAGCTGCAATCATTCCTATTGGAAGAAAAATCATCCTAAGAACCGATCACAAGCCATTAACTGCTCTTAAAAGCTGTCAGTTCCTTAACAATCGGATAACCCGATGGGCTCTCAGCATTCAAGACTATAATATCAAGCCTCAATTCATCAAAGGTTTTCAGAACAAAGTTGCTGATTACGTGAGCCGAAAATACAGTGAGGCCTGGTCTCAAGAAAACTGTGACAACTTCCTAATAGCAAAGATCCATCTTCCCCAACTTGATAAAGAAACAACATCCCAATTGAAGGATTTACCAACGAGACAAAAGGAAGATCCAGAGGTTAATAAAAAGCGCGGGTTAATAAACAATCCGGATCGTCAGGAATTTTACACGCTTGAAAATGATATACTTCTCACCATGAGAAGAAACGGAAAGTGGAAAACCATCTTGCCCCGGGATTTAGGCAAACGGCTGGCTGAAAACCTCCACGCCGGATACGGACATGTAGGGACGAGAAAGCTTACCAAATTAATGGAGGAAGCTTTCACCTTTAAGAACTTCCGCTCAGTAATTAGAGATATTATAATGACATGTGATTCGTGCCAAAGGAACAAGTTTCCAATCCGATATCCCCCGGGTCCAGAAAAATCCATAATACCAAACAAACCAGGTGATCTACTGTCCATCGACTTTTACGGACCACTCCCAATATCCACAGGAGGAGCAAACTACATCCTAGTTATAATAGATGCCTTTAGTAAATTTTTAGTGATGTACGCGTTAAAAAAAGCGAATACATCAACGGTAATTAAGAAAATCTTCGGAAATTACATCCCGACTTATGGTAAACCAGAGAGAATCCAGTTCGATCACGGTACACAGTTTACCTCTGACAAGGGGTTTGAAAAAACTAAAAGATGAACACATTCAAGGTATCTTTTCATCGATATGGCATCCGCAAGGAAACATCAGTTGAATCGAGAGCTGGGCCGACTTTTTAGAACCGTATCACGAATCAACGGAATCAACGCCGATAGAACTACATCTCGATAAAAAACCCACGAGAGTCTGGGAAAAATGGATACGAAGGTCCAATAAGATAAATGCACCCAGCTACGAGTATAAGTTACTATTAGCCAAGGGAAATGTTATTCAACACGCGCAGATGAGAGTACTAGAGAAAAAGGACACATAGGGAAATACACGTTCTTCAAGGTCGGAGACGCGGTGCTACTTAAAGCATTAAATGTATCAAACGCAATGGACAAAAAAATAGGGAAATTCTTCGCATTATATGAAGGTCCATTTAAGATAAAAAAAATCGTCAGCGAGACGACATATGTCATTGAAAACAACGAAGGGATTGAGCGAGGAATGTTCCACGTAAAGCTTCTTAAATCGTATGTAACCACTGGCGATCAAAAGTAAAAGAGGTTGGAAGATTAGTTCTCCGCAGCTAATTTCCTGGGGGGGGGGGGGGGGGTATGTAACGGACAGATACGTCGGTATAGGTAAGCAAGACGTCTGTGAGTGAGAGTGAAAAACGCGTGTGAGACAGTGTGAGTGTCGCGTAACGAGGCGGGACCTCGGCCTATAAATTTGGGGGAAATTCCCAAAGCAGGCACAGTCCGTCGATCGACTTACGCCCGCTCCGATTCCCCGGCTACTTATGTATCCGTGGGAGGGTTTGAGTCGGCGTACTCTTAAAAAAGAAACTTGCAGTTGCACTTAGGTTAGCGCACCGGATGTATTTGTTAAGTACGGGTAGGCAGGGCTCACGTAGGACTAATAAATTTTTTTATCCTTGCAGGTGGAGTAAAGCGAAATAAGCCGTAGGCTAAGTATTAGAGTAGTACATATTATTAAGGCGAAAACGATTCCTTGTACCGAATCGAAATTTAGGTGTTTTTAATAAATAATAAACTGATTTTTGTATACAAGTCTGAGTTTCTGGAGTCTGATATTTTACCATACCTGCACGTTACAACGTTTAGTAATAAATGGCGCATGTAAATCTAGGACTTCAGTAATACATTCGAAAAAGTTCTTTACGCAGTTTAATAGAACGTGCTGTTGCGAATTTGTTGGAAGTTGTGTGTAATCGGAAGCTAACAGATGATGAAACTTAAGTTGAAGTAAAGCTGAAAGATCTTTATTTAAAGTATAATAGTCGAAGTTACGATGGGTGAAAATTTGTAGAATGGAATTGAGATTAGTGAATTCGTATTGAATGGTAATAAGACAATGACCAGCGGCAAAAGGAGTAGAAGTCGTAGAAAAACTTTTAATCTTACCTGAAGAATCAACAAGCATAACATCCAGTTGAGAAAAAGAAAAACACAATAATGGGTGGGTCCAAAGGATATGGAAAAAAGCAAGTAGTCTTGAATAAAATTTTGGAGATATGCAGAATCAAATCTATTATCTAATGAATTACAGTTTAATTCGCTTATTACAATAATGTTATAATATTTAGTTATTATACTTAGTTCTTATATTATATGTTCTCATAACCTGCGTTATTAGCCGCAAGTTTGGCTTTTTTAAGCAAATTGTACGTAGATGAGGGCAAAAACTCGTTGACATAAACTGGTTTGCCAGCTTCAGTATCTTTGGATAATTCTGGGAATAATTCCCGGATGGTAATTTTCCCCAACTTACGCTTTGATTCGACGATAATGGAGAAATACTGAGCAGGCGTTGTTGAACTAGCAGCAGCAGAATTGGAAGTCGATGGTAGATTATATTCGATTTTTTCGATTTTTAAAATGTCGCTAAATCGACCAAGCAATTTCCAGTGATTAAGCACGAGGAGCATAATTTCATTACATGCCAGAGAGCACCTATTTAGGATACCGTTTATTATTAGGTAAGTAGTTGGTCGTGCAAAGGCATTGTTCTTCTTCATATATTCTACATCCGAGTTGAAAACGTTGCATACAGCGGTGTTCGGCTGTACGGCAGATGCTAAATTAGGAAGATCGGTTCGAATGGCATCAGTATTGGCTCTAACGGCCGTAAGTTTCTGTCGCACACCGTTAATCGTTTGGAGGATTTGCGAAAATTGATGAGCCGTATCCATAGTTGACTGCGTTGGCGAGAAGGTAAGCGAGACGGATGACACTTGCGGAGGGAGAGAACTAGCCGAAAATATTCGCGACGTCTTAATAACGGCTGCACTCGATGAAGAAGAAAGGACGGAGTAGGGAGCGTGAGGAGAGATACGTCACGCGCGACAACAGTAGTATCGATGGTAAGCAGCGGAAGAAGTAAGTGCGATAAACAGCGCGCACAACACACGGATTCCGAGATACCGCGTATATAGAGCCGTCCGCAAGACTCGTGAAAACACTTTTCGCAAACGGGATAACAGACTTGTAGCACTTTGCACAAATTACGCGAACGGCTGCATTGTGGTCCGATTTGTTGCTACTTCGAGTTTTCGGTATCGGTTCGCGTACCTTGTAATATGTCGCACGTCTTCAATTCAGTGTCGATGACAGTTGTTACTTGAAATAGGCGGCTGACATATTAGACCACGTGAATGGAGTGGAAAACGGCAAAAACGGCCATAGCATATTCGGACGTAAAATGTTGTGCTCTTTCCGAATCCGTGAAAAAAAAATAGCAGTTTCCATTTGAAAAAATAAACTTGACCTTGGAACAACCTTCAAGGTCATGTTCAAGGTCAAATTCAATGGTACCGTTAAATACCGAGGGAAAAATCCTTAAACTTTTGTCTGAAACATTTTCTCCGAAAATGAGCTCCCGCTGAGATATTTAGGCGTTTCCATACTTTTGGATCACCCTGTATATTTCAATATTAATTGTGCAATTGTAAAATAATAATAATTAATTTGAAAATTGATAAGAATTACATGAGAATTTTAGCCGCAGTTTTTCTATCTTCCAATTATGCACGATATTCTTTTGTACGTTCGACTTAATTAAGTTTTAAATTATAAATGTAAATCGTCTACTCACACACCTTTGTTTAGTTGCTATTTAGCGGTATTTGTTTATTTTGAACCGAATTTTGCATTTTCGAAAAGATATATATTGCTTTAAGGCATCATTTTTTCATAAATTACCACGACATATTTATCTTTTTAACTTTAAATGTCTTTTATTTATATAATTATTGTTTTTTATTTAATATTTTAATATTGACAATTTACATTGCTATTTATTGTAAATTTGTATTATTGATCAAAAAGCAACCTTTCAAACACATACAATAATTTTCATATCAATGCATCGTATAAGAGCCATTACATAGCACTTATGAAGAAATTATTAAATCTTGAAATTAGAGATATCCATTATACATTATATAAGACCAGATCTACAGAAAATCAAATAATGTCATAATGACAATAAAAAAATATCTTGTTTTCTAAGCATATGGTTTAAAAATTTAACTAATTTTATTACTCCGAATGAAGTTCAAAACATATATTTTCCTTAGGTGACAAATTTGGGTTCGACATCAATACTAGAAACGAAATACCGATACCACAAATTATTGCTAACATTTGAACAGCTGTATCCTCCATTATCTTGAGCAAAAAAAACACTTCGTTCGGCCGAAGTGCATACAAGCGATTAAGAAATTTCGTTCCTCAACTTTCATGAAGAACAAAAAAACTTGTTAATAGCAACTACAACAAAATCATAAAGGAATTTAAAAATGAAAATCCTAACATCCTTTTCACACGGACAGATATGGTTAATATCACGGCAGCCATGAGTATTTCGGACTATGATTCCAAAATGAAAGACATTCTGTGAGATTCCTTCACTTATGAAATTTTTAAGTTCGAATACACGGCAACTATCACCTATGCAATAAATGAAATGATAAAAGTTTGACATGAAAATAAATTTATTGATGATTTCACTTCAGTCAGACACGCCGTAACACCGAGAGCGTATAGACTTCCCAAAATGCATAAAAATGGGTATCGGCTTAGAATTATCGTTTCAACGATTAATGACCCAACATAGGAACTAGCAAAATATTTGTCCAAGCTCGTTTCAAAAGTTTTAGGAGGGAATATCAGAAATATTAAAGATACTTGGTCCCTTGTTTAACAAATAAAAAACACGATAATTTCAAAAAAACTACAAAGTTATCTCATTAGATGTAGTATCGATGTTCACCAACATCTGTAATGATTTAGTAGTTAAAAGTATTCAGAAAAAATGGAACGATATTAAAAAATCGTACATTATTAGATTAAATCGATTTTATTCTTGCTATATACATATACTCGACCATATTTTAAATTCCAGAACACTGTTTACAAACAAACTTATGGTATACCAAAGGGTTCGCCTCTCTTCCCTGTTCTCGCAAATCTAGTCCTTGAATATGTAACTGAATGCATTGTAAATGTACTAAATCTTAATCCAACTTTTTTTACCGATATGTCGATGACATACTTACATGCATTCCGGAAAACAAAGAATCAGATATCCTACGAGAATTAACTCATTTTGATTCTCACAATAGATTGAAATTCACGTCAGAAATTAAACAAAATCAACAAATTAATTATCTGGATGTCAAAATATTCATTCAAAACAATGGAAAGTTGAAACTTGATTGGTTTCATAAAGAAACCAGGTCAGGTAGTGTACATACATTACGAATCCATCCATCCTATGTCTCAAAGAATCGGAATGATATACGGCTTAATCGCGGTGCTATAAAAATGTTCTTTTCTGAATTTCTCCGAAAAAAATTTAATTCTTATAAAAACAATATTACTGGAAAACGGGTATCCCTACTTATTAATTGATCAAAGTATCAAAAGCATCTAAATTTTATAAATTCAACTAACCAAAACAATTGAACACGAGTATTAACGAAAACCTAATCAAAACAATAAGTTGCCCTTATATAGAATGCCTTTCATGGATTATAGTTAACATTTTCAAAACTCAAAGATAAGGATAGTTTTAAAACTAATATTGCACAAATCAAATCTCGAGAAGACCGGCTTTCCTTTCAAAAACCAAGTGGAGTTGGGTATGAAATTTCTTGTTTTCATTGCAATAAAACTTATACCGGACAGACGTTCAGGCTTCTCAAAACATTTTTGTAAAAAAACTCGGAACAGTTTACAGGTGTAACCCACTACAGACTTGAAACTGGATACGATCTGGATTATAACAACACCATAATCCTTGCAAACGAAAAAAAAAACTGTGCGAAAAGAGGTCACCTTGAAAATTATTTTATAAAAAAAGAGAACAACACCGTCAACATCCGTTTCGAAACTTCAAGGCTACCGGAAGTGTACCACCCCTTTCTGTAATGAATCCCATTTTATCTCCTTAATTCATACATAGTTTGTCAACGGTTTCTTTATTCTTAGTCCCACACCACCAACATATACAAAACTTCATATCCCTTAATTTAGTAGAAATACGATCCAATCACCACCGTTTTCTTACATAGCCTTGAAGAGGACTTATATCAGACTCGAAACGTTGCTAAATATTTATTTATTATTTATATTACAAAACCCTCCAAATTATTGACCCTTGTTTGTTTTTTCTTCTTCTAATTTTTAAATTTTTATTAAACTCAACCATTTTTAATTGTTATTCTTTATGTGACCGAAAAACACCAAGACTATTTAAGAATATATTAATGATTAATAAATAAAAAAAATTTTGCCGGACTACCAACTTTATAGAAGTCTAGTATTCTACAAACAATTTTCATCGGTGTGTTTTATTTCGTTATCGAGAAAATGATTATTTAATATCTAAACGCGCGAAGAATTGGTACTTGGCACTGCATCAGGCACGTCTGTATGCTTGATCGCTCTCACTCGCTGGCCGTGTTTTGCTTTACAGAAGCTTACTCTCTTAATTAGTTTTCTCAAAAACGAAATAAGATGGTCATTTGAAACTGCTATATGTTGATTTTAATTGGTTACTTTACTTTAAACTATTAGTATACTAAAAGGATTAGCTGTAGTTTTCAATTAACCTACCTCTGGTTGTGATCTAATGAGTGTTCAGACTTTTGGACTGATGAAATTATTACATGTGAAGGTAATGCGTGTGCATGGGAACCCATACCAGCCTGGGGATGTATTATGCCCGTTGGTGAAAACCGGTAAAGATCACTGAAAAAATAATAGAGTATATTGTGAATGAACATAATAAATTTATTGACAATTTTTCATTTCATGACGTATGTATCTTTAGTGCCGCAATGTGTTGTACGAAATTTAGTTTTAAGTTCTGTTATTTTTCTCCTTTAGTGATAAAATTATGAAAGCCTACAATGTACGAAAAGCAACAAACATACAGTATACAGGGAATGGCATTTTCGACGTATTTCAATCACAACTTCAAGTGCTTCAGATAAGTTATATAAAATAAGAAGTATCTTAAATGACCGAGACTTATCATCAAAAATAGAATATTTTTAATCGTGAACCGTATATAATAGAGATTTTCTTTTCCAATAAATATTTGATTCTATTTATGGTCACAAAAACTACTTCCTTAATACGTATATTATTAATATATTACTCGATTATTATATATATATAAAATGCCTTGATGTAGACATGTAGTATGTACATGCACCAATTGAACAGTTATCCATTTTATTTATTCTATGGAATTCTGTTCTGACCTAGTATTGGATCTGAATCTGTTCGAGACTAAGAAATAGTTCACATAATAATACAACCGTTATTGGGGCATGTGTTTTCCAAAAACTGTCCCGAGTATGGGGACACAGTTTGTCTAATTAATTAGGAGACATTTCCAGAAAGAGGTAAAATAGAAATATAGGCATAAGGATACTAGATGACATACAACGTCTGATTAAGTTTATCTTTCGTTGTCGTGCGAATGCAAGTTGCAAAGTGCAGATAATAGTGAGACACCGATGTTTCAGGCATAGTCAACCCCGTTTCAAAGTGAAGCCTCAGCACAGTTTTACCAAGACCTAGGACAAGATTGTTGCTTTTATGTATGGATTTTAACATTGTACACTATTTAATAATATAAATTCACTTTTGCCACGTGTGAAGATCTGAAATAAAATATTTTGATATGAGCAATTCCACGTGAGGCGGATCAGTCACCTCTCAGAAATGTTTGTAATTTTGTTTATAGATAGTTTTTGGTGAAATATAATGTTCTGCCAAGTGATTTTTTTTTATTTAGAAAATCCACTGAGTTATAAACAAGCCAAGATTTTGGGAACTTTTTATTAAAAAAATCATAGTTTTTTTTTCCTGTAAGTTCTATCGAAAAATGTTTCATACAAAATTTGTGGGTAATAAGTTGTAGTTTTCAATAAAATTATATAAAATTATAAAAAGATGGTTTATCCCTTATGTTTTTGACAATATATTTTTTATGAATTTTTTAAACAATCAATATGGGCATAAAAAGTTATGGAAAAAATTTATTTATATAGTACCAGTCTTGAGGTATTATACAAAAAATCAGCAACGATGTGTTTTGTCTCGTTTTCGAGAAAATAATTTTGGAACACTTGCTCGCACTGTGCGCGCGCGCCCTGCCTACGTTCAGAGCATGTACTATTGTTCCGCGGTTCCAAAATTATTTTCTCGAAAATGAGACAAAACACATCGTTGCTGATTTTTTGTATAATACCTCAAGACTGGTACTATATAAATAATTTTTTTCCATAACTTTTTATGCCCATATTGATTGTTTAAAAAATTCATAAAACATATATTGTCAAAAACATAAGGGATAAACCATCTTTTTATAATTTTATATAATTTTATTGAAAACTACAACTTATTACCCACAAATTTTGTATGAAACATTTTTCGATAGAACTTACAGGAAATGATTTTTTTAATAAAAAGTTCCCAAAATCTTGGCTTGTTTATAACTCGGTGGATTTTTTAAATAAAAAAAATCACTTGGTAAAACATTATATTTCACCAAAAACTATCTATAAACAAAATTACAAACATTTCTGAGAGGTGACTGATCCGCCTCACGTGGAATTGCTCATATATAAAATGGCCCATTTTACATATCAGTAGGGGGGCTAAGAGGCTTCTGCTTCGCCCACCCTGCCTCCCTTCGGTGATAGTGTAATGGGGGAATTACGCAAGTGTGTTGTAAGGTCAAGAGTGAAAGGAGATTATTATAAACAATTTCATGTATTGTTATTATAAATTTCAAAAGCTGTGAAGGTCGAAAAATATAGGTAATTTATTGCGTTACATTACATAATGAAAAGAAAAGGTAAAGGTCAACCAATATTTATTATTTCATCAGATATTGTTATTAAAAAATGTCCTGTTCTTACATTATCATTGAATACAACGTCTTTCTAATGCGTGAGCTTACAAAATTCAATCAGAGAGATTGAAAAGCGTTAGCCGTTACACATTAGTATTGCCATGTATGGACTGCCAAAAAACAAATTTCAAAAGTCGCCTTCATTAAAGGTCAGATATTGCCACATTATAGTCGCCTCTCCGTATTTATGTGGAAATACATCGTAAGCTAGGAACCGTATTGAAAGTAAAAGTAAAATTACCTTCTCCTCGTGCGTTCTACTACCATCGCTCTCGCATACTCATTGTTAGATCCATTAACATTAGCAGTATACCGCTTTCACGGTCGTCGATTATCCGTCGATCACTTATTCACCGTACGTACATATGTTTTCCCGAAACTGTCGAAATTATATACAGGTCCAGACGCGTTTAAAAGGTTATTGTACAATTTCTTCAAAACATTTTCTCCTTCCGAAATTTAGACAATCCGTGACGTGGCAGCCTAATTCAAATATTCCAATGTCATAATTTTTATGATTTTTTTCTCAATTATCTCATGATTTCTTTTTACTGCGATTTAGTGGGATTTTTTTTTTAGTTTAAATACAGGCTGAGTAGATGTCTTTTTCATCAGTTACTTATAGTCAATCATTCTATGTACTCGAAAGACATAGAATACTTCGTGTTAAAGCTCGTAAATTACAAGAACAAATTAACACATTTTTAAACAAATTAAAAAAATTAAATTCTAAACTTAAATTCCAATTAGATCTATTGATAATTCATCGTGAAGTACAAAATTTTTACATTTCACAAGATGAATTCAGATGCAGTGGTAGCAGCAATTGAAAATATTAATAATATAGAGGCATCAATAAAATTTTTGTCTAGTGTAAAGCTGTCTGACTTACAAGAAGGACCATTCTACAAAATAACAAAACTGCGGAAAGTCCCAACACGTTATGGATCTCGCATTCACGTTGACCTTAACGGAGAATTATCATGCTTCCTACCTGTGAGATAGGCATCAATGTTCCAAATGGATTCCAACACATTCAAAAACTTTGAACAAATGGCGGCGGATAATCCTCTTTACATGGAGTATCTCGGAGGACGTACGAATAATTTAAAATTTTCTAATAATTAATGCCAGAATGACTGCCAAAATGAAGAAAAAGAAATGGGAATGATATGTACATATATTACATATTACATAAATATTAAAAAAAAAAATTCTTACTTTATATTTTCCTTTAATTATTATGTAATCCATATAATGTAATAAAATAGAGCACTTTTTTTTTTTGACGGAGGGGGAAATGCAATAGGCACCATACGGGGTTGAAGATGTTGTGTAACCCCCCGTGTGTCGGACTCCCTCACCTTTGATGTTAACGGCAAGGTTTAGCGACTAAAACCCTAACCCTCCTTGGCCCTCCAGAATCCACGTCAAGTCCATATAGAAAAGATGGGTGATCTTATGTACACGTTCACCAGGCGGTCCACACATGTACCCTTGAGATTTCCGTAGAGCAACGGATAGAGGCAATAGTGAGATGCAGAAGAGCAGAGGACTCAGAGAATCTCCCTGATAGACACCTCTTTGGAATTGACCCAGTCTAGACATGGTTCGACGCTTGCCCGATGTCATGACAAAGCGTGTTTTCCAAAGAGGCATCAGGTCTTCTACAATTCTCACTATGTTTCGGTGGACATGGAGGCGTTTGAGCAACAAGCTTAAAAGCTCGTGCGATGTTGAGTCATACGCCTTCATGTAATCCAGCCAGGCTATCGACAGGTTACGCTTGTACTGGACTGCGTCCTGACAAACACACCTGTCGATAAGCATGTTGTCCTTGCAGCCGGATACACCCATTTTGCAGCCTCGTTGTTCTACTATCCGTTGCCACACCGGTTTCAAGGATTTCTCAATACGTTCGTTCAAGATGTTAGTAAACAATTTGTATAACGTATTGAGACACGTGATCGGTCTATGGTTTCTCGGATCGGACAAGTCTCCCGATTTTGGGATTAGTGTCGTTCGGCCCTCCACCAGCCAGTGCGGAATGGGTTGGTCTCCATTTATATAAGAGGTGAATATTCGGGCTAGGTGTTGATGGACAGAAGTGAACTTCTTCCACCAATAGTTGTTAATTCCATCCCAGCTCGGCGAGGAGAAATTCCTGGCTCCTGCGATGACATTTTTCACCTCTAATGCACTGACGGGTGGGCAATCTTCACTTTGTTGTGTGACTTCGTTGCACAACTCGGTGAAGATTTCAATACCTGGAGTGTTTGCATTAAGCCTAGATGTTCTCTCGTAGATGCTCCCCCAGAATTCCTCAAATGCGGCCATCGACGGAAACTCGCTTGAGGCTGCGATACGATGTTTGAAGAGGTTGGAAGGATTCGTCCAAAATATTGAGTTTTGTCGAATTCCTTCTTCCCGTCTTTGCAGCCTCTTTTTGGCACCGGCCAAATTCCGAATTTTATCCGCTAAACGTTGCTTGATGTTGAGCAACTTCAGTTTGTTCAGTGTGTGATAGTACGTCCGCAGTTGTTGTGCCGTAAATGAACGGCCAGATTTTAAATAGTCGATCACACACTGAATTCGGGAAGCGAGTTTCCGTGTCAGTCGAATCTTACCGCTCAATTGAGACATGCGTTTTGTAATCTGCCGACTGATATCTGTGTCAAACGTCGCGGAGTCACCAGATCACTTGCAGCCTCGTAAACGGCACAATTGACTTGCCACAGGTCGCAGTCATCTGGAAGAGCATCCAGACGTAGGCTATTTTATTGATTTTCAGGAAGGGACGAAGGAAATAAAAAGTACAAAAAAAACCGCGGAGGGTTCCTAATTTCCCTACTGATTCCTGTCGCTTATTCGCCTGCCATGGGCTAGCAAAAGAGCGACCTGAACCTCTGAATAAAAAAAATGTTCCCTGCGACGTTGTTCTGCCTTGTAGTCAAAAAAAAAGAATGTAAAAAAATTGATGACGGGAGACTCAACACTGTCGTCTCTGAAGAAGAAAAAAAATATAAAAATAAAAGATTATTAGTGTTAACACACTATTGAAATTTTCGTCTCTTTTGTCCAAAGGAATGTGGAGGGATTGAGAAAAGGCAATTGTAAGGGAGGAATACTTACTTTTTTTTGTGCGGCGATGGTTCTTGATCGAAGACCACGGGGTGACAATTGATATCCGCAGACTTGACATCTTTCTGCCGAACTGCCGGGTGGAAGGCCTCCGTTTTGCTTTTTCTTGCCTCAGAAAGAAAAGGGGTTAGGGTGGCTGGGATGTCGAACTCTCGGAACGACTATGGGATTTCGAACTCTCGAAATGACTATGAGTTGAGGGGAAGAGTCAAGGGAATCGGTCCAAATTACGGGAACCAAGGAGAGACGGATGGATACATGCAGAGTGGAATACAGAGTGCAGAACACAGAGAGCAATTGAGTTTTTGATCGTGGTATTTATACTATATGTCCCACCAAGAAAAATTTTCGGGTTTTCAGGTGGGAGAGATTTCCTATTATGACAGTAGTCGTGAACATTTTTTTACTATTTTTCGACGATTTTCAATTGTTACTATTTACACTAATTTTTGTTGATTTTTTATGTTGGATAATTTTGTGATATTTTATCGGTAGTTCATACAAAAATGAAGGGAAGTTGTAGCATTTATAGAACTATTGTTATGGAAAAAAAATGATTTTGGTAAAATACTGAAAAGTGCAACAATTTTGTTAATTAAAATTTGTTGCTGTAAAGCTGTACATTTTTTTGTAGATGTATTTTTGCAATTTTAACTTATGAATTTTTCTACTTTTTTTAAAGAATGATTGTTGTAAAATACTAAAAGGTGCAACAAATTTTGTTAATTAAAATTTGTTTGTGAAAAAATGCCGATTGGGTAAACACGTTTTTGCAATTTTATATTAACAATTTTTCTACTTTTTCCGTTTATTTATGTATATTTATTTTTATAGATTCTACAAATATGAACGGTGGTGTTCTCTATTTTTTAAACAAAAAATGGAATCCATGTTTGTCTGAGCTGCCCTGAAATTTGTTGGTTTTTTGTATAATAAAAAGGGATGGCATTTATTTCTTTTTCCTATTTTTAGAGTTGACGTAAGCGTTGGGTGTGCTCGACTTGTATGTATGTGTGCATGTCTGTGATATTTTTATTGCCTTTAGGAATGTCTAAGAACAGTGGGCTCTTGTACGTGTTTTTTAAGAATGTAGCATTTTGGAGTTTCCCTTGATTTTAGGTCATGGAACAGTTTTTGAATAATAACGAATAAAGAAATTGTTTAGATATTAAAATTATTTATTTCTAAATAGTAAAAAAAAGGAAAATCGTCAGATGCGTATAATTTTTGGATTTGGTTTAATTATCTTATTTGTAGGTAATACAGAGATTGACTTTGTCCGAAGCTTGGAAAGGAAAAGGTGTTTGATTTACCATGAATTTTGTAGGTTTGTAGTTCATGGGATTTGGGGGGCGCTATCATGGTATTCTCTATGTAGTTTCGGGGATTCCCGTAATTTGTCAATTTGGAAGGTTACGTAGGACGTAACATATGCATTAACCAGTTATTCACTCTTTTATAGTGTAACGGTAACCACACTCATTGATATGGTGGTATAAACACATAAGCCTCAATTTCACTGTCAAAAATATTCATAATAGACATTTCCTTCGGTATGAAGGGATTACCAGGCCCGCGGAATCCCTGCACGTCAACAATGTATTCCATTTCGTTCGATACTGATTCACTAGGAATTAAAGTATAACTATATTTTATTCATTAATTAGCGCATGCGCAATAATGGCTACCCCCTCTCAAACCAACTTCTTTACATTTCCACTTATGGGGTTATATTCTACAATACTATCATGTAAAATTAAACAATAAGCAGAAGTGTTTGCAGGAAAATTTTGTTTGGATCCAAATTCGAGCCGCACATCGACAGGTGCGTATTTTAAAGCATCATTCTGCTTAGAGCAATCAATAATGATTAATGGAGCTTTCTCTAAAAGTATTGATTTATTCAATATAGGTTTACTAACATTTTTATTACATTAACTAGCTTGAAAATTGATATACATATCGTATAACAAAGAAAATTGATTATTTGCAATATCATGGTTTAAATTACCATACGGATAATATTTTGAATTAAAAAATACTTTGACATTACTAATGTTACAGTGATCAAAGAGGCTAGCATTTTTCGCCTTGTCATTTTTTCGTGCTGTTTGGAAGCCAATAATAATATATCGTGGCTTTTCTAGTTGTGTCTCTGTTTTCACGGGCCACACGTGGGATGATGTGATCGGTAATAGCGGATATTGATTGATTTAAGTTCCATGTACGGAAACTTAAAGATATGCAAGGATCTTTTTCAATGAAACGTAACAGCTGTATCCTTTCCTTATCAGCCAACGTCACATATGGAACTAACCATTCTATTTTATTCATCTCAATTTTGTAATGTTCTTCTGCATTTTGTATGATTGCATTATCATCATGTTTCGATCTTGTTAAAACAAGTTCTTGGCGTTTACAAATTATTTTACGATAATCTTCAGCAAATCCGAGAATCATACTCAGAGGCATGATCACATCAAAATAACCATTATCATTTGTTATCTTTATATTTGAACTAGATATCCAACCTGCATTGATTAAAACGGGTTTAACATTTGGCGTGTAAGAAGGATACCCCTTCATCAAGCTAGTAATGCCAACATTTCTATTTCGATCAATTTCAACACCATTCAAATCATATCGTGCCTCATCAAATAAATGACAGATTGCGTTAGACGTTAGATTAGTATTATTTGCTTTAATTCCGTCGGTTTTCGTCAACCTTCCACTAACATGTATCAAACTTTTGCACGGTAAAATACATAAATCTTGATTTTGCACAGCAATGCGAATTTCATCATTTTTAACAAAAGAACTTGTATTGTAAGATTGATGTGCATGCAGCTCGTAATGAGCGACAGATTCGTCGAAAACGACTGGGTTTTGAATGCTGAGTATTGGATCCTCCATTATTGCTATTATGATAACGTGCGTTAAGTATACAAATACAACAACAGCAATAATAATTTTTATTATTCACTGTTTGATATTGTGATGATAATATAACTTGAGTCCCATGCTTTTCAGAAATAGAGCGTTCCAACGTGTTAATGTCTTGCGGATTTGATGACGACTGATATGTTTTATCCATGATGTTTTATTATTATAGTAACTATTAAGATTCTGACCATTGCACATAATACCCATTGTTACGTAGATTTAAGATGTGGTCGTATTGTAATTGTTTCACCCCGAAAATCTACCAATTTACCGTTATGATCAACAATACGGAATTGAATATGATCTATTAATCTGACGGCAACAGGTAGGTAAATGACATGATTCGGCACTTCCACAATCTTATATCCGGGCGCCACAGTAGGAAAAACGTCATGAATCGTATGCGCTCTACTGCTATTAATATAAGCACCTGTAGTTATATTGCACTCCACGCGAAGTGCATTAACTTTAATTATGGTTACTGGCAAATCTGAAATGTACAACTTGTTTGCTTCCAAAATCCGTCTATTGAAACCCAATGTTCACCCAATCGAATCGATTGGTGTGAAATCAATATCTTGTGACGAAGTCACGATATTATCTAACGATAAAATTTCTAGAATGATAATTATAAGTAAGCAATAATAATACGCGTCGTAAGAACGGCAAGTTCTCTCTCGGCAGTGGGAGCGAGAGGCATGCGAGTTGCGCCGGCCCGAGTAGTAGTAAGAGAAGGACGCTCGATCTCCCCCGTCGATCGCCGGTTGTTGTGTCGGCGACGGCGTCTCCCATCGTGCGACGAAGAGGCGACGATCGGCGAGCTGAACACGCGTGTGTGTATGTGTCCAGGCGCTACACACACTAGCGCGGTATATTACGCACCAAGGCACGATTCAAAATTGAAAGAAAATTAGCGAGAGAGGTGGAAAATCGTCATCGGTCAGTACCGATGACGATTTTCAAATTTAGTACGGTCGTGATAGCGAGACAATAAGGAGTAAAGAAAATCGTCGCGTCGGTGGTAGAGTACGGTCGTGATAGCGAGACAATAAGGAGTAAAGAAAATCGTCGCGTCGGTGGTAGAGTGAACGGTCGTATTTTTTTTGTGGTGGTTGTGGTGTGGAGTGAGGTGAGGGTGCCAGCAGAAATTGGTGAGAGAGAGTGAGAGAGAGAAGAAGGTAGCGAGAAAGAGAGAGAGAGGAAGATAGGGCGAGAAACAGAGAGAGACAGGACGAGAAGAAGAAAAGAAAAGGTAAGGCGGCATAGGCGAAGGATTAAACGAGTAATCATTTAATACCAAAAATTTAACGATTCGGACCGGAAGTGGCGAGATAGAGAGGGGATACACATGTGTTTGTTTTTTTGGTTATCTGTTGGATGATTGAGGTGATTGAGTATTTTACCGGACGTGGTGAAAATCAGGGGAAAATCGGAAAACCTTTTTTTTGTAATTAATGAATAGACCGGAAGTGGCGAAAATCAACGGAAAAATCAAAAGACCGTTTTATCAACTAACGAATAGACCGGAAGTGGCGAGTGGCGAGTTAGAGTTGGAAAATCGTTTTTTGAAATCATAAATTGTGTTTTGGGGAGATTAACAAAACGGAAGTGAATGCGAGCAGTTGACGTGGGTTGCGAGGAAGGTAGAGAGGAAGTTTGGGGAGGTGGTGTGGAAGGTAGGACCGGGAATTTCCACTTCCGGCAACGTGGGCCTAAAAAGATAACAGTCGGACCAGTTTAGCGGAAACCGCATTTTTGGGTCGCGTCCTATAAATAAAAAATTTTTGTGCAACTGACAATTTATATGTACATTTTTATATATACATATATGTATTTTTTTTTTTTATTAAATAAAAGAAAATTCAACGTTACAAAATGGCGACCGTGACAGAACGCGGCCAGTGATTGGTCGTGACTGAAATTTAAATAATTAATAATATTTATTTATTAATTTTTATAATTAATTGATTATTTTTTTTTAATTATTTAATTTTTTTATTATTTAAAGTTTTTTTAAAATTAATTTATATAATTAATTATTATTTTTTTTAATTATTTTTTTATTTATTATTAATTTTTATAAATAATTCAATATTATTATTTATAATTATTTAAATTTTTTGTATTAATTAATGAGTACTTTATACTTTTTTTTAATTGATAATTAATTTTTTTTTTTATAAAGTGTGTAGCGAGAAGTGAGTAGAACGAGTGGGTGATAATAATTCTTTGATAATAGATAATATTAAAAAAAAAAAAAAATTTTTTTTTGATAAATGTATTTAGTATAAGTTTAGGTGATATATATGTCAATGTAAAATGTATTTAATAACATTTCATGTATGTTAATAAATTTTAATTCACAGCTAGCGAGTAAGAGGGGGAAAGTAAAGTGAGAGGAAAGTAAAGTGGGAGAAAATAAAAGTAAATTCGAAATTTCAAAAGGAAAGGGGGTATAGTCAGTAGAATCGCGTGTGGTTGATAGAGGGCAGAATAATTCAAATTGTATCGTGGAAAAGGAAGGAGTGGGAGTAAACAAAATGGCGACTGAGGTGAGTGAGCACTCAGTGCGAATGAGGGCGCTGGGGCGGGAGTCGAGAGATGTGAGGTTAATTAAAAATACAATAAATAAATTAAATCTTTCGGGGGTGGAGGAACAGTTAGAGAGGCACCGCCTTAGTAGAAAAGGACCCGAGAAAATTTTGCGAGATCGGTTGTTGCGAGTGGAGTTACGGATTTTTGACGACTCCCTGGATGTCCCATGGTATCCCGATTGGGATGAGTGGGGGGATGAGATACCGGTTACAGCGATTTCACATCTGATGGACGAATCAGAAGAAGATTCGGTACAACGGTATCAACGAAAACCCCGAGGTAGGCCCAAAAAGGTTCAAGAGGTGTTGGAGAGGGAAGAAGAAGATCGGGAGAGTCTGGGTGAAGCGGCGGGTGGTACCGAATTCGGTTATACGACGTTGATGGGGGATGGTTTGCGGTCCAATGAGCCCAACATAGCGGTTAGTTCGGTGGCCATCACTATCCCTACTACCACAGTAGCGAAGACTACGGTGGTTACTACCACCAGCCATACTTCGGGTGGGATCATAGGTGGCGCATGGTCCCGAATGAGTAGCGAGGTGCAGTCTAGCGCGTTTTGGTGGGGTCGGAATTGTGCAGAACAAGGGCTCCCAGGAGGTCCGCCACTGCAATGCATAAATTCAGATATTTCTGTTCCACCCAGAAAATCGGCGTATTTCGCGAACTCTAAATTAGGAATAGAGACCAATCAACTTGGTAGAATAGAGCGAGAAAGACGGTCAGTCTCCTGGGAAAAGAATGAAAAATATCCAAGGGGCGGAGATCGGAGAATAGATGCTCCACGTGATTGCGAGAGAGGGAGAGGGGGTAATGGACCGGTTCCGCGGTTCCGAGAAGTAGTACCGGAGCGAGAAAATAATACAAATAGGTATTATGGTAGAGAGGACAATCATGACTATTATCGGGATCATGAAGAAGTGTCAGACCGACAGAGTGTAGCGAGTAGTGGGGAGTCAACGCGAAGCAGTGTTCGAAGGAGGAGGCTGTTGATGGACTACGAATATTCTAGCGATAGTGAGGATGAAGCTAGGGAACGAGTAGTCCGTCATCAACGTAGGGATAGAGAGGTGGGCCGTGAGTTGCGATGTACCAAAACGTTACGAGAGTGGGGATTGAAGTTCGCTGGATAAGAGAAGGAATCGGCGGAAGATTTTCTGTCGCGGTTAGAGGATTGTAGGGAACAATCCGGATTCGACGACCGAGATCTTTTCCGAGCGATTCCAGCTATTTTATATCGTGGGGCGAGTAGGTGGTATCGGACGGCTCATTTAGATTTCCGAACGTGGCGAGATTTCGCGAAGGCGTTTCGGAAGTTTTTCATTGGCGAAATAGATGAGGAGGATTTAGAAGACGAGTTGAAAAATCGGACTCAAGGAAAAAGGGAGTCGATTGGTCAATTCGTCTCCTGTTTCCGACACATTGTGAGCTACTTCCGAAGGCCCCCGTCAATAGATAAACAACTGCGGATCGTTTTCCGGAATCTCACGCCTGAATATCGGGCCTATTTAGCCGAAAAAGAGATTACCGATTTTGCGAGTTTGGGGAAATGGGGTGGGCGGTTTGAGAAATTGAAAGAGATGGATCGCCGATACCGCGAACCTCCTACCAAGGATAAAACTAGATTGCCTGGTAGTGCCTACGTGCATACCACGTCCACGTTGCGAGTCTCTGCTCTGGATGAGGAAGATGGTCGGGAGGTGAAGAATATTGCGAGTGTGGTAGTTGCGGAACCGCGGTCGACCCAAGGGATGCGGGCGCCGAAAAACCAGCCGAAAAGGGGGAAAAAGGAAAGTTCCCCAAAACTCAGACCCCCGTCCCCAGACACTGTTGACGTGCAGGTGGCCGAGGAAGTAGGCCCGGGTCGAGGCCAGAGAACTTCTGGGCAATGGAAGGATGTCCCTCGGTTCCAACCGGCCACCACGGGTCTGAATAATGCAAGAGCGGTATCGAGGCCCATAGGACCGTTGGTTCAATACTCTCAAAGAGTTGAAACCCCGAGTTATGGGCCAACACCTAATCGGAGGTCCTGGTCTAACGGACCGGGGGCAGGACAGTCGTGGAGGGAGTCACGAGAATTTCCGAACGGGCCAGGAAATTCGGCAATGGTCGGGGCTTGTTTCCATTGCCAGATGGTGGGACATAGAGCTGCGGCATGTCCTAGACGGCCATGCTTCACATGCCAGCAACCTGGGCATCGAGCCTCTCAGTGCCCTAATCGAAAATGCTTCGGATGCCAGCAGACTGGACATATAATATTAAATTGTCCTAACCGCAGGAGTGAATTCCCTACTCCGTGGAGGGGGGCGTCAGGTCCTCCCCCTACGGTGGAGCGGTGTCAGGTATGCGGGACAGAAGGGAATCCGTTCCAAACCTGCCAGACATGCGCACCACTGCGACAACAGTGGGGAAACGCGAGGTCCGGAGGGTGCAGGAACCCCGCGTCCTCCCCGGCCGATCAACAGGGGTAGTTAGCGAGGAGTTGTTGGTGCCAGAAGAAGTTGAAGAGGGGATAGCGAGTGAAGCAAATGATGAGGTGAGACTAGCGAGTTCAAATGGTGTGAGACCCTCTCCGGAAGAACCAAACCAACAACACGAAGGTAGAGTTCAGCAAACGGTAAAGTTATTGATGGGGAGGGGGAATAATAGGTTGAAGAGTAGAGAGATAGTGAGATGGGGTGAAGTGGAGGAAATAGCTGCGGTAGAAAGTCGTTGTTTTGTCGAGATCGAAATAGGCGGGTACCCATTTGTTGCGATGCATGATAGCGGGGCAATGGTCTCCATTGTAGGTCCTCGGGTAGTGGAGAAATTCAGAGATAGACTTAAACCGACGAAATCGACAATGCGAAGTGTGTCAGGGGAAGTAAGTCCGTTTCTGGGAGTGTTAGTTGTGCAGATGGAGATTGATGGTAATACCCAACAAGTTGAGTTTAGAGCTACGGAAAGGAGCACCTCAGATATCATATTAGGGATGGATTTCGCGAACGTGTTTGACTTAGATGTGCGACAAGGGCGACGGCAGTGGCGAGTGTGTGAGGGTCCCTGGCATACCTTTATCGAACGACCCACCGGGCAACCCACAATTCATGCGGAGTGCGCCGGAATTAGCGAGTTGGATGATTATCAAGAGAAGAGGGTAGTCGAGTTAGTTGCGAGTATCATGAAAGGGAGTGAGAAAACCGCCGGGCTAACTACTCTAACGGAGCATCATATCAAAGTGGAGGAAGCGACACCGATTAAGCATCGACCACGTCGTATGTCCCCCATAATGTTGCAAAAAGCACAACAGGAGGTGAGAGAGTTAGCGGAGAAAGGGGTTATCGAAAGATCCTCGAGTGATTGGAGTAGCGCGCCGGTGATAGTGAAGAAAAGCGATGGGTCGATCCGGATGTGCATCGATTATCGGGATTTGAATGCAGTCACTCGAAAAGATGCATATCCGATTCCGAACTGGGAGAGGGGTGAGGATAAATGTCGAATTGGGAGGAAGGGGGGAGGAAGATTAGCGAGACAGTGGGGAGAGAGATTAGCGAGACAGTGGGAGATTAGCGAGAGGAATAGCGAGAAGGAGGATGTGGCGAGCGAAAAGACAGAAGAGAAAATAGCAGAGGACTGGAAGGTGAGTCGTTGATCATGAATAATAAACGAAATATCCAAGGGATATTCCAGTTTAGGGGAGGGGATTGTGACGAAGTCACGATATTATCTAACGATAAAATTTCTAGAATGATAATTATAAGTAAGCAATAATAATACGCGTTGTAAGAACGGCAAGTTCTCTCTCGGCAGTGGGAGCGAGAGGCATGCGAGTTGCGCCGGCCCGAGTAGTAGTAAGAGAAGGACGCTCGATCTCCCCCGTCGATCGCCGGTTGCTGTGTCGGCGACGGCGTCTCCCATCGTGCGACGAAGAGGCGACGATCGGCGAGCTGAACACGCGTGTGTGTATGTGTCCAGGCGCTACACACACTAGCGCGGTATATTACGCACCAAGGCACGATTCAAAATTGAAAGAAAATTAGCGAGAGAGGTGGAAAATCGTCATCGGTCAGTACCGATGACGATTTTCAAATTTAGTACGGTCGTGATAGCGAGACAATAAGGAGTAAAGAAAATCGTCGCGTCGGTGGTAGAGTACGGTCGTGATAGCGAGACAATAAGGAGTAAAGAAAATCGTCGCGTCGGTGGTAGAGTGAACGGTCGTATTTTTTTTGTGGTGGTTGTGGTGTGGAGTGAGGTGAGGGTGCCAGCAGAAATTGGTGAGAGAGAGTGAGAGAGAGAAGAAGGTAGCGAGAAAGAGAGAGAGAGAGGAAGATAGTGCGAGAAACAGAGAGAGACAGGACGAGAAGAAGAAAAGAAAAGGTAAGGAGGCATAGCCGAAGGATTAAACGAGTAATCATTTAATACCAAAAATTTAACGATTCGGACCGGAAGTGGCGAGATAGAGACGGGATACACATGTGATTGTTTTTTTGGTTATCTGTTGGATGATTGAGGTGATTGAGTATTGTACCGGACGTGGTGAAAATCAGGGGAAAATCGGAAAACCGTTTTTTTTGTAATTAATGAATAGACCGGAAGTGGCGAAAATCAACGGAAAAATCAAAAGACCGTTTTATCAACTAACGAATAGACCGGAAGTGGCGAGTGGCGAGTTAGAGTTGGAAAATCGTTTTTTGAAATCATAAATTGTGTTTTGGGGAGATTAACAAAACGGAAGTGAATGCGAGCAGTTGACGTGGGTTGCGAGGAAGGTAGAGAGGAAGTTTGGGGAGGTGGTGTGGAAGGTAGGACCGGGAATTTCCACTTCCGGCAACGTGGGCCTAAAAAGATAACAGTCGGACCAGTTTAGCGGAAACCGCATTTTTGGGTCGCGTCCTATAAATAAAAAATTTTTGTGCAACTGAGAATTTATATGTACATGTATTTTTTTTTTTTTAATTAAATAAAAGAAAATTCAACGTTACAATCTTGATTATATCTGATTTCTCTACGGTATGTATTATTATTAGGTTTTATAACTAGCGTAATATCACTATACCCCGACAGCTTGTTTCTAATATATTCTGCTATTGCCTCAATTTCATAGCTACCGTTCGGCACTAATTTCGTTACCAATATTAAATTTATTATTAACATCAACATTTGAGATTGAATTAAACGTTAAAAGCTCTATTAAAACCAAATGCACAATTCTTCTGCCGTGAAAGTTCAATAGGTGGAAAGTATTGCGCTTCCAATACAGCAGACTATCTCGAGAGCGTCAACGTAAAAGATTCATTGATACTTATAGTTCAAATTATACTGATTTTCATAACATTTTATGCAATATATTTATACAACTGATACTTGTTTGGACAAAACAGCTGATTGCATAAAAATTTGAGACATTAATGTCCACAATCAAAAGTGGTATAGTTTTGAAAATTTTCACGGTTATACACAATGCTATCTACACCGAGATATTCCCCCAAATCAGCAGGTGGAATGAGGTTTCCAAAGTGGTCAAAATAAATGACTTTAGCACCCTGTTTTCGATATGCTATCCAATGTGACACCGGACCGCTTGTATCGTCTAAATTTATGACTGTACATTCATTAACTTGGGGATTCTTTGGTAAATTAATACGCATAAAGGCACCTCTAAAATTCGGAATTCCAGCTTCTTTCGAATATCTTAATATATCTACATCGCTGAGGGCTCAATGTCGTAGTTCTACAAGTTTTTTCGATTTCTTCTACATTTAACACCTAATCCTGTTTTATATGGTTTTCATTTTAAACCTAGACCATTTTTAAGAGGTTTAAGATATAATCTTTTACCTATAGCTATTACCTCCATAGCTCGATTATGACTTTCACATTCATGTAGCTGCTTTTGAACAGCTTTTGCATGATTAACGGCCTTGGTTATACCTGCTGTGCCACCGGCTAATTCACCTATAGTACTTAATCCTGCAAGAATCCTCCAACTTTTGAGGGTATCAAGAGCTGTCGAGTTGTTTGAATGAATCTCTCGCCACCTGCTCCTTTTACTGCTTTACGTGCCCCTTTCAAAGCGCTCGATATAACATTTTGAATATTATTACTTGGCGACATTGACATTTCAGTCCCATGCCTAATTTACTTTTTAGTTTCATTGTGTTTGCAACACCCCAAGCTGCTGCCTATTCTGGAGTGCTTCCGTCTTTCGATAAAACTCGCTTCCAAGCCTGCTCCGCTAATATTCGATCGGCCTCGCTTCTACCGGTGGGATTTTCACGAGTTTTTGAATAAGCGATGTCATGTTCTTTGCAAGCCCTATCTAACGGATTTATCTCTGGGTATCCTCTTGCTAATCGTTGCTTTAATTTTGTACCAGGCCCGTAGTACTGATAACCGGATATATGAAGTTCTACCGGTAATTTATTAATTATAGAATTGACCAATCCTTTACCACTCTTTATCCGTTTTTGCTTCTTGTTTTTACTTACATATGAAATCATTTTAAGATGTGCATCATTCAAATATCAAACAGTTAATGACTGACATTACATATAAAGGCGCTACCTATACTTTTATGTCCAGTTATTATCAAAATGCGATTTCATAAACAACCAACAAAAATCCTAATCATCAATTTTGTTGATTTAACATCGTCTGTTCAAAATAATGTAACTAATGATAAACGACATGGGGCGTTTCTGCCAAATAGAATACGTGCACTTTTCTGTGACCCGTCTGCTTGTGGAAAAACAAATACACTACTCAGTCTAATCGTCAATCATAATCGATTAAGGTTTCAAAATATATATTTATATTCGAAATCGTTAAATCAACCGAAATATCAATGTTTACAAAACTTACTCGACTTTGTGGAGGCTATAGGATACTTCCCTTTTCACGATAATGAACAGGTAGTACCACCCGCCGAGGCCAGGCCAAACTCTATTATTATATTTGATGATGTTGCATGTGAGAAGCAAGATAACATTAGATCCTTCTTCTGTATGGGTAGACATAACTACGTTGATTGCTTTTATCTCAGTCAAACGTACGCTCGTGTTCCCAAGCATCTTATTCGAGATAACATACACTTTTTGATTCTCTTTAGACAGGATGAAATGAATCTTAAGCACGTGTATAAAGATCATGTAAACACAGATATGACATTTAACACTTTCAAAGATATATGTGAGCCATACAACACTTTGTAAGGTAAGATTAGATTAGATTAGATTTATTCATTTACACCCTGGGACTGACCCAAAGGGTAGATATACAAAAGAAAATACATTGTGACTTATATGGGATGTTCCGCGTCAACTGAAACAACGCTCCGAACAAAATTGTTCTTAACCGATTTTGAAGTGTGTGGCGTTCAGCTATGGCGGTCTAAAGAGCCAAAATAGAGAATGCGTTTCAAATATGAGCGAACAAAAATGTTAAAGGTCACTCGATTTTAGTGAAAATCAAAATGCGGGTGTTTTTGGTTTCGCTGATTACGAATATGAACTCAGAATTGTGAAATTAAAAATGGCGGATCTAATATGGCGGACGGTTTTTTAAAAATGAAACGAAATCTGTTTGAAACGTTTTACTCAGAGGGTTTTTGAGGGCGCTGATTACGAATCTGAAGTCAGATTTTCAAAATTCAAAATGGTGGATCCAATATGGCGGACGGTTTTTTGAAAATGAAACGAAATGTATTTGATTTTTAAAAGCTGACTTCAAATTTAGAAAATTTGTAAACGATTACTTTCAGAGTAATCAGCGACCTCAAAAACCCCCGAGTAACACGTTTCTAATAGATTTCGTTTCATTTTCAAAAAACCGTCCGCCATATTGAATTTCACAATTCTGAGTTTATATTCGTTATCAGCGACTCCAAAAACCCTCGAATATCCATTTTCAGACAAATTCAACGATCTTTAGTTTTTGTGTCTGCCATATTAGTTCCGCCATTTTGAATTTCACAATTCTGAGTTCATATTCGTAATCAGCGAATCCAAAAACACCCGCATTTTGATTTTCACTATAATCGAGTGACCTTTAACATTTTTGTTCGCTCATATTTGAAACGCATTCTCTATTTTGGCTCTTTAGACCGCCATAACTGAACGCCATTTTGAATGTCACATATATGCCAGACACCATTCGAAAAAACTTTTCAACACGGACATTTTGAGCCCTCATACATCAAAATCGGTTAAGAACAATTTTATTCGGTGTGTTGTTTCAGTTGACGCGGAACGTCCCATATACTAAAAATTAAAACTAAAAACTAAAAACGAAGACCTTAGTAAGTTGTATAAATATTTAAACTGCATTACTGACAAATAGCTAAATTCTCTCTCAGTGTGCGTAATATGTATATATTTGAGTGTTTTACAATCTAGCACGTGATGTAAGCGTTGTCGCGGATATGTCATTGGAATACAGATAAGTGTATAATGTACTTTTAAAATTCGCTAGTGAAGTAGCAGCAGTTATCACATACGGCAAATTATTCAAAAAATACGCTGCGGAAACCGAAAACGAGTTTTTAAGTGCCGTCGTCCGACATAGTGGAACAACGAATGTCTCTCGAGATGTGCAACGAGCCGATCGACGTAATTCGGGCATGTCAGATATGACGGATTTCGGGTCAAGCGATCCGAATTTTTTACATTGAAAAATGCAAATTAAAGATATAATTGAATATATCTCAAAAACTACACGTTTTTAAAATTTTTTTATTGTTTCATCGGAAAGATGAGACTTTTTACTACAAAAAATATGTGGTTCAAAAGTGGGATCAGTTTGTTTCGCTAGTCAAATTGAACGATGCTGCCGCACGGTGCCGCGCACCGCATCTGCGTCGCGCCACCTCTCGCGCATAGTGGGGCAAAATTACAAAAAGGTAGAAATAATATTTTTTAGGTTGCTAATCCTTTATTTGCAGCGAAATTGGAGGTTTGGCAATTAACATACAAGAATTAGAAATTTTACTTTCTAATAATTTCAAGAAAAGTACCGCCGGCATTTGCATCACCCAAGATGTACCACGCGGAGGTCGCACGGTCGGATTTACATCTCTTCGGGGTGCTTTTTTAAGGTGGTTCCCCTTGCCGTCACCTACGTGCGTTGGTGTGTGTATGCGCGCGTGTATGCCTGCGCGCGTGTGTGTGTGTTTCTTTCCATCTTATTCTTTTTTGTTTTTTAGTAACTGTTTGCGGCTTTAAAGTAGTTGATGGCCGCTTTTTATTTTTTTGAAAATAATCACAATCTGGAGATGCTGAAAATTTGTTTAAGTCTTCCATCATCAGTAGGTATGATTGCGTGATATTGTAATGTTCCTTTGATGGTCACTGCTGCTTCGAACCTCCGTTTTAATTTTATAGCAGTTATACTGCGATCTTCTTTGTTACTGAAAATAATGTCAGTTTGTTTGCAGCTCCGTTTGGCCCATTGGAATAATGCTCGAGCATCTAAGTTTCGATTTTCATTGGAACATTGTAAGCTATATTTTGCTGCGAATCTCTTAATATTTGCTCCAATTCCATCACACACGCACCCTTACCGTCCGCAGTAGGATGGTAGTGCCACTCAGCTGTTATCTTAAAATCTAATTTAGGAGCTAAAAGATTATCAAAATTAGATTTATTTTTGAAATGCTGACCAGCTCCATCCGTGACATAATACACCTTTTTTGGTAGCGCAATATTCTTTTTAATAAAATTCAATATTATTGTCTGGTATTGATAAACATCAATAGTGTCATGATTCAGATCATCCGAAATAATCGCCATGCTTTTGTGTTGAAGTATTTCATTCTGAACGTAATAAATGACAATTTTAAAAATTGTAGCCTGGTCATTATTCCAATGAAATCCTTGCGAAGAATTTTGGAGAACAAACCTGTAGTTCTCAGGAAAGTCAAATGAAATAATACACTCATCTTTTGTTAAACTTGTTTTCAAATTTGTTAAGAATAATGCCTGCTGTTTACTGATGAAATCATGAGTTCGTAATTTCAGTAACTCATTGCATAGTTCGTCTGCAAAATCATCTACATTCATACTTAAAGTTTTCAATATACACCGATCAGTATTCAGCCAAGAATCAAATTTAATTTCTTCTATATTTTCTCTTTCAAGAGATTGAATTAAATTTTCCTTAATTTTTCCGATATCCGGACACTCTACACATTCACCAAAATGACAGGCGCTTGTATTATTAGAGCATATGATCAACTTTAAACAATCATGGTAATCGTTTAAAATTACATTAGTGTCATCAATCAAATACCGAAAATTAATTGCTTTCAGCATTCATTTCACGTTTTCGTGGTACACACAAACTCAAACTGTGTGTGTTCCACTACTTCCTGCTAAAACACAATATTTTGGCCTCAGTTGTGTAAATTTCGTAAAACCTATTTCTGCATCAGGATTTTGGGATTTATATGTACAATATAATTCATTTAGATTACACAGAATTAATCTCTTTTGCTTATGAACTCTTTCTCCGTGTATTCTAACAGACATACAGTCATTTATTCCGGGCATTAAGCGACTCATGTCTTCAGATTCATAGAATTTAGTAACAAGAATTTCTGTTTCAGGATTCAAAGGCTTACCTTTTTTTTATGAGGCTGATCTAAAATTCCTTGTTCGTTTACTAATTCTTTTACATTTCTGGCTTGTCTGTCTGATATTTCAAATTCATCCGTTAGTTTCGTGCGGCTCCAAGACTTCGGAGCAAGTGTGAGAAGTTGAGTTCTATCAGTCTTATTTGTTGATGATTTATACTTTTCTTTTATTTGATTTAGAACCTCAACTGCATCCATATGATATTTATCATCACATTTTGGGTTTGTCATATTCGAGCTTTCAATGTCTGAATCAGCATTATCGCTTAAACTCAGTTCATCGACATCCAAGTCGCCAAGGGTAACATCTGAAATATGCGAATCATTTTCAATGTTTGAACTTGGTAATTCCTTTAACTTGGAAAGTTCTTTCCTGCACGAATCGCAAATGTTACAATTTTCAGATATCGTCGGAAATTTTAGTAAAATACCCTCAGAAATACGGCGTGTATTTCGACAGTTGTGCTTCTCCTTGTTAAAAGGATTGAAACATCTACCCATTACATTTTTCAAGTTCTTTTCTTCAATTTTAGTGGCCATAGCAACTATAAACTCATACACGGAAAAGAGAAAGAAGATCTCAATAGTATCAGAAAGGATCGGGTCGACAACTATTAAGTAAACGGAAATCTATTTCTACAGTGAAAATGGAAAATAATGGAGAAACCGCGATTACACCTAGCGGCGTGTTAAGCAACTGCTATCGTAGTGGAATCCCAAATGTCTACAATACAAATTATTTTATACAAATACACGCAGCGCAGATATACTTATTTACAATTACACACAAAATATTCATTAGTAACCTATAAAATGTTATTAGAAAACAAAAAAGAATTAATTGAGATGAAAGACAAGCATTATCTATATAGAGCTAGGATTGTTACCGCCGCAACGGCGTTATAAAAAAAAAGATTCATTTAAAATTATTAAAAAAATCGTTCCAAATTTCACCCTTGTTATTATAATATTTTCTTCCATATAATTTCAAAAGAATTTTGCTCGAAATTGAAGATTGAAAAATTAAAAAAGACAACCTGAATATCGTGTTTTTTCGTTGAGCCAGAATTGCTCGTTCGATTCTTGAACTATTTTACTGAAAATTCAGTTTTTAAAATCATATTGTCTCTATGCAATTGTAATAACGAATACCCAATTTTAAAATAGTTCTTTAATAACTTTTAATTAATATTTTTCACGTAGTGTCGGTATGTCGGTAACAATGCTAGTTCAAAGTCCGATAGCTCCAATCTGATGCGTCAGCGGCGCGGTGTCTTGCGGTAAGCATCGTTCAATTTGACTAGCGAAACAAACTGATCCCACTTTCGAACCACATATTTTTTGTAGTAAAAAGTCTCATCTTTCCGATGAAACAATAAAAAAATTTAAAAAACGTGTAGTTTTTGAGATATATTCAATTATATCTTTAATTTGCATTTTTCAAGGTAAAAAATTAATTTTTTCAAAAAATGGATTTCACCATTAAAAAGGGCGGAAAAAACCCTATCTGAAGCATATTTTATATTATTTTAATTTTTGAGTTTAGCAAAGTTACGAACAGTCGAAATATACCTTGTATGATGAAATTTCAAAATTTCAACCCCCTCTACGTGCCAATTTCAGCCCGATCCCACATGTTTCAAATTCTGGCCTGGATCACTTAACACGAAATCCGTCATATATATATGTAAATCGGTCTAAACTGTATTGTGGAGCTAATCCATGAACCACCTTATAGATAAATATTCCTAAGAAATAATTACGTCTGCTTCTAACAGTTAGCCAGTTTAACTTTAGCCGGTATGGTGATATGTGTTCTGATCTGCGTAAATCGAATATAAACCGAATGCTCGTTGCAATATAACATTTAACTCATCTGTTAGATCATCATAAATTAAGCATGCATAATCAATATATGGGAGTATGAGCGTTTGAACAAGTTGAGTTCGAAGCTTGCATGATAAACTCTTTTTATGTAATTTGATACTATAAAGGGTAGAGTTGATTTTATTAATCGTTTTTGTAATATGAAGTCTCCAATCCAGCGATGGTGTCAACCAAACACCAAGATTTTTTAGTGATTTGACAAATTGAATTGGCTTTCCATCAATTAAGACACTATTACCAAGCAGAGAGGTATCGATAGCGCTGATATAGTCAAGACTACCAAGTATCATGGCCTTCGTTTTTGACGCATACAGTGTTCAGCCATTAACTTTTGCCCAGTCAACAATGGCCTGGCAGTCACTTGCTATATTGGACAGACCAGATAAAAGTTCAGATACAGGACATTGAACATATATTTGCGTGTCATCTGCAGATAGCATATACTTTGAATAGTTAAGCATTCGCTGTAGATCGTTGATAAATATCGAAAAAAGTAAAGGCTCTAAGACGGATCCTTGAGGTACTCCACTGCTGACTGATAGCCGCTCAGAGAGGGAACCATCTTCTCTTAATACAGCTTGAGTTCTATCAGTTAAGTAACTATGAAACCACTTCAATGCATCGCTAGAACAACCTATATCTCTCAATTTCTGTATCAGCAAGTTATTAGGGATAGTGTCTAAAGCTTTGCTAAAATAAAAAAGAACAAGAATTGTAACCTTGCGCTTATCAATACCCTCTCGAATGTCATCGAGTACATTCAAGAGGGCAGTTTGAGTGCTATGGTGTTGACGGTAGCCTGACTGATGGGTATCTAATAGCTTGTTGGAATTCCGATAAGTGATAAGCTGGTCATAAATTAATCTTTCCAGGTATTTAGATAACTCGCAAAGATTTGCAATAGGTCTGGTATCAGCTGGGCATGACGGAACTTTAACCTTCGAGAGAGGTACTATGATTGATTGTTTCCAGCTAGATGAAAAAGTGCTGGAATTTAGAGAAAGATTAAATATCTTACAAAGAGCTTGGGTGACAGTTTCTCCGCCTAATAAATAGTGTGATGTGCTAAGCTTGTCTATGCCTATAGCCCGAGTATTTGCTTGTCCCATTACCCTGTTAACATCATTGGTTGTGACAGCATTGAATCGAAAAGGTTGATTAGAGCTTATATCTCTTCAAGAAAAAAGTAGCATACAATCCAAGGCAATAGGTGTGCATGACAAATGAGCGATTGATATGGAAGCATAATAATCATTCAACTCATGCGCAGAGAAGTATTTGAGAGGTGACGATTTTTTAGCAGAAGAGACAATTCCAGACTCTTAAGTTAGTTCCAAGTCTGATTCGGGCTAGTTGCACTATTTAATCTGCGCACGAAATACTCGTTTTTGGCTATAGATAATCGGTAAGTGAGATTAGCTCGAACAACGCGAAATTCTTTTAAGTAAACTTGCGAGTTAGTTTGCTTATAAAGTTTGTATAATTTATCGCGCTTTTTGGTATCTGACCGGTATTCGGCACTTACCCATGTTTTTTTTTTATTCGGTAAGGTTACATGTTTGTACGGTGCTGTGTAATCTAAAGCTGCAGTAACTGCGGATGTGAATTGTAGCGCTGCCGAGTTTACATTTTCAGAAAACGAACAAGAATTGACATTTGAAGTAAGATGAGTATTAAATAATGAACGGTTAAAATTAAAAAAACTACTTTTTTATGATAGATCTCAGGTTTCAAAAATTTGAAATTTATCTCAATTAAATCGTGCCCCGCAATGAACGGCGAATTAAATTTCGTGTATAATGTTACGTTGGTTATGAATTTAGAGATGAACAAATCAATCCAGGTATCAGAATTGAAGTTTCTGTATGATGCGTCGGTTCGGATGGTATCAGGTATAAAGCATGAAGAAACAGCTGCGTGTTAATATATTTAGATTCGGTGGATACTGAGCACATGTTGCAATTAAAATCGCCCGTAACAATAATGTGATTATAAATTGGTAAGTATGTTCCTAGCGAGCGGAAAAAAGGTAAGAGGGAGAGACTGACTGACTGACTGACTGAATGGCTTTATTTTGGCTTGAGGAATAACCTCTTGGGCCAACCAGTAAAAGAGCATACATAATAAAATTTAAGACTAGAGTAAATATAGTAAACAATACAGATTTATAACAGAAAAGCGCAGTTTAACAATAGCTAAGCGTAAAAAAGCGAAAAAAAGGAATACAAACTTAGTAACTAACAGACAGAAAAATACTCAATTGATCTAGTGAATACTCTTGTACAGTACACGCTCATCGAAGTAATTTGGTAATAAGCTCACGATACGATCCGGATTAATAAATAATTTTTTAATTTAAATTTAAACGAGTTCAGACTAATGCTGTTTCGAATATCATCGGGAAGATCATTCCACAGCCGCGTGGAAGTGACAATAAAAGATTTTGCATACGATTCTAATCGATGAGTCGGTACACGAAGTTGCAACATAGAGCCAGGTCGGAGTGCTCTGGACGCGGTTACGATGCGCCACTGGTAACAATCGTACAGATATTGAGGGACGCCAGTGGTCAGAATCTTATAGGTAAGGATCCCTATTAAGTACAGCCGACGCGATCTGGTCGAGAGCCAGTTTAGTTTATTTCGGAACGGGGTAATATGTTCATCGCGCCGTAGATCAAAAATAAAGCGAATTCCCGCGTTGAACATACGTTCTACTTTGATTTTCTGAATGACATTAATGTCATTGTAGACAGCGCAGCAGTAGTCGAAGTAGTGTAAAATCAGTGAGGAAACAAGGCTTTTCCGAACGTCAGTTGGAAGTAAAGCCCGGTTATTACGTAGCTGGCGTAAAGTGGAGAAAACTCTATTAGACATTTTAACGAGGTGGTTCTTCCATAAAAGCGTCGCATCAAACTCGAGACCTAAGTTCCTCACCGATTTGACCCACGGTATTTCCGTGTTGTTGATAACGATAGGAGTGATCGAATCAAAATTAAGTGTGTTTAGGTAGATAGCGCTACCGACTATTAGAGCCTTAGTTTTGTTAAGGTTCAGGGCGAGGTCATTAGTGTTCGCCCACTGACAAAAATGTGTGACGTCAGATGTTAATTTATTTATGGCCATATCCAGCTCAGAGACGCGACAGTTTAGAAAAATTTGTGTGTCGTCGGCAAATATCATATGGTCACAGTGCTGGAGAACCTTAGGTAGGTCGTTGATAAAGATGGAAAACAATAATGGTCCTAAAACCGAACCTTGAGGTACTCCAGCACCCACCGGAAGCCACGATGATCTACTACCGTCGGGACCAGTGACTGCTTGGGATCGACAAGAGAGATATGATGCGAACCAACGGACGGCCGATTTTGAAAGGTTGGCAGTATTAAGTTTCTCTATAAGTAAGCTATGGCTAATTGTGTCGAAAGCGCGGCTGAAATCGAAGAGAATAATGATGGTTATCATGCGGTTGTCAATGGCTTGTCTGCAGAAATCAGAGACATATAAGAGCGCAGTTTGTGTACTGTAACCCTTGCGAAACCCTGATTGGTGAGGATCAAACCAATCGTTATGATTTAGGAATCTTAGTAGTTGGTTAAAGACGGCACGTTCCAGGATTTTAGAGAGAGCTGGAAGAATGGCAACAAGGCGATAGTGAGCAGGAGAAGTGGGATTCGAAATTTTATTAATTGGAAGCAACAATGATTTTTTCCAGTCGGCGGGAAAAATAGACGTATTGAGAGATTCATTAAAGAGATGAACTATATGAGGAGCGATAACGGGAAATGATTTGATGAGAAAGCTGATAGATATCGAGTCGGTGCGACAAGCTTCAGACCTAGCTTCTGTGAGATACGCGGCTATATCCTCAATGGTAACGTTTGAAAAGAAAAATCTGTTATCATTAAAATCGTCGTGTTGCAGGTGTTCGCTGAGATTTAAGTCCAGTAGATCGGTCCAGGAGGAAACAGAAGCAGTGTGGAACGAGTTGAGTTCATCGAGTGAACAACATAATGGCTTAGCGGATTTTGTCGAAGCCACCAGATCGAGATTCCGCAGTTCCTTCCACATAGTCTTGGCGTCGTGTATATTGGAAAGTTTGGTACGGTAGTACATTTCTCTTGTCGAAGTCCATGCTTGCTTGTTGACTTTATTAGCAGAAATGAGTCTGAGTTTTAGCTTAGGATCCCTTGTTCGACGGTAAGCGCATAAAAGGCTATTCCGCTCTTGTTTTAGTCTATGTAAGTGAGGCGTAATCCACGGGGATGGTTTGTGTGTCGGAGTAAAGGTACGGATAGGGGCATGTTTGTCAAAGGTTTCGAGGATGCGGTGACTGAGCGTTTTAGTAAGTACGTTGATATTAGCAAGCGAGGAGGCTAAATTAAAAATGCTCCAGTCGTAATTACTTAGGTCCCTAAGAAGGTTCAAGGTATCGAATGAACGGTAATCTCTACACGTAATTTGCGATGGTTTTGGTTTAAGAATCTGAACCTTGTATTCGATATCTATCAGATCATGGCCACAGATAAAACGTATGCTGGCTTGGTTCTGTGCTACAACATTTGAGGGGTTATCGACAAGGCAGTGATCTATCCAAGTGTCCGCTCGGCTCGTATGGTTTGTAGGTAGGTAAGGTACGATATGGAGGGCATTGGCTTCCGCAAACTGCTGCAAATACGAAGATTCGAAATAAGCGCGATTTAAGTCCACATTCAAGTCACCCATAATGATGATTCGATCGTAACCACTGCTATGCTTCTGCAATGCGGACTCGAATTGTTCAAGAAGAGCTTTCTTGGGTGGGCGGTAAATTGCCGCTAGTAGCACTCTGAAATTCGCTATGGAGCTGCAACCGACTTCTACAAGCATGAACTCGAGGGGGTCAACAGAAGTGCATTCAGATTTTTCTAGAATTTTGTAATTAAGAGTAGTATGAATATACATTGCAACACCTCCCCCGAGTTTATACTTGCGATCGTTGCGCAGCAGATGGTAGTTTGGCAGATAAAAATATGAGTCCACAGTTTTAGAGTTGAACCAGGTTTCAGAAAGTATGATAATATGGTAAAAATTGACATTAAGATAAGACTTTAAAAGAGGCATTTTATTTGCTGAGCCGAGAGATTGGACATTTATATGACACACCTTTAGATTAATAGAGTTAGAAGATACTGGAAAAATCAAATTTATAATAGCCTGGTTATTTCTAAAATTCGATGCAGCCACTACACTATTATCACGAAGACTCAGAGTACTACCCGCCGTACGTCAATCGCGGATCTTCTGAAGATCAGCTTCACATGTAATATCAATCGTGTTAGCGCCACTAGTAGGTCGAAAACGAATAATACTATGGTATGTATAAATATACTTATGCGGATGGCCCTTCACAAGAGCCCGAGCTTTCTTAAGTAAGTTTAGAGTCGCAGGTGGTAGGTACTCATTTACAAAAATACGATTTTTACGTATGAGCCATCGATGTCGGTGCTGAACAGCATCTTCTTCGTTCGCATCCCTTTAATGAATGCAAATCGCAGATCAGGATTAGAAAGCCGAACCATTATAGCTGGATATCTAGGCAATGTTTGCTCAGACGAAGTGGATGGCCCGGAGATAGATGAGCTATTTGCTCTATTTAGGCGATATGCTGTTTGGATGTCATTTAGCTGCAGCGTCACGTTCAAAAATTCAGCTATTTTTAGCGTAATTTGTCGTAAGTCCTCTGTAATTTTCTCAGGTACCCCAGTAAGTACTAGATCGCAGTTTCGTATATCGTAGCCTATCGAAGCACGATCGACCTTAAGAGACTGGACTTCCGATTGCAGCACCTTCAGATTCTCATCAATATCATCAACCCGCTCTTCCAGCTTTAAAATTCTGTCCATCTTGCTATTTAGTTCCTCAAATCGTGCATCCTGCCGCGTGTTAAATTGGTCTTGCCTATCGAAGTATAGTTGTAACGCAGGAGGTATAATGAGCGTTTCAGACGAATCACAATCGACAGAGGTAGCACTGTTTGAGCGGAGCAAACGAGGCGGGGCAAGCAAAGTCGTATTCAGCTTCCTTTTTTTGCTCTTAGCAGCAGGTGCATTTATACAGCATACAAATGCACCTGATACTGTAGTAGACGCATTTTCCGGTTTGCATTCTGCGTGGAAATTAAGAGCGCAGATAACGCATTTGAGAATCTCCTCGCCGACGATTTCGGCATTACACTTGTTACATAGATCCATTTAGAGCGAGAGCGAACTATGACAATCGTAAATAAAATAAACAGAGAACGCAACAATCCTCCTAGAGCGTATACTGAGCCCGCGTGTGGGGGCCCGTGAACCGTACGCGTCGCACACACCGCGCAACCAGTGGTAGTGGGACCGCCCGCAAAATCGTGAATTTAAACTAACACTACCTAAATAAGCGAGCACTCAACCCACACACACAATACCGTGTGCGGTTTATCAAAAGAAAACCGATTAGAAAAATACCGCGTGAAGATAGAGATGCCGCCAATAAAATCAGACTAAAATGAATGACTTTAGATTAGTTCTCGCACGGCGGTATAAGCGCTTGTCACCAACCTATGAGATGGAAAATCTGATCCACCAGGCGAACGGAATTCCAGCCGTCCATGTCAGAATCGAAGAGTCAAAGTCGATGACAGCTAACGGGCGGCGCCATTTTAGATGAAATGACGTAGATGACGTCTCTGCGCGCATGCGCCGGTTCCTCAGACGAAAAGTGCCAACGGTTATTCCGGCACGACTAATTTTTTACTTTTCTTGCCTGATATAGACTCGGAGATGAAAAGCTCGATCCGTTATCGTGATCCGAGTCCGCTCAGGAACAACTGCGCTGAATAATAACTCACACAAAGAAAAATTTGAGTGAAAATCAGATGAATTTAGCGGAGCAAGGAAAAACGTGACTGCGTGTACTTACGGAGAGAGAGAGAGAGAGAGAGAGAGAGAGAGAGAGGGAGAGAGAGAGCGACCGAGAGGAGTAAAGAGGAGTAAAGAGAAAATAAGAAGACATATTATTTTCCATGATTATTTCTGAAGAGGTTTACCGGTGTGACAACAGATGGCGCACACTCATAACGATTTCGCGAGGAACCTGGCGGGCGGACCATGACGGGGAACGTTCGATCCGAAGAAACAGTTTTTCACGCAATTCGATTGAGGGAGTCGAGGCGACGAGATCTCCTTTCCATCGGGCGATTTTCGCAAGCTTTTCTTCAAAAGTCGATTGGACGCGATCGAAAGTGCGGGTCGAAACTATTTTCGCTAAATAACGGTCACTGTCCTATTTCCGAGTACATTGGATCTCTTGAAGATAAACAAACAACTGTGGACCGTTTCACGATCGACCAAAACGTTTTCCTAAGGACTCTTGAAGATAGCTCAAATTTGCCATATTCGAAATTTTGGCCGCTACTCAAATATCTGTCAGAACCACTCGAGCCGGATGCCAATGTCGTCATCAAATCTACGAATGATGAATCTATCTTGAATTGGTTTGGATGATCAATTAGGATCCGAAGTCGACGCCACTTCTCAAAGCCCGTCATCATTCTTCTTTTAACACTCTTCAATGGACAGATAAGTGTTGTCGCAATTCGTGTACCTGTTTTTCTCTCTCGCGCGCGCGTAACGTTCAAATTTTTATTTTTATTTGTGAATAGACGATTATTTTATAACGTATATTGATGCGTTTTGGGTAAATGCGAGATGTAAATTTAAATTTTTATTCGGAACACAAATACGTAGTTTAGTGCGAATAAATTAGGATCGCTGGGACTATCCGTTTATTCATCATTCTCTCTTCTTTCAGTTGTCTTGAAAGTAGTGAGAGTGAAGCACGTGATCAAATAGAATAATCGAGTCTTTTGCTCATTTGATTTCAACAAATGGGAATGTAACTGTGGATTTTGTGAAATCGTTGTGGCTGCGTATTTGTTTATCCGAAATAACTCAAGACTTGCGTTCTTTCTTGTAAAGTTCATCGATTATATTATGACAGAGTATTTTTCCATGAGATCTCAAGACATATGTATTATATTAATAAATGATTTTATTGCCGGCAAATGAGCTCATGTGCATTTTATATCATTTATAATGTCATATGTTCTGACCTCCCATAAGTGATCGTTACAACTTTTAAAAATAGATGTACGCAATGTTGGTCAAAAAGCATGGATTTATTGTAATCGATAAAGATAGTGAATTAGAAGAGGAAGGCATCTAAAAGGTTTTGATTGTTTTATAAGCACAAACATTAAAAATATTTGTAAGAACAAACAAAAATTTATGTAATAAGTCAGTGTAGAGTGCGACTTGCATGCATTAACATGTCTTCTCTACTTAACTCATTAACGTCCAAACGTACGAATATTCTGAATGATTTGCAGCGGCTGTTATTTTTATCAAATCGAGCCTAAAAAAATTTTGGAATAATCATTTCTGATCTGAAATTTTGTGATTTTTCAGAATCTGTCATCAGCATTTTTGAATAATAACAACAAAAGATGTTAGATTTGTTTATTTAAAAAAAAATAACGATTTTTTCACGAAAAAATCTTCTTCAATTGATATTTTCGCACCAAAATCGGATAGGAAATTGTGTAGGTAGTACAAATCTTCCGTCCATGGACCCTTATCCCTAAAATGGAAGGATGTGAACTTTGAAATTCAAGATGGCGACGTCCAATATGGCGGTTCAAAACCGAAAAAATCAGGCTATTGCGAATTCTGCCGAATATAACAATGTATTTTGATGACATTTCTATAAAATGTTGTATATTGTTGTATTTTTGGTCGCTGATTTCGAATTTGTTGCCAGATTCCTCAAATTCAAAATGGTGGATCCAATATGGCGATCGAAAATAAACAATATTTTTCGATTTTAGTGGAAATTTGTATATTGGGGTATTTTGGGTCGCTGATCATGAATATTTCATCAGATTTCCCGAATTCAAAATCGTGGATCCAATATGGCGATTAAAATTTCGAAAAGTGCCTGGATTTTCGTCAATGAAACGAAATACGTCGATTAACCGTCGATAAACTCTCCGTAGCAGGACTATTACCGAGAGGAGGTTGACGTAGGAAAGAGTCTTTTTTTTTGTTTTTTATATGATTTTTAACTTTTTATCTATTTTTAAGTTTTCTATTTTGTTATTCATTTTTATAGATTTTATCGTTTTTTTATATAGTTTTTCATAATTTCTTTCAAATGTATAATGTTGCATAAATATTATTTTTTATTTTTTATTAGATTGTAGACATGTGGAACATATATAATTATTGCATTGAGTGCACTTTTTTGTGTTCTACAAGAACACTGATTGCAATTTATACAATTACTTTTAATCGTTACCGTCTTAATCATGTGTGTAGTACATTTACTACTATTCTCAAAATATTTTTCAGCAATTAGCAATGCAACTTCTTTGGTCTCTACTTTTGTCTCATGACAAATCTGATTTCTGAGCACTGTCACATTGGCAATTGATGATTGCATCAACCTCATGAATATTGCCCACGTCCACTTTTTTGACCGTATAGAAGGCATCAAATTGCTGCAGTGCGTATCGTGAAGATCAATTCCTCCCATGAATTTGTTGTAAACCGTGAATGCTGTCGGAAGCGGTATATCCGTCTTTTGTTTTTCTTCTTTGGAATACCTTTTGACGGAAGAGAGTGGTGTAACACTTGTCATTGTTGAGTGCAAAGATACTGGTTTTGAATCCATTACTGTGATAAAATTAATACGACTATTTTTGTCATGTTTTACAGTAAACGTGCCTCTCTTTGCGTGCTTGTTCATTTCGTTACTTACACCAACTCTATTAGCCCTAACAGTCCCTGTTGCTCGTAAGCCGACTTTTCTCAGATGGACGAGCAAATCTGGATTTGAAAAAAAATTATCAAAATATAAATGATATTGTGTTATCTTTCTGGACACAACTGACGAAAGGAGCTTTTGAACCGTTTGTAGTACAACGCGACTCCCTACAGGACATTTACTCAGTTTTACTCCCTTATCAGAAGAGAAAATCCTCGATCCCTTTCCACAGTAATTATCGCAATCGAACAAGAATCCGTTGACACTACAAATCGCCCACATTTTTAGGCCAATCATACAGGTTTATCCTTCATAAACTCTTTAAAAATCGTTCTGCCGTTAAACTTTACCATCATTTCATCTACCGATAAAGCAGAAGAAAAGAAACCGAATTGTATTGAATTTTTCTTAAAAATATCCAATGCTGTACGTACTCGCCAAGCTCTGTCTTCTGCATTTTTATCATCAGGTTTTGATAATTTTAATTTTGATTTGATAACTTCAAATTTAAGGCGACTCATAGCCGAAGCTATTGGTTCACATGCAATTAATCGATTACTGGCCCAATAATCTCTTTGAGATTTTCTTGAGTTAAAAATTGAGTTTATACCTATAAAAATATTTAATTCATCCATTGTAAGATTATAACCATTCAATTTCGTGGCTTCAATTATATGCTCTTTCAACTCTGTTGAAAAGAAACATTCATATAGCTGAATAAAAGAAGAATTACGAATTTTCTTTTCAGCATATGTAGCAATCAAAAGTATATTTTCAGCAACTTCATTACACTTTTTCTCACCGTCTAACCACTCAAATACATGATCTGGCTCCAATTTCAGTTGGATTTCAGTATAGTTTCCTAGAACTGTATGATAAGAATTCGTAGGAATATCATATAATGCAGGAGAATGTGAATTATCAACTTCTTGATCGACGTCAACATTTTCTGGGTCAGAAATAGAATCCGATTCTCCGGAATCATCGTACTTCCAGATAATCGTCAGTCTCCTCAATTTCTACATTTTGCCTATTTTGACGCACTTTTTGACGTTTGGCCTTCGACGCATTCATGTTGTATACATCAAGCGAAATAAATTATAATATTCGACGCATACGCGGCGTCTCATATATACGCTGCTGCAACACATTCGATTTGCGTTTAACGCCCTTCCTGAGTCTCGCCACCTATGGACGTCGCGAAGTATCACAACAGTAGATTATGTGGCATGCGAGGTCGCGCGTAGCGTTCCAGAAATAATGATGAGTGTTGGAAATAATTAGCAAGGAGGATAATGACATTCCGTGCTATATACGATATGTTATGCAACAAATTAATTATTTGACGTGTTACTGGCCTATATAAGGGGACAAAAATTTATACCGATATTGACCAATGGAGACTTAGGGGATAATATTGAATTCATTATTACCCGCTGAACGCATCGGGCAGTAACGGTTACTTTTATCTCACTATGTAAGTATATATACAGGGTGTCCGAAAAGTATGGAAACACTCAAATATCTCGGAAAATCGACATCGAATCGAAAAAGTAAAAATACACGTATTCAATGGTTTCAAGAGAGCTATCCAGTGACACCTAACACAACCCCCCACCCCCACCCGCTGGGGGTGATAGAGGGGGTAACTTAAAAATTTTAAATGGGAACCCCCAATTTTTATTGCAGATTTTGCTTCCTCAGAAAAAGTTACGTAAATTTTGCCTACCATTATAATTGTTTTTGTTGACAGATGGCGCTGTAATCAACGAAATTAAAAAATTATTCTAAAAAGTTTTAAAAATCTCGCGAAAAACACAACGGATCAAAAAAGTAAAAACACACGTATTTAATGGTTTCAAGAGAGCTATCCAGTGACACCTAACACGACCCCCCACCCCCACAGGCTGGGGGTGATGGAGGGGGAAACTTAAAAATTTTAAATGGGAACTCCCAAATTTTATTGCAGATTTCTCTTCTTCAGAAAAAGTTACGTAAATTTTACCTATTATAATTATTTTTGTTAACAGATGGAGCTGCAATCTGCGAAATTAAAAAATTACTAAAAAATATTTAACTTGACGTACATGGAATAGCATACCACGTTTTCAGAATTTTAAATAACGTCTTTTGCCTTTAAATATTTCTAGTTTACCGATTCTCACCGCGAGGAGGTAGACGATTTTGAGAATCTTCTGTTTTACTTTTTTTTTTATTTGATTTCTGTTTTTTACCTTTTTTTTATTCTTCACTATTAAATTTTTTTATGTTTTTTTTTAATGTATTTGCTTACCTTTTCTTCCAGATATTAAAATTCTTTATTCGCTCCCCCCTTGTAATTGTGCATACAAAGTTTTTGACAGAAAAATGAAGAATCGACATCCTTATTCTACGAGGAAGTGAATGTCGTGTATCCGAATAGCGTAAATGGTGACCAAATCCGCATATGGTGTTATGGCTTTCTTGCATGACTGTGATTTTGTATACTTGTGTGAAAGTACTGTAGGTATCGCTTGCGGAAACCCATTGCATACACTCGGTCGATTTTTTCAACTGCCAGTGTTACAGAGAAAGTAGTCAATAATCGAACATCGTCAGCGTCCAAATCAAAACAGCACGTCTTAGTATTAGTTAAGCTCTATTGTTTGAATGAGTCAAGGTCTCGGTTATTTTTCAGCTTTGTGAAAATTACACATGCGAGCGTCACTCTTGTCGAAAACTTGGTCAAATTCGTACCGCAAAAAATCGCAATTCTCTTCGTTCTCGCTATTTGATACTTAATGTAATGTTTCTCTAACATTTGAATTTCTTCTAATTTTTTATATTTCTTTTATTTCTTCATTCTTTGCTTCATATTTCTTCCATTTCGATACATTCTGTATTCTGCCTCCTGTTGTAATTTGGCATACTATGTCTTTGACACAAAAAGAAAGGATCGAAATCCTTATTCTGCGAGGATGCGGCGATAAAAAAAGAACATACGAACAAGTCGTCCGCCAATTTAATGATACCCATCCTGATCGTCTACCTATTTGCAAATCAACTGTTTGTAAGACTGTTTCTCGGTTTCAAGATACTGGCTCTGTCAATGATCGACCAAAATCAGGAAGACCAAAAACGTCCACGAACGAAGACAACAGTTTAGCGGTCTGTGCAAGTGTCGTTGAGGACGTCCATACTTCGGTAAGAAAGATTGCGCAAGCCACTGGTATCGGCAAATCGTCTGTCCATGAAATATTAAAAGCAAATAAGTTCCATCCATATAAAATAAAATATGTACAAGAACTTTCGGAAGATGACTTCGATCGGAGATTAGAATTTTGTGAGGAAATGATGAGACGTTGTGACGAAAATGAATTATTTCCTTTCTGGATATGCTTCTCTGATGAAGCTACGTTTCAGTTGAGTGGAGAAGTTAATAGGCACAACCTACGATATTGGTCGGACGAAAATCCTCATTGGATGAGAGATACTCACACACAACATCCACAGAAAATCAATGTTTGGGCTGGCATTTTGTGCAATCAAATTGTTGGGCCTTTCTTCGTTGAAGAGAATTTCACGGCTGAAAGGTACTGTAATTTGTTAAATAACCAGATTATACCGGCAATACGAAATATTGCTGGTATAGCGTTTGATAATGTCTGGTTTCAACAGGATGGAGCTCCTTGTCATTTTGGTTTGATTGTACGCAATCTATTAAATAATATTTTCCCCCGACGTTGGATTGGTAGGAGGGGTTCGATCGAGTGGCCACCGAGGTCACCTGATCTAACTCCTCTGGACTATTTTTACTGGGGTTTCTTGAAGAACAAGGTCTACGAAACGAAACCAAAAGACATTGATGAGTTGAAAGAAAAAATAATTCAAGGTTCTAATACAGTATCTCAAGAAATGCTGCAAAAAGTTTATGATAACTTCTATGCACGATTGGGATATTGTCAAGTTGCTGAAGGACTTCAATTCGAACATCTTATAAATTAGTGGGCATAGACATGTTAAAAATCCAGTAAAGAAAATAGAAGCGAAGGAAAATTTAAACTTTAAAATAGAAAAAAAATTAAAAAAATAAAAAAAAAACAAATAAAAGGTAAAAACAAAAAAAAAATATACAAAAATAAAAAAAAAAGATTCTCAAAATCGTCTACCTCCTCGCGGTAAGAATCGGTGAACTTTGAAATATTTAAAGGCAAAAGACGTCATTTAAAATTTTGGAAACGTGGTCCGCTATTCCAGGTACGTGGTTCGCTGATTGCAGCTCCATCTGTTAACAAAAATAATTATAATAGGTAAAATTTACGTAACTTTTTCTGAAGAAGAGAAATCTGCAATAAAATTTGGGAGTTCCCATTTAAAATTTTTAAGTTTCCCCCTCCATCACCCCCAGCCTGTGGGGGTGGGGGGTCGTGTTAGGTGTCACTGGATAGCTCTCTTGAAACCATTAAATACGTGTGTTTTTACTTTTTTGATCCGTTGTGTTTTTCGCGAGATTTTTAAAACTTTTTAGAATAATTTTTTAATTTCGTTGATTACAGCGCCATCTGTCAACAAAAACAATTATAATGGTAGGCAAAATTTACGTAACTTTTTCTGAGGAAGCAAAATCTGCAATAAAAATTGGGGGTTCCCATTTAAAATTTTTAAGTTACCCCCTCTATCACCCCCAGCGGGTGGGGGTGGGGGGTTGTGTTAGGTGTCACTGGATAGCTCTCTTGAAACCATTGAATACGTGTATTTTTACTTTTACGATTCGATGTCGATTTTCCGAGATATTTGAGTGTTTCCATACTTTTCGGACACCCTGTATATATATAATATACACACACAAATGCACACCTACACGCACACGCACGCACAGGCACACGTACACATGCACGCGCGCGTGCGCGCGCAATTATTATTGAAGTATAATTTCCATAAACAATGAAAAAATATATACAATAAAAATGAAAAAAAAAAAATATATAAAAATTATGAATAGAAAAAAAAAGTTAAAAATTATATACAATACAAAAAAAAACACTCGGATATTGGATCCGCCATTTTGAATTCGAGAAATCTGACGACAGATTCATGATCAGCGACCCAAAAAACCCTAATATACAAATTTCCACTAAAATCGAAAAATAATATTTATTTTCGTTCGTCATGTTAGATCCGCCATTTTGAATTCGGGAAATCTGACGACAGATTCATGATCAGCGACCCAAAAAAACCCTTATATGCAAATTTTCACTAAAATTGAAAAATATTGTTTATTTTCGTCCATCATATTGGATCCACCATTTTGAATTTGAGGAATCTGGCAACAGATTCGAAATCAGCGATCAGAAATATAACGGTATACAACATTTTATGGAAATGTCATCAAAATACATTGTTATATTCGGCAGAATTCGAAATAGCCTAATTTTTTCGGTTTTGAACCGCCATATTGGACGTCGCCATCTTGAATTTCAAAGTTCACATCCTCCCATTTTGGAGATAAGGGTCCATGGACCCAAGATTTGTACTACCTACACAATTTCCTATCCGATTTTGGTGCGAAAATATCAATTGAAGAAGATTTTTTTTAGAAAAAATCGTTATTTTTTTTAAATAAACAAATATAACTTCTTTTGTTTTTATTATTCAAAAATTCTGATAACAGATTCTGAAAAATCACAAAATTTCACATCAGAAATGATTATTCCAGAATTTTTTTAGGCTCGATTTGATAAAAATAACAGCCGCTGAAAGTCATTCAGAAAATCGGACGTTTGGACGTTAATGGGTTAAACAGCAGTAACGGAAACTTTTTACGAATAATTGTTAAAGCTAGCAAATCTATTCGACGAAAACATCGATTATTAAAAATGGGTAAAGAAACGCCTTGCGATAACTGAAACGCTCAAACCTCTGATAAGTCCATTGGAAAAATAGCAGACGATGATGATATAAACGAACAGTATAAAGTAACAGATAGCACAGAAATGAATGATGTTAACGATTTTGATGATGATCATGATGATATGCTTGATGTATATTAATACCCCTTCAGAGCAGACAGTTAGCAGTGATATTAAAACACCTATATATCATGCTAAAGAAAGATTATCAAAGAAGTTTCTAACTTACGTAATATTTACGAGAAAAGTCATATCATTGATACAATTCATGGTGTTTACATAGAAGATGGAACTACAAGAATCAGTGATCCGGCAATAGAATTTAGAAATAAAAATGTTATTGTTAAGGAGAATAAATTTGCAATTACTGAAGGTTTGCTAGAGTTATTATTTAAGATAAAAGCTGATATTGCTATAATCAAACAGTCTGATTTAAACAATTACAAAAGTCTACTCACCTTAACTAATGTACATAGGAAAGATTGGAATCTGGAAAAACATATTTGGTATAATGCTTCCTACAAGTATAGAAACAATATCAAGGAAATGTTGAAAGATGTTCCGAAAAAGAGTGGTAATTTGCCTGAATACATGATTGTTGAACAAAACCGCAAAATTGACTACGTGCATTGGGATGATCCAAATGAACTTGTGGATCGTTTACACCTTCTAATAGCTTCACAAGCTGCTAGTAATTCAAGTCTTTCGAATGAAATTTTATCGATTATTGAAGAGTTGAGCGAAGCTAATATAATCTATTAATTGCGTGATAATTACGTCAGTATCATAATGAGCATCGATGTATTTGGACGTTCGTTTCAACGAGCACGGAAGCAAGTATTTTAAAGTGTTGAAATTGCTACAGGTGGTCCTTCTGATTTTAAGAAATGAAAATTATGTAATATCGGAATTCCGATAGATTCGGATGATGCCATTACTTTGAGAATGTTCCACACATCTATTCGCGATATTAAACAGAAATAGATGAATTGTGTAAAGGCGTAATTAAAAATTATGAGAAGATTGAATATTTTGGAAAAAGTATATAAAAGTAAATAAAAGGCATCAAGATATAAATAAAAATTACAATGAAATATCTTATGAAATGATTATATCTTCAGATATCGGAAATTATACTTTTGAATTACATCAAAATACAACTAAACATACCGTAATAATGTAACTGTCTTAGAGCAGGAAGTAAAGAAAAATAAAGATGATTTGAATAAAAATAATGGTTTGATTGATAGTCTTACAAACAAAAAATCTGCTTATAGCAGAATTATGCAATAACGGATGTTATGAAGAGGGACATTTCACATTTGTACTTCTTACGGAAGAAATTATTAGTTAGTCTGAAAAATGTGAATAAATAAACTATCTGCAACAATCCACCCAACAGTTTTAATCAAGACGAATAAACTTGTATTGGTTAATTTATTAATATTTTTGTATGCGTATTTACATAAATCCATTTACATTTACATATTTACATATACAAGTACATAAATCATACATCTATCTCCATTACATCCTTATGTCCCCACGGTAAAGTGTCGGTAGACTTTTTAATTAAAGATCGCTTATCATCATGGGGACTTAGAGGATTTTTTTTTTCATTTACGGTGTATTCGATGTGTAATTTTGAACGTTTACATCTCTGCTCGCGCATAACTGTAGACGTATTTTGAAGGCAGTTTAAATAGTCGTCGAAAGTGATTGTTTTTCGGGCAACGACTTCTTTTAGACCTTTCGCTCTCTTCTTCTCACCTTCGCCTAACACACGAAATGTATACATTTTTGACCTGAGTCCGACAAACTCGGTCATTATCTTTCCACTACATTCATGCTTCATTAACCCTAAACAATTTTTATTGACTAGCGGCATACCGTACTCATTATTTTTTGAATAATCACTCGTATCGTACATATTAATATCGCGTTTTATCGTTCGCCTTACTGATGAGTCCAAACGGGATCCTGGGACGAAACATATTTTTAACAAAAGTTCGTTAAATCATTAAGAAATAGGCATTTGATTACAATTGTCGTCGCTAGAGGAAAACAGAACCCACATACGATCGTTTCCTACAAATTAAATATATGTGCAGTAAGTAAAATCGGGATTTCTGGTAGCGATGATTTCACATCTTTCTGGCTAGCTATTTATGTACATATATATATATATATATATATATATATATATATATATATATATATATATATATATATATATATATATATATATATAAAATCGTATTTTGATAAACAAATAGTGGTTCCATCGCAAACGCAAAAGGATTATTTATTACTTTAATTGCCCCTCGTAAATATACCGTCAAGACCAAGAAATAAATTAATTTATTATAATTATTTAACAAGCGGTTAAAAAGGAAATTATTATGCATCGGCAAAACTTATTCGCATTTATATATATAATGTGTGTAACTTGTATTAGAACGTTTATGCCATCGACCAGCAGATGTCCCGACCTTCTAAGCAGGTAGACAAATGAGCGGACGTTATATCTTAGATCCCCATTCCAACCACGAAGTATTAAATTTTAATAAAAAAATTTATAAAAAAATTTATTAGAAGTTAATAAAAAAATTCATAGAAGCAGCTCGTTGCACTAACTGGGACGAGTATTTAAACTGTATAACTAAAATGTTCCCCATTTTTCATGCAGCTGGGCATAATTTATATGCGAAATGTGCTCATTTATTTGTACAGCAAATGCTAAAATTGGACGTGCAAGAGCATAAAGAGTACTTTACATTTTGAAGAGAAAATTTCTAGATACGAAGAACTTCTCCAAGAAACCCTTACCTTGGGTTACTCCTTATCTATGCAAACTGAAGCAGGAGAGGAACTGTCTTCTCCATGCGTACAGGAGAACCAGGGATCCACTTCTACAGCAACGACTCATCAATGCTAATAAAATCAATAAATCGGCATGGAATGTGGCAAGGGAATCATATTATCGAAATCGACTAAGCAATATTCATGACTCTAAGACTATGTGGAAGGAAATACGACACCTAGGTCTTATAAAGCCTTAAATGTCGCTCACTGCACCGTGTTGTTCCTTAAATGAGCTAAACTCTTTCCACACGTCCACAGTACCCCACTATTCAGATTTGCTCGACTTGAACGTCGAGTCGTTTCACGATACCTATTGCGATCAGAGATTTTTCTTTTCTAACATTACGATACACGATGTCGCCAGCTGTCTCTCTAGTGCGAAGTCTGAGGCACTTGGTAACGATATGATCCCTCTCAGCTTTTACACCAAATCCTTCCCAGTCATAGCACCGTACCTAGTGCACTTATTCAATGAATCGCTTAATACGTCAACCTTCCCTTCGGAGTGGAAAAACTCTCTTATGATTCCTATCAACAAAATTCCTCACCCCGCAGAACCTGCTCATTATCGCCTCATCGCCATTTTACCAGCAATATCAAAATGTCTAGAACGTATCGTCTACAATTAACTGTCCGGTTATCTCAACAATCGTAATTGGTTTGACCCTTTTCAGTAAGGTTTCCGCAAAGGCTTTAGCACCCAAACAGCGCTCCTCTATGTGTCTGAATTCTGCAGGAAAGCAATTGACAGTCGCATGATTACCATCCTCATTCTGTTTGACTTCAGTAAGGCATTTGATACAATCAGTCACTCGGTGTTAATTAGGAAGCTGAAAAATGCCAACTTATCTGACACCGCTATCCGTTGATTCATCTCCTCTTGTTATGCAGAAAGCAAGCATTTGTAGGAGATGACGGCGAGAGATCATCTTGGTTGCCTGTTGGAGCCGGAGTGCCTCAGGGTTCGGTTCTTGGACCTATTCTTTTCTCGATCTTCATCAACGACCTACCACAGGTCCTTCAACATTCTGAACACATGATATTTGCCGATGACACGCAACTCTTTTTGAAATGTCGTATCCCTGATTTTAACTCAGCCATTCTCAAAATAACATCTGACGTTGAAAACTTCCGTTTGTGGGCGGAAAGAAACGGCCTTATGCTCAACTTCAGTAAAACCAAGGCACTGCTTGTAGGAAGCGCATACAACCTTAATATTCTCGATATCGACTCCATCCCTTCGCTTACAATTAACAACATCAGCCTTGGGTAAAATCGGCTAAGAACTTGGGCCTTACATTTGACTGTACGCTATCCTGGAAAGAACATCTGGTCCAAATGTCAAATCGAGTCCTTTCTACACTACGTCAACTCAGCCAATCTCGTGCATTGCTCCCCCTTGATCTCCGCTGGTGCCTAGTAAACACCCTAATTTTACCTTATCTTGACTACTGTTGTGCTGTATACAATGACATCAACGCCACACAAAAGATCAAAGTGGAGAGAATGCTTAATGCAGGCATCTGCTTCATTTTCAACTTGCGTCGACACGAGCACATCACCCCATATCGGGAGCAACTTAATTGGCTAACCGCTAAATTACGCCGACTATACTTTATAGGTATAATAACCTACAATGTCCTCACCACCGGTGCTCCTAAATACCTATACGACAGCTATCAGTGGCGCAGTGATGCCACCAAACGAACTCTGAGACCTGGCTCCATAATGGAACTTCGCGTACAGACTCATCGTCTTGAGTCATATGCACACTCATTCACTGTCACATCTACTCGACTCTGGAATGCATTACCATGTAATATACGTGCAAGCAAAAATGTAGCTGCGTTTAAGGCGAATCTCCTGTTCTTTTTGTTCTCCAATGCGTCATTTAACATCAGCCCCATGCGATAGCTTCATCTCATAGCGTTTAATGTATCATCTATCCGAAACTTGTGCGTCTAATGTAGTATTGTAAATACCACATATTGTATATTGTAATTACCTTAGCTATAAATTGCAGAAATGTTTATTGTTACTGCGATCTGTCTCTTACTCCGCGTTCTCACTATGTTACTTCATCTCGCTATGTATAATGCGTTTATATTTTACTCACTATTATTTAAATTTAGCTATGTTAAATAAGTTTGTATCATATTATATTATATGTATCATCTAATTCTGATTGGCCAAAGAGGTTCTCCTCAAGCCATAATAAAAACCAACCAACCAACCAACCAACCAACTTCTAAATTTTATTGTGGTATCTTTGGAGACCAAACTATTGAAACGAGTCTCATAAAGTTATTTAAGGATCCAGGAAGAGGACTAACCCACGGTCGAGGGACTGACGAAGCAGACATATCAAAGTGGATTTTGTCAATGCCGATTTTTATGAACATTTTTCAGAGTTGCCAGGAGTATTGAAAAGTTTACGTCTTTGGCACGCGCGAGCAACACAAATCTGATATGCATGATGATGGAGGTTCTCCTCGAGCCAAAAGAGATAACGACGATTTCATTAAGGTGAAAGCATGGCTATATGATAATTCACCTTTTTTAAACACAGATCAATTACTATCATTACAAACCGGTGTAATTGATGATAGCAAAATTAACTGACGTAAGGCATTTGAGATCGGCACACGGGCTGTACACAGTATTTTCGGGCATAAACTGAGTAATATCAAAATATGACGAAAATATCGAGTCCAACCACTGTCAATAATGACTTCGAAACTGAAAGCTAATAATCAAGATATAGCAGTACACCCGACGTTGTTTGTATCCCAACGAATAAGCCTTGTGAAAAAAGACGACGAAGAATTGAAAGGATTCTTTCAATACGAACTGACACCATATCCATTAAGTATTTTTAATGAGAATGGAATGCGTAAAAATACGAAATCCGAGTTTTACGATTTACTTATACCAGAGACAGAAAATAAAGTTTTTACAAATCCTTTTTACTTTACTTACCTTGTTACTCCAACAGCTTGGGTACGAAAAATTCCAAACGACTTCGAAGATTGCACGATGCTTTCTCAACAGAAATTAAAGTTACTGACATTCATACATGTCCTCCAACGAACCAGAAAAACTTTTTATTCAACAGTAATAACAAAACGCAATTTATTTCTCTCCTATGCTGTAATTTTCAAGATATGGGAATTGAATATAAAGAATGTGACGAAGATGCTGACGTGCACATAATTAATGCCGCACTTTCGGAAAAAAAACTAATAACGTGGAAACTGATGTCATCATTGTGGGCCGAGATATTGACCTACTTGTAATTCTAACTAGTTTTGCATCGTCAGTTTCGGATTTCATTAATTTTTTTAAACCTGCAATTGGAAAATCAAAAAGTAAAGTATATCATCAATTTTCTTTTAAATATCCCGACTTGACAGATTGCATTTTAGTATTGCATGCTTTTACCGATTGCGATACCACATCCGCATTTCACGGTATAGGTAAGAAAAAAATTTGCGATGTCGTGCGCAACTACCCAAATTTGCACAAAAGCCTTAAACTCTTTTACGATCCAGAGGTAACTAAAACAGCTTTATATGGCACAGGGAAATGCTGTATTAAAGCATTATACAACGCTGACCCTGAAAGATGTATTGACTTAGGTTCACTTAGATACCGCTGTTTTCAAAAGCGTACAACCAGTACAGCTTGTAAACTGCATAATTTACCACCAACAACAGCTGCAGCAAACCAGCATATTCTACAAGTGTACTTATAAGTACAACAGTGGTTGTATGCTACTGAAAGCAAGTTGCCGTGCGAATACGGGTGGGAGATTACGAGTAATGGTTTAATCCCAATTAGTTTACCATAAGGCGTCAAACCATTGCCGGAAAGTCTCGTTGAGCTCGTATCGTGTGCCTGCAAATCAGGGTGCAAATCAAGGTAGTCCACGTGTCAGAAGAACGGTATGAAATGTGCAGCTTCTTGCAAATATTGTACAGGTTTAAACTGTGCAAACTCAGAGCCAATTCGCATAGCGGAAACAAATTTGGAGTTTGATAACAATGATGATGATGATGCTGGTGAAATGTATATTTCTGCCGTGAGTTCACAATCATAAAAATCGAGCGGCAGAGAATCTTACTCAGAAATGGATTCTATCATATCAAACGTTCGTTCAGACTGGGAAGACATCGATGAATGTTTCAACATGTATACTTGCGATACAAGTGATACCAAGGCATCTGATTGTTCCAGACATTCAAAACGACAACGTTTACAGTAACATTTTGAAATTCTATTTTATATTATGTAATTGATCCCATGTATACAATTTTATAATAAAAAAACAGTGTTCATTATAAAAAAAGCCATTTTCTTAAAAAAAATTTTTTCAAAAAAATAAAAAAATTTTTAAACCTTTTTTTACAATTGTTCACAACATTTCAGACTTTATTGCTCATTCTCATCTTAAAGAGCATGAAAAAATAAACAATGTAAAAAAAAGTCGCTAGCATGTATTGCACAGTAGATATCAGCCTACGAATTTTAAAATTTAAACTGGCATTACGGCCATCCTAATCAATATTTTGAATTAAAATTTTGCATACTTAATTATTACCACAAGAAGTATATTTTTCCATAATATCATTAAAATCGAACGATAAAAAAAAAAACAGTTACAAAGGAAAAACAAAAAATCATAGTTTTTCGAAGTTTTATTTTTTTTTAGGTTAGGTTGCAATTTTTCAAAACGAAAACGCTGGTATTTTTTTTTATTTCTGTACGTTGAAGAGATCGGAGATATGAGCAAAAACTGCGCGTACATTGTCTTTCTGGTAAAAATTGTTTTAAAAAAATGGTTCCGTTCATCCGCCATATTGGAAAACTCAGATTCTCTTTAAGTGCGTCATTTGTGACCGATTCCATAAAAATAATTGCTCCCGTCGAACAGTTCCATTTTTTTTTAATTCCGGTAATATGACGACACTATTATACCGCTCTAAATAAACAATATCATGTCTATATCTGTAAGAAATTCCAACTCTACTCGAGTATGCTTCAGAGCACCGTCCCGAGTATATCCAGGTAGAGTGTAATAATGCGCTGGTTTATGTATTAATAAATTGAATTTTTCCTCATTTGGAAAGTGGGATTTTAAAATTTGTTTTTTTTTGCATTACTTAAATAAGACGCCAACTTTTCGAGGGAGCAGTTTAAAAATATAATGGAATCTAAAAATGCGAGCTGAATTTTTGTCTCTTGTACACGCTTTATTATCGATATATATTTCTCACATATTGCGTGGAATGATTTCACGCCTAAGTTGCAGTGATCCCTGACTACAACAGCTTTATCGGAAAACGAGCCCCCGCAGATGTGGCACATCGTCTCCGACCGAAATGCATTCTCTTTTCTCGGTGTCAAGTTCATCGGCTTCGTGTCCAGCAAAATCTGGAACAAACAAAAATCATCCACTATTATACAGGGTGGCCGATTTATCTGAAGACATCGAAATATCTCGAGAACTATGCACAGAATCAAAAAAGTTGTCGGATGAAAGTTGTTCGACACGAAGGGGGGCATCCAGTGATAATTAAATTTACCCCCTCCCCCATCCCCTGGGGGTGGAGTGGGGGCAAAAACAATAAAACTTAAATAGGAACCCCCAGTTTTTATTGCAGATTTGGATTCTCCGGAAAAAAGTACACCAATTTGACCTAGGAGCTATTGCATTTTGGTTCACAGGTGGCGCTGTAATCGATAAAAATCCAAATTTATCTGAAGACATTGAAATACCTCGAGAACTATGCACAGAATCAAAAAAGTTGTCGGATGAAAGTTGTTCGACACGAAGGGGGGCATCCAGGGGGCAAATAGGGACAATTTGATCCCTTTATGAAAATTTAATATTAAAAATTCTAATATTAGAATTTTTAATATTAGAATTTAGTAATATCAATTGCGAAAATTGTTATTCTGAATATGAAATTTTAATAATGTCCATTCGAACAATTAAGATTATGAATAATTGATATTCTTCATATTAAAAATCAAAACTGATTACATAAAAATTGTGCATACAATATGGAAGCAATTTTATAAATAAGTTTTCTACCTTCAATAAAATTATATTTTAGGTTTTAAATTTATTATTTAATAAACAAAAAGAGGACATCACGCAATCCATTAAAAAACGCGTCATGTCCCTTCACTCAGCTCATTCATTCTCTTTCTGTATGTTTTTTCCGAAATGAGAATAAATAAGCTGAGCATTGACGGTCAAACCAGCTTCTATTAAACAAAACGAAACTCTTACTTCATTTGGGGATTTCGTCGCCATCCACCGGACCCCGAGAGAACTCACGTGGTTTCATACATGTACATCGCTTGCATTTCGGCCATCACCGGCGCCGGTTCTGTTACATAACGCTAGAGGGCGACATAACTCGAAAATAAAGTAGCATATCATTTTATACATAAGTTAAGTCACACGTAACCAGTTCACCTACATTTTTCTCTACTTTCCTGAAGGGAAGTAAATGGATATCGCGACTTTCTAATCCTCATATTAAAATTTAGTATTCACGGTCTCTCAGTGTAAGACTGTTTTTGAAGTCCATTGTATTGGTAGTAATTTGGTCGGAGGTCACTTTGCTTTTAGAATAACAACTTTCCGTTTATGTGACTATTTTTTGTCTACCCTTCATTGCTTAAATCGAATTGCAAGTTAAAAATGAATCCTGCTACAGTTCCCGAAAAAATCGAAATGATTCTTATTTATGGTGAATGTAAGAGGAATATTGACGATGCTGTTGCGTTGTATGCTGAGCGTTTTCCAGATAATGCTCGCTCGCGTTCTTTTTTTTACAAAGTTGTGAATGCCTTTCACTCTGATGGCAGCGTACAAATGAAAAAAAGGAAGCGAAGATTAACAGTTACAGGAGAAGCTAACGAAGTAGCTGTACTAGCAGCTATTCACCAAAATCCACATGTAAGCACACGACAATTACATCGCGATTCCGGCATTTCCAGAGACAGTATTCAAAGAATATTGCATCGTCAGAAGTTTCACCCATATCACATTTCACTGCACCAGGAACTAAATGGCGATGATTTTCATAACCGCGTGGTGTTTTGTGAATGGGCATTTCAAAAAATGCAAACGAACCACAATTTCTTTGCTAATGTATTATTTTCAGATGAATCTACATTCACGAACCATGGTGGCGTCAATAGGCATAATATGCATTATTGGAGCATAGAAAATCCCCATTGGTTACGACAAGTTAATCATCAACGTCCTTGGTCGGTGAACGTTTGGTGTGGAATCATAGGAAATAAACTCATTGGTCCTTATTTCATTGAAGGTAATTTGAATGGAACAAAATATCGAGATTTCCTAGAACAAGAAGTACCATTACTACTTGAGGATGTTGCTATGGACGTCCGACGGACAATGTGGTTTCAGCATGTTGGTTGCCCAGCACATTTTTCAAGAGTAGCAAGGGAAATACTAGACCGTGATTACAATGGTAGGTGGATTGGTAGAGGTGGCCCCATTAATTGGCCTGCGAGGTCACCTGATCTAACATCTCTGGATTTCTTCCTATGGGGTTACCTAAAAGGTAAGGTTTATGAACAAGTCTCAACGACTCGTGAAAACATGGTGGAACGCATAAGAACTGTTTGCGCAGAAATTTCTGCAGATATGATTCTATCATGTATAAAGTCATTTGAAGAAAGAATAAATAAATGCATTGAAGTGGAAGGTCAACATTTCGAACACTTACTCAAGTAAGTGAACAGTGAGACAGTGAGAGGCAAGGGGACTCACGTAAAACAAGCACCCCAAAGGGAACAGAAAAATACTACGTCCACGTCGTTGTTCCTGGGTAACGCTAAATGTATTTTTTCCCGGCTTTGTTAGAATGACCGTATTCCATATGCGCTACGCGGGCGAAAATTGTCAATATTGGAGAATCCAAATCTGCAATAAAAACTGGGGGTTCCTATTTAAGTTTTATTGTTTTTGCCCCCACTCCACCCCCAGGGATGGGGGAGGGGGTAAATTTCATCATTACTGGATGCCCCCCTTCGTGTCGAACAACTTTCATCCGACAACTTTTTTGATTCTGTGCATAGTTCTCGAGGTATTTCAATGTCTTCGGATAAATTTGGATTTTTATCGATTACAGCGCCACCTGTGAACCAAAATGCAATAGCTCCTAGGTCAAATTCGTGTACTTTTTTCCGGAGAATCCAAATCTGCAATAAAAAATGGGGGTTCCTATTTAAGTTTTATTGTTTTTGCCCCCACTCCACCTCCAGGGGATGGGGGAGGGGGTAAATTTAATTATCACTGGATGCCCCCCTTCGTGTTGAACAACTTTCATCCGACAACTTTTTTGATTCTGTGCATAGTTCTCGAGATATTTCGATGTCTTCAGATAAATCGGCCACCCTGTATAGAAGAATAATTGAAAATATAAAATATATTATATTAGTTAAAGTTTAATCTGTATTAATTATTTTTTAAATTGTGTATAATCGTGACGATGCTTAAAAAGAAGAATAAATAATGTAATTCATTATATAAAGTTTACCTGATTGACTTCCGCAGACAACTCCTTCAATCTCCGAGCAAACCAGGAAGCTGAGTTCTACCCTCGGTGTGAGCGGTATCGGGACAATGAGGAGTTATGGTTAGAATGCAGGTAGTATCCTATACTATAAATCTTGTGCTGCTCGTAGGCTTTTTTGGGGCTGTCTCCAATTCAACTTTCCTGAGGAGGCACTCGGTGTCGGCGTATATTATGATAGGGACCTTCATCGCACGACCGAAACTTTTAAATTTTAAAGTGTTTTGTTCCAGTATTTTAAATGCACATTCATTCATTTTACAGTAATGGATTTTATGAGCACACAATTTTTCATCGCTTTGAAAATCGTGAAGACATCGATTACAGATATGTTTTTCCACTTTCCTTCTGCTGCACTGTGCACCCACTAACCGAGATAAATTCTTAATTCAACTGTAATGATAATTACTGCTGTCATCCTCCTCGACTTCAACCTGATCGGACACCAAAGACGAAGATGGGCATATTACTTTCTTTTGTTTTTCCGACACGAGAAGCAGGTTCGCGTGGCGCTCCTTTTCATCGATGATTAAGTGTAAGGGGAGTACTTCTTTCTTCTTATCGGGTACGATGAAGACATTCAATGAAATGTCGTTTTGTTTTCAAACTTCGGTATATCTTTGAGTGCAATTGGGAAACTGATGCCGTCAAATTTAAGATGTTGTGCATTATTCGGATACGATGATGGTCTGTCTGAATTTGTAGTCTTAAATGGGAATAATGCAGACATTATCGCCCAGGCGAAACAGTCATCCCCAAATACTTTTTTACATTGATCACGGCCTTTTTATCTGTGACCCACTTTAGCAAATCTATCTATGATCCGGCACGCATTGGGTTGTACATTACTATTTGTATGGCGAGTGAATTTATGGCGGATAACGTCCAGCCACTGCCCCGTTCTTGACATTCTTCAAGGTAGGATGACACTCTTTCCTTTTTCATCATATCTCTCGTTAAAGTTAGTAGTTGTGCAAATTTCAGCGTATTTATTTGAAAAGTATTTGTTATCCTCCTCCTGCATACCGAGTACAAATTGTCCAGAAAACACCGTTCACACCTTGACACAGTGGAATTCCTTTACTACCTCACGCACATAGTTTATGATGGTAGGTTTTGCTTCTTCGAAAAACATTGCGGGGTCTAAATATTTTAAATTCACAACCAGTCCAGTACGAAGGCGATTGTTGTAGGCGGATTGAACGTTTTCCTCGAGAACGAGATTACCATGAGATGCTTTACCCTCCTTCTGCATTAGTCTGTTAGCAGCTGTAACCCTATGTACCGTGATGCGATGAATACTTGTCTCCAACGATATCTTCCCCGCATTTAGAATGTGAGGATTGGTCCTTAAGAATTAATTGATTTTCTCAATCGTTTCGATGGATTCTCGAATAAAGTTGGAAAACTGATCCTTAGTAGCGTCTTTTTCAAGAATGTTGTAAATCTTCTTCAAGGCTTCCTTCCATGACGAAAAAATCTTCTTGACATCTACCATATTGATGTAGAAATACAATATTTGAAATGTAGCTGCTTACTTTCTATCAAACACTGTTTTCCATTTGCACGAGCACACAGCATTTATACACATTCCATCCTGGATAAGGAAAAACGGTATTGACATAGACACAGGAACGCAACATTCGTTTGAAACGATGTTTTAGAAATATTTGAATTAGGCTGCCTTCTTTCTATTACGGCACGGATTGCCTAAATTTGGGAAAGAGAAAATGTTTTGAAGAAATTGTGCAAAGACCTTTTAAACGCGTCTGGACGTGTGTACAATTTCGCAAGTTTCAGGAAAACAAATGTACGGTGAATAAGAGATCGACGACCGTGAAAACGTTATACTGCTAATGTTAATGGATCTAACAAAGAGTATGCGAGAGCGATGGTAGTAGAACGCAAGAGGAAACGATCATTTTACTGTCACTTTCAACACGGTTCCTAGCTTACGATGTATTTCCACACAAACACGGAGAAGCGACTATAGTGTAGCAATATCTGACCTTTAATGAAGGCGACTTTTTGAAATTTGTTTTTCGACAGTCCACATATGGCAATACTAATGGGTAACATTTTTCAATCGCTCTGATTGAATTTTGTAAGATCACGCATTAGAAAGACGTCATTTTCAATGATAATGTAAAAACATGACATCTTTTAATAACAATATCTAATGAAATAATAAATATTGGTTGACCTCTACCTTCTCTTTTCATTAGACAATGTAACGCAATTAATTACCTATGTTTTTCGACCTTCACAGCTTTCGAAAGTTATCATAACAATACATGAAATTGTTTATAATAATCTCCTTTCACTCATGACCTTCTTACAACACACTTGCGCAATTCTCCCATCACACTATCATCGAAGGGAACCCGGGGGGGGGGGGTGCACACTCCCCTTAGTCTATCTTCTCATAACGAATAGAAATATCTCTGCCGGTCGTCCTGTTGGAAGAAATTTGTTTATTCAAAAGATATAATGTATAGATAAGGCTATTTTACCGTTATCTTTGCATTGTTCTTGATCATAACGAGGGACCTTCGTGTAAATTTCTAGTGAAAATTGAATTTGTTTTCGATGTAGGTACTTTTACTTTATCAGATAACGAACATACCTTTATTTTTAAGCTTAACACAGTGCTTGCTTTTAAATATATTAAGGAAAATTTTATAAGCAGGCTGTACGTAAATGCACTGCAGGTTATATCCAATCACATCTTTACACATGAGCCTTACAACATTGGACCAATTGCGAGAGAGCAATGATATGTATACTCCAGTGCTGCTTTATTGTTCTTTTCATCTTAATACTTGGGCATAAGTAAAATAAATGTAACGTGTAAGATTATTCATTAATAAATACACCTATAAATAAAATTAATAACAATAGCGGAAACATCTGCGTAGGTTATGATAGTCGGCGTTAGATTTCATGTCTCAACCATGCTGCTGCTTGCTAGTCCTTTTGATCAGCATTTTTTTTCAGTTTTTACCGATTCGGTCCCGTTATGCTGTTAGAAAAATGCTTAGAAACTGCTTGGAAAAATCTCCGATAAATACTGTTTGCAAAAAGGAATTTGGAATGTAAATGGACATTTTCTTTTACTTAATGGTGAAAATAATTCTTTGGAGATTCTCTCTATTTGTTTCAGATTAATAGCTTTGGCTAACATAAAACGTGTGAGGTACATAATTGCAAAATCCATGGGAACCAGTTGAGTTGCGAAAACTTGACAATAATTCTCCCATGATAATCGGAGAAAAGTAGCTATATATTATTCTTGAACTCGCACTTAGGTCCGAAATCATAGAAGCAGATAATTTGTTATCTAAAAATACAGAATTTTACGCCGGAAATATGTGTTCCGAAAGTATACAGAAAGAGGGCCAATATTCTCTACTGAAAGCAACCCTACACAATAAGTCACTGTGTGTGTGTGTATGTGAAATGCTATTAAAAACTTAACCGGTTTTTGAGAGTGGTAATTAAAAGTATAATGTAAATTTAAATGTTACGCAGTACTAATAAATGAAACGACTCTACAGAAATAACGTCATTAATGTTCGATGAGTATATTTATTGCATTTTGCACAAAATTAAATTTATTTTTTGTTAAAAAGTTTATCAGTTTTTTTTTCAGGTCGAAATAGAAATGGAGAAATTTAATTTCTGGTATCGGGGAGTCAATCATATTCCTGAAGAAGGATAAATTCAGATTTTTTCCGTCTACACAAAACGTAAGTAAATATTTATTTTAAATGTTAAACTCATTTTTATAAAATGTAACAACAATGTGTATAAAAATGACTGTGTATTGTAGGACTGGACTCTGAATTATAAACAAGACGGCACGATAGGGCCTTGTAATTAAAAGAGTACACCAGACATGTACATTCCTACGATAGCTTTACAACGTACATTTTCGCGGCGTGTTTTACACTTGGAACTCAAAAAAGGTTTACGCTACAATAGCTAGGGGGTGTTGACAACAAAGTTGTTTTATTGGCATCGCTAAGGCTTCGAACCTTCGGCTATTACATGGTCCTGGCTCATATCTTTCACTTTATTCGCAATACAATAGATCCCTCTGTATTTAAAATTGTACAAAAACTTTATTCGGCGAAAAACTTGAATTTTGAACTTAATATTTGTGACCCCCGCCTCCAACTTTTTCACTTTCGTCCGTCCGTCGTCGTCGCTCGTGGCCGCTTGCAAAATACCAAACTTTTCCCCTATGGCCACAAAAATCCGACGGCGCGCCGGATTGTAACATAGGGCGCCAGACGAGCCGAAGCTCGACAAATTTATTGGTTCGATCCAGTGAACCAAGGTAAAATTAACGAGCTTGCGTTTTCGTTCATAAGAAGCTAAATTATGAAGTTAAAATGTCGACCATGCTAATCAACGGCTCGCCAAGCCAACTGTAGATCTCGTCGTGGACCGCGGTTCGGAACCGGCGGCCATCTTGTCGGCGTCGCGGTGTCACAGAGCATCACGTTCGGCGGAATTTGCTTTTCACGAGTCGTATTTCCGTTTTCGTTACCATCTCTATTTCCGATCACCGGACACGCACTTTCGAAACGATAAAGATAACCACACTAGATTCGATCTTACGTTCGCCCGAACCGCTAGTTATTTCTCCCGGATACCGAACGATCACAAAAGATAACCACGTGACGGCTTTTTCCTGAGGTCCTCGAAAGGACGAAGTTCTCCTCTTACCGAAGCATCTCAAGGAATTTTAAGTGAAAGATCTTCGATCGCGTTTTCGATAGTTAACCATACCGACGCGTGTAGCCTTTGGGCTTCATCTTTCCGAAAGTAACGAGAACTAGAAAGTCGTCAGATAATAATAACCACATTTTTCCCGAATATTCTGAATAAAACAACCAGAGATAACCACAGTCGCGTTAAAGAATCTACTCGAGATATTCTCCGCGAAAGGAAAGATTCCCGGAAGATAACCATAGACAACTTCGCGGCTAAAGCAGCAATTTACCGAAACGCGATACGAACCGAAGACCCGACTCAGATAACCGCAAGCGATTTGCGTTTGTCACTTTGACTTTCACTCGCGAAACGGCAGCGGACAATCGGAATACTAGGCGGAAGGTCATGAAAGCTCATATATCAAGGCTTAAACCACATCACACATAAAATTATAACACGACTAACATACCGCATGCTAACACTTCCGTCTCACTTGCACTTAGGTTTACTTTCATTGAGAGTGTTCACCGAACGAGAAGGATACCTTTTGCGAAGTGTGGCTATCTTTTTTTTTATAAGAGGTTAACTAAGCGCTATGGTAAGGTGCTATCATAGTCCCACCCGTAGCCCTTCCTTATCTGACGATGACTGGGAGAATATCCTAACGGATCCGTCCCCACAGGCCACCGGTCATCACAGCCGAGAGCGCCAACAGGAGGAACCCCGGACACCGCCCTCAAAAGCCGGAGGAAATCGGGAGAGAAGAGCCTGCAACCAACACGAGGATGCAGCAGAAATCAGCGCCTATATTCTCGCTCCTCTGGAACCCTTCCTCGATCTTCTGGCGAAACTGCGTGAAGATTTCGAGGCTGTTCTCAAAGAGGTCTACCACCGCGGCCGGGAAGACATGAGAAAACGACCGTGTTGGGTACCAGGGTGTCTGGGGAAGGTCCCACAACTGGCAACCCCACAGGCCGGAGCGGGGAACTTTTCCATCCGTGATTTCCCCCTTACCAAGGAAGAAGAAATACAAGCGGGCCGCAGCTGGTGGAATCGCCAAGAAGTCGCAGTACAGACCGTCTCGACCTCGCCAAGGGAAGCGTCGGGCCTGCCGCTTCAGTCGATCGAGTCCCCGGACCATCGTCCAAATCCGGCACCGACCATGCAGCGACCGTCTGCAACCACTTCAGCGCGCCCGGATGAATATACCGTCTATACCGGGTATTACTTGCTCCATAAGAATCCAGAGCCCGTGCTCGTAATGCCTCGTCTGCTGCTGGAACTGTGGGAAATCGGGGCATATCTTCTCAGCCTGCCAGTCGACTTCTCGAGTCCTGTGGCGGAGGTGCGGGCTCCAGAATGTCAAGACCGAGTGCCCCCGATGTTCACCAAATTGGAAATGGTTGGGCCCGTACATAGCTGCCTTAGGAAGAAATGTGCCCCGAAGCCAGAGCCTGACGTCGGAAGATACAAAACCAAAAACCCGACGGGAACAGACTCTTGCGAGTAACCAAGACAACGTTAACTTTTTTTTTCGTGTGTGCGTGCGTGTAGAACTTTTTATAACTTTTTATAACTCCTTTTTGTTGCATACAATCCCTTAAATTTTCCTTCTGCCTAGATTCTCCTTTACACCAAAAAGCCGGTAGCCAATCAGGCTAATAGGGGTTAACTTAATATTTTTCTTAAGTATCTATATATTATTGTACGGAAAGGTTCTCTCAAACCCGTGTAGTTATCCAGATCAATTGAAAAAAAAACAAAGTGTAGTGAATTCGGATTTCACCTAACCTGCGCTTCCCTTCACTAGTCATCAATGACCGAAAGCGAGCGGGGCAACCAGGGGCCAGAAGAAGGAAACGCGCACGCCCAGGATTCGGAACTGCATGGGTTCTTGTATGGAAGTAGCACGTCGACGACTGAATACGTAGAGTGGGGGTGATCCCAGTTGGAATGGCACGTCACATAATGCTGGTTATCTATAAGTACGCGGTTGCATCCTTGAATGTAGTAGTAGATCACTCAAATCGCGCAATATATACTTATTCACTTTTCTCATCTTATTTTCACAGTTCTCATCTTTTGTATTCGAAGCAGCAATATTTTCCTTCAAATTGGCTCGAGGTATTAATTCGATCTATTCTAGGCGAAACCGGGCGGCCTTCGGATGACCTCGCCGGCCATGGTTCAGGGGGGGGGGGGTATGTAACGTGGCAAAACACGTCTTCAAGAACCGCTAATATTTCGAATGGGTGCAATTTCCGAAATGACCTCATTACCTTATAGAGGGGACTGCTCCAAAGAAGCGCTAGTGTTTATTTCGGTAATGACGTCATTCGGCTCTTTTTGAATGGTATATGTTATGAATCTGCCGGGAGGCTTTTATCCAACGGGAAATGTCATTATAGGGGGGAATGCCCCGAAGAAGCGCTAATTTTTAATATGGCAACAATTTGGAATTAGGATTGATATTTGTTATGAATCTGCCGGGAGGCTTTTATCCATGGGGAAATGGTGTCATTGTAGGGGGGACTGCTCCGAAGAAGCGCTAATTTTTAATATGGCAACAATTTAGAAGTAGTGTTTTAGGTATTAATAATGGATACTTATAAAAGTAGGTATAATTCGGGCTATTATTCAGTATTTAATTTTAATTTGATTATTTCCTGAAATAATATGTTGCATGCGATAAATAATATAAAAAAAAAGATAGCCACACTTCGCAAAAGGTGTCCTTCACGTTCGGTGAACACTCTCAATGATAGTAAACCTAAGTGCAAGTGAGACGGGAGTGTGTGAGACGGATATGGTTTAAGCCTTGATATATGCTTTCATAACCTTCCGTCTAGTATCGTCCTCGAGCTCGTACACTCGGGGGGACAGGACTCGACAGATCACGAAGGGGCCTCTGTACTTGGTGATAGTTTGGCGGCGATTCCCTTTTCGCCACAACTTGCCGCATCCATACCCGATCTCCTGGTTCGTAGGTGCGGTCGCGGCGTTTCTGGTCGTAGTAGCGGGACTGCCGAGAGTGTGCCTGTGCGAAATTCTCAATTACTATTTCCCGGAGATCGTGAGGTCGTGTCATTCGATCAGACCATACAGGGATGTCGGGTGCTCCCGAGGTGGTTGGACACTCCACTCGATGCTTGTACAAGTTAACCGCGAGGATCGCGCCCGAAATTTAGAAAGGCTGGAGAGAACCCGGTCGACGTATGAACCACGGTGTTATATTCGAAACGAAAATCTAATAAATAGTTATCCCATTCGCGGTGATCGGCGCCGAGATACGAGACTGTCATCGTTTTTAAAACCTGATTGACTCGTTCCACCGGATTTGGTTGGGGGTGGTAAGGAGGGCTCGTCGCGTGATGGATATTGTATTCAATCGTCATATCCCGTATTATCCGGTTAATAAATTCGGTGCCATTATCGGAAAGTAGAGCACGGGGAACTCCCCATCGAAAGATAACCAAATTCTCGAAGGCTTCCCGGATTTTCTTACCCGTCGCTTGTCGAAGCGCGGAGATTTCGATCCATTTTGTGAATAGGTCCTGCATCGCTAAAATGTAGACAAACCCGGATTTACTACGCGGTAACGGTCCCAATATATCTACCGCGACGATCGACGACGGTTCTTCCGCGATTCTTTGTCCCATTAGCTCCGCCTTTGGCGCTTGCTCGACTTTGCTCTGCTGACAGGGAATACACTTGCAACAGTGATCCAGAAATAATGACAGCGGGCCAGAAATAATGTTCCGCGACTCGACGATAGATTTTCTCCGCGCCTAAATGTCCCGACGGTGGAATGCCATGGGATTCTCAGAGTACTAATGCGCGCGCCTTTGACGGTGGTACGAGTTTCCACGCTTTCAGATCTTCGAGCAACCCGTTTGTCCGAGAGTCAGGCCTACGATGATATAGGCGACCCCCTTCAGTTTCCAATCGGGGAAACGCATAGGATTTTTAAGCACCTCCGCTTCGCGTCGAGCGTACCATTCGTCACCTTCGTCACGGTTAATCGCGGCAATTACAGCATGACTCGAAGGCTCATCTACCGGATCATTAGATATGTTGCTCTCGTTGAGTCGAGATAAAGCATCGGGCACTAGCTGCAGAGAACCTTTTCGGTGTATGACGTCGAAATCGTACGACTGTAGACGCAGAGCCCACCGAGCTAACATCCCGGTCGGATTCTTTAGTCGACGAATCCAACGCAGACTATGGTGATCCGTAATCACCGTGAACCTGTAACCTTCCAGATAACCTCGAAACTTCTCTACTGCCCAGATAACCGCTAAATATTCCTGTTCGGTGGTGCTGAAATTCCGCTCCGCGTCCGTTAGTGTACGACTGGCATACGCGATAATGTGTTCTACTCCGTCCAGCGCTTGAGTCAAAACTGCCCCGAGAGAGACCGTACTAGCGTCCGTTTGCAATATGAAGGGGAGGGAAAAATCCGGCCGTACTAAACAGGTGTTTGTGTTAATTTGTTTAAGAGGATAGTAAATGCCGTTTGTTGTTATTCTCCCCATTCCCAGGATCGATTCTTTTTTAACAGAGCGGTTAACGGAGCTACGATGGATGCGAAACTTGGTACGAAGCGTCGATACCATGAAGCCATGCCGAGGAAACGACGAACTTGCTTGAGGTTCACCGGCCGGGGATACGACAGAACAGGCTTAATTTTATCCTCATCTATTTGCAACCCTTCCCGATTAACTATGAATCCGAGATATTTTACGCTTTCACGGCAGAACTCGCTCTTCTCTAAGTTAATTGTTAAGTTAGCCACTCTAAGTCGTCGTAATACTACATGTAGCCACTGAAAGTATTCCTGAATTGTCTCCGTCACGATAAGTATATCGTCAAGATATGCAAACGCATGCGGAGCCAGTTCTGGACCGATGATCTTAGCAACTAATCTCTGGAAAAAGCCCGCAGTTGCGGGCGCTCCCGTAAGCCCATACGGCATTCGTACGAAATAAAAGAGACCCTTTCCAGGAACCGGGAACGCGGTAATTTCTCGACTATTACTTTCCAAGGGGAGTTAGAGGTATGCCTAGCATAAATCTAAGGTGGAAATATATCGGGCCTTACATAACTTTGAAATTATGCTATCCATCAAAGGTAGCGGATACACATCACGTTTTGAGACTTCGTTAACGCGACGGAGGTCCAATCAGAACCGATATGTCTTATTCGGCTTTTTGACCATAACGATTGGCGATGACCATTCGCTATGCGAGGGCTCTATAATTCCGTCTGCTAGCATTTTGTCTACTTCCGCGAGCAGATGTTCTTCTACGCTGTGGGAGACGGGATATGCGCGCTGTCGGATGGCCGGATGACCTTGCACGTCTATCACATGTTAGGCAAGATGGGCTAAACCTAGGTTGGGGTTAGCCGGGGGTACTTCCTCTCGCGAGAGAGCCTGCAATTGACTACGTTCTTCGGGATGAAGGATTTCTAACCCGCAAAGAAAGTCAAAGGAATCCGGAGCACGAAGATGTGAATCGAAAGGTAACCTTAACGACGGCTGATCCTGAAAAAACCGCGTTGGAAATTCGAAATCGATACTGATGGCGAATCGGTTTAAGGCATCCAGGCCGAAGATACAAGGAAAGTCGAGGGTGGGAAGTACTTGAGCCTCAAGCACTTTAATTCGACCGCGTACTTCTATAGGTAACCTAACGTAGCCGGAGCTCATCGCTGCCTGTCCCAGCCGGGCCTTGACCAACGCATTGGGGGACAGAAAAATAGGTAGCCTCAAGTATTTTATTAACGATAGTGTGGGCGTTCCGAGGAAAGTGCCCGAAGTACCACTGTCAACTAACGCTCCTATGGGTCGTCTGAGAATTTGAAGAGTTATGTACAAAAGGGAAGGCGTTTGGTTTATTCGGTTCAACGCATCCTTACGGGGCAACGAAAGTGCAGATAGATTCTCTTGAGCCACCTCGGCCCGGTTTAGTAGCTCGCCAACGAGTTTCCCCGACACGTGGGACAACGAGCGGTACCGACCACTCGATTGCCACATCTTTTGTACGCATAACGGTGTGCTTCCGCGGGTGGAAGGTATACGAGGCATTCCATACGAGTTACGCCCGGGCGGCCACAGCGATAGCAGAATAACCGCCTTTCCTCCCGGCATTCTTTGAACCGATGGCCAGGTTTCGAACAGTTGTAGCAGGAGACGCGCGGTGGTGGGGCGACGGTGTGATTCCGCGACGGTTCGGCTCTAGCGGTCCTCTCTCTGGCTCCCGCTGGGTTACGTTCAAAGCAGCCAAGTTGTCTTCTATCGAGGTATGATCGCAACGGCTGCAGCGGGGCTGCGTATAAGGTGGGGATGGAGCACCGTACCGATCATTTCCCCTCGCACACGAAGGATTTGTTACACGATCCGCCTCCCAAGGAGTCTCTGCAATACGTGATTTTCCACTACACTACGGAGTGGCCCCTATCGGCCCTCTGCGTAACGAGCCTCAACGCGTGCAGCTCGCGCGTCCCCTTCTTCATACCGTCTCTCCGAATATTGAATCGCGTTCCGAAGGACGTTGTACGCACTCGGGTTCACGTTCGTAATGGGTGTTTGGATACCCTGGGTCATTATAAGAAACGAAATCGTGCTCTAGAAGATTTAACTTAAAATCGTTTTCACGTGATGGTAGCCGATCACGAGGACAGCGAGGGACTTTGCGGGGATTCATATTAGTTCGATATCCGGATTCCGGCATTAGCGTGCTTTTAGCGGGTGGCGGGGGCTAATACGCGTCCGCGATTCGAATGGATTTCTATGCCGAATGGAGATCATTTCCAGTTGGCCCCAGTTACGAATGGCGTCACGATCGATCAGCATCTGTAGCCGCGGTAACATATTCCGCAACGCCCGATCAATCATTGCACCGGTTGATATAGGCGGTATGATGCGTTCCATTATGGTACGAATGCACGTTAGGTAATCCGCGACCGATTCCGTAGCTCCCTGGGTTCGGCGTTGAATATCTTCCTGTAATGATTCTTGGAAGTCGGGGTCGCTAAATCGACGCTGCCACGCGTGTTCGAAATCTTCGAAAATAAGCCAATCCTTACGAGAAGCTCGAAACCATTGCAAGTTCACGCCTTTCAAGAAAAATGGCAAGCAACTCAATAAGGCGCTATTTGGCAACGGTACTATCTCGCAACCTTCGTTAAGCCTCGTTAAAAACGCGATTCCATCCTCACGCGATCGGCCAGTAAACCTCAGTCCCCATCGTCGTACGATATCAAAGGCAGTATGACGGGACGGAAACCGGCGGGCCATAGAAGGAGGTCGCGAACTATCTCTGAATCTATCGCCAAAGTTATCTTGGATGTCATTTCGAAAGTTATCCCTATAGTTACGAAAATCGATATCTTTACGGGCCGTGCTTGCCCCAGCATTAATCCTGAACCTATGTTCTCTAATATCCCGGAAATTATCATCGATATTGCCTCTACCCTCGACCCGATGTTTCTCCCCGCACGGCCTATCCGAGAAGTTAACCTGATTGTTCCCTTTTTCCCTTACTCCGGGGAAATTTAATGGAGAGCGCGGTGCCGCGTCTCATCCGAATATTCTCCGCGATCATCCGACCGACCTTCATCCCTGTCATCGTCCTCTTTGTCGCGATCGATCGGTACTCGCATACTGTTCACGTGCGCGGCGTCAAAGAGATCCGTATCATGCTCAATCGTACCCGCAGCTCGTCGGTCATCCCTTCCGTCGATAGGAGTCGCCGGAACAATTCCCCTTGGACCTCCTGCGGTGTCAACTCGGAGGTCCAGTCGTTCGCGTGTGACATGAATAACTGATACCACCCTATATGCAAGCACAGTGGTCCCTTTACTCTACAATTATTGAGAGTTTCTTATAATTTATGACTGTTATGATGAAGCTATTATTATTTTAATTTCATGCAATGACAGTGAGCAGCCGAAAGTGCAAAATAACTGCCGATTGGTCGATTGATTGATAACCACAAGAAAAAAAAAACAAAGGAAGAAGATAGGAATTTATAAGGTAGAAGAGAACGGAAAATCCACGTCGTGTCAGCTGGAAGTGTGAACGAAGTGGGCGACTAAAGATAATCAAATAATGACTATGTAGGATGATCTGATACGCAGCCGAAAAATTTTTAAACGCGTGGCTAAGCGGTAAAGCAGGCACGGAAAACAGCGGCATTCTCAGAAAGGAAGGAGAGTTCCTGTAAGCATGCATACACTTGTAGTTACTAGAATATCACAAAGGGACTTTATTGCGCACGATAGGCTTGCTCACCGCGGTTTCGAAATTCTGGGCTCTTTATTAATTACCAAGCACAAAATGAAATGGCCTATCTATAATTTGGGTGACTCGTAACAGGATCGGCACAACATGGCAAAAAGTAAACCCACATATCACATTTTCATATCAAATGCACCAATAATAATTAAAATATACATCATAAATATGCAAAATGTTTATAAATAGTGATCATAATATAAGACATAGTATAAGACATGATTATCAATAATATAAATTCCGTAGATAGGCTCGAAATATCACCGACCCGCGTCTGAGCGAGCCCCATTCTCCGCTTGCCGCACCAATGTTCGTTCACACACATGCACATGAAAGCAGTGTAACGCATTTAATTCTAAACTAAATTACTAGCAACTAATTAATATTTTACTAACCGAACTCTACTGCACAAAATCGAGACTAAAATAACTCTAAACCTTCTTTAACTCTTTAACTCGCGATCGAAACTGCATTAATTACCGAATTTTTAACCAATTGTCTGTGCGGCCCCACGTTATGGGCGCTATATTTGTGACCCCCGCCCCAACTTCTTCACTTCCGTACGTCCGTCGTCGTCGCTCGTGGCCGCCTTAAAAAAAGCGAACTTTTCCCTGGGGGCCACAAAAATCCGCACGGCGCGCCGGATGGTAAGAGAGGGCGCCAGACGAGCCGAAGCTCGACAAATTTATAGGCGCGCCGCACACGCTGGTGTGCCCGCTAGCTCAGCCTCGAGTTCCCGGCTCGGCAAGGGAGAGGGCGGTATTCTCTGGCGCAGACAAGCGACTATGCGATCACGGCCGACGAGGACGGTTCACTACGTTTATCGTGCCCTCTCTCGCGCCCCAAATTATAGGCGCCAAATTTCATACGCGATTCCTCGATACGTGACGACACGCGATTCCCCGACGGAGAGCTCGACAGGGACTTCCTAATACGATGCCCTGCGACGAACTTGACAGGGACTTTTCGCACGCGGTGCCTGGCGATGAACTCTACCAGGACTTTCTAAATACGATGCCCTACGACGAACTCGACAGGGACATTGCGCACGCGGTGCCTGGCGACGAACTCTATCAGGACTTCCTTAAGACGGTGTGCTCGCCGACGAACCCGTCGGGGCTTTCGCACGCGGTCGCGGCGCCCTGCCCGAGAAAGATTGCTCGTGAATCGCTAATCTAGGTAACTTAACCGCGCGGAGGGCCCGGTCCAGTTAGCATCGCACGCATGATCCTTTCCTTACCGACAGATCGGCTGGAGTATCACCCGAGAAAAACCTTCTTATTGCACAAAAAGTTCGCTCGTTAATTTGTAAGATAGCGCCGCCTCACAAGAGGGGCAAGATAACAGATAACCACAATGTTCACTCTAACAGAGTGAAAAGATAACCAAGAAGTACATCGTCGGTTGCAATCACGACGCTCATGCCGCGCCGGCCGTCGTTCACCCGTTTACCTTTCCTACGATCTTGATGGTAGGGACAGACCCCGCGGCCCGTACGGGCATATACGGCTAGACGTCCCCTCCCGTTACTCTTTCTTAATCTTTCTCGAATGTTCGCGAAATTTCGGCACGTCGCCCTCGCGTACCCTCTCCTTAGTGAACATTCCTGAATCCTGTGACCTTGACCTTGACCTTCGCCGCTACCTTGAAGGTCATTTTAATATCAAGTCGATTTTTTTAATGGAAGCACTCATTTTTTGCTATGGAAATGGAAACAGAGGACAACTTCACGCCCGCATGTGACGTTGACATTGACCTTGACCTCAACGTTCAAGATCATTTGAAGGTCAAGTCGTTTTTTTTAACGGAACCCCTTATTTTTTACCATGGAAGACAGCGCGGAAGATTTTACGTTCCTATATGACCTTGACCTAGACTTGACTTTCACAGCTACTTTCAAGGTCATTTTAATACCAAGTCGATTCCTTTAATGGAACCCCTCACCTTTACCACGGAAATGGTCAAAATGATCGAAAAAGATCGAGAAAGATCGAAGAAGATCGAAAAGGATCGAAAATGAGAGAAAATTATCGATGTGATCGAAAATGATCGATATGTTTGAAAAATATCGACAAAGATCGAAAAAGTTCGAAATAGATCGTACAAGATCGTAAAAGATCGAAAATGATCGGAAAAGATTGAAAAGTTCGACAAAGATCGAAAAAGATCGAGGAGGATCGAAAAAAAACCACGAAGATCGTGAAAGATCGAGGAAGATCGTAAAAGATCCAAAAAGATCGGAAAAAATCGAGGAAGATCGTAAAAGATCGTAAAAGATCGTAAAAGATCCAAAAATATCGGAAAAGATCGTAAAAGATCGTAAAAGATCGTAAAAGATCGTAAAAGATCGTAAAAGATCGTAAAAGATCGTAAAAAATCGTGAAAGATCGTAAAAGATCGTAAAAGATCGAAAACGATCGTAAAAGATCGAAAACGATCGTGAAAGATAAAAAAACAGACGGTAAAAGAGCGTAAAAGATCGAAAAAGATCGGAAAAGATCGAAAAGTTCGACAAAGATCGAAAAAGATCGAGGAAGATCGAAAAAAAGGGGAAGATCGTAAAAGATCGATGAAGATCGTAAAAGATCGAGGAAGATCGTAAAAGGTCCAAAAAGATCGGAAAAAATCGAGGAAGGTCGTAAAAGATCCAAAAAGATCGGAAAAGATCGTAAAAGATCGTAAAAGATCGTGAAAGATCGTAAAAGATTGTAAAAGATCGAAAAAGATCGTGAAAGATAAAAAAAATATGGTAAAAGAGCGTAAAAGATCGAAAAAGATCGGAAAAGATCGTGAAAGTTCGAAAATCGTTAGTCGAGACTTTCCATACTAGACGAGACGGTACACGGTGCTTTGAAAGGCGAGATTGCGGTTCTCATCTCGAGTGGTACGCGACGAGACATGCCTGGACGATAGTAAAAATTCTCGAACGGCATCACAAATCTTATACGATGTGGCTTCTGGAGCATGAAATCAAAACAATGTCCATCTTGGATCAGTGTCCTATGTGTTATGGAATCTAAAATTCTTCATCAAATACTGTATTTTTATGCCATTACACAATAAATTCCGTAGCTACATTAATTTATTTCTTTACGTTGATATTGTTGCTTATAATACATGAAAAATAATTTTTTGTAATAAAGTAAACGCTCAAAAATTCATTTAGTTAAATAATCTTTAAACCTGACTATGTATTAATTGTTCAAGTACTTGCCACACGCTTTTTCAGCTTTCTATTAAGATGAGTTAAACGATAAAAAGTACTTATCTAAAATTTCATCTTTATCTTACATAATGGCAGATTATACACCGAATGAAATAGTAGATATTATCCTCATACTTGGATAATGCCGAGGTTAATTATGTACAAGCTGCAGAATTATATCGTAATCGCTTTCCCAATGTAAGGCACCCGAACGATCGTACCATTGCGAGACTTGTAGATCGTCAACGCCAAAGACCAGTTTGTCTGCGACAAAGACGACGAAATAATGTATTACAGACAGATGATCCACAAGTGCTTGCAGTGTTAGGTATGGTAGCAAACGATCCTCATGTTTTACGCGAGAAATTGAGAGACAATTAGGTGTTCCAAGATCCACGGTGCACCGAATATTGAAAGTTCATAGATTGCATCCTTATCACATAACTTTGACACAAGAATTGCAAGCGGGAGACTTCGAAAGAAGGCGCCTGTTTTGTAGATGGGCACAAACAATGATACAACAAGATCCGGACTTTTTTCGTTACGTCTTATTTAGTGATAAAGCCACTTTTCATAATAATGGTCAACTTAACAGGCACAATTGCCATTATTGGTCTGTAGAAAATCCTCATTGGCATCGCGGAGTGAATCATCAGCAACGTTGGAGATTGATCGTGTGGTGCGGTATTGTCAATGGAAACTTGATTGGACCTTATTTCTTCGACGCAAATGTAAATGGTCACAACTATTTACAATTTCTAATGAACGATTTTCCGACATTGCTCGAAAATGTTGATCTACACACGAGAGTCCGCATGTGGTTTCAGCAAGATGGTGCACCTGCTCAGTTTGCCAGGATAGTTCGTGATTATTTAAATATCAGATTCACGAATCAATGGATAGGACGTGGTGGGTTTGTGGAGTGGATTCCGAGGTCTCCGGATTTAACTAGTTTGGATTTCTTTTTGTGGGGCTATCTGAAAAATATTGTCTACGCAGAAGCACCCACCACAAGACATAATATGATGGAACGCATAACAAAGGCATGTCGCAACATTCCAAGAAATGTTCTTCTTGCAACCATTAGAAGTTTCGAAAACCGAATTCAGTTATGCCTTGACAATAACGGTCAATTATTTGAACATTTAATTAGATGAATTTGCTTATGGAGTGAACTTTTTTGATTTTGCCTTGACCGGCTGGGTCATCACTTACCTTGCCTTAATTCTTACGACCTTGTCTTGATTGGCTGGGTCATTCTCGATCTTGCCTTGACTGGCTGGGTCATTCTCGATATTGCCTTGACCGGCTGGGTCATCACTTACCTCGCCTTAAGTGGTTGGGATTCTTACGAGCTTACCTTGATAGGCTGGGTCATTCTCGATCTTGCCTTGACTGGCTGGGTCATCGCGTACCTTGCCTTAAGTGGTTGGGATTCTTACGACCTTGCCTTTATTGGCTGGATCATTCTCGACCTTGCCTTGACTGGCTGGGTCATTCTCGATATTGCTTCGACCGGCTGTGTCATCACTTACCTTGCCTTGATTGGCTGGGTCATTCTTGATCTTGCCTTGACCGGCTGGGTCATTCTCGATCTAGCCTTGACTGGCTGGTTCATCGCGTACCTTGCCTTAAGTGGCTGGGATTCTTACGACCTTGCCTTGATTGGCTGGGTGCCCCCATGTGTCCACCTTCTCGTGGTGGGGGTGTTGTGGCTTACGATCTGCTCGGGCTCTATCAGCTAAGGTTCAACCATGCTGAATGCTGGCCAGCAGGGAGGTCCAAACTAACGGATACAAACCGATAAAAACTATAGCACCACGCCATGGAGAGTATGCCTTAAAGTGGCACAGACAAGCGAGGCACAGCGAAAGTGCAACGAGGACCGATTAACTGGCTGCGTGTTTTCACCATCTTTCCCCATCTGGATGGATGACGGATCGATCATTTCTATTAAGGTCCACGCTTTCCACTTCCGGGATAGAAATAAGGAGTTCCGTTAAAAAAAAACGACTTGACCTTCAAATGGTCTTGAAGGCCATCGTCAAGGTCAATGTCAAGGTCATAATAAGTTAGCCCTGTCTGTACCCTTCAACTTTTGTTTAAACAAATTTCCTCCAAAATCCTTACCATCCGACATATTCTAATCCGTTATTTAAAATGGGACACCCTGTATACTTAGTGCAAAGTGCACGAAATACGTTATTCTAAATAATTTTATGTTTGTAAAATCTTTTTCGAAGAGTTGTCTTTAAGATTGAACAAAAATTTTGTTAGTTGAAAAACTCTCGTCCCATAATTCCACTGTTGTTCCATTCGATTTTTTAACCCGGCTGGTGAACGATTCTCAACCGAGTCCGTGAAATTTTTTTAACATGTCGTGAGAGAATTTGCCCATTACGCGACCACACTATTTACGCGCGGTTTTATAGTTCAACTCTACACAGCGTTGGGTTTACTTTTGTAACAACTATAAGTGTAAATATTATACATTACTATTAAATATTATTATTATTATATTAAATAATATGAATTCATCGTGCTTTGCCATCTTAGCTGTATATTTTTACCCTCCAAAACATACCTAATATTAGGAAAAGAAAAAATCTTCAATTTTTCGTGATGCGGTCAAAATAAATGTGACGCGTTCTGAAGAAATGGACCTAAGCGTCCGAACGATAATTATGCAGGAGAGGGAAAAGACATGCTACCAACGGCTCAATTTTCAATATTTTCCGCTGAAATTTTCAGCATATCTTCCTAACTCAAGTTAGTAGTGTACAGAAAGAGAGTAAGAGATATCGGAAACACTGCGCCGCAGTATCGCCTCTTCTTTTCCCTCTCCTCATAATTGCCGTTCGGACGCTTAGGTCCCTTTCTTCAGAACGCGTCACAAATTTTTTTTATTGAAATGATACGTCTCGGTGACTAGATGTGTCACCCTCGTAATTCCGATACCGAATATTATTGCTTCCATCGAATATGGTATTTCTAAGATAAGAAGTAGACATCTGCCAGAGAACATCCTGTTAGATGAAGTAAAAAATGAAATTAGAGACTCTTGTGTCAATGTAATACACAATTTTAAATTTACGAGGGTGACACATCTAGTCACCGAGACGTATCATTTCAATAAAAAAAATGTATTTTGACTGCATCACGAAAAATTGAAGATTTTTTCTTTTCCTAATATTACTTGGAACGACGGTCGACTATTTCTTCAATGAATTTATTTCATATAAATCCAACCTAAGTTCAGAGATTTTTATGAAAACTGCGCTTTTTATACAAATTAATTAAAAAAATATTATTTATAAAATTGTGCTGGCAAAAATAAAATTGTACTGCAAAAAAGTTATTATTAAAAAATTGAGATAATCTAGAAAACGTGTTAAAAAAACATATGCATCGTAGAAGGTGATCATCATATCAAAGTATTATTGCAGAATAATATTCTACGAGTAAATCGTTTTTCGTAGTTTTCTGGGGTCTTACATGTATTTTTAATGCCGAAGGTAGACTTTCTTCAGATATTTACCATCATATTTTTAAAACATTCTTATTTTATTAACTAATAAATTATTTTGATACTTTTTACTTCTTTAAAGATAGATAAAATGATTATATTCGTGAATTGAACGGTATATATCTTTGGTGTATTGGTATATCTTTGCACCCAAATTAAACTTTGGTCAGAAGAATGTTTCAGACCTGAAATACTCTACTAGTGTAAAACTTTGACTGAAAGGTTTTACATCTATAAAATCTTTTATCGATGATAAAAGTTTTGTCAAAAGAAGGTTTTAGATGTATAAAATCTTTTATCTTCTCCCATGCAGATTTCTTACCAGTGTATAATTATTTTGTTTTATGCAATTGCTTTTGAATTTGTGTACAGTAGAATCGCGGGATTTCGTCAATTCAGGGCCGGATATCGATCGCGGTTTAAGGTGCGTTTTTTCGAACATAGCCTTATTTCGGTGCCAATAATATTTCGGTAGGTCTTATTGATACAATTATACTTTGTGTCTCACCCCCCTTGAGATTACGAAGGCAGTTTCGGTTTCTTAAGTCTTTAAACCACAAGTTTTAGAGCCAAAATTCAAACTTTTTGTACGAATCTAGTATGTATTTGCGCCACGTTCCGGGTGCTTTCGACATTCATTTCTCTTCTGTCAGGAAAACCGCATATTTAAAGGTGTAAGAGAAAAAAAAATATTAATAATGGGTAAACATCGTAAAAGATCTCGTAGTAGAGATAGAGAGACATATCGCATTTGGAAAAGGATGACAAAACTGGAAGAATTAATTATTCAAAGTTTACCGACACCCCAACCTCCTAATGTAACCGAAGCTGTCATACAATCTACTCATAATGCAAATTACGAAATTCAGAATCAGCAAGGTAAGAGTCTCATTATTCATGATTGATCTTGTACGAGAGACAAGACAAAAATCAAAATTTATTTTGTCCGAGCTTATACGAGAGATAAGCCGTGTGGCAAATATTTAAAGATTGAGCTTACCTTTAAGGTAAGACATGGTCAAAAATTCATACGTTACTTCAAAACTTCGCAAATTTCAGGAATTTCTACACTGATGATTCAACTGATGAATTAGAAATCTCGGAAAGAGACGAAGACATTTCTATAGAGAATGGCGATTTGAATGATAGAAAAGGAATAGCAAGAAGATAAGAAACCGAAAATACCTTCGTAATCTCTCGGGCGAGACACCCGTATAATATCAATCAACCCATACCCGCAATGGGAGGGTTCGGTTGATTATCCAATTTTATTTGAGAATGACTTAATTCTCACTGTTTTAAAATGAAAATCATTTCTATAAAGTCGTTTTGGCTGCAAGAAATTTTAGAATATTCTAGCCATTCGAAAGCGCACCCTTAAAAATTAGTCGAAAAAGATCTTCTAATTTGACAAATTGTCATATTTTGGCGTGTTTGTAAAAGAGGAAACGAAAAAGTCGTAACAGCACACTTTTTAATGCAAATAACGCCAAAATCCTTTAGAAAATTTCAGCAAAAATTTCAATAAATAGATCTATTTTGCTTATAATTAATTTTCATTGATAGGAGGTTATTTTATTAAAACATGAAAATTAGTAAATATAAACTGCTTTCCATATACATATAATATTATAAAACACTTTGCAGAAAACCATTCTAACTACAAATCGTATATAAGTTCGAATCGCGCTTTTAGTCGTATGTACTTTTTAAAAATTATTAAGGGCCCTCGGGCGTGATTGGAGGCAAGGACAAAGTGAGACAATTTGCACTGATCTTTAAGAATTATAAACAACTTTTCGGATAATGTTGAAGTTAGAGATATGTGAGGTTTAAAATTTCTAACCTGCTATTTAATTTAGTTTTAAATACTTCCTAAAATTTTCTTTAAATTTCGAATTTCAATCATGTTTTCATGTAGCAGTCTTATGTTTTTTATGAGTTTCCATGCTGTCGTTTTCAATAACCCTTTCGTTTCGTATGTTTTATCCTTCTCGTTTATCGGAATATTTTTTATTAACTAGGGGTATGAATTTTACGAATGCGGAGTATTTGGAAATTTTCATATTTTATGGTCAGTGTGGGAGAAATACTGTGGAAGCCGCGAAAGCGTACGCGTCACATTTCCCTGATTGTCGTGCACTTAGCCGTCGCACAATTTTAAATGCGATGGTTAGGTTTCGTGCAACGGGAAGTGCTGCACACTTCAAGAACAGGTGAAGGAAGAGGTGGTGGTCGGAATGTTTTGAGTCCCAGGGAAGGGGAAGATATTCTGGATCACGTTCATCGTTATCCAGCAATCAGCATCCATACTCTCGCAGCATTTTACGGAAGAAGCTACACATCTGTGCAACGAATTTTGAAGCGCAATAATCTGCACGCGTATCACCTACGGCGAGTTCAAGGTCTGCACCCCGGAGATGATCCTCGACAATTCGAGTACTGCCACTGGTTTCTGAAAAAGCACGACGAAGATCCGCTTTTTTTAAAGTCAATTTTGAACACATATAAATGTATTTTTACCCGTGATGGCATTTCTAACTCCCGCAATTACCACCACTATGCAGAAGACAATCCACACCCTACGATGCCGACGCGAAGAAGCCAAAACAGATTTAGCATTCATCTATGGTGCGGATTAATTGACGAATACTTGGAAAGATATATCTTATAGAGTGAAACTTTCCGAAGTGGGCCACCACAAATCGAGCCATCGAATTTCTTATTTTTTATTAACGATTTCTAAAGATCCATATGTTATAAGAAATATGCCCAAATATTCTTAAAAAATATTAATTTTTTCAAAAGTTATCAACAATTGAATTTTAAGGCGATTTTTTTTCAAATGACAATTTCTCAGCAACTAATTGATAAAAATTAATGAAAATTGAACGGCATGTTCATAATTAGTAGTATAATAGAAAACCATATCGCTTGCAGGAAAAAAATGTAAATTATTATTAACAAATTAATTTTTCAATAAACAAATGACTATTAAACCGACTTCTCCTTGCGATAAACAAAAATTTGTTGTGTGAAAATATTCCTTAAAGTATACTATCGATCGTGCAAAAATATTTCTGTGCTCTCGATCCCAAAAAAAGATATGAATTTTCGAAAATCGACGTATAGACGCGCCCAGCGTGCTAGACGTCAGCCGAGACCGGGGCGCAGCGCGGAAAATATTTCTTATTAAGATTGGACCTTACCAATTCGAAGAAAAATTGACTGGAGCAGCATATGAACGATTTCTGCGCGAAGAACTGCCGCTTTTATTAATCGAGTTGCCGCAAGAAGTCCGCGAAAGGCTGATTTTCCAGCAAGATGAAGCACGAGGGCACAACGCTCAAGTAGCTGCAGTTTTCATTAATGAGTTATTTCCGGAGCGATGGATCGGGAGTCGTGGTCCATTGGTAAAATAACCCACAAGGTCCCCTGATTTGACTCCGCCAGACTTTTTTCTGTGGGGCTTCTTTAAAGAAAAAGTCTATGCCACACCAATCCAAAGTCGTGAACATTTAGAAGACAGACTCCTGACGGCTTTGGCTTGTGTTAGCTCCCAGATGCTCCGAAAGATCCCGTTGAACATTTTTAAGAGAGCACAATTATGCATAAACAATAATAGTGGATATTACGAACAATACTTATATAATAATTAGTTTTAAAATTGTTCAAAAATAATAAAAAGAAATGCGTCAATCATGTAACTTGTTTACTTATAATGAAACAACAAAAATAGCATACCTCTAGTGACGCAAATGAATGGATTGAGAGGATACAGCTTGCTTCAGAAATTCGCGTTATTCCGTACTTTTATTGCAAAATGTCCTTCCTGGTTATATATTTTTAAAATTTGACGTATTTTAAAAACAGTTCTGAGCATACATAATAAAATCCCTCTTCACAAGAATTAATGAAAATCGTAATACCCACATAAAGAGTTCGTTCGGACATGAAAATGCAAAACATTACTCCAGGTCATCCATTTCGAAAATTTTAGGAATCTTAGACTCACTACTGGGCTCAAAATATTAAGTCCTTCTTCACAACAATGAATTAAAATCAAAATATCCACATAATGAGTTCTTTCAGGCATGAAATGCAAAACATTACCCCAGGTCATTTATTTGGAAAATTTGACGATCACTAGAAGCAGCCCCGAACGTAGAAGATTAAATTTCATTTCTCAACAATGAATGAAAATTATAATATCCACATAATCAGTTTCTTCGGGCATGGAAATGAAAAACATAATTCCAGGTCATTTACTTTTAATATTTGTCGTGTTTTAAACGCAGTCTTGTACGTAGATGACAAAATCCCTCTTCACAAGAATCGATGTACATCGAAATATCCACATAATGAGTTCCTTTTGACATGAAAATGTAAAACATTATTCCAGGTAATCCATTTCAAAAATTTGAGGAATTTTAGACTCACTACTGGGCGCAAAATATTAAATCGTATTCACAACAATGAATTAAAATCAGCATATCCACATAATCAGTTCCTTCGGACATGTAAATGTAAAACAACACTCCAGGTCATTCGTTTCGAAAATTGAATCCTTCTTCACAACGATCAATTAAAATCATAATATCCACATGATCAGTTCCTTCGGATACGAAATTCTTCACTATAGGTCATTTATTTGAAAATTTGACGAATTTTAGTTAGTTCACAACAATGAATGAAAATCAGAATATCCGCATAATGTGTTCCTTCGGACATGAAAATGCAAAACATCATTCTTGGTCATTCATATCAAAAATTTGACGAATTGCAGACTCACTATTAGGCGCAAAATATTAAATCCTTCTTCACCACAATGAAAGAAAATCAGAATATCCACATAACGAGTTTCTTAGGACATGAAAATGCAAAATATCACTGCAGATCTTTCCTTTCGAAAATTTCACGAATTTCAGACTCACTACTGGGTGCAAAATATTAAATCCTTTGTAACGAATTTTATGCGTTCCGGGATTTGACGGGTATTCAACCACCGATCGGCTGAATTTGTTCCAACCGTCGGTTGACGGAAACCCACGGTGCACAATACCGTCCATCGGCTAACTCGCTGTCGGAACGAATGGGACGGGTCGTTATAAGAAAGGTAGCCGGAATTGTAACAAATAGCAAAAAAAAAAAAAAATAACAGGTTTATTCACGACAATACAAAATTTTATCCTCTCTTTTTCCTTCACTTTACTTCGGAGTTAGAGAATCTCTTCCGAATCAGTGAGTTGCCGAACTCTTAAAAGAAATTTCCCGATTATCTCTTATTTATTTTATCGTGCTGCGTTTAATCGAGTAGCCCGTGTCACCCATCGCGGTGGGCTATCGCTATTTTCTATCTGGACTTGCGGTTCTATTTGTGCGGAACGCACATGCGCGATTTGCAGACTGAGTTGTCGCGATTTTCCGTGGCCGTCCGGGTCCACGTTTTACCGGCGCTCGCATTTCTATCATTTGATTTAGTTGACCACGCTCGCACGTAATATCCGGTTCGCCCGGTCGATCTTCGGAGATACTCCCCTCTTCCGGTTGATCTTCAGGGATGCTCCTCTCTTCCGGTTGAGCCTCGTGAAACGGCTTTAGATCCACAACGTGGCTGAAACCGTCACTTTTTCCGAAGTCATGCACTAACTCGTAGGAAGTATTCTCGAGTTTACTACGGATAGTAAACGGTCCGAGATATGTCGGCATACTCTTGAATGTCCAGTTTACTCTCTCTACCGGATTGGATTGAGGGTGATACTTCGGAGTATATTCATGAGTCACCCCTCTATCCTTCAAAAACGTCTCGAGTTCTTTAGTCTTTAACTCGAGGCCATTATCTGATAGGAATACCTCTGGGGCCCCGAATTGCGAAAAGATTCGTTCTTCTAAGGCCCGAGTGACATTATGAGCCGTCAATTTCCGGAAAGGTACGCACTCGATCCACCGGGTAAACAAATCTTCGAAGATCACCAGGAACTCGTATCCACTCTTACTACGCGGAAACGGTCCCATGGCGTCTCCGACTACAATTTGTCCTGGTCGAGTAATTCTCCTGTGACCTAATCTACCCGCTGGTGCCATTTGCTGAACTTTGCACTGCTGACACACAATGCAGTTCCTCACATGATTGGCCACATCCTTGTGAATTGTTGGCCACCAATAATATGCGGCAACCCGATCATAGGTCTTCTTTTGACCTAGATGACCGGCTGTGACCTCTTCGTGGCATTCTTTAAGAATCTCTTCTTTATTCTTTACCGGTACCACGAATTTCCAGGCATCGTCGTCACCGGTGAGATTTTCCATCACTGGATACAGTCGATATGTTGTGTTGTGGTGTATTAGATACCCTGTAATCGCAGCTTCTGTCTCTTTCATCGGGTCTCGCGTAACACCTAGCAAGTCGAGAATCGACGAGGAAGAGCACTAGCGTCGGATTAGTATGGAAGTATGAATGGGAAATTATGCTGAATGTTGTGTGTATAGTGGTGCAAGTTTCGACCGTCGGTAAGGTAGTCACCTGTGGTACGGTTTTTCAGGATCTGGAGGACATCTAGAACATCGGGGTAAGACGAACGGCTGTTGGTTACGGTATCTCGACCGTTAGGGCACCGTCATGTTTTAACATCTCGACGACTTTCAACTGCAATGGAGTCTCGGTATCTACAACCATTGGTCCCGCGTTCGCCGTCTTGGGAACGCTAACAGCTCGACAAGTTAACAGTCTCGTTGTCGCTTAGTCTCGTCCGTCCGGACGAGAAAAAAGGATGAAATCCGATTGGACGACGCCGATCAAGTTACTTCGCCGCAAGTTTCGTCGACGATTCCCACGGCTAACCGGCCTCGCCGCCGCCGTCCCCGTCGCCGTTTCGCCAACGCCTCTTGCTTCTACCCCCTCTTCTTCATCGCCGACAACGACTTCGCTTCTGCGGCACTACCGGCCATTCTCGTTTCGGTGCTAGGCCGTAATACACCGTGCACTATAGAATTCGGTAATTTTTGGGAAATTCGTCTTTGGGATTTTCGGTCGCGTATCCCGGTGATTACGAAGTCGTTCCGTACCATCGCGTAAGTGCGACGAGGCAGGCGATACCGCTGAACTTCGGGTTTTTGGGATTTTGGGTTACGAGCGGTCAGTGTTTCGCCGCGGTAAAACTTCGGTTTCGGGAAGCTCGCCTCGTGCGCCCGAATTCTCGTTCGTGTGTGTGCGTGTGAATGAGCGAGTGGCTGTCCCTGGATTTGCTACGTCGCCAGGACTGGAGCCTCTTCCTTATCCCTCATCGTCGTGGCCCTCGAGACGAAGACTTTATTTTAAGTACTTTGTGTGGCACTCATCCGCGAGTATAATATATTTACGCCGCGTCTTATATGTTCGTTTCTTCTAGATTAGATTTTGTTTCGATTCTTATAATTACATTCACCTTTCGCTATTTTTTGGCATATCTTCGGTACCTGCGTGGACCGTACCGCATTGTAACCGATTCTTAGATTAATTAACGATTTCCGTTTATAATCATCGTGTTCAGCTTATTTCTACAAGTTAGACTTTGTTCCTTCCCCGACCTCACGTCTCTCCGAGTTTGAGTTGGTTGCGAGCCATTGGGCTATTCGTTTGGGTCTTTCGTTTAATTTTGGCAATTGGGAATTTGGTTTTGCCGTTCAAGAACGGCTGGCGCCCTGTAAAAGTAAGTATTTGGCATTTCGAAACTCCATACGTGACCTCGGAAAAATCACGCGTCACAACGTATATATCCTATTGCCGATTACGTGCCTGTACGGGTTTTCTTTCGGGTTCTTCCGAATTTCCTCTCTTCTCCGGCGATACCATTCTTCGACATCTTCATAGCCATCCGATGAATCCGTCGCTGCTACTTCCGGTACTTCCTCTTCATACATTCGAGATAGTGCGAGGGATTTTATTTGCAGCAGATATCTTTGAGAACATAATCATATAAATTTTAATTCGGCATACGACAGATTTCTGATGAAAAAAATTCATCAATTTCGAAAAAACTGCAAATTTTGCGATAAAGATGCGTTGGCGCTATGTAACGCTCCCCCATAAGGTACAATGATGGTGTAAATGGATGTTATTGCAGCAAATATATCTAAGAACATTATCACATACATTTTAATTCGGCACACGACTGATTTCTTTTGAAAAAAATTCATCAATTTCGAAAAAACTGCATATTTCGCGATAAAGATACGTTGGCGCTATGTGACGCTCCCCGGTAAGGTGCAATGGAGGTGTAAATGGATTTTATTTGCAGCAGATATATTTGAGAACATAATCATATACATTTTAAAATCTTAACAAATAATTTCTTGGTTTATAACGGTCCTTTAACTACGAAAATCATTTTTCAACAGATAGTAGGTGAAAAGAAAAACAACTTATTAAAGTTTCAGCTATTCTATATAGGCCCTCTTCAGAAAGTATATTTCTAAATGATAAATAAATAAATTTAATTATATACTAGTAATGTACAAAATTTAAATTAGCAATATTAAGTACAGAATTTTAACTGACTTACCATATTGTAATAAAATAAAAATAGTAAGAAATTTTGGGAAGTATCAAAAATGTTTTAATGCCAAGGAGTGAATCTGTAGATAAAAAAGAAAAGAAAAAAATTTTTATTAATATAAAAAACCGAAAAAAATATAAATAAAAAAAAATAAAAAATGAAAAATAAACAAAAAATAAAAAAAATATAACAATATTCAAACGTACCCACCCAACCACCGTAATAAAAAAAAATATATTTCAATAAACATACCTATAAAATTTTGAAGAATTTTATTAGAAATATGTCAAGAACATAAGTATTGTACTGTTATGAAATCAAATACACGCTATGCCTTGGCTAAATCCAATTTTAAAATGAATCTAAAATATAAAAAGTAAAAACATTAGTTTGTTAATAAAATTTATGTAAAAAAAAATTTTAAAAGACAACTTAATAAAGATATATATATATAAAGAAACTTATACAAAAGTGAACACTGAATATATGCCACATGGCTAACTGTCATATACAATTATTTGTAGAAAAATTCAAAATTACAAAGAATTGTGTGAAAAAAACTTGCATAATAATTCACTCCTATTATACACTATGTCACAATGTTGTTAAAAAAGTCAAGAAATAAAACATTTTCCCAAAATTTATACTTTACAAAAGTATAAGAAACGATTTGAACGAGACGACGTTCAAAATCGTACTATTTAAAGTCAATAACATAATAAGATGGTATAACGCCTAAGAGCTAGTTTTCGGAAATGTACAATAAAAGCGATAAGAAACCTTCTTTGTAATTATAGCTTTCGAATCAAATAGAATTTTGAAATTAACGTTTTTCTGTACTTAAATTTATTAAAGGAATGTAAGAATCAGGCCAAAAAGAGTTTTCATACCTAATATTAACGGTTTTTTTATTCTGCTTAATAAAAAAATTTTCTAAATGTTTTCTTTTTAAAATATTTGATTCAGAAGCTAGAATTTTGACATTGTCATAGTCGAAATTATGATCAGTATCTATACGATGTTTCGTTAATCCCGTGTATTTTTCAGGTTTTTCAAAAATATTATTTTTATATTCTCTAATACGGTCTTTTAAGAGTCTTCCAGTTTGACCGATATATACTTTGTCGCACAATTTACAAGGGATTAAATATACAACACCGCTCATTTTCATTTTATCTAAAGTGTCTTTGAAAGGCTTAATGTGGCAAACATTAGAGTTGAAAGGTTTATGTACAAGTCTAATGTTGTCTTTTTTAAGTCTTTTGGCTAAAGTTTCACTTAATCCACGAATACAGGGTGGCCGATTTATCTGAAGACATCGAAATATCTCGAGAACTATGCACAGAATCAAAAACGTTGTCGGATGAAAGTTGTTCGACACGAAGGGGGGCATCCAGTGATAATTAAATTTACCCCCTCCCCCATCCCCTGGAGGTGGAGTGGGGGCAAAAACAATAAAACTTAAATAGGAACCCCCATTTTTTATTGCAGATTTGGATTCTCCGGAAAAAAGTACACGAATTTGACCTAGGAGCTATTGCATTTTGGTTCACAGGTGGCGCTGTAATTGATAAAACTCCAAATTTATCCGAAGACATTGAAATACCTCGAGAACTATGCACAGAATCAAAAAAGTTGTCGGATGAAAGTTGTTCGACACGAAGGAGGGCATCCAGTAATAATGAAATTTACCCCCTCCCCCATCCCCTAGGGGTGGAGTGGGGACAAAAACAATAAAACTTAAATAGGAACCCCCAGTTTTTATTGCAGATTTGGATTCTCCAATATTGACAATTTTCGCCCGCGTAGCGGATATGGAATACGGTCATTCTAACAAAGCCGGGAAAAAATACATTTAGCGTTACCCAGGAACAACGACGTGGACGTAGTATTTTTCTGTTCCCTTTGGGGTGCTTGTTTTACGTGAGTCCCCTTGCCTCTCACTGTCTCACTGTTCACTTACTTGAGTAAGTGTTCGAAATGTTGACCTTCCACTTCAATGCATTTATTTATTCTTTCTTCAAATGACTTTATACATGATAGAATCATATCTGCAGAAATTTCTGCGCAAGCAGTTCTTATGCATTCCACCATGTTTTCACGAGTCGTTGGTACTTGTTCATAAACCTTACCTTTTAGGTAACCCCATAGGAACAAATCCAGAGATGTTAGATCAGGTGACCTCGCAGGCCAATTAATGGGCCACCTCTCTCCGGCGATACCATTCTTCGACATCTTCATAGCCATCCGATGAATCCGTCGCTGCTACTTCCGGTACTTCCTCTTCATACATTCGAGAGAGGGCGTCCGGAACGTAATGTAGTGAGCCTTTTGGGTGCTTCACCTCGAAATCGTAGGCTTGCATTTTAAGTGCCCCCCGGGCAAGTCTTTCGGTTGTGTTCCTGAGGTTGTATAACCAAACCAAACTGCTGTGGTCAGTTATTACCTTGAAATGGTAACCGTCCACATATGGTAGGAACTTCTCCATAGAATAGGAATTGCCCATAATACGGTCAAACATTCTCGTTCGGTTACCGAGTAGTTCCTTTCGGCCGAATTCATCGTCCGTCTTGCGAATGCGAGTACTCGTTCTTCGTCGTTGATATCTTGCGTGGGTACTGCACCAAGCCCACTGTCACTGGTGTCGGTTTGGATTGTAAGCTCCGCGGTGAAGTCCGGTCTCTCCAATAATGGAGCGGTCGCAGTCACTGCTTTAATTTTCTCAAACGCAAAGTTGCAATCTTCGGACCATAGATACCGAACATCTTTCTTTGTCAGATGGGTTAATGGCTCGGCTACCGTTGCAAAATCTGGAAGAAATTTCCGGTACCATGATGCCATGCCCATAAATCTCCGAAGCTGTTTAAGATTTTTCGAGGCCGGATAATCAAATATTGAAGCCATGTTCATTGACTATGACTCCGAGGTATTTTACTTCTTCCCGGCAGAAATTACTTTTCTCCCGGTTAATAATAAGTCCGGCTCCTAATATTTTTTCTAGGACGTACTTTAGCCAGTATAGATGGCTATCAAACGTCTCGGTGACGATAATAATATCATCGAGATAGGCAAAAGCGTGTGGCTCTAAATCCGGACCAATCAATGAATCCAGGAGAGATTGAGACGTGGCCGGTGCCCCGGTCAATCCATACCAGGTACCGTGAAAGCTGTTAAGGAGCGAGATTCCTTCTTCAGCCGGATTTGATGATACGCACTACTCAAATCCAGCGTGGAAATGTAGCACGCTCGTTGCAGTTTTCGGTGAATTGTATCCATGCACGGAAGTGGATATGCAGTTGCTTCCGTCCCTGCATTCAACTTCCGGTAGTCCACACAGAACCGGTACGTTCCGTTCGACTTCCGGACCATCACAACCGGACTTGACCATCCACTTGTAGATGGCTCAATGATACCTTCATCTAGCATCTTATCAACTTGCTGGTGCATCTTCTCTTCAATCTTCTTCGATACCGGATAGTATCGCTGCTTCACCGGTTTCATCGTCGTCCGCACAATATCGTGATCTACCAGATTTGTACAGCCGATAGTAGAACTGTCTACCGGAAGACACTTTTTCAGCATATCTTGCAGCTTCCGGTTTTCGCTTTCCGATAACCTTATTGTTCCAGTTGTCTTCTGCTCTGTCGGTCTTTCTGTAGTAACTTAACCCTTTCAGTCACGCATTTTTCTTTTCACGGAATTCGCTTGAAAAAAGTTACTCAGGGGTTTTCGGGGTCGCTAAATACGAATCAGACGTTAGTTTTCAAAAATTCAAAATGGCGGATCCAATATGGCGGACAAAATATTGAAAATTGGCGGAATTCGCTTGAAAAAAATTACTCAGGGGTTTTCGGGGTCGCTAAATACGAATCTGATGTTAGTTTTCAAAAATTCAAAATGGCGGATCCAATATGGCGGACAAAAAATTGAAAATTGGCGGAATTCGCTTGAAAAAAGTTACTCAGGGGTTTTCGGGGTCGCTGAATACGAATCTGATGGTAGTTTCATCTCGCTCTCAGCGTTACCCAGATCCAACGACGAGGACGTGGCGAGATTATGGGTCCACTTTTTTTTTTTTTTTTGTTTTTTTTTTTTTGTATTTTTTTTTTTTTGAATTTTTTGTTTTTTGTTTGTATTTGTTGTATTTATTAAAAATATTTTATTAGAAAATTTAATCCTTATTTTCAGTAGAACGGAGAAAGGAACCGAGAACATAGAAAATGTTTTTTAATTAGACGTGATATGCAATGAAACAGTTTTTTTCTGCCGATAAACATAAGGGTACAGCGCATTCTTTGCAAGTCCAAGACGTTCGTTTTACTTCGGTTTTTGTGCTGCAGTTTGCACGTCTACGCTTCCCGTCGGGATTGTAAACCGCGTTTGCAAAGACACTTGAGGTTTTTGTGATCCAAGGTTTTTTGGCACACTTTTCCTTCCCTTTTTTAGTGGTGAAACTCCACCTACTAATCCATCTACAATGGCTAATCTGAATTGTTTCAATGTTAAATTATTTTTATTTCCCAATTCCTTGTAAATTACATATGCATTTGTGATGGCAACATCCACCAAATGCCAAAAAAGTCTATGCCACCATTTTGAGGATTTTCTGTTTATCTGATACGTAGATTTGAGTTGGTCGGATTTATCTACGTATCCCATATGTTTATTATAATCGGGAACAATGCTTGAACAGGGGACAGAAAGAAAAGAACCATCTTTTTGTTTTCGATTTACTGTCCCGCATTGACTCGGATCATGGTAGTTGGATAAAAAGTTAACAATTCTATTATCCTTCCATTTCAACCATCGAATGCCAGTGAAAGAAGTACGATACTCCATATCACCTCGAACCATTTCCCTATCAGATTGCTGATGCTTCGGTAATCCAACACGATTTGTACGGATAGTTCCGCAAGCCAAAATTTGGTCTGATTTTAGAGAAATCATTAGATCAATACTTGTAAAGAAATTGTCGAAATAAACTTTGTGAAATTTACCGACAATTTCTCGAGTAAGATCTTTCACAACTCTGCTACCTAATGATTTCTCCGACACATTGTTGGACTTACCTGTATAAATTTGAAATTCGCAGACGAAGCCAGAACGATCTGCACGAACTCAAATTTTATACCCTCTCTTGATCGGTTTGGCCGCATTGTATTGCTTCATTGAACTTCTGCCTTTGAATTTAACCATCGACTCATCAATTGATTGATGTTCATTTGGCTTGAAACAATGTTTAAATCTTTCATTGAGTTTCTCAATAACGGGTCTTATTTTATACAATTTGTCATAGTCTGGATCGCCTTTTTTTGGTTCCTTACTATTATCATTTGCATGCAAATGTCTGAGTAAGAAGCTAAAACGATTGACATTCATAATGTTGCTTATATATGCGTCATGTAGCTGACTATTCATGGCCCAGTAATCTTTATATGATGGAAGCTTTTTGACGCCCATCATTATGTTTATGCCTAAAAAATGCAGCATTTCACTTGTAGTTACTGAACCTACTGTATTTTTTTTTTTTTTTTGATTCTCATATAGATTAGTTTGTTCAACTAGAATTTCTATCAGTTCGGGTGTAAACAAGCAGTAAAAGATATCTAATGGAGATGTAACTGAATCTGGCACGTTCGGTCCTGAATTTGCTGTAAAAGGAACATCATCACTAGGTTTATTTTTATTCTCCCAAATACCATCTAAATTTTTCAAACGGTTACTCAGTGTTTCATTGTCATTCGAGTTGTCATCACTGGATAGTACATTTTCAACGATACCATTTGTTGTTTCGTAATCGTCTAAAAATACCTCATCATCAGAATCGCAGAGACCATCAACAGAATCAGAGTCACTCGGGATTTCGAAAATATCATTTTCCATTGTCAGTTGTGAAGGAATAAAGTGTACAATACAAATTCAGATGTCCTTCAACTTAAACTTTTGCATTCATTTTCTTGTCAACAGGTGAGAATCGCATTCAATAAAGAATATTACATCTACAAACTAACACTAACTAACCTTGAATACCAGTGTTTCTGCTATAGATGAAAAAAATTACAATCGACAACACCAACGCTCTTCCTTGTCGAGCCAGACGAATTCGAACTTCTCGAGATTAATGGAGTTGCCGGAAGTCCAAATTTCTTCCCGTGTGAGTATCGGTTTCAATAAAACAAATGACTGTCGCCACATTTACCCTGGCTTTCCCTTTCGGACAAACGAAAGCCCGGTTCGAATGATAGTTCGAGTGATAGTTTGAAAAAATATACTACTTTGGAGAGTTGAAGCAGGTTCGGTGATGATGAACCTATATTGGAGATCGTGGACCAAATGTACCAGACTCACTTACTTCTTTGTCAGATATTTTTTACTGCTGGTTTACACCCGAACATTCTACTTGAACAAAGTAATATATATGAGAGTCAAAAAAGCAAGATTAGGTTCAGTAACTAAAAGTGAAATGCGAAATTTTTCCCGAGCAAAAATTGATTATAAATACTATTACGTCATGTATAACTACATATAATTATACGTTTTTATATATGAATATGCATAAAAGTATATACAATCATATAAATTTGGATATGATAATATATAATCTATTTTACCTGCGTTGTAAATACAAATACTTATGGGGATGAAAAGGCTTCTATTTTATACAGGTTATCGGACAAGTACATAATTTATATATAAGCGCCTTCCATTTGTATATTCGCAGTTTTGAATTCTCAAAATCTATTCTCATTGTCGGTCGTATTCAATGACCTCAAAAATCCCCGAGTAACTTTTTTCAAACGAATTAAGTAGACTTTCAATTTTTTATCCGCCATATTGGATCCGCCATTTTTAATTTTTGAAAACTAACAACAGATTTGTATTTAGCGACCCCGAATACCTCCGAGCAACTTTTTTCAAGCGAATTCCGTGAAATTTTCAATTTTTTGTCCGCCATATTGAATCCGCACGGAAATGTTTTACGTAAACGCTTTTTTTCAAAAACTACTTATTTTTTGGTATATTTTTTAAAATAATTAATTAACTATAGTATTTTAATATGTGCGATGTCTTGCATTTAATAAATAAATGCCTTAGCTATGTAGAAAATGAATCACGACTTAAAAAACACGAGAGATTGATTTTTAAATGTGAAAAAACTAACGAAGAAAAGGTGGCACGCTGAGCGGCACACTGTGACGGAAAGGGTTAAACTACCGACTTCTAAAGGCACTCCAAGTATTACTCCTTTTACTTGGATCACGTTGTCCCGAGGTTGCAGTCTTCCGTCAAAGATGCGGACGAAATCCGCTCCGAGGAGGCAATCCACCTCTAAGCGAGGCATAATCATAGACTCGATCTGTCGAGTGACTCCTTGTACGCAAAAATTCAACCGGGCTTACCCAACAATCGGTGAGAGCGTGCCATCTGCAACTATCGCGCCCGGTCCTTCGTACGGCATCATTTGGCTGTAGCTGGCTGACACAATTTGTAGACCGATATTTCCTAATGCAGTTTTCGAGGCACCCGGATCAAACAATGCTCTTACTGCAAATCCGTCTATTTTGACTTGCAGCCACCATCTTGCATTATCCGGATTACTTCCATTTCCGGTTGTAGCATCTCCTTCCGGTACCGTGGTCAACTTTCGAGAAGTTGAGGCCTTATTCAATGGCCTGGGAACTGTAGTGGCCTGGCCTACTGGTTCCTAGGTCGTTTTCTCGAACATCTCGGATACGTGTTTTTCGTGTAGCCGGGTAATTGGCACGACCAACATATTAAATTTCTCCCGGTTGATGACCCCGCTGGCGAGGTTTCTCTTTGGAGTGACTCTCGTCGCTGAGGTGACTTTCTGCCACTCGTGTTCGGTTGTTCATACCGAGGGTATTCCGGACTTCTTTGACCCGATACTCTCACTTCCGGTCTAGTAGGTTGCTTCCTTTTGATCCGGCTTTTCTTGTAAGCCGGGTTCTTGTGATCCGATTTCTATTGCCGAGTCTTCTGCTGTGACACTTCTCGAGCCTGTCGCTCCTTCATTTCGCGCATTTCCTCGAGCATTTTGGCCAGTTCCTTTAAAATTTGACCGAGCTCGTTTTTCGGCGGCTTGGTCACAGCGGCCACTTGTTGTTGTGCCTTGGCAAACTTCTTCGGTTTGCCATAGGCCACTTCTGGCACCAAAGTTCCTTATGGTGGGGGTGGTTCCCGGTAAGTTTTCCGGACTTCCTCAGCACTTTCCGCTTCGGCTGCTGAGACCATGAAGTCCTCTAGCGTCCGGATTCTGTCCATCCTGACTCGCCATTGTAAATCCGGTTTCATATTCCGGTACAGGAAGTCTAGCTGTTGGTTTACCGATAATGGTTCCGGATAAAATTCCAACAGCGTCATTAGACATCCGATATAATCTCGACAGGTTCCTCGATGCCTTGCGTGCGAGCATTGGCTTCAGCAATAGCCGTTGTGCATCTCGTTGGCTGAAGCCATAGCACCGTCTCGCTGATTGGCGAAAATCTTGCCATGTCCGCCATGAATTTTTGGACATGCTGTACCATCTTTTGGCGGCGTCTGTGAGCAATTATGGCAACGCACACAGCATTTCCTCGGCCGAAAGATTTGCCGGTACTCGACATTCCTCCAATCTTATCAGGAATGCCTCTATCCGGCTGTCTTTGGACCCCGAGAACGACATTTTCCATTGTCGGACTATTTTCCCGACATCTCTTGGGCCTTGTTCCGACCTTGCCGACGTGAACTGACTTCCAGACGGCCAACCCATTGGGACGTTACCCCTCCCCCCAGAGTCATCCAGTTCTCTGTGAAGGGCATGATTCGGAATTACTTCCGGTTCACGATTTTGTTGGTCCGGTTGTCTTTGATTTTCTATCTCAGACGTTGAATTCCGGACATCGTCGCAATAATTTAGACCGAAAGTGTCTTGAAAATTCACTGTGGGATTACGTCCAGTCTGATCGACTTTTTGCGTACTTGAAGCCGGAGCGTGATTCATGTTACTCATCTGAGTGGTTAAAGTCGTTACCATCTCAGTGAGCAGGTTTATTTTATTGGTTAGTCCATTAACTTCCCGATTTTCCCGTTCCTCTTTCGCCTTCATTGTTTCAAAGTAGGCTGCTGCTGTTCGGGATACCATGGTTTCTGTACGGTCCGGTAACGCATACGGAATTAAGTCCGTCGGAGATACTCTCTCAATGGACGATATTTTAACATTTGGCATTGACCCAGTTGCCTCGGTTCTGGGTACGCCATATGCGGAAAAGCCAGGAACTCTTTGTGTTGCCGATGACATAGTCGGCTGGGATGAAGTCATTGCTATAACGGTAGTGACTGTCGTAATTACCGGTATTTGGTTGTTTAGAAATCCGGATATATAATTTCTTTCTTCCAAATCAGATCTTTCTTCATATTGATGAGAAACCCCTTCTTCGAATATTTCGTCCTCTGGACCGGAGTTTTCTCTTTCCAAAATCCGGATGGTTTTCTCCAGGAATACCGCCCGTTTTTCATTCCTGGTTTGATTGCTCTTCTCCATGAAAATCCGACAAGAAATCATTTGCCGAATAATTTCCTACCAATCGTTGATATAGTCTGTCGATTAATAGTGTTTTTCGTCCTTCCGATTTCAAGTCGAGCTCTTGAAGCGCTCCGTACAGCTCATTTTCCTCGAGCTGGAATAGCCACTTCTCGACGTCCAGGCTCTGCAGATATTCTTCTATATCTAAACACGTTTGGTTATACGTTGCCATCTTCCGGATGAATTTCTTACCGAATTTTTCGAGTATACACCCGAAACTAAACAATTTAAAACGCTACCGAAATTATTCGGACTGCTTTTACTAAATTATTGTAGCAAAGAAAAGAAAAGAAAATAATTTTTATAAATTAAGGATGGCTGCTAAACAAAATATGTATATATATATATATCGGAAATTTTCTTATTTTCTCTACTTTTTCTTGATTTTCTCGAAATATTCGGATTATTATCCTTGTTCTGGCGTATCACTACGCTGATAATTTTATTATTAGAAATTTTCGAATTACCGACAACTCAATCTTGTCGGTTCGCAGGGTATTTTTGTAAACTGATGTTTAGTCGTGTTGTCTACCGGTTCCCTTACCGGTTGGACCTGAAAACACTTTTCTGGGGTATTTTGTAAACTGATGTTTACCTGTATTGTCTACCGGTTCCCCTACCGGTTTGATCTGACAATACTTTTGCTGCTCAATTACACACAAAAAAATTTTAATTGACCGATATCAACTCTAACAGCGACGGTATACTTTTTGAGCTGGTTGCATTCAACCAGCCCGACTCAATTGACGGAAATTATCCAGAACGAGATACTAATGAAAATTATATGAAAAGATAAGCAAGAGAAACAAAAAAATGTTCAATATTTATTTAAAAAAAACTAAAAAGAAACAAATTTTTAATTATAATTTCACATCATTATAATCTTTTCTACACTTATTATTAACATAATATAATAATAGTAAAAAAAAAATTCTTAATTTTAAATTTCCTAATCGGAATGATCGGGTTTCATTATTTCCCGATTATTTTATAATTCCGATTCTCGGAATTTACGCATACTTATATTGCGTAATATTTATGATAATATTCTTATATCTCTATATATTATATACCTAATTATAACATTATTCACGCATATACTATTATTTTCCGGAATTCGCCAAACCTCAAGTTAATCCGGTATTCTAATAATTTTCCGGATATTAATTCCGAAATAATATGAAATTTTTAATTTTTAATTTCAGAATTAAAAAAAAATAACTATTTGATATTTTATTATTTGGCTAATTGTCCTAACTCGAAAGCTGTTTACGTGCCGCAAACGTAAACAACATTCGCTTCTACGCACGCTTTCTATAATATTTAGAATACTTAATGTTTATCGCTATTCGAGTTTTTATATTTTCATCGAATATCGGAATTTTTAAATTACTAATTTTTAATTTCTAATTAATTAATAACTTTTAATGTTAATTAATTACATTCCGATATTCGTTTTCGGGTATTGAAATTTCGAATATTATATTTATATTTAATATTCGGAGAGTTGAGTGAACTCGTCGCAGATTGTTTACTGCTAAACATAAACAACTTATATTCCCGAATTTTCACTTTTCGGCAATTTTAGTTCCGATACTCCGACTTTTTACCTTATATTCGAAATTGTGAATTTTTCGTATTGCGGGTTTCAGTTTTACCCGACAATCGTAGTAACTTCCATAAAAAAATTAATTTGATTATTAAATTTTCTACCGCATTTTATTTTAATCTACTAAACACTTTGTTTACGTTTATCGGAGTTCATCGAACTTTGCCAACGTAAGTAATATCAATATTTAATATTAAACTTATTCGGTTTTAACCGATGAAGACGGTTCGCCGTGACAAGAGTGTGCGGCACCCGGTGCTCTTGTTACACCTTCTTCATAACAATGAATGAAAATCACAATATCCACATAGGGAGTTCCTTCGGGCATGAAAATGCACATCATCACCCCAGGTCGTTTATTTGGAAAATTTGACGAGTTTTAGAAGCAGCCCTGACCGTAAAACATTAAATCCCTCTTCACAACAATGAATGAATATCAGAATATCCGAATAATGAATTCCTTCGGACACAGAAATGATATACATCACTCCAGGTCTCGAAACTCAAATTTTCGAAATGAATGACCTGGAGTGATGTTTTTCATTTTTATGTCCGAAGGAACTCGTTATGATTTTAATTCATTGTTGTAAAGAAGGATTTAATATTTTGCGCCCAGTAGTGAGTGTAAACGTCGTCAAATTTTCGAAATGAAGGACCTGGAGTGATATTATTCATTTTTATGTCCGAAGGAACTCGTTATGTAGATATTTCGATTTTTATTAATTCTTGTGTAGAGCGATTTTATTATCTACGCTCAGGGCAGTTTTTAAAATACGACAAATATTTAATGTAAATGACCTGGAGTGATGGTTAGCATTTTCATGCCCGAAGGAACTCCGTATATGGATATTTTGATTTTCATTTATTGTTGTTGTCGCGCTATGTAAATGAGCGCTCCAATAGGAAACTTCGGAGGCTCATCGTATTTCGACTGAATGAATAGTATGTTTATTGGCAACACTGTTAAGTAGCCATCTTACATCTTGTCATCGTATTTCCGATAATACGCGCGATTGGCGCCAGCTGTTACGTCCGCGCGGACGCTCGACGCGTCGTCGATCTCTCTCGCCAGTTATCATTCGCGTCGGACGTTTCATTGGGTGTGAGTGTTGAGAAGTGCTGTGATTTCGCGTTGAAATCAGCTATATTTCAAGCCACGCGTCGCGGCTGAAGCAATCGCGGACATTTTTGTCAGGCGTCTCGAAAAACGCCGCCATTTTGTATTCGTGGCTTGTAGCGTCGCTGACGCCCCTCTTTCCCCGCGCGCCTTCGCCGCTGTTCTTCGCTGTCGATGCCTGCACCGCTGAAGCTGCGCGCGCGCATACTTTTCGACGCGTTGGACGCAGTCGAGTCTCGGCCGTCAACTGTTCACTTTCGTGCTCGCGTCTACGTTGCTCCAGATTTACGCGATATCGTTCGGCACGCTCTTAAGTCCCGAACATCTCGATTACTGCAACATTTTCGCCGTAGACGGTCTGTGCTGTCAACGCCGCGTTTAATTGAATGCACGGTCTAGACTCTCCGCCGATTTTGGAATCGTCGTCGTCTGAAGACGAAAAATTTGAAATGGCTTCTGCAACCGCTCAACTGGCGGATCTCGTCGAAACTCAATCAGCCAATTTTGAGAGCATAAGACGTGCGTCTTCGCACCTGTCGGACGCTGCTCAAATGACAATAGCCCAGCTGAAAGTGCGTCGTGAATATATCGATAAAATATGGGAACAGTGTCGTGAGTTGCAAATTTGAATGAAGAAGGTGGCGACAGCTTTAGAAATGAGACACCCCTACTTTGCCGAACATAGATTTGAGTCAGCTGAGATGATCTACCTGGAGGTCGTGTCCGCCATAGAAGAGGTTATGCTGTTGCACCACCCAACGGCGTCGTCACCAGACCAAATCCTTCCAAGGGATCGTTCTGCAGAACTCCACAACTTCAGCCCTCGACGATCAACATCTGGACTACCACGAATTGATCTTCCGAAGTTTTCAGGTGATTTTAACAAGTGGGACTCATTTTCGGATAATTTCAAATCACTTATTATTAAAGATAATTCAATGGATAAAGTTAATAAATTACATTATTTGAAGTCGTGTCTTTCGGGTGAACCTTTATCAATAATTGAACATCTGTCCTCTACTAATGATAATTTTGACGTAGCTTGGGATGTCCTGAAAACGCAATTTTCTAATAAACGTTGTATCATTGAGGTGCATTTAAGAATTTTATTTGAAATTCCAATCATTCGGAAAGAATCCGTAATCGAACTCCGTGATTTATATTATGAGGTCATCGCGGTTATTGGCGCCCTAAAATCACTTGGAGAACCCGTCGATACTTGGGATTCGATCTTAGTGCATTTGACCTGTACCAAACTCGACCCGGACACGCGAAAAGCTTGGACACTTAGTTTAGGTTCGTCCAAAACCTACCCAAACTTCGAGACTTTGAAAACGTTCTTAAGTAATCGCATTTATGTACAAAAAGTACAAAGTCGAATTCTCCGTCGATTAACAAATCGAAATATTCAGTGGTATCTCACGCTACGATCCCGGGTAGTAATAGATGTCCCGTTTGTTCTGGTGAACATGAAACTTATAATTGTAAGCGTTTTAAAAATTTGTCTCTTGCGAAACGAACCGATTTCGTCAAACGTCAACGTCTTTGCTGTAATTGCCTCGGTAATCACGATGTCGCAAATTGCCGCAGTAAACGGTGCTGTTTCATTTGTAATACGTAAACATCATACGTTGTTGCATCAAGAGCGAGTTTCTAGCCTGAGCAACGCTACAATTGAAAAGGTGAATTCGCCGGTCTCACCTTCCGCGAATTCAAGTATTAATGAACCCAGTTCCGTAGTGATGCTTCTCGCGGCTAATCAGATGATAAGATCGTCGACATTTTGTTAGCTACTGCGACGGTACGGGTGCATTCTTCTAATGGCCGCTCCCTACTCGTACGAGCGCTATTAGACCAGGGGTCTTCCTCGACATTCCTGTCCGAAAAAATAGCTAATGCTCTTGCCGCGCCTTCGCGTCGAGTATCGGTTTCTGTGGTCGGAGTTGGCAGTGGATCTGCTGGTATCTGCACCCGCGCCACTGATATCATCATTACTTCGCGTAGTTCCGAGCAACCGGAGTTCTGTTCATGCGCATTAATTATGAAACGGCTCACATCATACGTGCCCTCCTCCTCTCAGACCCTCGCGCCCTTACCGTGTTTGAGCAACCTGCACCTCGCTGATCAGGATCCGAGTAGCGCTGACCCGATTGACCTAATCATCGGCTCGGACATGTACAGTTATCTACTCCTGGACGGCCTAATTAAAGGTTCTACGAATCAACCCGTTGCTCAAAATACCGCTTTCGGGTGGGTGTTGTCCGGTTGGACAGCCACTCCTTCAGCTCAAGTCCCTCCGCAATTGAGCGTTTTCCATTGCTCCGATCATAAGCAATTGTCGTTCGTTTGCAAAAATTTTGGGAAAGTGAAAACGTGCCGTCTGGGGAGGTTTTGAGCCGCGAAGACGACTATTGCCAAAACCATTTTAACGAAACCTTTTCTTGTGACGCTGACGGGCAATATGTTGTTCGGTTGCCCCTTCACACGTCTCTTCCCAATCTTGGGTATTCCCGCGAAGGCGCGATGCGAGCACTCCAGTCCCTGGAACGGCGATTGGATCGAAACCGAGAAGACGCTCGCGCGTATCGCGAGTTTATGCGCGATTACGAACTCCAATCCCACATGACTTCCGTCGGTCCTCCCCCTCCACATCTACCTCATGCCTACTTACCACATCATGGTGTCAAGAAGGAGACAAGTGCCACTACGAAATTAAGGGTCGTGTTCAACGCGTCCTATAAGACGTCGAACTCCACCTCACTTAACGATCACCTCTTGACTGGTCCTAAACTACAAGCGGATTTGAGTCTTGTGTTGCAACAATGGCGATCATCTCCATTCGTCTATTGTGCGGACATAGCTCAAATGTACCGTCAGATCGTTTTGGACCTCCGGTATCGTAACCTACAGCGGATTTTGTGGCGACCTCATCCTGATGCTGGGATCTTAGATTACCAGTTGAACACCGTTACATTTGGCATTTCGAGCGCTCCATACTTAGCGTTGCGAGTGCTCAAACAACGGAGTGATGACCACGGAGCCGCATATCCCCGCGCCGTTCATGTGTTGCATCACGGTTTATATATAGATAATTGCCTATTTGGTGCGAATGACCTTGATGAGGCGCGGTTAATTCGTAAGCAATTAGTGAGCTTACTAAACTGTGGCAAATTTCAGCTACGCGACTGGGCGAGCAATTCATCTGATCTGCTGAAAGATATTGACCCGGCGAATCACGGCCTGGCCAGCGAAAAGTTATTCCAAGAGACGGAAGGTCTCAAGATCCTAGGCGTTTTTTGGAACCCCCATCAAGATGCGTATCAGTTTAAAACCAATTTGATATCCCCTACGCAGTTAACTAAGCGAACACTACTTTCGCTTATTGCTAATCTGTATGACCCTTTGGGTGTAGTTTCCCCCGTCATAGTCAGGGCGAAACTTTTCATTCAAAAATTGTGATTGTTGCATCTCGGCTGGGACGATCCGTTACCTAGCGACATTCAGGCTGACTGGACTGCCTTTTACGAAACTCTACCCGTCCTCGCCTCCTTTTCCGTTCCTCGGTGGATTGGACTGGGTCCTGACATAGTTTCCTGCGAACTACACGGGTTTTCTGACACCTCTGGTTCCGCATACGCTGCTGTATTATACCTCCGGATTATCCATTCAGGTGCCCATCCTCGAGTCACGCTGCTCGGAAGCCGATCTAAGGTCGCCCCAGTCAGAACTCTAAGCATTCCTAGACTGGAACTCTCTGCGGCTGTGCTCTTAGCTCGTTTGGTCCATGCCCTTTCCTCGATCAAACAATTATCGAATATATCGGTTTATTGCTGGTCCGATGCCACAATTGTGCTCCACTGGCTTAAAAATCAGCCAAGTAGACGGAAAACTTTTGTCGCCAATCGCGTCTCTGAAGTACACACGTTACTTCCGGGAGTACCGTGGCGACATATTTCAACTCAAGAAAACCCCGCATATTTGGCGTCGCGAGGCTTATCAACTGATGAATTCGTGCAGCACCCTCTTTGGCTTAACGGTCCCGACTGGTTAAGTAGGGACTCTCGGTACTGGCCCAAATGCATGCCCGAGCCTTCGCCTGATGCGCCCCTCGAAATGCGCATTCCGAGTCACTCAGTTCTGACCTCGGAAAATTACACTCTCGCCAGTTTAGCCGAGAGAACATCGTCCTGGTTAAGATTGACTCGCGTCGTTGCTTACGTCCTACGTTGGAAGCCTTGCCTAAATGGAGATCTTGTTCGAGGAACTCTAACGGCTGTCGAGACTCAGAAGGCCTCGTATGTGATTTGTCGGTGGTTACAATCGGTCTTATTCCCATCAGAACTGAAGGCATTACAATCGCATCAAACGGTCCATAAGAAAAGTCCCTTGCAGTCTTTACAGCCTTGGCTGAACAACACTGGGCTAATTCGGATTGGAGGTCGTTTGCAGAACTGCAACCTTTCTTCTGATGCGAAACATCCTATTGCATTACGCGCCCATCCCATCGTCAAGCTACTCGTAATTTACACTCATAAACGTTGTCTGCATGGGGGTGTCCAGTTGACCCTTAGGTGTGTACGACAGACAGTTTGGATCGTGCAGGCGAAGAAAGTAATTCGGTCGGTAATTTTTTGGTGTGTGGTGTGCGCTCGCTTAAAGGCTGAACTCTCTACCCAGACCATGGGAAATTTCCCTACCCCGAGAGTGTCGAAACCTGAACGGCCCTTCATCCATTGCGGAGTGGTCTACGCCGGATCCTATCAAGTACGGACAAGTAGTGGGCGCGGACGTAAATCTCGACTCGCTTACGTCGCTCTATTTGTCTGCTTCGCAGTTAAAGCAGTTCATTTAGAGCTGGTGTCAGATTACAGTTCGAAAACGTTTATCGCCGCATACAAACGATTTTCTGCGCGTCGCGGAATTCCGTGCTGCCTCTATAGCGATAGAGGTACCACATGCATGCTTGTCGCACGCCTTTTGTGCTGCACTGGGAGCGACCCCCTTCAAAGATCTGTTCAATAAAGTACTCACAGGTGGCTGGAAGGCAAAAAAGGTTTGACTACGATGCCGCAACATCTCGTTAGTGCCCGATGATGCCCTAGCATCTCCTGAGTCTAGAAAACTTGACCCCTAAATCGTAGCTGTTCATGGGGGGGAGAACCACCCCTTTTTATGGGCAAGTACAGGATTTAGTAGAAACAAATTTTTTCAGAGGATAAAAAACGTGTATTAAATTATGTTATTGATTTCTATACAATGCTCGCATATGTATGTATAATTATAGGGGTTTACATCCTTTTCAAGAGGTCAAAAAAAATAGTCGATTATTAAAATAATTCAAATTTGGAAAATTTACGTTCTAAGAAAGAAACAATGTTTTTATCAGGATTGGAAACACAAAATAATAGAGTCGCTATTTTTATTACTCATGATACATGTTATTGCGGTGATGCAACAGTTTTTCTTAAATATGTTTAGAAGAAAAGTCTACTACGGCTTCTTTCAATTTTGCAGGATAATTGGGGTCCATTATATTATTTAACTTTCGCCGATTTCAGAACTTCAGGAATTCACGATGGATTGACTCCCCAGCTTGTTCAGACCAAATGCCGAATCCTTCCTCTCGCTCTAAAAAGTCTAGAGATTGCTGAAGATGTTTAAGGCATACGTGCATTTTTAAAGTTTCACTCAAGTCTGTGGCTGCGAGAGATTTTTTCAAATCAGTTATGTATAAATCCAAATTCCCTCCAAGCCTCATATTCGAAAAGCAATCATGAACTATTTTATTGAGTGCTTTGAAAGCTGAAACATACGGGACCAAGGCTAAAGGACCACCAGCAATATGACTACAAATTTCAGGACTAAGTAAAAAATCAGGTTCTTTCAACATTTTCCTGCAGGCATTTCCTTCAAAACAATCACCGTGCTTGCTGGTTGTCCTTTTTTGTTATTATGTTATTTTTTATTATGTGGATATTTTGGTTTTCCTTCATTGTTGTGAAGAAGAATTTAATATTTTGCGCCTAGTAGTGAGTCTAAAATTCGTGAAATTTTCGAAATGAATGACCTGGAGTGATGTTTTTCATTTTTATGTCCGAAGGAACTCGTTATGTGGATATTCTGATTTCCCTTCATTGCTGTGAAGAAGAATTTAATATTTTGCGACTCGTAGTGAGTCTAAAATTCGTGAAATTTTCCAAATAAACGATCTGGGGTGATGTTTTTCATTTTCATGCCCGAAAGAACTCATTACGTGGATATCATGATTTTCATTCATTGTTGTGAAGAAGGATTTAATATTTTGCGCCCAGTAGTGAGTGTAAACGTCGTCAAATTTTCGAAATGAAGGATCTGGAGTGATATTTTTCATTTTTATGTCCGAAGGAACTCGTTATGTAGATATTTCGATTTTTATTAATTCTTGTGTACAGCGATTTTATTATCAACGCTCAGGGCAGTTTTTAAAATATGACAAATATTTAAAGTAAATTACCTGGAATGATGGTTTGCATTTTCATGCCCGAAGGAACTCCGTATATGGATATTTTGATTTTCATTCATTGTTGTGAAAAAGGATTTAATATTTTGCGCCCAGTAGTGTGTCTAAAATCCTGGGGTGATGGTTTGCATTTTCATGTCCGAAAGAACTCATTATGTGGATATTCTGGTTTTCCTTCATTGTTGTGAAGAAGAATTTAATATTTTGCGCCTAGTAGTGAGTCTAAAATTCGTGAAATTTTCGAAATGAATGACCTGGAGTGATGTTTTTCATTTTTATGTCCGAAGGAACTCGTTATGTGGATATTCTGGTTTTCCTTCATTGTTGTGAAGAAGAATTTAATATTTTGTGCCTAGTAGTGAGTATAAAATTCGTGAAATTTTCGAAATGAATGATCTGGAGTGATGTTTTGCATTTTCATGTCTAAAGGAACACATTATACGCATATTCTGATTTTCATTCATTGTTGTGAAGAGGGATTTAATATTTTACACACGGGACTGCTTCTAAAACTCTTAAAATTTTGCAAATAAACGACCTGGGGTGATGGTTTGCATTTTCATGCCCGAAAGAACGCATTATGTGGATTGTTACGAACCGCTTTAATTGTGAGATATGATATATTCGGTCTGTTTAAAAGTTAATGCTATGTTTGTGTATTTGGAGAGTAGCAAGCAAGCGTTGTATGAGTGTATAAGTTTAGACTTAGTTGTATTGCTATTGTATAGTAATTTGATATTCGAACGAGGTGTCACTGTTGATATTTAGTAATGTTTCGCGGAATGTCAAATTCGGTCTTGTTCGCGAACCTTCCAAAAGTTGAAAAGATACAACGACCTTTTTCGTCAACTAGCACTTGTGTCCAGGAAGCGACTTGAGCCGGAGCTCGTCACTGAGGATTTATACAATAAAGTTATTTTTCTATAGTGTTAATAAATCCAAGTGTTTTATTTCATACTTTTAATTTCCTAAACAGTGAGCTATTGGAAAAGAAAGGTAAATATAGAACAGTGTATATAACCAGATTAAAGATAATTATTAATAATAAAGATAAAAATTAATCGAAATCGCTCCACGTAACAAAATTCCTCTTCACAACAATGAATGAAAATCATAATATCCACATAATGAATTCTTTCGGACATGAAAATGCAAACCATCACCTCAGGATTTTAGACTCACTAAGAGGCGCAAAATATTAAATCCTTTTTCACAACAATGAAGGGAAATCAGAATATCCACATAATGAGTTCCTTCTGACATGAAAATGCAAATCATCACCCCAGGTCGTTTCACTGGAAAATTTAACGAATTCCAGAAGCAACCCTAAGCCTAAAACGTTAAATCCCTCTTCACAATAATGAATGAAAATCAGAATATACACATAATGAGTTCCTTCGGACACGAAAATGCAAACGATCAACCCAGGTCGTTTATTTTAAAAAAATTGACGGGTTTTAGAAGCAGCCCGGAGTGTAAGACATTAAATCCATCTTCATAGCAAGAAATGAAAATGGGAATATGCGGATAATGTATTCATTCGGGCATGACAATGCAAAACATCACTCCAGATCATTCATTTCGAAGATTTCATGAATTTTACACTCAAAGGCTCAAAGTAATGAATGAAAATCACAATATAGACATAATGAGTTCTCTCGGACATGAGAATGCAAACCATTACCCCAGGATTTTAGACTCACTACTGGGCACTAAATATTAAATCCCTTTTCAAAACAATGAAGGGAAATCAGAATATCCACATAACGAGTTCCTTCGGACATAAAAATGAATAACATCACTCCAGGTCCTTCATTTCGAAAATTTGACGACGTTTAGACTCACTACTGGGCGCAAAATATTGAATCCTTCTTCATAACAATGAATGAAAATCAGAATATCCACAAAATGAGTTGCTTAGGACATGAAAATGCCAAAGATCACCCCAGGTTGTTTATTTTAAAAATTTGACGGGTTTTAGAAGTAGCCCTGAGTGTAAAACATTAAATCCCTCTTCACAACAATAAATGATCATCAGAATATGCGTATAATGTGTTCATTCGGACATGAAAATGCAATACATCACTCCAGGTCATTCATTTATAAAATTTCACGAATTTTAGATTCACTACTGGATGCAAAATATTCAATCCTTCTTCACAACAATGAATGAAAATCAGAATATCCACATAATTAGTTCCTACGGACATGAAAATGCAAATAATAATCCCAGGTCGTTTCATTGGAAAATTTGACGAATTCCAGAAGCAGACCTAAGCGTAAAACATTAAATCCCTCTTCACAACAATGAATGAAAACCACGACGTTGAAGTTTGTCGTTGACGTACTTACCTCGAAAATGGGGGTAAGACACTCCAAAAAAGGAAATATCTCTCTGAAATCGCCATTTTCTCCTAGGGGTCTGTTTTTATTTTGTCATTTATTTGTCATTTATTTTGTCATTAATACTCATAACAAACATAATGTAATTTTTTCGAAAATTTTCTATGCCAGGATCATCTCAAAAATGGGGATGAGATACCTCGAAAAAGCGAAAAATAGCTCTGAAATCGTCATTTTATATTAGGGGTCTTTTTAATTGTTTAAATAATCATTAATACTCATAGCAAACATAATGTATTTTTTTCGAAAATTTTCTAAATTAAATCATAAAAATCGCTCTGAAATCGCCATTTTCTCTTAGGGGTCCGTTTTTATTCTTTATATATTCATTAATACTCATAACAAACATAATGTAATTTTTTCGAAATTTTTGTATGCCAGGATCATCTCGAAAATGGGGTAAGACACCCCGAAAATCGCTATTTTCTCTTAGGCGTCGGTTTTTATAGTTTAAATATTCACTAAGCCTCATAACAAACATAATGTAATTTTTTCCCAAATTTTCTATGCCAGGATCATCTCAAAAATGGGGATGAGACACCCCGAAAAACCGATAAAACGCTCTGAAATCGTCATTTTATAGTAGGGGTCTTTTTTTATTGTTTAAATAATCATTAATACTCATAGCAAAGATAATGTAATTTTTTCGAAAATTTTCTAAATTAAAACATAAAAATCGCTCTGAAATCGCCATTTTCTCTTAGGGGTCCGTTTTTATTCTTTATATATACATTAATACTCATAACAAACATAATATCATTTTTTCGAAAATTTTCTACCTCAGAATCATCTCGAAAATGGGGGTAACAAACTCCAAAATCCGAAATATCGCTCTGAATTCGCCATTTTCTCTTAGCGGTATGCTTTTATTTTTTAAATATTCATTAATACTAATAACAAACATAATATAATTTTTTCCAAAATTTTCTAAGCCAGGATCATCTTGAAAATGAGGATGAGATACCCCGAAAAAGCGAAAAATCGCTCTGAAATCGTCATATTATATAAGGGGCTGTTTTTATTGTTTATATGTTGATTAATACCCTTAAGAAACATAATGTAATTTTTTCAAAATTTTTCTATGCCAGGAGCATCTCGAAAATGGGGGTAAGACACTCCGAAAAACCGAAAATCGCTCTGAAATCGCCATTTTGTCTTAGGGGTCAGTTTTTATTTTTTAAATATTCATTAATACTCATAACAAACATAATGTAGTTTTTTCGAAATTTATGTACGACATTATCATCTCGAAAATGGGGTAAGACACCCCGAAAAACCGAAATATAGCTCTGAAATCGTCATTTTATCTTAGCGGTCTGTTTTTATTGCTTATATATTCATTAATACTCCTAACAAACATAATATTCTTTTTTCGAAAATTTTCTATGCCAGGATCTTTTCAAAAATGGGGATGAGACAACCCGAAAAACCGATAAATCCCACTGAAATCGCCATTTTCTCCAAGGGGTCCGCTTTTATTGTTTAAATATACATTAATACTCATAACAAACATAATTATATTTTTTCCAAAAATTTTCTACCTCAGAATCATCTCGAAAATGGGGGTAACAAACTCCAAAATCCGAAATATCGCTCTGAATTCGCCATTTTCTCTTAGCGATATGCTTTTATTTTTTAAATATTCATTAATACTAATAACAAACATAATATAATTTTTTCCAAAATTTTCTAAGCCAGGATCATCTTGAAAATGAGGATGAGATACCCCGAAAAAGCGAAAAATCGCTCTGAAATTGTCATATTATATAAGGGGCTGTTTTTATTGTTTATATGTTGATTAATACCCTTAAGAAACATAATGTAATATTTTCAAAATTTTTCTATGCCAGGATCATCTCGAAAATGGGGGTAACACACTCCAAAAACCGAAATATCGCTCTGAAATCGCCATTTTCTCTTAGGGGTCTGTTTTTATCTTTTAAATATTCATTAATACTCATAATAATGTAATTTTTTCGAAATTTTTGTTCGCCAGGATCATGTCGAAAATGGAGTAAGATACCCCGAAAATCGCTATTTTCTCTTAGACGTCCGTTTTTATAGTTTAAATATTCAATAAGACTCATAACAAACATAATGTAATTTTTTCCAAAATTTTCTGACAGGATCATCTCGAAAATGGGGTAAGACACCCCGAAAAACCGAAATATCGCTCTGAAATCGTCATTTTATCTTAGCGGTCTCTTTTTATTTTATATTTATTCATTAATACTCCTAACCAACATAATATTCTTTTATCGAAAATGTTCTATGCTAGGTTCTTTTCAAAAATGGGGATGAGACAACCCGAAAAACCGATAAATCCCTCTGAAATCGACATTTTATATTAGGGGTCTTTTTTTATTGTTTAAATATTGATCAATACTCATAGCAAACATAATGTAATTTTTTCGAAAATTTTCTATCCCAGGATCATCTCGAAAATAGGGGTAACACACTCCAAAAACCGAAATATCGCTGTTAAATCGCAATTTTCTCTTAGCGGTCTGTTTTTATCTTTTAAATATTCATTAATACTCATAACAAACATAATTAAATTTTTTCGAAAATTTTTCTATGCCAGGATCATCTCGAAAATACGGATGAGATACCCGAAAAAGCGAAAAATCGCTCTGAAATCGTCATTTTATATTAGGGGTCTTTTTTTATTGTTTAAATAATCATTAATACTCATAGCAAACATAATGTAATTTTTTCAAAATTTTCAAAATTAAAACAATAAAATCGCTCTGAAATCGCCATTTTCTCTTAGGGGTCCGTTTTTATTCTTTATATATACATTAATACTCATAACAAACATAATATCATTTTTTCAGAACTTTCTATGCAAGGATCATGCCGAAAATGGGGGTAACACACTCCAAAAACCGAAATATCGCTCTGAAATCGCTATATTTTTTGAATATACATTAATACTCATAACAAACATAATTATATTTTTTCGAAAATTTTCTATCTCAGAATCATCTCGAAAATGGGCGTAACAAACTCCAAAAACCGAAATATCGCTCTGAATTCGTCATTTTATCTTAGGGGGCTGTTTTTATTGGTTATATATACATTAATACTCATAACAAACATAATATAATTTTTTCAGAATTTTTCTGTGCAAGGATCATCCCGAAAATGGGGGTAAAACACTCCGAAAACCGAAATATAGCTCTGAAATCGCTATTTTCTCTTAGCGGTCTGTTTTTATTTTTTGAATATACATTAATAATAATAATAATAATAATAATAATAATAATAATAATAATAATAATAATAACGGGGGGTAGGGCCAACCACCCTACTCCCTGTACATGCGGTTACAAGAAATGCAACGCGCAGGGCTCCTGACCATCGGGCTGCTTCGGATGCAGCCCAGTCCCGAGGTGGAGGGGCCGAAACGGGTGTCGCGGGACAACAACCCCAACATGCCCACGGACGATTTCAGTGGACGGAGGATCTCAGGCAAGATCTAATGCACTGCTACGAGGAGAGCTGTCCGCAACAGAGAGGCTACATGGCGCGAATGCACAGTCGGTTTGCAGTAATGCATCCTCATACCAAACATAATTATATTTTTTCGAAAATTTTTCTATCTCAGAATCATCTCGAAAATTGGCGTAACAAACTCCAAAAACCGAAATATCGCTCTGAATTCGCCATTTTCTCTTAGCGGTATGCTTTTATTTTTTAAATATTCATTAATACTAATAACAAACATAATAGAATATTTTCCAAAATTTTCTAAGCCAGGATCATCTTGAAAATGAGGATGAGATACCCCGAAAAAGCGAAAAATCGCTCTGAAATCGTCATATTATATAAGGGGCTGTTTTTATTGTTTATATGTTGATTAATACCCTTAAGAAACATAATGTAATTTTTTCAAAATTTTTCTATGCCAGGATCATCTCGAAAATAGGGGTAAGACACTCCGAAAAAACGAAAATCGCTCTGAAATCGCCATTTTGTCTTAGGGGTCAGTTTTTATTTTTTAAATATTCATTAATACTCATAACAAACATAATGTAGTTTTTTCGAACTTTATGTATGACAGGATCATCTCGAAAATGGGGTAAGACACCCCGAAAAACCGAAATATAGCTCTGAAATCGTCATTTTATCTTAGCGGTCTGTTTTTATTGTTTATATATTCATTAATACTCCTAACAAACATAATATTCTTTTTTCGAAAATATTCTATGCCAGGATCTTTTCAAAAATGGGGATGAGACAACCCGAAAAACCGAAAAATCGCTCTGAAATTGTCATATTATATAAGGGGCTGTTTTTATTGTTTATATGTTGATTAATACCCTTAAGAAACATAATGTAATATTTTCAAAATTTTTCTATGCCAGGATCATCTCGAAAATGGGGGTAACACACTCCAAAAACCGAAATATCGCTCTGAAATCGCCATTTTCTCTTAGGGGTCTGTTTTTATCTTTTAAATATTCATTAATACTCATAATAATGTAATTTTTTCGAAATTTTTGTTCGCCAGGATCATGTCGAAAATGGAGTAAGATACCCCGAAAATCGCTATTTTCTCTTAGACGTCCGTTTTTATAGTTTAAATATTCAATAAGACTCATAACAAACATAATGTAATTTTTTCCAAAATTTTCTGACAGGATCATCTCGAAAATGGGGTAAGACACCCCGAAAAACCGAAATATCGCTCTGAAATCGTCATTTTATCTTAGCGGTCTCTTTTTATTTTATATTTATTCATTAATACTCCTAACCAACATAATATTCTTTTATCGAAAATGTTCTATGCTAGGTTCTTTTCAAAAATGGGGATGAGACAACCCGAAAAACCGATAAATCCCTCTGAAATCGACATTTTATATTAGGGGTCTTTTTTTATTGTTTAAATATTGATCAATACTCATAGCAAACATAATGTAATTTTTTCGAAAATTTTCTATCCCAGGATCATCTCGAAAATAGGGGTAACACACTCCAAAAACCGAAATATCGCTGTTAAATCGCAATTTTCTCTTAGCGGTCTGTTTTTATCTTTTAAATATTCATTAATACTCATAACAAACATAATTAAATTTTTTCGAAAATTTTCTATGCCAGGATCATCTCGAAAATACGGATGAGATACCCCGAAAAAGCGAAAAATCGCTCTGAAATCGTCATTTTATATTAGGGGTCTTTTTTTATTGTTTAAATAATCATTAATACTCATAGCAAACATAATGTAATTTTTTCAAAATTTTCAAAATTAAAACAATAAAATCGCTCTGAAATCGCCATTTTCTCTTAGGGGTCCGTTTTTATTCTTTATATATACATTAATACTCATAACAAACATAATATCATTTTTTCAGAACTTTCTATGCAAGGATCATGCCGAAAATGGGGGTAACACACTCCAAAAACCGAAATATCGCTCTGAAATCGCTATATTTTTTGAATATACATTAATACTCATAACAAACATAATTATATTTTTTCGAAAATTTTCTATCTCAGAATCATCTCGAAAATGGGCGTAACAAACTCCAAAAACCGAAATATCGCTCTGAATTCGTCATTTTATCTTAGGGGGCTGTTTTTATTGGTTATATATACATTAATACTCATAACAAACATAATATAATTTTTTCAGAATTTTTCTGTGCAAGGATCATCCCGAAAATGGGGGTAAAACACTCCGAAAACCGAAATATAGCTCTGAAATCGCTATTTTCTCTTAGCGGTCTGTTTTTATTTTTTGAATATACATTAATAATAATAATAATAATAATAATAATAATAATAATAATAATAATAATAATAACGGGGGGTAGGGCCAACCACCCTACTCCCTGTACATGCGGTTACAAGAAATGCAACGCGCAGGGCTCCTGACCATCGGGCTGCTTCGGATGCAGCCCAGTCCCGAGGTGGAGGGGCCGAAACGGGTGTCGCGGGACAACAACCCCAACATGCCCACGGACGATTTCAGTGGACGGAGGATCTCAGGCAAGATCTAATGCACTGCTACGAGGAGAGCTGTCCGCAACAGAGAGGCTACATGGCGCGAATGCACAGTCGGTTTGCAGTAATGCATCCTCATACCAAACATAATTATATTTTTTCGAAAATTTTCTATCTCAGAATCATCTCGAAAATTGGCGTAACAAACTCCAAAAACCGAAATATCGCTCTGAATTCGCCATTTTCTCTTAGCGGTATGCTTTTATTTTTTAAATATTCATTAATACTAATAACAAACATAATAGAATATTTTCCAAAATTTTCTAAGCCAGGATCATCTTGAAAATGAGGATGAGATACCCCGAAAAAGCGAAAAATCGCTCTGAAATCGTCATATTATATAAGGGGCTGTTTTTATTGTTTATATGTTGATTAATACCCTTAAGAAACATAATGTAATTTTTTCAAAATTTTTCTATGCCAGGATCATCTCGAAAATAGGGGTAAGACACTCCGAAAAAACGAAAATCGCTCTGAAATCGCCATTTTGTCTTAGGGGTCAGTTTTTATTTTTTAAATATTCATTAATACTCATAACAAACATAATGTAGTTTTTTCGAACTTTATGTATGACAGGATCATCTCGAAAATGGGGTAAGACACCCCGAAAAACCGAAATATAGCTCTGAAATCGTCATTTTATCTTAGCGGTCTGTTTTTATTGTTTATATATTCATTAATACTCCTAACAAACATAATATTCTTTTTTCGAAAATATTCTATGCCAGGATCTTTTCAAAAATGGGGATGAGACAACCCGAAAAACCGATAAATCCCACTGAAATCGCCATTTTATCCAAGGGGTCCGCTTTTATTGTTTAAATATACATTAATACTCATAACAAACATAATTATATTTTTTCCAAAAATTTTCTATCCCAGGATCATCTCGAAAATGGGGGTAACACACTCCAAAAACCGAAATATCGCTCTGAAATCGCCATTTTCTCTTAGGGGTCTGTTTTTATCTTTTAAATATTCATTAATACTCATAATAATGTAATTTTTTCGAAATTTTTGTTCGCCAGGATCATGTCGAAAATGGAGTAAGATACCCCGAAAATCGCTATTTTCTCTTAGACGTCCGTTTTTATAGTTTAAATATTCAATAAGACTCATAACAAACATAATGTAATTTTTTCCAAAATTTTCTGACAGGATCATCTCGAAAATGGGGTAAGACACCCCGAAAAACCGAAATATCGCTCTGAAATCGTCATTTTATCTTAGCGGTCTCTTTTTATTTTATATTTATTCATTAATACTCCTAACCAACATAATATTCTTTTATCGAAAATGTTCTATGCTAGGTTCTTTTCAAAAATGGGGATGAGACAACCCGAAAAACCGATAAATCCCTCTGAAATCGACATTTTATATTAGGGGTCTTTTTTTATTGTTTAAATATTGATCAATACTCATAGCAAACATAATGTAATTTTTTCGAAAATTTTCTATCCCAGGATCATCTCGAAAATAGGGGTAACACACTCCAAAAACCGAAATATCGCTGTTAAATCGCAATTTTCTCTTAGCGGTCTGTTTTTATCTTTTAAATATTCATTAATACTCATAACAAACATAATTAAATTTTTTCGAAAATTTTCTATGCCAGGATCATCTCGAAAATACGGATGAGATACCCCGAAAAAGCGAAAAATCGCTCTGAAATCGTCATTTTATATTAGGGGTCTTTTTTTATTGTTTAAATAATCATTAATACTCATAGCAAACATAATGTAATTTTTTTCAAAATTTTCAAAATTAAAACAATAAAATCGCTCTGAAATCGCCATTTTCTCTTAGGGGTCCGTTTTTATTCTTTATATATACATTAATACTCATAACAAACATAATATCATTTTTTCAGAACTTTCTATGCAAGGATCATGCCGAAAATGGGGGTAACACACTCCAAAAACCGAAATATCGCTCTGAAATCGCTATATTTTTTGAATATACATTAATACTCATAACAAACATAATTATATTTTTTCGAAAATTTTCTATCTCAGAATCATCTCGAAAATGGGCGTAACAAACTCCAAAAACCGAAATATCGCTCTGAATTCGTCATTTTATCTTAGGGGGCTGTTTTTATTGTTTATATATACATTAATACTCATAACAAACATAATATAATTTTTTCAGAATTTTTCTGTGCAAGGATCATCCCGAAAATGGGGGTAAAACACTCCGAAAACCGAAATATAGCTCTGAAATCGCTATTTTCTCTTAGCGGTCTGTTTTTATTTTTTGAATATACATTAATAATAATAATAATAATAATAATAATAATAATAATAATAATAATAATAACGGGGGGTAGGGCCAACCACCCTACTCCCTGTACATGCGGTTACAAGAAATGCAACGCGCAGGGCTCCTGACCATCGGGCTGCTTCGGATGCAGCCCAGTCCCGAGGTGGAGGGGCCGAAACGGGTGTCCCGGGACAACAACCCCAACATGCCCACGGACGATTTCAGTGGACGGAGGATCTCAGGCAAGATCTAATGCACTGCTACGAGGAGAGCTGTCCGCAACAGAGAGGCTACATGGCGCGAATGCACAGTCGGTTTGCAGTAATGCATCCCGAACTGGCAGATCGCTTTTCTCAACAACAACTGAGAGATTATGTGGCCTATCTGAGGCGGACAGGTTTCGTTGTTCCCAGCTGTCAACCGGTACCGGATGAGCGGGCAATAACAACTGAGCCCGTACGCGGTGCTGGGAGAGATGCTCCACATTATGAAAGCACGACACTCGTGTTTAGGCAGAATTTAACAACGAAAGTTTTGCCTAAGCAACGAGAAATAGAGAGAGCAAATAGCCTACTTCTAGATGCTCTTCCAGATGACTGCGACCTGTGGCAAGTCAATTGTGCCGTTTACGAGGCTGCAAGTGATCTGGTGATTCCGCGAAATCTGGTGCAGATATCGGGGAGTCGGCAGATTACAAAACGCATGTCTCAATTCAACGGCAAGATTCGACTGACACGGAAACTCGCTTCCCGAATTCAGTGTGTGATCGACTATTTAACATCTGGTCGTTCATTTACGGCTAAAGTCAAGAAGTTCGCACAACAACTGCGGACGTACTATCACACACTGAACAAGCTGAAGTTGCTCAACATCAAGCAACGTTTGGCTGATAAAATTCGGGTTTTGGCGGATGCCAAAAAGAGGCTGCAAAGACGGGAGGATGGAATTCGACAAAATGCAATATTTTGGACGAATTCTTCCAACCTCTTCAAACATCGTATCGCAGCCTCAAGCGAGTTTCCGTCGATAACCGCAGTTGAGGAATTCTGGGGGAGCATCTACGAGAAAACATCTAGGCTTAATGCAGACACTCCAGGTATTGAAATCTTCACCGAGTTGTGCGACGAAGTCACACAACAAAGTGAAGATTGCCCACCCGTCAGTGCATTAGAGGTGAAAAATGCCATCACAGGAGCGAAGAATTTCTCCTCGCCGGGCTGGGATGGAATTAACAACTATTGGTGGAAGAAGTTCACTTCTGTCCATCAACACCTAGCCCGAATATTCACCTCTTATATAAATGGAGACCAACCCATTCCGCACTGGCTGGTGGAGGGCCGAACGACACTGATCCCAAAATCGGGAGACTTGTCCGATCCGAGAAACCATAGACCGATCACGTGTCTCAATACGTTATACAAATTGTTCACTAACATCTTGAACGAACGTATTGAGAAATCCGTGAAACCGGTGTGGCAACGGATAGTAGAACAACGAGGCTGCAAAATGGGTGTGTCCGGCTGCAAGGACAACTTGCTTATCGACAGGTGTGTTTGTCAGGACGCAGTCCAGTACAAGCGTAACCTGTCGATAGCCTGGCTGGATTACATGAAGGCGTATGACTCAACATCGCACGAGCTTTTAAGCTTGTTGCTCAAACGCCTTCATGTCCACCCAAACATAGTGAGAATTGTAGAAGACCTGATGCCTCTTTGGAAAACACGCTTTGTCATGACATCGGGCAAGCGTCGAACCATGTCTAGACTGGTTCAATTCCAAAGAGGTGTCTATCAGGGAGATTCTCTGAGTCCTCTGCTCTTCTGCATCTCACTATTGCCTCTATCCGTTGTTCTCCGGAAATCACAAGGGTACATGTGTGGACCGCCTGGTGAACGTGTACATAAGATCACCCATCTTTTCTATATGGATGATCTTAAATTATACGCATCAGGCGAAGATCAATTACATCGATCTCTGAACATCGCCCTCACATACTCGAGAGATATCGGTATGGAATTCGGATTGGACAAGTGTGCAGTCGTTCATTTGCACAGAGGAAGGTCAGGCTCCCATAACAACGATATGGAGCTCGTCAACGGAAATGTCATCCGCCACCTTAGCGCCGAAGAAGCCTACACATATCTGGGCGTACCTCAAAGGCATGTCCAGGATGTGCAGGCTGCTAAAACCACCATCATTAAGAAATACCGGCGCATTCTCCGTCAGATCTGGTCATCAGAATTGACCGGGAGAAATAAGGTGGCAGCCACGAATATGTTGGCCGTATCACCAGTGCTCTATTCTTTTGGAGCACTGAAGTGGAACGTTGACGAGCTAAGGGATCTTGACCGAAGCACACGGAAGATGATTTGTATGCAACGCAGTTTGCATCCAAGATCTTCCGTGGAACGACTGTATTTGCCCCGAAATATGGGAGGTCGTGGCCTTTTAAGCCTGGAGTGTATGCATGACCGATTGGTTCTCGAAACAGCTTGCGACGTGATTAATCGAACGGAGGATCCCCTGATGATGCTAGTACATCAGCATGAAATTCAGGGGAAGGGGGCGTTTTTGTACAACGCGGCGGAACGAGCGGCGCGAAACCTCGGTCTGGTTTTCAACGTGGGACGTAGCGGTGCACAGGAGGCTGAATCAGTCATCAATCTGTGCCCAGTGCGTCTCAGGGCTAACATACGGAAGGAACAACTCCGTATGTTGGAGGGACGGCATATCGACAAGCCGTTGCATGGACAATTCTTTCGAAATGTCCAACAACTTGGCTTGTCGGCAGAGATGACCTTCTCCTTCTTAAGATCAGCTGGCTTGAAATCCGAGACCGAGGGTTTTATCTTCGCGTGCCATGATGGGGTCATCAATACCTTAGCGTACCGCAAGAACATCTTACACCAGGCGGTACAGAGTACGCTTTGTAGATTGTGTAGATGTCATGCTGAGACACTAATGCATCTTTTGGCAGCATGTCCAATATATGCAGTTTCAGCATACATCGAACGTCACAATGCGGCTCTTCGAGTGCTGTATTACCATCTTCGCAGCACTTATGGTATTGATGCAACCCCAGTTTTGCCGTACGTCCCCACTGATATTGAATCCGTAGTCGGGAATGAGTCTTGCCGAATATACTGGAATTACTCATTCCCGACGAGCAGGCAAATATCAGCCAATAAGCCTGACATCGTCCTTGTTGACTTCGATGACAAATCCATCTTCGTCATCGAGTTTTCTGCACCAGCAGAAACAAATATAGTCAGCAAAGAGGACGAAAAACGGATGAAATATCAGGAACTCCTGTTCGAGATTCGCAGGCTGTATCGAGGATTCAAAATCAAGCTCGTCGTGCTGATAATTGGAGTGCTGGGAGGAATGAGACCAACTTTCCTCCAAAACATCAAAAGCATTCTGGCCTGTCGAGAACATGCAAATTCCATCGCAGGCCGAATGCAGAAAGCAGTGCTACTGGGATCTCTCCGTCTACTGAGGTCACACGAGATCCTGTAACCACTTACCCAATGGTAGAGGGAGTGGTTACAGTTGCAAACGACATGGCCCGGTGCAGTCTGCAGCGGAGGAGATGGATATCGGAGCCACTTTTCTACTGCAGACTGCACACGTGGATTCTGGAGGGCCAAGGGAGGTTAGGGTTTTAGTCGGTAAACCTTGCCGTTAACATCAAAGGTGAGGGAGTCCGACACACGGCGGGTTACACAACATCTTCAAACCCCCTATGGTGCCTAATGCATTTCCCCCCTCCGTCAAAAAAAAAAAAAAATAATAATAATAATAATAATAATAATAATAATTAGGGGCCCGGACGATTTCAGTGGACGGAGGATCTCAGGCAAGATCTAATGCACTGCTACGAGGAGAGCTGTCCGCAACAGAGAGGCTACATGGCGCGAATGCACAGTCGGTTTGCAGTAATGCATCCCGAACTGGCAGATCGGTTTTCTCAACAACAACTGAGAGATTATGTGGCCTATCTGAGGCGGACAGGTTTCGTTGTTCCCAGCTGTCAACCGGTACCGGATGTGCGGGCAATAACAACTGAGCCCGTACGCGGTGCTGGGAGAGATACTCCACATTATGAAAGCACGACACTCGTGTTTAGGCGGAATTTAACAACGAAAGTTTTACCTATGCAACGAGAAATAGACAGAGCAAATAGCCTACTTCTAGATGCTCTTCCAGATGACTGCGACCTGTGGCAAGTCAATTGTGCCGTTTACGAGGCTGCAAGTGATCTGGTGATTCCGCGAAATCTGGTACAGATATCGGGGGGTCGGCAGATTACAAAACGCATGTCTCAATTGAACGGCAAGATTCGACTGACACGGAATCTCGCTTCCCGAATTCAGTGTGTGATCGACTATTTAACATCTGGCCGTTCATTTACGGCTAAAGTCAAGAAGTTCGCACAACAACTGCGGACGTACTATCACACACTGAACAAGCTGAAGTTGCTCAACATCAAGCAACGTTTGGCTGATAAAATTCGGGTTTTGGCGGATGCCAAAAAGAGGCTGCAAAGACGGGAGGATGGAATTCGACAAAATGCAATATTTTGGACGAATCCTTCCAACCTCTTCAAACATCGTATCGCAGCCTCAAGCGAGTTTCCGTCGATAACCGCAGTTGAGGAATTCTGGGGGAGCATCTACGAGAAAACATCTAGGCTTAATGCAGACACTCCAGGTATTGAAATCTTCACCGAGTTGTGCGACGAAGTCACACAACAAAGTGAAGATTGCTCACCCGTCAGTGCGTTAGAGGTGAAAAATGCCATCTCAGGAGCGAGGAATTTCTCCTCGCCGGGCTGGGATGGAATTAACAACTACTGATGCCTCTTTGGAAAACACGCTTTGTCATGACATCGGGCAAGCGTCGAACCATGTCTAGATCGGTTCAATTCCAAAGAGGTGTCTATCAGGGAGATTCTTTGAGTCCTCTGCTCTTCTGCATCTCACTATTGCCTCTATCCGTTGTTCTCCGGAAATCTCAAGGGTACATGTGTGGACCGTCTGGTGAACGTGTACATAAGATCACCCATCTTTTCTATATGGACGATCTTAAATTATACGCATCAGGCGAAGATCAGTTACATCGATCTCTGAAAATCGCCCTCACATACTCGAGAGATATCGGCATGGAATTCGGATTGGACAAGTGTGCAGTTGTTCATTTGCACAAAGGAAGGTCAGGCTCCCATAACAACGATATGGAGCTCGTCAACGGAAATGTCATCCGCCACCTTAGCGCCGAAGAAGCCTACACATACCTGGGCATACCTCAAAGGCATGTCCAGGATGTGCAGGCTGCTAAATCCACCAGCATTAAGAAATACCGGCGCATTCTCCGTCAGATCTGATCATCAGAATTGACCGGGAGAAATAAGGTGGCAGCCACGAATATGATGGCCGTATCACCAGTGCTCTATTCTTTTGGAGCACTGAAGTGGAACGTTGACGAGCTAATAGATCTTGACCGAAGCACACGGAAGATGATTTGTATGCAACGCAGTTTGCATCCAAGATCTTCCGTGGAACGACTGTATTTGCCCCGAAATATGGGAGGTCGTGGCCTTTTAAGCCTGGAGTGTATGCATGACCGATTGGTCCTCGAAACAGCTTGCGACGTGATTAATCGAACGGAGGATCCCCTGATGATGCTAGTACATCAGCATGAAATTCAGGGGAAGGGGGCCTTTTTGTACAACGCGGCGGAACGAGCGGCGCAAAACCTCGGTCTGGTTTTCAACGTGGGACGTAGTGGTGCACAGGAGGCTGAATCAGTCATCAATCTGTGCCCAGTGCGTCTCAGGGCTAACATACGGAAGGAACAACTCCGTATGTTGGAGGGAAGGCATATCGACAAGCCGTTGCATGGACAATTCTTTCGAAATGTCCAACAACTTGGCTTGTCGGCAGAGATGACCTTCTCCTTCTTAAGATCAGCCGGCTTGAAATCCGAGACCGAGGGTTTTATCATCGCGTGCCAGGATGGGGTCATCAATACCTTAGCGTACCGCCAGAACATCTTACACCAGGCGGTACAGAGTACGCTTTGTAGATTGTGTAGATGTCATGCTGAAACACTAATGCATCTTTTGGCAGCATGCCCAATGTATGCAGTTTCAGCATACATCGAACGTCACAATGCGGCTCTTCGAGTGCTGTATTACCATCTTCGCAGCACTTATGGTATTGATGCATCCCCAGTTTTGCCGTACGTCCCCACTGATATTGAATCCGTTGTCGGGAATGAGTCGTGCCGAATATATTGGAATTACTCATTCCCGACGAGCAGGCCAATATCAGCTAATAAGCCTGACATCGTCCTTGTTGACTTCGATGACAAATCCATCTTCGTCATCGAGTTTTCTGCACCAGCAGAAACAAATATAGTCAGCAAAGAGCACGAAAAACGGATGAAATATCAGGAACTCCTGTTCGAGATTCGCAAGCTGTATCGAGGGTTAAAAATCAAGCTCGTCGTGCTGATAATTGGAGTGCTGGGAGGAATGAGACCAACTTTCCTCCAAAACATCAAAAGCATTCCGGCCTGTCGAGAACATGCAAATTCCATCGCAGGCCGAATGCAGAAAGCAGTGCTGCTGGGATCTCTCCGTCTACTGAGGTCACACGAGATCCTGTAACCACTTACCCAATGGTAGAGGGAGTGGTTACAGTTGCAAACGAAATGGCCCGGTGCAGTCTGCAGCGGAGGAGATGGATATCGGAGCCACTTTTCTGCTGCAGACTGCACACGTGGATTCTGGAGGGCCAAGGGAGGTTAGGGTTTTAGTCGGTAAACCTTGCCGTTAACATCAAAGGTGAGGGAGTCCGACACACGGGGGGTTACACAACATCTTCAACCCCCTATGGTGCCTAACGCATTTCCCCCCTCCGTCAAAAAAAAAAAAAAAAAAATAAGGGGGCGTTTTTGTACAACGCGGCAGAACGAGCGGCGCGAAACCTCGGTCTGGTTTTCAACGTGGGACGTAGTGGTGCACAAGAGGCTGAATCAGTCATCAATCTGTGCCCAGTGCGTCTCAGGGCTAAAATACGGAAGGAACAACTCCGTATGTTGGAGGGAAGGCATATCGACAAGCCGTTGCATGGACAATTCTTTCGAAATGTCCAACAACTTGGCTTGTCGGCAGAGATGACCTTGTCCTTCTTAAGATCAGCCGGCTTGAAATCCGAGACCGAGGGTTTTATCTTCGCGTGCCAGGATGGGGTCATCAATACCTTAGCGTATCGCCAGAACATCTTACACCAGGCGGTACAGAGTACGCTTTGTAGATTGTGTAGATGTCATGCTGAAACACTAATGCATCTTTTGGCAGCATGCCCAATGTATGCAGTTTCAGCATACATCGAACGTCACAATGCGGCTCTTCGAGTGCTGTATTACCATCTTCGCAGCACTTATGGTATTGATGCAACCCCAGTTTTGCCGTACGTCCCCACTGATATTGAATCCGTTGTCGGGAATGAGTCGTGCCGAATATACTGGAATTACTCATTCCCGACGAGCAGGCAAATATCAGCCAATAAGCCTGACATCGTCCTTGTTGACTTCGATGACAAATCCATCTTCGTCATCGAGTTTTCTGCACCAGCAGAAACAAATATAGTCAGCAAAGAGGACGAAAAACGGATGAAATATCAGGAACTCCTGTTCGAGATTCGCAAGCTGTATCGAGGGTTCAAAATCAAGCTCGTCGTGCTGATAATTGGAGTGCTGGGAGGCATGAGACCAACTTTCCTCCAAAACATCAAAAGCATTCCGGCCTGTCGAGAACATGCAAGTTCCATCGCAGGCCGAATGCAGAAAGCAGTGCTGCTGGGATCTCTCCGTCTACTGAGGTCACACGAGATCCTGTAACCACTAACCCAATGGTAGAGGGAGTGGTTACAGTTACAAACGAAATGGCCCGGTGCAGTCTGCAGCGGAGGAGATGGATATCGGAGCCACTTTTCTACTGCAGACTGCACACGTGGATTCTGGAGGGCCAAGGGAGGTTAGGGTTTTAGTCGGTAAACCTTGCCGTTAGGGGCCTAAAGGGAAGGGAGTCCGACACACGGGGGGTTACACAACATCTTCAACCCCCTATGGTGCCTAATGCATTTCCCCCCTCCGTAAAAAAAAAAATAATATCGACTTTATTTAGACAATAGGCGAGCCACAGCTTTTAAATTGCTGTTTTACAGACTGACCGTACATTAATATAAAATAAAAAATCACATAAAATATAAATTAAACATTACACTTAAAATCACAGCACACTCGACCGGTTACATAAATATAAACATAAAAAATAGTTGAGACGAATTCAGCAGATTTACACAAATCAATTAATATTACTTAACATGTTACCACAAAATCAACGACGCGCAACATAATACTCTTTCATGGACTTAACAAATTTTTGGGGCAATAGAATCAATTTACGAACTGGAAGCGGCAATGCATTAAAGAGTTTAGCCGCAACATAGGAAAATGCGCCATTAAATTTGGCAGTATAGGTCTTCGGGAAACAAAGTGTATATACAATCGCCCCTCTATGGGCAACTGTGTCCTTACCCAACATTTTCAATCTTCCCATTAGATACAGCGGAACCTTGTAAGTTAGCAACCTACACACGAAGGTTAGGATCCTCATTTCCAAGCGATCTCGCATTTTTCTCCAGCCCGATTTTTGAAACGCATGCGAGATGTGGTCGTATTTACGTATTCTGTAGACGTACCTGAGACACGCATTTTGCACCGCCTGCACTCTACACCAATCTTTATTAATTATACAAGGACCATATACCGATAAACAATAAGTCAGATGTGGTAAGACTAACGACTCACATAATCTCAACTTAGTGTCTACATTCAAGACATTTCTGAACGGGTATAATTGACGTAACCGCGCGTAGGATATTGCTACTTTTTTAGAGATATGCGAGGAAAAGCGCCATTCATCATCAATATATAAGCCTAAGTTTTTAGCTACCTTCACAATTGGTATAATATTTCCTTTAATTACTATATTTATTTGTGAGAGGTCAACTTTGGTGCGTAAGTTATTACTACCTACCACAATGAGCTGCGACTTAACAGGATTTATAATTAAAGCATTATCATCCGCCCACTTCTCCATTTGCAGAATATCCAAATTAAATAAATTAACCGTTTGCAGCACTTTGTTCGGATTCAGTGGCATTATGATTTGCGTGTCATCTGCATATGTTTTAATACTGACATTAGAACAACACTCATAAATGTCCGCAGTGAATATGATAAACAGTAAAGCACTTAATTTGGCTCCTTGCGGAACTCCTTGATTTATCATTATTTCAGAAGACATTATGTGTGCATTTCCAGTATTAATAATAGTGAACTGGGATCTATGGACAAGATAGTACTGAATAAGTTTACAAGATTGGTCACTAAATCCATAAAAGAGTAGCTTAGCAATCAGCAATTCGTGATTCAACGTATCAAAGGCTTTTGAGAAGTCAAGCAGACATATTATCGATAATAATTGATTATCCCAATTTGTTAATACATCTTCAGATATATCCAAGAGTGCTGTTTCGCACCCAAAAAACCGTCTAAACCCAGATTGAAATTGCGGAAAAAGGTTATACTTATTACAGTGTTGCAGAATTTGATCATAACAAACTTCTTCAAAAATTTTAGAGAAGAGAGGCAGACGACTAATTGGGCGCAAATCATTCATTGAAGTAGGGTTTGCATTCTTGGGAATTGGGCGAACAATCGCACTTTTCCAACAGTTTGGGAATTCAGCTGTATGTAAAATCGTGTTAATTATTTGCAGAATTTCTGGTAGACAATATTTATAGATTCTTAAAAACATCTCGGCAGAGATACCATCGGAGCCAGCTCCTGTACAATTCATTTTAGAAATTATTTCAACCATTTTTTCTCTCGATATTTGACTAAATGAAAAAAAACTATTCATAGGAATTTTATGTGACCGAGAAGTTTTAAGGCGTTGTATCAATTTCGGACTGGGTGAAATCTGCGGACAATTAGCAAGGTGCTCATTTATTTCATTAGGATTATTGAAATTGGGAGGTAACTCTGCTGGTCTCAGCTTATGCACATCTGCATGCTTTCATGCCAACCAGAACTTCTTTTGAGATTTTGTATTCAGGTGGTGAAAGAACGCCTTCCGTTCAGCTCTTATTGCAGATGTTGTGAAATTTCGAAGCGACTTATAAAGCATTCTGTCATGGATACACTTAGTTTTCCTCATTTTAGTTCGCGCTATATTTCGTTTTCTTATTAAAACTCTAATTGTCTCTGTTATCCATGGGGCATAGGGTTTTGTTACCCTAATGTTTATGATAGGTGCAAAAAAGTCAAATAAGTCAATAACCAAACTATTAACGAACTCCACTTTATCGTTAATATCCGTAAAATTAGAAATTAACCCCCATGGACAATTACTTGCAACACGATTAAATTCAGAATTATCAAAATATTTAAAATCACGAATATTTACGTACTTAAAAGTTTTAGGAGGTCTAGGGCAATCTATAAAACATCCGATCAGGTTGTGATCAGCAATGTCATATTCGTTCGTCGAGAACGTCTTTAAAATCTTAACCATATCCGATACTAAAATTACATCAATTAGAGTAGCTGATGTGCTACTTTGTTAATACTCATAACAAAGCTAATGTTAATACTCATAACAAACATAATTATATTTTTTTGAAAATTTTCTATCTCAGAATCATCGCGAAAATGAGGGTAAGATACCCCGAAAAACCGAAATATCGCTCTAAAATCGCCATGTTCTCTTAGGGGTCTGTTTTTATTCTTTAAATATTGATTAATACTCATAGCAAACATAATGTAATTTTTTCGAAAATTTTGTAAGCCAGGATCATCTCGAAAATGGAGATGAGACACCCCGAAAACCCGAAAATTGCTCTGAAATTGCCATTTTTTCTTAGGGGTCCGTTTTTATTCTTTATATATACATTAATACTCATAACAAACATAATATAATTTTTTCGGAATTTTTCTATGCCAGGATCATTTCAAAAATGGGGATGAGACACCCAGAAAAACCGATAAATCGCTCTGAAATCGTCATTTTATCTTAGGGGTCTATTTTTATTGTTTATATATTCATTAATACTCATAACAAACATAATGTTATTTTTTCCAAAATTTTCTATGCCAGGATCATCTCAAAAATGGGGATGAGACAACTCGAAAAACCGCTCTGAAATCGTCATTTTATCTTACCGGTCTGTTTTTATAGTTTATATATATATTAATACTCATAACAAACATAATTATATTTTTTCAAAAAATTTTCTATCCCAGGATCATCTCGAAAATGGGGGTAACACACTCCAAAAACCAAAATATCGCTCTGAAATCGCCATTTTGTATTAGGAGTCCGTTTTTATTGTTAATATATTGATTAATACTCTTAACAAACATAATGTCATTTTTTCGAAATTTTTCTATGCAAGGATCATCCCGCAAATGGGGGTAACACACTCCAAAAACCGAAATATCGCTCTGAAATCGCCATTTTCTCTTAGCGGTCTGTTTTTATTTTTTGAATATACATTAATACTCATAACAAACATAATATAATTTTTTCGGAATTTTTCTATGCAAGGATCATTTCGAAAATGAGGATGAGACACCTCGAAAAACCGAAAATCGCTCTGAAATCGCCATTCCATCCGCGGGGTCTGTTTTTATTGTTAAGATATTCATTAATACTCATAACAAACATAATATAATTTTTTCGGAATTTTTCTATGCCAGGATCATTTCAAAAATGGGGATGAGACACCCCGAAAAACCGATAAATCGCTCTGAAATCGTCATTTTATCTTAGGGGTCTATTTTTATTGTTTATATATTCATTAATACTCATAACAAACATAATGTTATTTTTTCGAAAATTTTCTATGCTAGGATCATCTTAAAAATGGGGATGAGACAACCCGAAAAACCGATAAATCGCTCTGAAATCGTCATTTTATCTTAGGGGTCTATTTTTATTGTTTATATATACATTAATACTCATAACAAACATAATGTTATTTTTTTCCAAAATTTTCTATGCCAGGATCATCTTGAAAATGGGGATGAGATACCCCGAAAAACCGAAAATCGCTCTGAAATCGCCATTTTGTCTTAGGGGTCTGTTTTCATTGTTTATATATTCATTAGTACGCAGAACAAACATAAAGTAATTTCTTCGAAATTTTTGTATGCCAGGATCATCTTGAAAATGAGGATGAGACACCCCAAAAAACCGAAAAATCGCTCTGAAATCGTCATTTTATCTTATTGGTATGTTTTTGTTGTTTATATGTTGATGAATACCCTTAAGAAACATAATGTAATTTTTTCAAAATTTTTCTATGCCAGGATCATCTCAAAAATGCGGATGAGACAACCCGAAAAACCAATAAATTGCTCTGAAATCGCCATTTTATCTGCGGGGTCTGTTTTTATTGTTAAGATATTCATTAATACTCATAACAAACATAATGTAATTGTTTCGCAATTTTTCGGTGCCAGGATCATCTCGAAAATGAGGGTAAGACACACCGAAAAACCGAAAATCGCTCTGAAATCGTCATTTTCTCTTAGAGGTCCGTTTTTATTGTTTAAATATACATTAATACTTATAACAAATATAATGTAATTTTTTCGAAAATTTTCTATCCCAAGATCATATCGAAAATGGGGGTAACACACTCCAAAAACCGAAAATCGCTCTGAAATTGCCATTTTCTCTTAAGGGTCCGCTTTTATTGTTTAAATATACATTAATACTCATAACAAACATAATGTAATTTTTTCGAAAATTTTCTATGCCAGGATCCTCTCGAAAATGAGGATGAGATACCCCGAAAAAGCGAAAAATCGCTCTGAAATCGTCATATTATAAAAGGGTTTTTTTTTTATTGTTTATATATTAAAAATTATAATTTTAATATTGACGCTCGACGATGGCACGTCTGGAGTCAGCCACGTTTCGGTAAGTGTAAATATATTCGCCGACTGATCAGCAAGTTTTTGCTCCACACTATTTAGTGGTTGCATTTGACTGCGATACAGGTGATGATAGTCATGCTATTCTTTTAAGGTCGTCTTGACAGTCGATTGCAATTTCTTTAGATGCAGCATCTTTACGCACAAAATTCGAGCCATCTCTCGCCCACGTACGTGAAAACCCAGCATTTCTGGCTGCAGCTTTGGTATCTTTAAGAAGTTGGTACGTGTATGGTGGAAGGAACTCATTTACGTAGACCAAGGTATTTGACGATGTAGAAGATACAAGATCCGGAAAAAGTTGTGATACAGTAATATTGCCGTATTTCCGCTTAGTATCGATGATAAAATTTCGAGTGCCCGCGGATATAAATTTGACAAAAATTGAATACGCATTTTTTATAGGCTGAGAAGCCGATGTTGAAGGTGTAGACGGCTTAGCGTTTACGACGCGTGCCTGCAATATGTCGGTAGCGAGTTTAGGAAGCCAAAGAATTTCGAGGACACGTACACAAACTTCTTTGCGCTCGGTACTGATTTCTTTTGGGATGCCGGTAATTATAAGGTCAGTCGTGGGCTTAGCATAAGAATCACGATTCTTAAGATCACTTACGTCGCTGGATGTAGCTTCGCACTTTTCGGATATTTTATTAACGTCCTGGCGAATGGACAGTAATTGATTACGCAACTCGATATTCGAAGTAAGCATCGTATTCATCATATGCGTTAACTGATCGTCGGTACTGAGACTGTGCCAGTCAGGGGGCAACATGGATTGCTGCTGAGACACCTGAGTTGGTAGGGAGAAGCCGGAGTTTGAATTATTTGCATTGGACATCGTGGTAGTAGGCGGCGATTTGGGCGAAGGAGCCGTAATTGGGTGGGGATATGCAGTATGATACGAAGTAGACGGGTGCGACACTTCGTTGACACGACTAGACGGAGACAATAGGTATGAAAGAGAATGAGCACAACAGATAGATCCGGATGATTTCGATTTACGTGCAATGTAAGCACGTGCGCACGATCGATGAAATGACAGATCACAAATGTCGTATCTGTCATTTGTGTCAAGTGAATAGGAGTAACCGGTATATGTATTGCATCCTCCTCCTGCCGCTAGTCGCGGTTGCGATTATCGTAACTATGCGTTTTACTCCCGTTGGAGAAGTGGATTTCTATTTCGTATATATACGCACAGCACTAAGCATATGATCGCATGATATCGTAATTACTTCTGGAGTAATGTAAAACAACTGCTGAAACGTATAAAAAAATTATATCTCTTTCATTACCTCTTCTTCTTTGTCTTTGCGTAAGTTTCGTATGTCAGATATTGACTTCAATGTTCCAAACAATTACGATATAAGCAACGAACGCGAAACAGAAAATTTGACTTCTTCTTATGCATCTTCTTCATCAACCAAGAAACCCGTGCCTATAGCTGCTGACAAAGCCTTAGCGCAAGCTCTTAGTAGTGGATTATCCAAATCGCAGTATCAGCAATTTCCTTCATTGCTGAAGGAACACAATGCTGACATTATGCCTACATGCAAATTCTTTACAAGGTTTCTTGGACCACACAATGCGGAGAATACTACTAAGAAATGATGTTGATTTTAAAGGCATTACAAACAACGTTACGTTGACAATGATTTCAAAATAGGGATGTGACGGCACTTCCGGGTTTTCAGCTTACAAGCAGAAGTTTTCTGAAGGTGACACTTTTAATGATGAAAGTATTTTCATTACATCTCTTGTACCACTTCAAATTTCAGTAACTTCAAACGATTCCACAGTAATCTGGAAAAATCTCAATCCGTCTTCATCAAGATTATGTAGACCAATAAAATTTGAGTATACAAAAGAGTCACCTGCAATAACTTTACGAGTGGAAAATAAAATAAAAGAGGAAATACACAACCTGAAACCTACAGAAGTGTCAGTTAATCGTGAAAATAAATTACAGGTTATTCATCAACTATATTTCACTATGTTAGATGGTAAGGTGTTACAAGTTATTACTAATACATCATCTGCGGCTGTATGCCCTATATTTAAGGCCAAACGAAGCGAGATGAACAATCTCAACGTTATTATAGAAAAAACGGAGGATGACTCAAATCTTGAAAGTGGAATATCAGTATTACACTCATGGATACGATTTTTTGAATGCTTGTTACATATCAGCTATAAGCTAGTTTTAAAGAAATGGCAAGCGAAAGGGCACGAAGAAAAAGCTCTGGTTCATGAAAATAAAATACGCATTCAAGCTGGTTTTAAAGAGAGACTGGGCCTTATAATAGACATTCGGAAACAAGGAACAGGTACATCCAATGACGGGAATACGGCAAGACGTTTCTTTTCGAATGTGGATATAAGTCATGAAGTTACAGGTGTCAACAAGGATTTAATAGAAAAATTGCATGTTATCTTGCAAACCTTGTCATCTTGTAAAGAAATCGATACTACAAGATTCAGGGAATATTGTTTATCCACTGCATAATTATACATTTAAGAATATGCGTGGTTTTATATGCCACCCACTGTCCATAAAGTACTATTACATGAATTTACATGCAGCGACCCAAAAAACGTATAGATAACATAGTCAGATCCCATGGTCAAAAAGAAGAACTCCGTTTTTCCTGCTAGATGTTTGTTTTTGAGGTTATGTCAAAATCCTGAGGTGATAGGGTTAATTATACCTCGAATTTAGATTCAGTGACCCAAAAAACGTATGGATAACATAGTTAGATCCCCGGGTCAAAAGAAGAACTCTGTTTTTTACTAGATGTTTCTTTTTGAGGTTATGTCAAAATCCTGAGGTGATAGGGTTAATTATACCTCGAATTTAGATTCAGCGACCCAAAAAACGTTTAGATAACATAGTCAGATCCCCAGGTTAAAAGAAGAACTCAGTTTTTCTTGCTAGATGTTTGTTTTTGAGGTTATGTCAAAATCCTGAGGTGATAGAGTTAATTAGACTTCGAATTCAGATTCGGCGACCCAAACAACGTATAGATAACATAGTCAGATCCCCAGGTCAAAAAGAAGAATTTCTGTTTGCTTGCAAGATAGTTTTTTTTTTAGGTTTTTGAACTTTTTTTCTATATAAACAATAACTTTTTGAGATTCGACGACCTTACCTTGGTTCCAAATTTCCCGGCGAAGATTTAAAAAAAAAATTCATTAATTTTGGTCAAAAATTAAAGGCTCTAGCTTAACGTCCATGGCGCTGTGTCGCGCTGGTCCACTGTGCCGTGGCCGTCGCGTCGCGCGACTCCTCCACTTTGCGGAAGAAATAATTTATTTCGATTACTAGAAATTTTCCAGCCATTCTGGAAAAATGCGTTTCTTATAGGAAATTGGACGAGGAATTCAACGGTATTATTTAAAAAATTTTAAAACATGGTAATCATTGTGAAAATTAGCAATAAACAATTGATTTGTAAGAAACAATGGTCATTCTTTAACTTACACAATGGAGACTAATTTCACGAGATAGCTGAAGTTTTTCCAATCAAAATGAAAACAAAAATAGTTGTTCAAGATCAAATGTAAGGAAGTTATGATGACTTGAACACGACCACCAAACGCGACACGTCAAAATTTGACCTTTCTGTATCTTTCAAAAAAATATTTTTTTTGAAATTTCCCGTTACACGTGTTCGCTTATTTTATGCCAGGAACTAGCAAAAAAATTACGAAACGATTTAAAAAATAGTCTGTCAAAAAGTGTTCGGGTTGTGAAAGAATGTCTTATATACATCATTAATGGTAGTTTGTAGATTATCAAGACAATTCAGGGGCACGTATGAAGGCCTGTATAGAACGCCGATTTGCGATTTTATTATTATGACAATAAAAAATGAGCCACAATTACTCAAGTCCATACTCAGCAACTAGTTGGGAAAAACGGTCTCATTTTAAGTTATTTTTGTAATAGATTGCTATTCGGCATCTGTCAGATTTAAATATAGAATACCTTTCTATAAAAATATCCATATCAGAAATACTTTCATTTAACCAAGTAAAATCTCTTTAATTTGCGGGAGGTGAAGTGATAATGATCTAGCATTCTCATGAACAATAAGTAATTTATTACAATCGGAAGACACTACTGCAGGCTTTAGTTGTATGCTCTCCACTGATGTTGGCAGATTACGAAGATCCGAGTAAAAAGAAACTGGAAGCAAATTATCATGAGTTGATGTTGCTAGGTCTATTAAGCGCTGGCAAACAACCTTAAAAGGTCTAGCAGAAGTAGAAACACAACTTGGATCTTTCGTCAAATTCGCAAGGACTTTCTGCTACCCAGGTTTCTTTTTAGAATTTCGATGCAGTGCAAATATTTTTAGTCATTTACTAGGCATAAGCTTATCCAGGTCAGCTAACGTACTAATTGAATGAATCACAGAACCATCAGATGAACGCAGTTGAATTAATACCCCTTTGCGGGAGAACTTCAGGTATAAGTGTGTTGCAACTACTTTCGCCCTCATTATTAGCTTATTAGGAATGTACTCATTAATATAGACTTCTTTAGGTTGCGCTAACAGGAAAATGGTATTGGCTTTCAGAGATTTTATGGATCTCCGAGCTTTAAGAAAAGCATCACGTTTCGACTCGCTACAAAAACGCACAAATATATTACGCTGAACATTGGATGCAGCAGCCGTTGAGGGATTAGCTTCCTCTTTGATAGTGAATATCCTCAAAAATAGCATTAACCGGTTCCATGTCAGTTTTGTGTGGACGAGGTAAGGGTATACGCACTGCTCTTAAAATGTTTGTGGGTTGCAGCGAAATACCTAATGATGTTGCTGTAGAACATACTGAAGAAATAGGTTCCACGTTTTCAATTTCAGGGAGACCAACAATAACCATATCACGTGCACATTCCATAAGTTCAATGGCAGATAGACGGTCCTTGAAATTCTGGTTGTCCGAATGCAACGTAGTATTTTCTTTCGTCGGGTTCACCACTTGAAGTCTTAACTCATCAACATCCTCTGATTTTTTCGTAATATATTAATCCGCTTATTTTGAGCAGCTATTTTTTTATTTCGGAATAGAAACAGTCAAATTTTCCAGTACCAGGCGTCTCAAAAGTATCAGACTCAAATCTTTAATTTAAACATCAAATAAAAATCCCTTTTTCAGTACGCTTATCTTCGCCAATTCAGAGTGAGCAGTCTTTTTACACAAACTACGAACTTCAATGTTAGTTTCAATTTTTAGATCACACTAACAGGCACAGGTGAGTAAAAATTCCTGAAGTGTACCAGTAAATTAGTTTGCATGTGCTACATTCATTTGAAAACGTGTAAACGGGAAGGTAATTATGAGTTAAAGAACCGGTTCAAAAGATTTTTCGAAAAAATTTAATTTCCCGGAGTTACAGACAATTCAAATTTTTACACATTTTCATTCAAAAATTAATATCTTGGGAGATAATGAATGAATCTTTATGAAACTTGGTAGAAGTGGATATTAAATATTGTACTTTAAATTTAAATAATATAAAATTTTAATTCTGTAAATTTAGACATTATTATCGCAAAGTCAATTATTAAATTAAAAAATAAACAACGTTATCAACGTCTGAGGAACTTCGTTCAAAATTCGATGGATGGGAATTTTAAAGGATACAGAATTTGAAATTTTCCCCCGCTTTAATGACTTTGATGCCTACTCGCGGGTCTGCTCTCGGGTGGAGAGGTATAGGATGGACACCACACAGGCATTATACATGACGGAATAGGACAACACAACACCCACCCAGAGCCAGTCCCCCCACACCAATGTCGGTACCGTCATTAACCTATTAGGCGGTCTATTCCGGGGCGACGTGAGTCTTACCCCATCTTTTTCAGAGGTAATGCCCACGACGCACCGACCGAGGAAAAGCCGCTAACGGTACCGACAAACTGCGGACGAAGGTCGACAGCGGTCCCGAATTCGTACCTTCGCCGAGCAATGTTTACTTCATCGATTTTCCAAACAAATGGAAGAGAACGAGACCTAAAGAACGTTCAGATTACGAGGCGTGCACGATAACCACTTAATCATCTCGTTCTATATGGATGGGGGCATAAAACATAAAAAATGGAGAACTTATATTGTCTCGCACGCACGGAAAACCACCGATATACGATACTCGCACGAACTTAGCGCATAGTCACCAGCTCGATAGCCCAAAATAATCTGGCGCTTTTCCGCGGTTTCCCCCATCGCGTTTCGCGATCGCGGATCCGCGGTTCCTTGTCTTGTGCCTCTCTCTCTCTCTCTCTCTCTCTCTCTCTGAATTTGGCCAGACCCGTGCCGATACACGGTGCCTGGCCCCTGAAATAAATAAACTGACCCCTGACCATAAATCTCCTGGGTCAGGACTGCTCCGTGACCGGTATCGCTTGCGTCGGTCTCAACTACGAACTGTTGCTCAAAATTAGGGCGTTGCAGGACCGGTGCGGTCGCGATCATGGCCTGCACTTATTCGAGCTGAGTATTTGGGCTCCTGGACTGCTCTGGCGACTTTTGCTGACTGCTCCTGCTTCTCGTTGACCTGACGGAGCTTTTCGAGAGGCTTGGCCAATTCTCGCAGCACCAGTCCATTTTATCTGCCGCTGGCTGTTCCACGGCCGCAATCCTCGGTTGGCTCTTCGGTGCCAACTTCTTGGGCGTGTTTTAGGCTACTTCAGACACGAGTGTGCCCTCTGGCGGTGGCGGTTCCTTATAATTACGCATGGCTTTCTCTGCGCTTTATACCTCAACCGCCGCGACCGTGGAGTCCTCCAAGGTGCGAACTCTGGCCTTTGGCACTCTCCACTGAAGACCTGGCTGCATGTTCTTATGTAGGAACACAAGCCTGTGTTCCAGCGATAATAGGTCTGGAAACAGGTCTAAAATTGTCATAAGACAACCAATGTAGTCCCTGACTGGCTCATCCAAACCTTGAGTTCTGGTAGTCGCTTCCAGCCACAGCTTCTGCTTGTCGGTCTCGCTGAATCCATAGCACCGACGTGCTGAGCGACAGAAATCTTCCCATGATTGCCAGGTAGCACTAGAGATCCTGTACCAGCGTTTTACTGAGCCGGTTAGTAGCTCAGGCAAGTCGCTTAACAACTGCTCATCTGAGAGATTTGCTGGGCCCCGACATTCCTTTATTCTGGCCAAAAATACCTCATCAATCCGGTCACATTTGGTTCCGGAAAAAGATGTCCTCCATTGACGTACGATTTTGCCCACGCCACGTGAACCCTGATTCCATCTCGAGGATGCGCCGAATCGTGTTCTGGAATACCCTGGGTTCGGAAACATTCCCCCTCCCCCAGAGCCGTCCATACCCGGAGGGTCGTCATATATCATCGTTTCGGGAAATTACCGGCCCGTCGAGATTTTTAAATGATTCGTTCATTAGAAGTTTCATCTTCTAAACAGGTATCCATATATGATTAAAAAGTACTTCTTACTCATAAAACATAAAACTTGCCGGTTACATGATTGCTGGCTCGTATTAAAGCCAGCGTGTCCGAAATTTTGACCCTGACTTCCACTTTAAGCCTGACTCCTATGTGGTGTCTCTGGCACATGTGGTTCGCTTCTTGGGTCATAATAATTCAACCGGAACGCATCTTGGACGTTAACTCTCGATACAGTTTCCGGTAGTTCAGTACTTCGTACACCAGTACTTGACCTCTCAGGAATCCTGGTACTGGAGAATGGAGTCTGGGGATGAGTGCTCTGTTGTAACTGTAGAATCTCATCCACCATTTGAGCCAGTCGATCCGATTTTTCCGTCAGCTCTTTAATATTTCTGCTCTGCTGTGTCTGTATCGCTGCTGCCTCTCGAATGCCGCCGCTGCTCTTCGGTACATTATCGTTTCCGAGCTGTGTGACAGCGTATGTTGGATAAGATCCTCAGACGACATTCTTGCAACTGGTGACATTCTTGGCCTGTTACCTGTCACTGATGCGAATTCTGGGCCTTCTAAATTGTCTGGGCCCTGGGACGTATTGCCCATCACCCGGCGATACAGTCGATCCACTTTTGTGAGTCTTCTGCCTGTTGATTGGAGCTGCAAGTTTTCTAGGGCCAGATAGAGTACTGGCTCCTCCAAATGTAGGGCCCATTCTTGAACTGGCAGGTCCTGCAGCTCTTCTTCAATGGATTGATCCATTTCCTGTCGTTGTGCCATTTTGCACTAAAATTTGTGCACTTGCACTTTTTAAAGCGCTGACTGGATCAATTGGTGCCTACCGGCCCCGTATTATTGGAGAAGAATTGTTACAGGTCACTATCTTGATCGGGAAAAGTCGATATCTTCCCTGAAGATCTTCGTGACTCTTCACTGTCACCGGATACTTAATATTATTTTACAAATAAACTTTTGAAACTAACATTCGATATCTTTACAAATATGATAATCTACCCTACCTTTAAATATGAGGAAGAATAAATTTCGAATCCGATTAGCCTAAAATAAAAAAATTCCGGACCTAAGTCAATTATCCAGACCCGCATGCCACTTTACCGACACGTTGGCTGACCTATCAGATGAAATGACCTCAGTTATTTCCCTGAGTTAAATATAAAAAAAAAACAATAAAAAGTGTCTGTTTGATAGATTTTACTTTTCTTTGGCTCTGATTGAAGGCCTTTTGTGTGAAGATAACTGACTCCCACGAACGTCTTTCAAATTCCAAGTTTTAGGTACATAGATTTAATTACGCCAGATAGACGTTTAGTGTCTGATTGACTGATCCAACCCAGTCAGCACTGGACAAAATTTAAAAATTTGTCACTTAATACAAGCACGACGTGTGCCTGCCGTAATACCGACATATTACGTGGTTTGATTTCGTACGTAAAGATTACGTATGGGTCGTAGAATTATACAACCCCAACATTTTTCAATACTGTAATGATTGATTTGAAAAAACGAGAGTAGGAAATCACGGAAATTTTGGCCTGTCTAGTTTTACATCGGGCCAGTGAAAATAACCACGATTGAAAATAAAAACAAAATAAGAATAGACAAATTCACTTTATTTGTCTCTCATCTGTTTAGTTTGTCCATTGTGCCTGTTTATGCCACTGTAAATATTAACTGCTCTGAGAAGTCAAACAAACTTTAATATAGAACATTTGGGAAATTATTTCCATTAATTTTATCAGACAAATTTATTTTACCTAAAATTTGAGTTTACTTATTCTCTACTGGCACTTTTCAGTGCCTGTTGTTCAGATTTTATTTCTTTGATTCCTAGAAATCGGCCTTTAATAATGCGATTTCTTAGAATCGTCGATTATTTTCAATTTTCGACGTTCGAAATTAGGAATAAAATTTTAAATTAATTTTTTTCCATTTCCCTTAGGAATTAATTTCACTGAGACCCGTTTTGTGCTCTTGGCGCTATTTAATTTCGCACTAACAATTAAACTTAAAATAATCGCGCCGCACGACGAAATTTTATTTAATTTATTATTTTTGCGTGCCCGGAAATCGGTCAATTAGCACGCGATTGCTCCGAATCGAGTATTATTTTAATTTCTGTTAGCTGAAATTAAACAATATTTTAAAATTATTCTTATTATTTTTTTTCCTGATTCGGTTTAAGTAATTATTTCTGGCACGATTCTGAATTGAAATTATTTAATCTCAATTTTTCAAATGAGTCAAATTCTTCGTCACTTTCCGAGAATCGTATTATTTTAATTTCCTATGTTTGAATTAAATAATACTAATAGCGCCTGATTTAAACACTTTCTGACAACTTCAAATTATTGCCCGTTTCTGGTGCATAATTTGAAATTACCGGTTCTTTTTAATTTGAATCAGTTTCACAATTCCCTTTTAAAGTTTGGCGACATGTAACGATTTTTACCGGCGTATGAACGCGATGACTCCGGGATAGATTTCCGATCTGTCCGGCCCGTTTTAATCACGACGTCCTCGGTCGGACGCAATCCTCGGCGAAAAGTCGTCCAGTCGGGTAGCTCTCCAGTGGGGAGCAAAAGACGGTCGTTACGAATTGGGGAGAAACGTGGACCAAAACGCAAATAAAACGGCGTGATTATAAAAAAATAACAAAAAAGAACAGCGTTTATTATCAACAAAAAGAAAAAATACAAATATTGGGGCAGCAACGGGACCCAGTGAAATTGTACGCTTAAGGCGCTGATTATGAGCCGGTGCTTCACCGGATCCCTCGCAAGAGATCTCCGGCTTTTTGTCGGATCCCTCGCCTTGAGTCTCCGCGCGCTGGACCAAGAGAGAGGCAGGAGATGAGGGAGAGCGCGAGAAAGGACCTTGCCGCTGAGGCGGGCAACTGAAGCCAGTACTTACGGTTTGCTGCTGACGCCTAATCCCAATCTGGCACAAAAACAAAAATAATGGAGAACTTATACTGTCTCGCACGCACGGAAAACCACCGATATACAATACTCGCACGAACTTAGCGCGTAGTCACCAGCTCGATAGCCCAAAGTAATCTGGCGCTTTTACGCGGTTTCCCCCGTCGCGTTTCGCAATCGCGGATCCGCGGTTCCTTGTCTTGTGCCCTCTCACTCTCTCTCAATTTGGCCAGCCCACAGGCCTACACACTGCACATACTGCATAGAGTATACAAAATAAATCGGGCTGAGGATGGCCGTGTTAATGGAGATTTCGTCGCCCCTGGCGCGGAGTCGAGATCTCCGTTACAGTCCACTCTTACCACGTTTCATAAAGATTCTTTCATTATCCCTCAAAATATTCATTCTTAATTGAAAAAGTGTAAAAAATGTAAATTGTCCATAACTCCGGGCAATTAATTTTTTTCAATAAATCCTTTGAGCCGATCCTTTAACTCATAAATGAATCCCCTTTTACATATGTTCAAATGAATGCAGCAAATCCGCAAATTTGCTGGTACAATTCAGGAATTTTGACTCAGGTACATAAAACTGCATTAACCGATGGATATCATAGACTTATTGTAATAGACTATTTATAGATCTTGCAACGAAATTTTATTCAAAACGGTCTCGGAGCTATATAAATACTACCGTACACTTTGTAAGACCGTTCCACCCTGTAAATGGACGCAAAGGAAGGTCGCGCAAATAAAAATCACAAAAATCAAACGTGTACTGAAGGAATTATATATTTGTCCCATAAAAGAAAACCATGTTATTTTACAAATTTTAACGTAGACAATGATATAGCGGGGCCCGTGAAATCACGCGACGGTCGGGCTTCTTACGGAAGACCGGAGGCCAACACAAAAAAACAAATCCCCAATGAAACGCCGCACTACCCGCACACAAAAAAAACGGTCCACTTTACGCGAAGCCGCTATTTCCTCCGGGAGGTTACACAAGTTTTGAGGGGGGGGGGGGGTATAGGTCTAAACTCACCGAGACCTAGGATGGCGTCGATCCCTTTTTATAGGCCGTCGGCGATCGTGACGAGGTTGAATCCACCAGCTAGACAGGGTTCTGGAGCACGCGACCCGTCTCAATATGACCCGCGGTTAGTTGGCGAGGGTCCAGGCCTCCTTCCGCGGTGACTGCCTCCGTCATAGGCGAACGTCAAGTCTTCGGTCACCCACTAGCACCTGTCACCATCCACACCGTATCTCCACACGAAAATTTCACGGCATTTTTAGGCACGAGACGCGCGAGGTACACCGTTCCGTAGAAGCTTTTCTTCTTCGTTTTCTCGACGCTTTAGAAAATGTTCGATCGGAAGGCCGGATGCGAAGTGTCCCTTCGTGATAACAGCGCCGGACACCCGGCGAAAATCTCAGCACCGGGCCAAAAAGGGGGGCCAGAAAAGGGGAAAGGAGAGGGGCCAGTCCTTATCGTCTCATGGCTATCTAAACGAGGCCCATAGAGAGCGAGAGAGAGACAGAGCGACTATATCGACGGCGTCGAGTTAGGGAAAAAGCTCCCCCACTGACGAAAGATGAGGGAACACTGGAATAGGGGGCAAGGATACGCCCTACTACTCTTCGTGTACCCGGGTGTGATAGTGGCACCCGGGAAGAAGGGCAACGTGGCAAACACCAATGGGCGGCATAGCCGACTGCAACGTGGCGGTATCAAATCCCGAACGGTGTGGGTGCGTTCACGCTGCGGCGAGTAGGCCGGTAGATGGGGTTCGAGCGTCGTGGTTGGGGCGGAAGAATCGCCATCATGGACGCGCCATCGAGCCAACATGAAGTCGATAATACCGCAGCCTGCCTGACCGACGGATGGAAACATGATCCGAGACAGTTCATTTATAGAGAAATAAAGCGAATTTTTACGGAGGGCACTCCGCACGGCTCCGCTACTGCCAGGAGGGGTCGATCGGTGACGCCTCGTCACAACTTCAAGGTCTCAATGTCAACTATATAATAATATAATATAGTTAAATATAAATAAGTAAGTCACTTATTTTAATTAAATATAAATGATTAATGATTAGTACATAAATAATTGGCATTGTTTAATAATTGTAATTTTTTAGTAAATAATTAACTTTATACATACTGATAGTAACCGTCACTCACGCTTGACCATGCATTATGCCGTATATACCGGGTGAGTTTTTCGAGGCGAGATATGTCATAGCCAGTAGCCAATGAGAAGCGAGCTTTAGCCGAGAACTTTCACGAATCGACCAATGGCTTGAAAGTTGTGGAGTGATATTTTTATGAAAAAAGAAAGCAAATTGATCACTCCTTAACTTTCACATTATTGGTCAATTCGTGTAAGTACTCGGCTAAAGCTCGCTTCTCATTGGTTGCTGGCTATAACATGAGATATCCTATGTCTCACCTAGAAAAAGGCACCCGGTATATATGAGTGTACGCGGCACACTCTTCGCGGTTTACCGCAAAAACGGTAGATCGTATGAAAAAAAGTTCAAACCAAAGTTGTAAAGAATTTTGTACTCTTCAACTTACTAGGTGCAAATCTCATTTCAGCAATAGAAAGCGAGATATTCTCGAAAACTCGATTTTTATGATCTTTGACCTTCAATATCTTACGACACGAACACGATAGCACGTGTGACTTTTGAAACAACATTTAGAACGATAAAACAAAGGTTTATACCAACTTACAGCTTATTATATTTCATTCGGAGGTTGACCCCTTTTTTTACCTAATATAACTGGGCTATTGCCGGTATTAACGATTGCTTCAACTGGATGAAAATCATCGAAGTAAATCGTCGTTGTGAGGAATTAACTAGTCCTTTCCAGGACTCCTAAAATATGGTTGATTGTATTTTCTTCCAAATCGGTTTTCTCGATCAGTTCAAGACGAGTTTTTCGTTTACTGCAATATCACACACTTGCGCCTACTATGCAGCATTCGTGACACAACAAAGTAGTAAAGCTACCTATTATGTCAAGCTGAGTATAAAGCGTATGTTAAAAAAAGGGTCTCGAATTGTTTATATGCCCGCCTGCCATAATCTCTACGACTCGATTTCGAATCGACTTCATTGGGAGACTTGGGTAGTCAACGAATTTTTAGCGTCAATGAGACACCAAGTGCATCAAGTTAGTTAGGTTCTAATAATATAAAAATATTTACCACAATCATTTAGAAAATTATAAAATAAACGAACCTCGCTAAACTGGAACTGGTGATGGGTAAACTAGTTGGATAAGGATTTCTAAATCCAGCACTTGTCGTAGAAATCGAATATATACTTGGAGTATGCCTGTTGAAAATATATAATGTAATGTTTATATGGCATTTTATATAATTTTGTAAAAATCTTTGTTATAATCTGCAACCTAAATTACAAAATCTGTGTATATATGTACGTGATATTTCGCATTTTGTTCGTCATTCCGTACCCTACGTTATATTGTAACGTGGGATGTTTTTAGTTCTAACAAAAATTAGTTTCCACAGAGTTTCATCTTACTCTGCCTTGCACGGCTGTTACTCATAAAATTTAAAAAAGGAAATATACTATTTTCAAATATTCGACAACCAGAAGATACGCTTCTTACAACAAGTGGCCGAGAGATACATGTCGGGCGACATCATAGTCGGCAACATAGAAAAAGACGCGAACCCTCACGAGGTTCGTGTAAATTTATGATTGTTTGTAGATCAGCTTTTGATCACACAACCCGCCGTAGCCAACGGCCAATAGCGTTTTCCCATAGTAAACTTAAAAATATCTTATATTGATAGAACACTTCGTGTTGTCGAACACATGTGGAAAACTAAAAAGACTAAATAATTTTTGTCCCGAATGACGTCACGTCCTCGCTGTCTTTCGTTTAGTAATACTAACAATTACCATTGCAACTATTATATATAATAATCAATTAACCATTAATTATATAAGCGCTACTAATTCATTGTCAAGAGATATGTCTTATTTAATATAGCATTTTTAATTACACGATATTAATTTAGTAATAGTTTATGGTTATAAGCAATAACCAATCGGGGTTTTGCGCGATGAGTATATCATCAATTTACGAAATATGAAATACACGAAATACGATTGTTGTATATTAAATATTAATTATTATTATTGCATTTAGATGTAAGTTTATTATATTACATTTGTAAATGAATATAGTATACATCATATCAGCTTTTCCTACTTCTCTCATCTGTTGAACATTGAGATAGAGATATGATGATAGAGAGATGATAGAGAGAGAAGGGCCCAGATCTCTGACCGAGGTGACGATTTAAGAAAAACAATTTTCCAAGTCAGTCGGAGGGTCGACAGTCGACCGGACTAGTCTCCATTGAGTCGAGAGTCGATACTAGACTAGACCTAATTTATTCTTGAAGCTATTTTCGGCGTCTACAAAAGTTGTAAGACTATATTCATTTATACATATATATATATATATACTTACAAACATATTTATTTTCCAATTTTCAGGACATTTCCTTTTTCCTGTTTTCCTTATGCAGTAAAATAACACTTTGATTTCAAGGGCTTCAGGTTGGATGCTTCATCGTCAAGGTACCAATCTCAATGTATTGATACAAAGGATCTCTTTTCTTTTCTTTGGCATTAGAAATGAATGCTTGAAGTTGGATGCTTCCTTGTTAAGGTACCAACTTCAAGGTATCAGTTCTAAACACGTTTTTTTTTTTAATTAATCGCAACCCAAACCAATTTGTCCTTAGTATCCCTCCAAAGTTATACTATATTCCACTATTTTTAAATACCTGTGTTCATACTTACCGAAAATATAAATTATAATAATGGTAATTATAAGTCACATATGGCCTCAACAGCCGGAAAGTTTGACAAAAATGACGACAAAATATGGTTACGGGATTTCATTTGTTATCAAAAAACATGCAAAAATCTGCTACAACATAAATCGCCAGAGCAAGGATACTCGTTTTATACGCTTTTAAATTTTTTTTCATGAGTTAAAATGTCAAAGATTGTCTTGCTTTTGTAAATAATGTTGGCTTAGGGGTATGGTCTGAACAGGCTGGAGAATCTGTTTATACAGAATTTTTAAAATATTGGAACAAATATAAAATTAACGCAGTAACTGATCCGTCTTATAATGAAAGGTTAAAAAAAGCAGTCGTTGAATTTTCATCTGTTCATATTTAATTGTAGACAACTTCTGTTTAGTAAAAATTGAATAAAGATGTGTCGAAAATAAATTTAGTTTAAAATTTATTTACCCTCCATAATTATTTTTATACTTATCAATGGCTAACTAAACAAAAATTTAAAAATACATGTAAACAAGTATCCTTGCTCTGGCCATTTATGTTATAACGGATTTTTGCATATTTTTTGATAACAAATGAAACCCCGTTACCATTTTTGGTCGTCATTTTTGTTGAACTTTCCGGGTATTGAGGCCATATGTGAATTGTACATTTATTTCACCATTTCTCCACCATCCCGGTCGTCCCAAGGTAAGAGGGACGAATAGTCATTTTTACATCTTCTTTCCCTTATTATTACTTGTACTCCGTTGCGTTCAACGCTGGACGTAACAAATAATCAAAACCAAAACGAATATTATTGCAATTTATAAAATGAACAAAAAGTGTTTTGAAAATCCCACAATGTGAAGTGAAGAAAAAATAGTTAAATATAAAAACCAGAGAAACAAAGTAAAATATCTTCCTAATAAACGTAAACTTTATTTTCAATCACATTACTAAATATAAATCACTCGTGTTTTAACAAAAAAAAACGGAAAATGGCGAATAGCCTAAAATAAATAAAAAACAGTGAACATAAAAGTGAAATATATCGTTTACGTGTTTCGAGTACCGCGGAAATAAGTCCTTTCCGAAGGCAAGTCGCTATGCTCTCTTTTAATATTTAAAATTTTTTGTATTTGACAGTGTTGAACAGAAATCAATTTTTATCGCCGGAAAGGAAGGATTTTTACCGCGTAAAATAAAAAAAACCGCGATGCGGCCAATGAGCGAAGCCGCCATAAAGAGCAAAGTCACCGCAAAGACGAGTAAAATTTAATAAAAAAATGAATGTTTAAAAGAATTTATCAAAAGTTAAAGTTTATTTCCGCGTAAAATTAAAAAAACGCGAAGCCGCCGTAAAGAGTAAAGTCACCGCAAAGACGAGTGAAATTTTAATTAAAAAAAAAAGTGAATGTATAAAAGAATTTTTCAAAGTTAAAATTTTACCGCGTAAAATAAAAAACCGCGAAGCGGCCAATGAGCGAAGCCGCCATAAAGAGCGAAGTCACCGCAAAGACGAGTAAAATTTAATAAAAAAATGAATGTTTAAAAAATTGATCAAAAGTTAAAATTTATTTCCGCGTAAAATTCAAAAAAACGTGAAGCCGCCGTAAAGAGCGTAGTCACCGAAAAGACGAGTGAAATTTAAATAAAAAAAAGTGAATGTTTAAAAGAATTTCTCAAAATTAAAATTTATTTCCGCGTAAAATTGAAAAAAATGCGAAGTCACCGCAAAGACGAGTGAAATTTAATTAAAAGAAAAAAAAAAGTGAATGATTAAAAGAATTTTTGAAAGTTAAAAATTTATAACCGCGTAAAATTTAAAAAACGCGAAGCCGCCGTAAAGAGCAAAGATACCGCAAAACGATTGAAATTTAATAAAAAAAAAGGTAAATGTTTACAGTTATTTTTCAAGGTTAAAATCTATTTCCGCATAAAAATTAAAAAACGCGAAGCCACCATGAAGTCGCGTAAAAACTAATAAAAGGGAATAGTAAATATTCAAAGTTAATTTCAGCTTTCTTGCGTAAAAATTATGAATGCGTAATCGTAAGCTAAACCATTAACGGAAGGGATAGTAAGTTCCGCAAAACAATTTCTTAAAAATTAGTAACGAAAATTCGAAAGCAGGTTACAACGCATTCCAAGCATTACATATACATATATATTTTTCTACATGTGTATTATATATATCTAATATGTCTAATTACGTTTTTGAACTTCGAGAAATCGGTATGCCCACTGCGAGTATAGCCCGTTTTTCTTTTAATCGTGATAAATGAGTGAAGACGGTAAACTCATTCGCAATAAGTACAAAACTCCTAGCGAAGAAGAGAGACAAAACGCGTTAGGGGAGGGATTACCTATTGTGAATCAGCGGAACCTAAACACTATCGAAACATATAGACCCATTTCAAGCAACTAAAACTTTATTATATTCCCCTAAGCAACCTGCATTTTTCGAGCTTAACCCGGATTCGGTTCTTGAATCTGTTGTAGAGGTAGCTCCATTCGGAAATCAATCGTATAATTCCAGTGAAGACCTGGAAAATTTAAACCAGTCCTCGTTTTCACTTTTTTCTCATATACTGGTAAATACGAATTCAAGGCCTCCGAGATGGCAAGTAACCAATATTTAAGCGTCCGCGATGCAGCTGATACAATACCCATATTGTCCGGGTCTAGGGACGGATACACATTTACGGAATTCGCGTCTGCTTTCAGTAACGCCTTAAAAATAATTCCCAACGCAGCAGAACGCGCACTTACTAAACTGACTCTTGCCAGATTAAAAGGTGAAGCATATGGTACTATGCTTGACAAGGACCCCGATACTATATCCGAGATGTTAATTGTTTTAAAAGAGATTCATGGTACCCTCAGTTCTACACTAGAAGTGAATGGTGAATTAGCCCTGTTATGTCAAGGGCGTTCTGAAGGTGCCGCAAGTTACTTTATCCGTGCTCGAGTTATCGGATATCGGATAAAGGACGCATATAAACAAGGTTCAAACACGGATTTATCAGATGAGAATATTAAAGAACTGGAAATTGCATGTTGTAAGGCTTTTGTATTAGGATTATATCCCAAAATTACTAGTCGAATGACGGAATGAATAGATTTAAATTTAGCCGGACCGGAAGCAATAAAAATTCAGTTAGAAAATCGTAAACGATTAATCAGGCAACAAAATTCTTAACTTAAGAATTGCGATATTTGCAAAAGCACCGTACACTCAACGTTAGAGTGCCCTTTGTTAGCTAAAGAACCAAAACGATGTCCATTATGTGATAGTACCTAACACACTGCAAAAACGTGTGAAAAACAAGTGAACACGGAAAATCGTTCAAGATACCAATTATGCGATCGAACCGGACACCTCGCTCGAGATTGTCGTCCGAAAGGACAAAGGTGTCAATATTGTAACAAATCTAAGCATACAACCAGGGAATGTCGCAGCTGATCGCGTAACCAAATATGCGATCTTTGTCGTAGAACGGGATACGTGGCACGAGATTGTCAGTACAGAACTCCCGTCCGGGTAGTCCAACCGAATTGTCAAGGATGCGATAAAACAGGATACACTCTGCAAGATTGTCGAAATAATATGCCCTGTCAATATTGTGCCCGGCGAGGTCATACCGCTAGTGATTGCCCGCGAATAAAGGAACAACAGGCCCCACGCTATCAATATTGCAATCGAACCGGGCATAATGCAGCCCGATGCTTCCAAATTCCCAAACAGCAAGAGACGATAAGAGAAATTTTCTGTAAAAAGGCAGGTCATACCGTTGAATTCTGTTTCGCACGAAATCGCCAAGTTACCAATAATGTTCAGCGAAAATCGGGAAACTTCCGGAGCCTCCCACATTGGGAGGCAGTTCAATTTCAACCATTAAATCATGCTCCAATACGAGCGATATAATATGCCATAAAAGAGGAACCATACGATCAGTCAAATTAACTTGTTTAAATAACAATTAAATTGTCCTGATCCTACATTGTTTCTTATAGATTTCGGAGCTGCACCTTGTAAAATTAAACAAAGATTCATAGATAAAGAAACAATCGGTAAAACCCATATTTTACAACTATTAGGAATATCTCCACAATTGGTACCTATCATGGAGAGAGTCAGTATGAATATTTTAGGCAATTGAGACTTTTTTCAATGAAAACATTTTTTGGAAGTTAGCGAAATTAAGTGTCCATTCTATTCACACCCTCCCGTTTTTGTTATATATCCGCGTTCCCGACAAATTATATATGCGCACGTGAAAAATACTAAATTCACAAGTAGACATATATCACTTTCAAAACTACCCGAAGGAATATTCGTGGGAAATGGGTTAACAGAAAACCGGGATGGCAAGGCTTATGTGCCGATAGTTAACACAACAGACAAACTATATCCCTATTCACCTACCGAAGTAGAATTACAGGAAGTTCAGGAAACGCAACCAACACAAACGTCAGTATCGTTTCCTAAGAAATTTGCGAGTAGAAATAAATCGATAAGTAGAAGAATTACTAACTAACAATATTATTCAACGGTTACAATCACCGTATAACACGCCTATATGGATTGGCCCTAAGAAAGAAGACAGTCAAGGAAATAAACGCCGGAGATTGGTACTGGACTTCAGGGCACTAAACGAGAAAACGATTGGAAATGCGTACCCGTTGCCAAACATTTCCGAAATACTGGATCAATTGGAAGGAGCACAATACTTCTCCATTTTTGACTTTGCCTCAGGATTTCATCAAATTCCTATGAGTAAAAAGGACCAATACAAAACCGCATTCTCCATGGATCATGGTCACTGGGAATTCGCCAGAATGCCATTCGGACTAAAAAATGCTCCTGCTACCTTTATGAATTCAATGAATGTAGTATTATCCGGATTACAAGGAATAAAGCTATTCTTGTACTTGGACGACGTAGTGATATACGCAAAAACTTTGACAGAACATCGCAAGAAATTTCTTAATTTTTTACATCGGTTACGTAAAGCAAACCTTCAACTACGAACTGACATGTGGGAGTTTTGGAGCACGAAGTCACCTATCTCGGACATTTTATTACACAAGACAGATTGAAACCTGATCCAAAAAAACTCGAAGCAGTCGAAAAAAGCCCATAACCTAAGAACGTCAAGGGAATACGAGAATTCCTAGGTTTAACTGGATACTATCGTAGATTCATCGATAAATACGCTAAAATATCAAAGCCACTAACCAAGTTGAATTTAAAAAGGGATCGAGAATTCGAATGGACCGCGTTCGACTACTGACAAAATATTTCATCGGAGTCCCATTACCCGATGCAACAGCTTCTACCATCGCAGACCCACTTTTTAAACGTTTATTATGCGTATTTGGAGCCCCCAAAATAGTTCTGACCGCCCAAGGCTCGTATTTCGTGTCCAAATTAATCAAATTACTAGCTAAACGACTTCGTATTCGTCAACTAAAAACCACTGCGTTCCACCCCCACATTAATGGTTCGTTAGAAAGATCCCATACAACTCTCGTGGAGTACTTGCGTTAATTTGCAAATAAGCATAGTGAATGGAATAACTGGGTGGAATTTGCAATGTTCCCTTATAATTCCAATGTTTACGAAGCTACAAAGAGAACGCCATTCGAGTTAGTTCACGGAAAAAACCTTAAAATTCCTTCAAGTCGATCACTTCCTCGACATGAACAGATTGAAACTTATGATAATTACTTGATAAGATTGTTAGTTCGATTAGATGTCCTACACAATGGCTCACGCGATAATCTTCAAGCCGCTAAAGAGAAGTCCAAGATCTATTACGATCAAAGCCTTCACCCTGTCGATTTTGTCGCAGGGAACTACGTATTTTTAAGAAAAGGTCTAAAGTCTGGTAAACTAGGCGATTTACGAGAAGGACCTTACCGTATCTTAGAAGTATTTAATGATAAAAATGTTAAAATACGAATTGGGAGGAAGGAAAAGATTGTCTCGATGGATCGTCTTATCCCTACTACCATCAAGGAGTCAGATTCACGACTCCATCATAATTAATGATTTCTCTAATATAATTTTTGTGAATGTTTGTATAGGTTGGCCAATTATAACAGAAAAGGAGAGTAGAAAATTTATCTTCAAAATGTCGAACAACGAACAACGGATATATGCGGGAGGAGATGAACTTGCGGCTTCGCCTTTGGACGCCCAGCTCCACAGGTGGAAAATTGCCCATTTGAAAGGATAGGGTCCAGCAATCAGAAAACACGGAGTCCGGGAGAAACACGAACTCCTGCGGAACCACCAAGTAATGGAAAGAAACCGCGTGCTCGCCAATTTATACGAGGACTCCGTAGTGCAGCCAGATCAACTAAGAAAGGGAGATTTAGCAGAAGCAACAATCCGTCGAATATCCGGTGGAAAGGAAATCAGCGCACAAGGACGACGCTTTTAGCGAAATGTTGTTAGACCTCTACGGTCCAACGATGGAGCCTCCGTTTTCAGAGGGACTCATTTCTGGAAATGGGCATGGATAAGAACGCCCAAATCATCGAATCATCAAGGAAAAACGAGAGCGTAAGGTCAGCGTATGCAACAAGGAAAATTGAACATCATCGCGAGAAAAAGGTGGAATCCGAATACTGAAGGAATTCCCAAACGTACACAGGTAGGATCGATACCTGTGTACAATGATACGGCGAAAGACCCAACCTTACCCACTCGGGGGGACTTGCAAAAATCTATGCGAGCCGCCATTTACGTAAACCTCAATGGTCCAATATACCGCAAAAGAAGGGAATCACGAGTGACCTCACCACCGAGGTTGCCATCGTCTCCATCTGAAGAAGCTTGGGATACTGCCAGCACAATGGGAGAAGCAGCAGCATTACTGGATCCAGAGCCGTGTATTCCAGTAATAACCGAGACGGAAGAAAAAGCGACAGAAGAAGAAACCGATAAAACATCGGAGGTTTCAAACGAAATTCCTCAAACCACATGGTCAGGTTCCCCTTTCGTTGACGTTGGAAGTGCCAACGAAAGTGCGTTGGAATCCGAACGAACTTTACCAACAACGCCTCGGAAACAAAAAGCCAGGAAGACTTACCAAAAGGTGCGGCTTCTAATAGAAAGGTCTAGAAGCGACCTATCACACTCGAGCCATGCTTCAACCGCAGAATTTCACGCACACATCACCACGTCGAACTTTTGTGTGGAATGCAGGTTCAACATCGTAGCGCTCAAAAAGATTTGCACCTGTAAATACTGCCCTTTGTGCAGCAAGTTACTGAAATGAAAGCCATTTTTTTATATATATCGAACATTATTATTATATTCAATCATTATTACTATTAATTATAGTCGAGTATAGAATAATTAGTATCGTAAAGTCAATTAATTAAATGTTCGGGATTGGACACTCACGAAGGAATCATTCGCGAGGTACCAAACCTAAGGAATTTTTTATATTCTTGAAAATTGAACTTATTCCGTAACGAAATTATTAGTCAAACAACATGACTACTATTAATGCTATTATGTATGTTGCTCGCGAAAATTGACAAACATACATTTCAATAATACTACTAGGGTGGATCGAAAAACACGAATTTTAGATTTCAGATTCGGCAGGGTGTAGAAAAGTTGTATATCCCTACCAAATGAAAGCACAAAAAATTTCAGACCGATCGGTTGATATTTACTATCCCCACATCGAGCTTAAAGTTTTGAAGTTTCCGTAGAACATGTTAACTTTTAGGTGTGTGCGTGCCTTCGATTTTAAACTAAATGTTATTCATGACATCGACATAAGGTCACTAGTAACTCAGGAATACATGAATCCAATCCAAAAAATGTAATGAGCGAGGTGGCAAACTGTTAAAAAAAATTTTAAAATAAACCATTTTAACGTATTTTTGAAAACGGATAGCGGTATAGATATAAAGAAGAACAGATCATTCCTCTTTCATATCTTTCTGCTCGATCTACCCCCTCCCTTTCAACCTTGTGCACAAAATGTAACGAATAGCGCCGAATACTGTGGGAATTACAAAACACGCAACCCAAAAAGTTGTATATGCGAGTATGCTTCCAAAGCAGTTGTGACTAGGTGTCTTCGCGGCTCTCGTCCGTTTTTTCATTCTAATTATAGAAATTACTTTCTTTTTGATACATAAGGAGTCGGCTTGATTCCTTGTAGCATAAATGATTGCGATAATTTTTCAATAAAATGGCCTATACACGGAGTGTTTCTGAGTGTCCAGTACTGGGTGCTTTCCGTAATTTACCGCAGTTTCAATTGCCGACTAACAAGGATGTTCTTCTCGCTTGCTTTCAACATAGGAGTGCTGGCGTGCATTCTGAAGAATTCTCGCCTAAAACTCCTTTCCTGGATACTGTTAAGGTAGTAGCTGTACATGTGTTAGATTTATATCGCAATGCTTCAATCCCTGCTTCTTCGTTTAAAACTGTTACCGAAAGGATTATATCTCTTCGTAAAAAACACGAATCAATACCAAAATAAGTCCAGAGAAGGCTCTCGTGGTCTAAACGTTGCAGTTAATAAATTTTTGGAAACATGCAATAATTTATTTGATGTTGCGTCCTGTAAATGTCCGATTGATGCATCCAACCCTGAGGACACTATCTGCCACTGCCATGATAAATCTAAGAGTGCCTCGAATAGAAAGACCGTTTCTTCTGGACGAAAGGACTTTGCGTCAGATGAAGATTGGTAAAGTTGACTTTATTGACTCTAAAGCGCTTCAGAAAAGAGAGGATAGAAAGAACAGGATGTCTCAGCAAAATGTTTCTTCCGATTTCACTTCATCGTTGTTTCACGACTCGTTTGAATCACACTCGGATTCTGTTTGCGACGAAACTCATGGCAGAGATGATGATTTTAAAGCTACAAGGCCTTGTAGTTCCGGGAAACAAATGCGAGCATCTCTGTTGAACACTGCATTAATTAGTGATCGGTATGGACTATCCAACAGACAAACTGCTGCGATTTCATCTGCTGTTCTGAAAGAAATTGGCATCGTCACAAAGGATACAAAAGCAAAATTTTATAGGCGCATACAAATGGACAATAGCTCATTTCTCTTGTCCAGGAGCCAGGTTCAATGTACGGTAGCCATGTCACTCCAACAAGTGGTACTGCTGCAGATATATATATAGCTAAATGCATTTTGAATTTTATTGAACAGTATGATGGTACGGAGTCTCTTGTCGCAGTTGGTTGGGATGGAACATACGTAAATACAGGTCATAAGGGTGGCATCATTCGTTTGATCGAGGAAAAGCTGAATAGACCATTGCAATGGATAATATGTGAGAATGTAATAAATTTTGAATTGTGGCGCCATGCGCACTAGATTAGTCAGTTGATCGTACACTACTAATATGTGTTGGTACGTAAGTACAATGTAACAGCGAAAGAGCACCACTGTAGTATTGTTCGAACTGCGAAGCGTACACGTTACAAAATAAATTAATACCTAGAGCACGTGTATATATTAAATCTACGAATAAAATAAATATCAAATAAATAAGTAAAAACAAATTAACGTGATACGTATTTTCCCTTTAACATGGTAGCGGAGCGTGGTTTACTGGTTCTCTGGTTCGGTTACCGTAGTGCAGTAAAGAAATTGTGTAAATGGTTCTGTGAATAAAATAAATTGAAGATTGGAAGCATAAAGTGAACATAAACAATAAAAAGTGAAAATTATCGAAATAGATATTGATCGATGAAACTGTGAAACACGTGGCTCAATAAGGTGAAAATTTTTGATATACTTAAATGGCGGACTAGGGCATGGGAAACCAAGTAGAAAAAGATACTAAGGAAAGAGAACTTCTAGATCAAATAAATAGTAAAAGCTTCGAGTTAAAGATAGAACATAGAAATTATTTGAGAAAAGTATTTTTGAAAAATTTGAAGAAAGTACTTATTATATTAAAGGAAATTGAGTGTGATAAAATACAAAACGAAAACATGGCAGATGATATGAAAAATATTTTACCAATTTTTGATGGTAAAGAGTATAAGATGCGGAAAAAACGATTAATAGTGTTTTTAAGATACAAAGAATGTGAAGAAGCAATGCTCCATGAAACAAGAGTTGAGACTATAACAGAATCGACTTGGACAAAGAAGGACTTGAAAGCCATGAACTATATATATAGTGCACTATCACCTAAGCAGTTTGAAATTATAAATGAAGAAGAGACTTCATACAACATACTAAAAAAACTAGATAAATTGTACTTAGAAAAGTCAACAGCACTACAGATATGTGTAAGAAGAAAACTTGATACTTTGAAATTTAGTGATTATACAGATACGAGTGAATTTTTCAGTGAATTTGAAAAATTAATTAATGAACTTAAGAGTGCGGGAGCAGCAGTGACTGAAAGGGAGAAAATGGACTATATGTTAAGAACATTACCTATATCAATGAGTTATATAGGAAATTTGATAGACTCTGTTAAGGAGGATGATCAGACTACTGATTATGTAAAAAATAAAATTATAGTACATGAAAGACAACACAGTCAAGATAAAGGAAGAAAGAATTCAAATGAGTCCAGCGCATTTAACGTTGAACATAAGAAGAACATGAAAAGTTGTTACAAGTGCGGAAAGCCAAGTCATCTACAAAGACAATGTTGGAACCCTATGTATTACCAAGTTCAGTCAAGGGGAAATTTAAATGTAAGCAGAGGAAGAGGATACACACAGCAAGCGGGTGTGAGTTATAGACCAGAGAGTCAGAAACAATATTACAACAGCAATAACAGAGGGCGTGGCAGAGGCTATCGAGGCAGATCAAACGGGCAGTTTCAGCAGCCTTGGTATCAACAAAATAATCAAGGAAATTATACAGGAGCAAGCTACAGCGAAAGCGTAAATCGAAGAGGAAAGAATGATGTAAATAATAATGTAAATAATAGCGAAGTAAATGTAAATACTAATGAAATAGAGTGGATTTTAGACAGTGGTTGCTCCGATCATATTGTAAACAACGCTAATTACTTTTCGACTTGTATTGATTTGAAAAATCCGTTTAAAGTTAAAATCGGTGATGGAAAAATTCTAACAGCGACTAAAGTAGGTAAAGTAAATGTGAACTTTGATAAATTTCATAAGAAAGCTGAAGTAAATAATGTTTTTTATATAGAACAAATGAATAGTAATTTACTAAGTTTTGGAAAAATTACTAAAAATTATACAATTGTAGCGTGTGGAAATGATGCAAAAATTTATAATAAAAATAATGAATTAGTAACGATTGCATACAAAACGAATGATATTTATAAAGTTCACACTACTTTACAAAATGATTATGAAATTTCATGCAATATGACTATGAAAGAAAAATATCATAAAATGCTAGGTCATGTAAATTTTAAATATCTTGCGATATTAAGTAAAAGTCAATTATTAGAGAATATGCCTGCAAACTTTGAAAATAAGTATTTGAAATGTAAAGTATGTATTGAAAATAAGATGCATAATATGAAATTTCATAATAATAGGAAAAGAGCAAAAGATTTACTTGATATTGTACATGCAGATTTAAGTGGTCCGCACACAGATGGTTTAGGCGGAGAGAAATATTTTTTAGTAATAGTAGATGATTACAGTAAATTTGTTAAAGTATATACATTAAAGTCAAAATCAGAAACAGTTAAAACTCTAAGTACTTACGTAAATTTATTTGAAAACGTTACTAGTAAGAAAGTAAAAAAATTGAGATGCGACAATGGTTTAGAGTTTATTAATTCTGATGTTCGAAATTTTGCGAATCAAAAGGGTATTATAATAGACACCTGCCCCCCATATGTACATGAGTTGAATGGTACTGCTGAAAGATACATAAGAATAATAATGGATATGGCCAGATGTTTGTTAGCTGATGCTAAGTTAGATAGGAAATATTGGCCAGAGGCAGTAAAAGCAGCGGCTTATTTAAAAAACAGAACATTAGCAAATACTATAGAAAAAAAGACTCCTTATGAGATTTTGTTAAAAGAAAAACCAAATATTAAAAATTTAAGAATTTATGGGAGCCAAGTTTATGTAAGGATACCAGAAACTAAGCGGAGTAGTAAATGGAATAAAAAAGCAGAAGAAGGTGTGTTAGTTGGTTACGAGAATGTTGGTTATCGAATTTTAGTAAATGGAAAAGTTATAGTACCTAAACATGTAGAATTTATAGATACAAATGTAAAATTAGTAGGGTTTAGTGATAATGAGTCAAGTACTGATAGCGAAATAGAAAGTAACGATGATAGCGAATATGATTCAATTTCTGAAGATGAAAATGGAAAAAAATTTACCCTTGAAAAGGAGGAAGAAAAAGAAAAGGTGACAACTCTTAGAAGGTCAGACAGAAATCGTAAAGAACCAGATAGGTATAAATCAGAGAACTATAGCACATTCATTTATGTTAACTTTGCGAGCGCAGATACTCCTCAAAATTTTAGTGAAGCAATTAATAGTAGCGAAAGTATTAATTGGCAGGAGGCGATGTCAAATGAATTAACATGTATAAAGAAGAATGACACGTATGAATTAGTAGAAATGCCTAAAAATAAAAAGATTTTAAATGTCAAGTGGGTTTACACAAAGAAAAGTGAAAATAAATTTAAAGCGAGATTGGTGGTTAGAGGCTTTGAGCAGAAAGAAATGATTGAGGACATATACTCTCCCGTAGCAAAATCACAAACCTTGAAAATAGTGTTAACTGTATGTTTACAGAATAATTATACGATAAATCAAATGGACGTTGAATCAGCCTTTCTAAATGGTCATTTAAAATCAGAAGTCTTTGTTAAACAGCCAGAAGGCTTTGATGATAATTCGGGTAAAGTATGGAAATTGAAGAAAGCTTTGTATGGTTTACGGGAAAGCCCAAGAGTATGGTATAACTGTTTAGATGAACATTTGGAAAAGTTGGGATTCAAACGTAGTGATAACGACTATTGCTTGTATGTAAAACATGATAAAAACAACCCATTATATCTTATCATTTTTGTGGATGATTTACTTATATGTAGCAAAGATCAAAATGAAATCGATAAAACAAAAGCATTATTAAAGAAAAATTTCAACATGAAAGACATGGGCACAGTAAAGACATATTTAGGTATAAATATAATGTACGAAAAAAACTAAAGGTATAATGCAATTAGATCAGGAAAGTTATATTGAGTCATTAGCGAACAAATACAACATAATAAATTCAAAATTATATGAAACTCCGATGGAACAAAATTTGAAATGTGAACCAACACAGTCTGAATCTGAATATAAAAATTACAGAAATTTGATTGGAGCACTTCTGTATATTAGCTCTGGAACGAGACCAGATATAAGCTTTAGCGTAAACTATTTAAGTCGTTTCCAGAACTGCTCAAATCAAACATTATTTAAATATGCCTTGAGAATACTTAAGTATTTATATTTAACAAAAAGAAAAAAATTAACATATGAAAGAAATCTGGAAGCTGATACTTTGAAAGTTTATGTGGATGCAGACTGGGCTGGTGATGTAATAGATAGAAAATCAAATACTGGGTATGTAATTAAATTATTTGATAATGTTATTTTTTGGAAATCAAAAAAACAAAGAAGTGTCACAAAATCATCAACAGCAGCTGAATACGTAGCATTGTCTGAAGCTGTTAGTGAAGTTTTGTGGACAATTGAATTACCAAAAGATTTCAAAATAATCATTGTAAAACCAATAGAAATGTACGAAGACAACACAGGAGCAATAAGTATTGCAAAGTATGGCAACTACACAAAGAATTCTAAATATATCGAAACTCATTACCATTTTGTAAATGAGAATATTAAAAAAGAGATAATCAATATTGTAAAAGTAAATTCTGATGATAACGAAGCCGATATATTTACGAAGGCTTTGGGTAAAATAAAATTTACGAAATTTAGAGAAAGTTTAAAATTAATTTAGTCAAATGAACAATTCAAATTTATTAAGGAGGCGTGTTGAGAATGTAATAAATTTTTAATTGTGGCGCCATGCGCACTAGATTAGTCAGTTGATCGTACACTACTAATATGTGTTGGTACGTAAGTACAATGTAACAGCGAAAGAGCACCACTGTAGTATTGTTCGAACTGCGAAGCGTACACGTTACAAAATAAATTAATACCTAGAGCACGTGTATATATTAAATCTACGAATAAAATAAATATCAAATAAATAAGTAAAAACAAATTAACGTGATACGTATTTTCCCTTTAACAATATATCTTCTCCATTTTAAAGAAATAACCCTTTAGACATCTGATGCAACTATTCGATGCTACCACAGTAGGACCAAACACATTTTCTGGACAAATAGGCAAGCAGTTGGTCAGCTGTGAAAATCAAAGCTACAAGTACTTTTAATATGATTTCTTGGCAATCTTCGATTTCTGTTGAGCCACCAATTTTGCGGAGAATTTCAGATGAGGACACAAAATGTTGTGCCACCGAAGCTGCAACACACGTTTGCGGTTTTGAGGCACGTGACGGCTATATAAGAACCACTCTGCGTTCCAGGCAAGTTATGCCTTCTTTCGAGACTAAGAAAGACTTCGTAGGTCTTTCAGATAGTGAGGACTAAATAATTCCCATTTATGGTTGGTTGGTTGGGATGGGTAAGGGTGGAATCCTAAGTGCAACTACCTTCTCGTGGTATATTCTGACCCGTTTTTCCTTGGCATTTGGGAGGCGGACCAAGGGTTGCACAGTTATCATATTGTAGGTGGGGATGGAGGGAACGAGAAAGAGAAGAAGAGGGTGACCGTGAGGACTATCATCCTGAAACCCACAATAGTCACTTTTTGAACCTCCAATCGAACACGAACCTTAGTAAAGCATATATAGTTACCGAATTGAGATGATTTGTAATATACACTAAAATAACGTAATTTGAGATTTTCTTAACAATGTTTCACCTCGCTCATTACAGTTTCTGCAGTGGATTCATATATTTTTTAGTTTCTGTGGCTTTATTCACGACACTGATATGAATGTAATTTAGTTTAAAATTGTAGACTCGCAGGATACGCACACATCTAAAAGTTAATATATCCTACGTAAACTTCAAAACTTTAAGCTCGATATGGGGATAGAAAATATCAACCGATCGGGCTGACATTTTTTGTGCTTTCATTTGGTACGGATATACAACTTTTCCACACCCCGCCGAATCCAAAATCTAAAATTCATGTTTTTCGATTCAACCTAATATATACTCATATTCCCCAATTTCTTTCTTGTTTAGTTTCATCCTTTCCTAAAATATTTATCGTAAAATTATTTTTCAGGATATAATTAATTCACTGCGGAAGATAAGGAATGGAAATTAAAAAATAATGTATTGGTCATTTTTGTAGTATCTATCGCTCTTCTCCATAGATTTAACCGGTGTTGATAGTCTCGTCGCATATGACTGTGGCACACCCAACTCTGACTGTAATATCGCTGGCTTAAATTGAAGACTGCGATATACCCGAACCCCGGGTGGATAAAACTGCTGTCTATATACAATTACTACAAGTCCTCAACTATGGATACGTCCACGTCAGAACTTGTAAAATAGACGTATTTCGTAAAGTCACTCACTGTGAGGTGCACAGTTATAGTTTCGCCGTAGCCCAGGGTATCGCTGAATACGTGAAAGATGTCAGTGGTGAAGAATGCAATCGAATGCACGAAAGTGGACTTTTCGTCTTTGGTTCCACGATTTTGGACGGACTGAAGAAAAATGGTACTACTGGATTCAGCACTAGTCTCGCAGGACGAGTCGGTTTTGACGCAAAATGCCAGGGTACTCATTATACCGATCCTTACGGTTCTTGGGACGATGTCATCGTGCAGGCTCGGGTTAAAATGACCCTCTCTGATTAGGATGCTCAAACGCATCACCAGTCAAATCAAGTGATATTGAACACCGGCACTAGATGTCCTATTCACCATGGAATGTGTTTAGACTCTTTTGGAAGCACAGCATTTTGGGACAAAATTCCCACGGACTTTTGTAAATTCAACCGATATGGATTTTTATATCAGGGTCCCGCCTCTAATCTGGTGGACGTGTCCAATACTTTCGCGGAAACAATATACACCTTTATCAGTCAAGATCTCACCTTCGCATTAGCAGTGGGTGGTTTAAAAACACTATGGGGGTATAATATAAAAAAAAAGAGCATCCTAAATTGTTCATCTTGGAAGGACGAAAGGAACTAAATCTTTAACTCTCCTGCTCCGCCGCGAACTCATGACATGAACTTTTTCGCATATGTAAACAGTAAATTTATATTATATATGTAGAGAAACACGTAAAAACTCAAGTGACTAATCTTGACATCTTGTCTATATCTAAACCGAGACATCCTGCTGTTCCAAGACAAGTCAAGGTGTAGGTGCTGGGTTCTGCGGACTGAAGCTTAAGGAGAACTTTTCCCTTAAGCTCAATACATTCAACACTGTCTTCCAGGGAGAGGTGGCGGCCATTCTTCAATGTGCCGAGACCCTTTTGAGGAAGGAGGTGACAGGTAATACTATATGGATATGCTCCGATAGCCAGGCGGCATTGAGAGCCATAGGAAATCCTATCGTTAAATTGACGCTAGTCAGAGATGCAAAGGCAAGTTTGCGACGTCTGGCCATACGTAATAAGCTCAACCTAGCATGGATCCCCGGACACATGGGTTGGAAAGGAAACGAAAGGGCGGACTCCCTGGCCAAGTTGGGCATAATAAATGGCCTGGACATGGCCGGGAGGGTTGCTATGCCCTTTCAGGAAGGACTTAACAGGCTGACGAGCCATCTTAGAGCTCAGCAGGGTAAGGAGTGGATCAACCACAAAAAATGCAGCACAACCAAAAGCCTTGCAGGTGAAGTGAGGGCTGATAGATGGGCTGAACAGCTGACCAAACTAGACAGAACAAGGATAAGAGTTTCCATTGAAATCCTCACTGGACATGGGAACCTGAATAAGCATGGCTATACGGTGGGAAAGAAAAATTACCCGCTGTGTACTAAATGCGACGAAAACATGGAGGAGACCACAGCACACTTCCTCTGTGAATGTCCTGCCCTAATGGAGACACGAAGGAAATTCCTAGACTCTCCATTTCTGACGAAGGAGGAAATCAGGGTGCGAAGTCTTCAGTAGATTCTGAACTTCTGCATTAAGGCTGGGTATCCAGCTAAACCATGAAATGGCATCAGGAATAGCGTACAAAGGCAAATTGTCAAGTGTGCTGATTTCGGAGGTCTCAACCCCGGACCTGATGAAAGACATACCAATACCAATACCAAATAGTAAATTTATATTATATATGTAGAGAAACACGTAAAAACTCCAGTGACTAATCTTGACATCTTGTCTATATCTAAACCGAGACATCCTGCTGGACTGTTGTGCCCTGGAATAAGATCTTCTAAGGAACGCTCAAGCAGTTACAATCATGAAACCCGAGGAGTTTGCCTACACATATAAAAAAGGGCCAAGATACATGGCAATAACCACCGGAGAAGTCATCAGACTCATTAAATGCCTAGCGGTTGAAGTTAGACGCACTACGAGAGAAAAGTGATATAATGAGTTACCAGTGTATAAAGTAGACATTTTAATGTTTCGCACTCCACGGGCTCATATTCTAAAATCCGTAGGGCATGAAGTGCCTTGCAACAATGAATTACCACAGTTGTTTCAACTAGAAGGACTGTCGTTCAAGGTATTCCCAACGTTAGTTGAAGGTCGAGCCCCACACATTATGTCTCCGCAATCCAGAGACACGTGGAAACACCAGAGCCCTGGAAATCTCGCTCGTCAAGGAATATACACTTCGGAAAATTTAGAGCGATTAAGAGATTACACAATGAGTCCTTTTGAACAACCGTTCATTGTAAACCACTTAATATGCACAGTGAAAGGGGAAGGTGATAATTCAGATGGACTGTCAATCGGAGGATTATTGGATACTGAAACTCTTCGATGAATTACAGAATCAACTTGGAGTCGAATGTGGTTAGGACTCAGCAATTTTGGCACATTCAGTACTGATATTTTAGGTATCGTTATGATACTGAAGGTCCTAAAATTCCTAATCGACACGGGCATACACTTTTTCTCCCTACAAAGAGAGGGACGAATAGTCATTTTTACATCTTCTTTCTCTAATTATTACTTGTACTCCGTTGCGTGCAACGCTGGACGTTATAATATACGAAACCAAGACGGGGACATAACTTCCTGTGTAAGCTGTCACATTAGTGATATAAGCTGAATAATTTCAATATAAATATGTGATATACTCGTCTTATAACGAGCACATAACATTGTTATTATTACAATATAATTTTAGCTTTTCTAAGTAGTTTCCTCTGATGACAGAAACTCATCTTTTTGACCAGAGGTATTACAAATTGTGTTACAAAAATTGACAAATATTTTATGAAGGTAAATATAGAAACGGTTGGATTGTTTTTAGAACAAATGGACCGCCATTTTGTGCCGACCATTTTGACTTAGTTGAATCTGACTCCAGATTCGTAATTTGCAACTCCAAGTGCTCAGATTCAACGGAATTTGAACATATTTTTTACAAATTTTCCTGTCATATGTTAAATACCGAAATCTTTTATTATTTAGCTTGTAGGCTTCATTTTGAACAAAAATAGAAAAAGTACAATGCATATTACCAAAGTACAACTATGGAATACATGTTTCTGATACATTTTGTGGTACTTACAATGCTATACGGTAAAAAAATTTAATTAAAAAAAAGAAGATTTAAAACGTGCTATTTTTTGATTATTTTTACAAAAAACAAAAATCATATCAAACAATATTTGTTTGCAATTTCGACTACGCCCTTCGCAAGAGCAACTCCAAAAATAGTCGGAAATGGACTATTTGAAATTTGTGTACCTTTCTTTTAGTAAATTTCTTAGATTGAAATTCATGTAGAAAATCAGCACATCTCAGCGTTAAAAGAGCAAATCACGATGTTAGTGTTGCATTATTTCAATTTCTCTAACTAATTTTCTCTGATAACATGAACTTATCCACTCGATTTTATCTCAGAGGTAATGGAAATTTTGCTAAAAATAACTTTTATATGATGATACAAATGGAGATAAAAATGCACCGACAAAGTGGAAAGATTTGATGCGCCCAGTGTTGAACCCCGGATCTTTCGATGGCAGCTCGGATGCTCATCCAACTAAGGTATGGTGCCCCCTGATCATCTCGCAACATTAATTTCAGGATTTATCATTAGCGTCAGTATTAATCAAGGCCAGTTTCTCATTCTCAACAATGAAAAAATCAATTTTTTTTGCTTAAATTTCACCCTAGTGTGGAGAATGTTGCCGAAAAGATTTTGTTAAATCGAGCGCATTTCACCAGTTCCAGCTCTTTGGCAGAGGGCAGTCTGTTGGCGGAAAAGCAGATAAGAAACGCACGCTAATAGACAGTAAGTTTATGATCTTCCGAACGAATTCCAACGATTTTCGAATCTTTTCTAAACTCGTATACTTGCGTGTTCTCAGTTATGTGGTCGTTTCTCTTGCAACAACGTCGGCGCCGTCTCTTTTACGTTGATGTCGTGTCAACAATATAAGTGCCGGAAAATGCCGAATTCGCTTAAATAAGTGGGAAGTAAACTTCCCAATCACCCACTGAAAAAGAAATTTAGTTACAATGCTCAAAAAATGGAAAGCGTGACAGATTTCGTAAGCACTTCTGCAAAGAAATTGAAAGATAAACGATATGATGATATCGAAATCGACGTTAGACGTAATAATGTTATTCTCGATATAATAAGTATTTTCTCATTTTTATCAGAATGTCTAAAATGTAAAGAATGTGACTGTGAAGTGAACGTATCATGAGAACGTGGACTTGGTTTCAAACTAGTGATAAAGTGTATTTGCAAGAATGAACGTAGCGTGTTTTTCAGTCCGGTCGTGACTACTGCACACGAAATAAAATACTTGACCCGCCTATTGTTGCATCTCTTGAACCGTCTAAATAGTGGAAGTGTTACATCCCACGTAATGGCAATACCATTATTTTATTTAACTCCATTTTTTAAGAAATCCACAAACATAATCGGAACTACGTTGCTTTGTTATACCGATAACAGTATTTAGTAATAAAGAACACTACCCTACCGATCTCGAAGGGTACAAATAAGGAAACTCTAACCGCACGAACTCGAGCTTCTCTCAAGATAATCCGATCCCACTAAAAGAATGTAAAAGTCGGAAAAGCAGGTTTTCCCCATTCTCAGTGAATAAACACGATTCCGCAATTGCCAACAAACTTTAAACTATCAAGAAAATCTAAAAATTAAACTAAAATATTATTTTTATTATTTTTATTCTCCCCTTCGGTCTGAACGTCCGAAGTCTTCCTCAACCCTAAAACCAAATCAAAAGTAACGGCGAGCAGTTTTTGGTTCCCAATTCGTGTTGGGAACCCTAAGTTTAACGTCGGGTCGCCGGGTTACGCAAAATTTCTAATCCAAAAAAAAAACATCTGTTTAAATTATATACCTTTCTATTTAATCTTTTCAAAAATATTAAAATTTTTTCTCTCAATAACTTAACAATATTTTATACATCTTTTCTCAAAATTTATAATACAAAAAAAAATCTGATCAAATTATTTAAATTTTTAAAAAATATTAAAAATTTTCCTTTAGAGTCACCGTTAGTATTCACTAACAAAATAGTGACAGCGATATCGAACGGAACCCTGCGCAATTCAAGTTATAACCCAAATTTTATAAGGACACTTTTACGTTTTATAACTGATTTTTTTGACAACGATGACTACATCCAACCGAACTGAATTCGGTTGCAACCACACCCGTTATAACTTCCGAGCTGAACCCCGGGAACCGAACTTCTTGGCCGACCGGCTCAATATTTGAACAATTCGAACAATCGTTCTAATTGACCGCGGAGAGGGGCTGGGTTCTTTAAAAAAAGGTTATACGATATTTATATGAAATGACAAAGGTTTATTAAAAAGAAAAACATAAAATATAATTTGATGGACGATTCATATCTTCGCGAAACAATCGGAATCCAAATCTAATTTCTGCGATTCCGCGTGGACCGTTATTTACCGGCCACTTTAAAAAAGAACCTGTTTCGGAATCGGAATAACTTCCCTATCGCGAAGGTATCTTATCGAACATCGGGCTTCGAAAAACGGCGCGATCTCTTTCGGTACGGTTTTCCAAAAATCCGGAAAACCCTTTTGAAACGGATCTTGCAGAGTAAATAAATGCTTACTTACAATAATCAGGCTGCAGCCTCCTATACAATGTCGATACAGATCAGGCGTCAGCCTCCGGTAACCCTTGTCTCAATCGGGATGTTTCTCCCCAACGAAAACTTTAACTTGGCGATCCTGGGACGCGCGCACTCACTTCGACCGACCTTATTAATATTGTCGATTCGATACCACGAAGGCTCGGACACGTCTGCTGCTAGACTCAGACAGACTTTTCGGCGGATCGAGTGCTGTGTCGCGGATCAATCAATGACAGGACATGATGCCCCATCAATCAAAATTCGATATGTACAAGGCTACCTGTCATTTCTTAACATTCGGCACTTATGCGTGCTCTCTTTCTCTCTTTCGCGCTTCGCGCGATCGCTACCGTTTCGTCGCAACGTTCGCCAATTTCTTCCTTGTCTTTCCCATCTGAAACATATAAGTCGCTTTCGCGCATTAGAATTAAATACCGGTCGCTTCTTCGGAATTGCCCGTGGAGCAGACGTGCGCTTCTTGCGATTTTCGCGGACTCTCATACTTGCGTACACTCACGCATACTAACACGCTATTTGCCGTGTTACAAAGTTATCTGGGAAGGAGAAACAAATAAATTTTCCTTAAAATAATTTTTTTTAATACAGAAAAATCTGTTCAAATTATATACCTTTGATTTAATTTTTTCAAAAATATTAAACATTTTCAATAAGTTTCAAATTAACAAAATTTTATAGAAATTTTTTTTGCAAAATTTATAATCTAAACAAAAATCTGTTTAAATTATATACCTTTCTATTTAATCTTTTCAAAAATATTAAAATTTTTTCTCTCAATAATTTAACAATATTTTATACATCTTTTCTCAAAATTTATAATACAAAAAAAAGCTGTTCAAATTATTTAAATTTTTCAAAAATTAAAATTTTTCCTTTTTAGTCACCGTTAGTACTCACTAACAAAATATTGACAGCAATACCAAATTGAAACCTGTGCTCTTAAAGCAAAACAAACAAAAAAAGAAGTAAATTTTCCAAAGAAAATCTTCACTTAAATAAATTTATTTGTATAAATTCTTTTTCTTCCCAATCATCAGTACTCTGCAATTATCATAAATTCCTATACATCCAATCACTCCTTTACCCTATTAAAAACACACAACCTCTAAAAACGGCGACGGCAACATTTTTATATTTCCATAAAATAATAATAAATAAATAAAAAAACAATATATATATATATATATATATATATATATATATATATATATATATATATATATATATATATATATATAATAAAAGATGCACAAAGCTTCAAAAAAATAAGAAATGCGTCTAAAAAAATGAACCTTTTTTTTTTTGTTTCTTTCGCAGTGGAAAAACACACGCCATTAAAAGATCAATTAATTACATACTTAATTGAACGACGGCGCATTCAATTATGCTATATTCGCCTAATCGAGCAGGGGTTTTTGCAGAAGAAAAATTGCGGAAAGCAAAAAATAGAGTTACAAAGATAGAAAACCTGATCAAAGAAAAACTAGAAAAACTCCCCCAAGAAAAAATAAAAATAAAACCGCGAAGGAAAAACATAATCTGCATCCAAATAGATTAACAACACATCTATCGCAACAGTCATTATAAATTAATTTTTTTTATCTTCCAACCTACAGTGGACAGCCCAGGCAATTATATCGGTACCCCTGAGGATGCATTAAATCATCTTCGTTATATATGGGCGGACGCGGATCTGAATACTAAAGATTTTCCAGAATATGTCGAGAATCCTTTACCCGAAAAGCCTAACGAAAAACCACCCGTTCTCAACCAGGATCCCCTAAACAAAAAGGGAAAAGCCGACAGACGAAGACGGTATAGGTCGCACAAAAAAATAAGCAAAGAATATAATAAGAATAAAAAAACATAATTTTGTAGAATAAAAAAATATATATAAGACATACAGTAAATTTTTTATTCCAATAACCATTTTTTCCCCTTTTTCTTTTATTACTGGCCTTTTACGAAAGCTATAGTATATTTAAAAAAATTATTGCCAAGTTATGACCAAAAAAAAAAAAAATAACTTTCTTTTATATGATCACTAACTAAGTTCTATACTTTTTTGGTATCACTCAGAAAAGATACAATCCTCTGAAATTATTAATATTATTTGTTAGTTTTTACTATTATCGCATGGAAATAATAAGTATTCCTCTATTTTTGTTTATTTTAAATGTCAGAAGAACGAACAACTCGAAGCTCAACGAAACATTTAAGCTAAGCAGACAAAAATAAATTATTAGGAGACGGATTAAGCGATCGTCCGAGACAAAAAAATAATAGATATGAAAATATAGAGGAAGAAAAATCCAAACATTTTTCAAATTTAGAACATAATTTAGAACATAATTTAGAACATAATTTAGAACATAATTTAGAACATAATTTAGAACATAATTTAGAACATAATTTAGAACATAATTTAGAACATAATTTAGAACATAATTTAGAACATAATTTAGAACATAATTTAGAACATAATTTAGAACATAATTTAGAACGTAACTTAGGACATAACCTAGAAGATAAAATAGAACATAACCTAAAACAAGACCTGGAATATAGTTTGAGCAATAACCAAAAATTAGATCAAGAAACAGATTTAAACAAACAAAAAGAAGATTTAAAGGACACTACGAACCAAATTAATAAACTAATCGAAGAAAAAAAATATGCACAAAACGTACAGTTTGAAAAAGTAACAGAAAAACTAAATGAATTAATCCTAGAATTTAGCGATATCGTATACGATTTTGAACGAATAAACAGAACTCCAGAAAAAGAACTTAAACAGAAAGAGAAATTCCGAAATTGGTTTTCAAGATACTTACCTGTATTCAAATCTAGTACACCAGTAAAAATTAATAAAAACACCTCAAACCTATACGAAAATAAAGAAGAAAGCACAGATAGTGAGGAAGAAATATTCAAAACTTTAGATAACACTAACCATCCAGTAGTACCAAAAAACACAATCGAAAACATGGCAAACAATAGGGACACACTAACTCTTGATCATGCGATCGAAAGCGTACACGGAGAAAAATTGTCTCGTTATAACTCCATGCAGCACATGGTTCGAGTCGGTGGTACTTCATTTGCCCGAGGGATGGGGCGACACAACAAAGGAGAAAGCTTTACAGAAAGTGTCGCAACTTTGTAAGAACACCTGTCACGTGAAAATCCGTGCAGCGGTAGTGGGGAATAGGTGGTTCTTGATTTGTCCACGGAATGGCGTGCGAAGCGCCGGTAAGCCGTTTACAATGTGTGTTGAAACTCTGGGCATACATATGCACACTCGTTTGCTTGGGGGCTGCACGGCAAAAGTCTGTGCACTGACTGCATGCACTCTGCAGACCCAGCAGCGAAAAAGTTTACACATGTATATGCCGAGAGTTTCGACTCGCGCTGTAAAACTTCTTTCGACGCTTCGCACGCCATTACGCGGGGAAGTAGGGTAGCACCGGTTCAGCATATCGGTCATATCGATGCACAAAATTCCATGGGGGCACTAGTGGATCCAAATGGATCCAAATTCTAGTGTTGCCAAATGGATGTACAATTTATTGGAATACGAATTTAATGTAATACATAAAGCAGGAAAATCAAATGTCAATGCAGACGCACTATCCAGAAATCCAGTAGAAATACTAAAAATTGAAGATCAGAAACGAAAACAATATACGAGTAATATCATATCAAGAATGATGGATAATATAGGATGGAAAGGAGCAGGAATTGGAAAATACAATCTAGGAATTAAAAACCCAATTAAATTAAAAGCACAAACAGATAGAAAAGGTTTAGGATACATAGGAAATGGCGACAAATGGCATTATTTTTACCAAGACGTACAACTAGAAACACAACAACTAAGTCCTATAAAATTTGTAAAAAGTAAACAAATATTAAACGAACGAAATAATTGCAAACAAGTTGTTTTAAACAACCCAATATACAATATCAAACCACCTAAAGATTCAACTATTAAAGTAAACTATAATCGCCCTCGATATACCTTACCTGCTAACATTTCATTTTGTAGCAATTGCAATAAACTTAACCATACATACAACGAATGCCAAAATCAAAACCACGAAAATAAAAATGAAAGAACTATCAACTATGATTCTGCACTACCAGAAAACACGAAACAAACTTACTAAACGCACAAAAAGGAAATATTAGCATTACGGAGGAGTACACGCAATACGCGGCAACCAGAAAGATTACAAGTAAACAATAAAAACCAAAGAAAAAGGAAGGAATTTGAAAAACAAATGAAATACCAACCTACTAAAACTCTACAAAACTCACAATCGAACAATAGGACAAATAAAGACAAAAATTACGAAAATGAAGCATATTCTGAACCAGACGAAGATGAAGTAACAATGAATTACACAAAACAAGCTTTCGAAGATACCGATGGATGATGATGATGAAGAAAACCACACCGGAAAAAGTAAATATCACAAAAATATAATAGAAATAAAAAATCACTTATACATGCAAAAAGACAATATAGCATACTTTATAACCTTAATAGGATTACCTTGCGATAAAGGTTCAATAGAATTGAAAACAAAAAACGAGTTACCAAAGTTTGATAACGTAAAACTAAACAATGTCGCAATCACCAAGAAAAACAACAAATATCACATAGCACTTCCAGTAATTGCAACTGCACTGCCGTACCCCGGAAGAAAAGTCGTATCTCCGTTTTCGGTGAAATTGGGATAAAATTATATTTATATTCCTTATAATGCAATGCATTATTTCCTGAAAGAAAATATCTGAAATATTTGTTATTAGCTACAAAAAAAAGAAAAATACTTTTATTAGAAATACAGTATTTCTGGTATAATTTGGCTAAAAGAGCCGCAAATTCAAAAATGAATGTATTTTATTATAAAATCATATCCCAAGATTCCTTGTATAATGAAATATCCTGTATATTTTCTCAAATTAATCGTTAAATTAAGTAATTTAGTTTTTGATTAGAATCGATTTATTGGCGATACATCAAAATCGAAAAAATGGAGATACGACTTTTCTTCCGGGGTACGGCAGTGCAGGAGAAAGTCAATTACCGGTACAAAATAATATAAAAACTCTTATCAAGACACTAAAAAAAGAAGCAAACAAACTAGAATTGCAAACCCTTAGTATCTCAAAATCAGACAATATAGCAGGTGTAGAATCCCGCGTGGAAATACGGAGTATCGGAAGTGTATGTGTAAAGGTATGGCAATAATCTGTCATCAGTCTGGCAATCATCTTTCATCAGTATGGCAAAAGTACAGTTCCAAAGTATGTCAAAAGTCTGGCCTATGAGCGTTTCCCATACTATTTCCCGTATACTCTCCAGTCTTGAATTTTTGTATGGATCTCATATGGCTCAAGTACGGGCCCATGTCTAGGTATCAAATGCTATGGTTTAAGTATGGGCATCTCGAGAACAAAAAGTATGACAATGGTACAGCGAAAGTACGGCAACCGTGTAGCCCAAAGTGTGAAGGTATGGCAAAGGTATGGTGCATATTGCTGTAATTACGGGAATAGTCTAGCAAAAGTATGGTAGTATAAATTTTAAACCGGAATAGGCGTTATGTAACTTCGGTATTCGAAACCAATTCTCTGAAATAGTTTTTAATAGAATTTAATGTCCTTTTTTTTTAAATGCGCAGAAAACCATCTAGGAAATCACGTGATTTTCGCTATACAAAGCTAGTAGCTTGCACATTAAACAATGAAGTTTTGTAATATAATGCATAATTCTCTGAATGTAAGTAATTAAACCGTAGGACGTTACACCAATGAATGTTTTTGCGATAGCTATTCTGCTAGATATTATTAATATTTTTTAATTGTTATCATATTCTTAACACGTATTCATATTTTATCTTCATTTTATACGTCTGAACTACAAAAAAAAATTTTTTTTTTACATTTTTCTTCACGGCCTCAATTGGCATTTGGGACCTTTCAGCTTTATATATCTCGCAATTTTCTTGAGGCAAAATTTTTACTGCGTATTTTTAAAAAATTATCATTTAATTCCATTTAAAACTGTCACAGAGAAACGGTTTTGAATATCGAAGTTACTTAATCTATGGCGCGGCGCAGGTATGGCAATCTTATGCCCGGAATATAGAAAATGAAGTATGTTACATGTACGGCAATCGTCTGGCAAAAACAGGGCGATGTATAGAACAAATATCGATATTTTATAATATGAATATATTATATATAATATTAAGGCCCTTTAAGCGTTCTAGGTTTTAGTAATGATTTTTCCTGTAATTTTTTTTTATAAAATATTTATTGATATCAGAATTAGAGAATGAATAGATTTGGAGTGATTCTTTAGCTAAAAAATTATAGAAAATAATGTTAGAAATGTTGAATTCTATGTCAGGTTAGGAAACCTATCAACATGACATGTTGATATATGTATTAACTTAATGAATAAAATTATTCCACTTCTTTGTTACTAATAGGTTCGATTACATAACTGTTGTTAGTATCTTCGATTTTGATAAAATAACATACTGATTGTAGATCGGTTACAGGTATTATCTCAATATTATTAAGTATGTTACACATGTATATAAACGGCAATATATCTGTTGTTGTTGAGAATATATGCGTAGTATGGAACTTGTTCAGTATGGAAAAATAAGAAACTGCACAATCGCATGGTACTTCACACATACACATGACTTTTACAAAGGTTACAATGTTTCCGAAATAAGACCTATTATTTTTAAAATATTTTACGCACATTGAATTAAATTTATCAGATCGGGTATGACTCTGTGAAATATATAATAAGTTGCTTTTGAAAAGCCTTTTAAAAAAAAAATATACGTTTATCTATCATAATTTCGCTGGTTCTTAAAATTTGCCTGATTTCAAGAGATAAATTGACTGTATGCGAAACTTTTCTGATTACATATGCCCTTTGGGATATAACTTCTCCAAATTTAATTTGCTTTCTAACTGAAAGTAATCGCGTACAAAAATTGTGTGCTTGACAACCGGTAATTAATTTTTCTTCAATGAGGGTACGTACATTTATTATTAATGATAAGGATGAAGTGATCTGTAATTGTGGTGAATTACTTCTTTGCACCAGTGATTTTAATTTTCCATTAAGGCCTTCCATTGGGAAGCATGTCAGAGTCCATAAAGGACCAGATTGTCGAACTACGTCAGGAAGATGTAAGAGATGATGAAGATTACACGACATATCTTCTGTGCCAAACAGTACTTCAAATCGGCACACGAATTCGTTAAGAAATTTCGACGCTTCTTCAATCATATTTTCTGAGACACTATCTCCGCATAATAAAAATATACCCAATACAAATAATTTATAATGTTCAAAGTAATCGTTCAAAATAGGCAAAGAAAAATAGAAAAACCAGTTTTTATATTCTGACGACTTCCAATATGCTAAATGTTTGGTAATAGATCGAGGCCGTCTTTGAATGAAATGAGGAGGTTTTATTGACAAAAGACGCTTGTCTATGACTGAAATGCAAGCGCACTGGGAGAAGTTTGAGACAAATGACATACTGCAAGAGACAACTACTATGCGAAACACAGAGACATCTATCGTTTCGCAAAGTGCTACTTATATTGTTTCAGTTTGAGAAGTCTTTTGTCTCAAAATATGACAACCGCTGCACTGAGAGACATTGACAATATAAGTCTTATTACAGGAGACAGCTGCTATGCAAAACACAGAGACACCTATCGTATCACAAAGTGAGATTGATTTTCGTCTACATATCGTCGCCTTAATGCAAGAAGGATACATATATGGGAATTTCGTACTTTTTTATCATATTAGTTGAAGTACGTGCACCAGGTGTTAAGGGTCGCCGAGTATGGAGTCCAGGTATCGCGCTTCGTGGTTTTTGATCATATTAGTTGAAATACGTACACCAGGTCTTCGGAGTCGCCGATTATGGAGTCCAGGCATCGCGCTTCGTGGTTTTTGACCATATTAGTTGAAATACGTGCACCACGTGTTCGGGGTCGCCGATTATGAAGTCCAGGTATATCGCTTCGTAGTTTTTTATCATATTAGCTGAAATACGTGCACCATGTGTTAAGGGTCGCCGATTATGGAGGCTAGGTATGGCGCTTCGTGGTTTTTTATCATATTAGTTGAAATACGTGCACCATGTGTTCGGGGTCGCCGATTATAAAGTCCAGGTATTGCGCTTCGTGTTTTTTATCATAGTTGAAATACGTGCACCATGTGTTCGGGGTCGCCGATTATAAAGTCCAGGTATCGCGCTTCGTGGTTTT